>CM065812.1:18586500-19800166 GCA_033398695.1 Orobanche coerulescens
AAGTCATTCTTGATATTGAACGTCTTCCGAATCTCCTCTGGGGTTTTTCCCTTGATCATGTCGGCAACAGTTTGGCAAGTCAGGTCCAGAAGACTCTTAATATTCAGAAAGTTGGCAGCCTGGAAAGAAATGAACCATTTTTTATGTTGTAATGTGAATGTGCTGATCATTTGATTTCACCATAGTCAAGATTTCTGCTCACTACATGAATGCAATACAAAGGCATCCACGACCTATTATTTTTAATAAGAAAAGTGTAGAGATGTTATAATGAGCAAGCAATCCACATAATTCATGTGCCATCTTTTGAGAAGCAGGAAAACATGTGATCAAAAACCAAACAGAGAATATTAACTGCCCACTACATAGCTTCTGTCTTCCATGAAAACATAATGCACCGTAACTCAAATTTTAGAATCCACTGAATCATACCACCCAACAACCATGCAGCAAATCTTTTCACAAAAGTTATACAGCATGTTCTGCTTCGTCGCACCAATACATTAAAATGCCTCCACTGAGTAAATGCATTAAACCAGATACTATATATATTCCAATAAGCGTAAATCAGTATCATATCATCCCCACCGCCACCCCCACCCCCAAAAATCAAATATCAACCATTGATTGTAATAAGCTACTTTTTATATGAGCTAGTTGAATATGTTTTAATTTGATATTTTGTTTGTATAAAGAGTTCCATTTGGCTCATTGATGTTATATTATAGATAACTTCTTATGCAAGTATATTTGTGTGTGTTATCCAGACAGCAAATTGTTTACCTGTATAATATTAAGATAACATAAATACATACCAGGAACAACATAGTATGACGATTTACAAATGTGGAAAGACTCCAATGGGAAAAGTTCAGAAAAGAGTGTTGTTGCTGATCAGGCACTTAGATTGGTAATATCATTCAATAAGATAAGATACACCAAGTGCAAGCAATACGAATGCATAATAATCATAATATAATGATTAGAAGCTGATGGATGCAGAAACCTAGGAAGCATGAACACAGGAGCGGACAAAAGCCACAGCACGGATATCCACAATAGGACACCCACAACAGGATACGACACCGCTAAATTCCTAATTCGAAGTATCCGGATTCATAGCAGAAATCCAAACTCAAAACGAATCCAACACAGGTCAGGCTAAAACAAACTACAAAGTACCACTGCTGACAAGAATACAGACATGCTGGTAGATAAAGAAGTAAAGAACCAAGACATCAACAATTATTAGGACTCATAATAAAATTTAAGGTCGAAATAGAAAAATAAAAAGCCAAATGAGTACATCACTGAAGGCAACATTTGCACAAAAACAATTAACATTTAAGGTGAAACTCAACCAAACAAATACTAAATATAAACCCCAACATTTAGCATCAGACAAAAACCCTAACGCGCAATTAGCAACTAAATCAGGAGATAAGGCAACATCAACACCTGAAAAAGATGGAATAAGTTGAAAATATTTACAAACCCGTACCAAAATAAGATCAAAGAGAGTGCCCTGGTCCACTTTTACAAAATCTGCGTCGAAAGCCTTGAGGTCTTCATCGGGAGTGAGCTTCTCGTCGGCCTTAGTGGCTGCTGCGGCGGCAGCATCTACGTGGCGCTTGCAGTACTCGATCACTTTCGAGAGGATCTTACCAGTGACGTTCGGAAGAGGAATAACGTTGTGGGCACAATCGTCCTCAATCATATGCTTGATGGTCTGAGACTCGACCCCTACCGCCTCATCTACCTCAAATACCTCGCCATCGGAGCTTTTCAGAGTTATCTTCTTGCTGTCCGCCGCGGACGACGACATCGTCACGACTCCGAAAAGTGGGGTTTTTGACGAGTGTTGAGAGAGAGAGAGAGAGACGAACAGAAGGAGACTTGGGGGATGCCCTTTGAATTTTATTGAGATTTTAGGAGGGATGGGCTGACTAAGACCGTCGAACGGCTCGGTTCCATTAACCGAATCGAAAAAATCGGTTAAAAACGAAATCGAATCGAATCGACGCAGTTTTGATTAACCAAATTTTATATGTTAGCCATTCTTTTTTGATTAAATGAATCTGAATCGAATCGAATCAATCAATTGAATCAATCGAATCAATTGAATCAATTGAACTTAATCGAATCGAATCGAATGTGAATCGAATCGAATCAATTGAAATATATAATAAGGGTAAATAATAATAATAATAAATTAATATAATAAAATAATAATAAAAATAATATAATAATAAAATATAAATGATAAGTTGAGATCTATTTGATAAGGTAAATTATAATAATATTAATGTTATTAATAACAATAACGATAATAACTATAATAATAATAATAATAACAGATCAAGAGTTTCCCTCGTGGTACTTCTTGTGGGCGGGATGGGTTGCGTGTCCAACACCTTCTGGATTGTTTAAATGGTGCAGCTGTGGCTATTTCTGATGAGTTGGTTGCTTCTATTACCCAAGTGGTGAACCTTTTTCTCGCTGGTAAATGCCCGAGGGTGCTGGGTGAGTACATTGCTAGTGCTCCTCTCACACCCTTAGTCAAACCAGGAGGGGGTATCCGTCCTATTGCTGTTGGGGCTGTTTGGAGGCGTTTAGTTTCCAAGGTTTGTGCTTCCATGATTGGCCACTCTTCAGGCGGTTATTTAGATGATTTACAATTTGGTGTTGGGGTATCGGGGGGAGGGGAGGCTATTCTTCATGCTGTGAATCGGTTGGTTGAGGACCGTGGGGGTGATGTTGGTCTGTCTATGTTGTTGGTTGATTTTAAAAACGCTTTCAACTTGGTGGATCGGACTGTTATGTTGCGTGAGGTTCGGCTCCATTTCCCGGCTATTTCACGGTGGGTGGAATTCTGTTACTCCAGTCCTGCCAGATTATATTATGGTGAGCATGCTCTTTGGTCTCATCAAGGTGTGCAACAAGGTGACCCGCTTGGACCTCTTCTTTTTGCTTTAGTGTTGCATCCCCTGGCATGTAAGATTAGAGATTCTTTTGGCCTTTCCTTTCAAGCATGGTATCTGGATGATGGCACTATTATTGGTGATACCTTGGTTGTGGGTAAGGTTTTAGAGTTGATTATGATGGATGGACCTTGTCGTGGCTTACACCTCAATGTTGATAAAACTGAAGTTTTTTGGCCACAGGAAGACCCCAGAAGCAGATATGACGGTGTTTCCTCCCCCCCCCCCCCAATATTTCTCGTCCCTTACACGGTGTTAAATTATTTGGTGGACCTGTTAGTGTGGATTTTGAGTTTGGTAGTAGGCTTGTTCTGAAAAGAGTTGCTAAAACTATTGAACTTATGGGTGCTGTTGCCAAGCTTAATGACCCTCAATGCGAGTTGTTGCTACTCCGTACATGTGCTGGTATTTCCAAGTTGTATTTTTCTATGCGCACATGTTCCCCTCGGGTCTTTGAGTGTGCTCAGGTTTCTTTTGATGCGGCACTTCGTTCTTCTTTGTAGCGCATTGTCACTGCTTCTGGGCCCGGTTTTGGTGATTGGCAGTGGAGACTCGCCACCCTACCCTTTGCTTTTGGGGGGCTTGGTGTATATTCTGCAGGTGACGTCTTGAGCTATGCCTTCCTTGCTTCTAGACTTCAATCTGCTAACCTACAAACTAAGTTTCTCCATAGTTCTGGTATTGTAACTGCTGGTCCCTCTTTTGATGATGCTCTATGTACTTTTAATGTGAATATGGATATTGACCTTTTGAGTAACCCTAGCGAGGTCGCTGCCCCCAAACTTATGAAGAAATTGGCAGATATATATTTCGATCGGGTTACCCAAACTGTTGAATCTACATTCCATCTTTCTCCCCGACAGATGGCGTTATGGAGTTCACTAAAGGAAGATCATACTTCAGATTGGCTTAGGGTGGCTCCGATATCTGGACTGGGACAAACTATGAATGCCAGGGCTTATCGTTGTGTGTTGTGCTATCGGTTGGGTGTTCCTCTTTTCACTGTTCAGGTACCGTGTTCAGCCTGTTCTAAGGTATTTACTGGAGATATTTATGGGGATCACGCTATTTCGTGTGCGGGTATTGTTGGCATTAAACATCGGCATAACCTTGTGCGTGATGTTCTTGTTGATACATGTTCTCGGTCCGGAATTTCAGCTCATAAGGAGGTGGATATTGGGCTTTATGAAGATAGGGACAGATCCTTACGACCGGCTGATATATTACTTTACTCTTGGGATAGTGAGCGTGATGTATGTGTTGATCTTACGGGATCGTCGCCCTTGACGCAATCTGGGATGACTGATTTTATGCCAGGGCGTGCGGTCATTGATGCCGCACAACGTAAACGTGTCAAGTACGATGCTAAATGTGCGGATATTGGATATGGGTTTCTCCCCTTTTCATTTTCTACTTTTCGAGAACTTGAGAAGGATGCAATAACCTTACTAAAGCGTATTCGACGATTCTCTATGACTCAAGACATTGGGGCACGTGCTGCGGTTCAGATTTTTAATAGGATTGGTTTTACTATTGCTAGAGGTGTGGGGGCCCAGTTGGTTTCTCGGCTTCCCACTAATTTTTTGTAAACCCTTTGAGTTTTTAATAAAGTGTTGATTTATAATAATAACAGTAATAATAATAACACTAATAATAATATAAATAATAATAATAGTAATCAACAACAACAACGATAATAATAAATATTATTAATAATAATAGTAAATATTATTAGTAATAATAACAATAATAATAATTAAGATAATAATAATAATAATAATAATAATAATAATAATAATAATAATTAAGATTAATAATAATAATAATAATAACACTCATAATAATAGTAAATAATAATAATAGTAATCAACAACAACAATAATAGTAAATATTATTAGTAATAATAATAATAATAATAATCGAATCAAATGAAATGAATCATCGAATAGACTGAAATTTGAACTCTGGATGAATCAATCGAATCAAATTGAAAAATAAATCCAAAATAACATGACATTATTCTTAACTTTCTTTTTTCCTTGGTGGAGATACAGCTAAGTTGCTACTAGTGATAACAATTGTCGGGTCAGGCTGGTTGGTGGATATTGAAGATCCAAATCCCTCCCCCAAGGTAAATGGGGCATGGTAACCCATCTATACTTCTATTAAAAGAGAGTCGTGATACATGTCATTTTATAAGTTTTTTGATTTTTTATTTTAAAATATAATTTATATATAGAGATGTATTCTTAAATTTTCCAAAAAAATCTAGATATGTATTGTTGGAGTTTTATTCCACAACTTACACTCATCTACCAATAAAAAATCCCTCCTTTATTTTTTTAGCTTAAAATTTTAAATGTTTATAATTTTTTAAATCAAGTTTATTTTTAATGAAAATATATCAAATTAATTTTTATTTCACAATTTTCAACTAGACATCCAATATGAATATTTATTTTCAGTAAAATTAATTGATTCAAAATCAAAATATATTAACTCATTTATTGCTTACATAAAAAATAAATTATGATATTTATTTAATTATAATAACTAAAAATAATAAAACATACACTGCACACACACACACACACACACACACATATATTAAGATTTAATCACATATTACTTTCGTTACCAAAATTTGTTCCTACTTTTTGTTTGGTATGTCCAGGAAATTTGTTCATGGACACTAATTGACTTAACACTCCGCTAATGTGGTACTCTTTCTTGAATTATATTACACTTCATATTACACTCAATAAGTCTTTTATTAATATTACGCTAATACGATACTCATGTCGAAGATCATCAAAAATAAATTTAGAGATCGAGAAATTATTTTTTAATAAGAGAATATCTTATGCGGTGCATCGCACCGGAAAACATCTAGTCATAAGTTGTAGGAGAGTCGACATTTCTGAGAATAAATTTATTTTAAAACTATTAAAAAATATTTTCCTTGTTATAAACATTGAGAGAGCAAAATATGAGAAGGGATGAAAGTTACTAATGAAATTGCGTTTTCATTATAAAGGTCATAAGCCTCTATTTATAAGTATAAATCTAGGATTTGAAGGGTATATTAATCATTCACTAAATAATGACTATCTACAACACTCTCTCTAGAATGACAAAAACATAAACTTACTTTCAATTTCAGTCCTTAAATATTTAGTTTCCTCGATTTTAATTCAATCAGCTTTTCAATAATTAAAATCAAAGCCATTAAATATGTAGACCTTTCAAATAAAATTAATATTCAATTTAAGCTGTGTCTTGCATATTATTTTCAATTATAGTATTATATTAATAATAATCTATTATTATCTGTAGATAATAACAAAAACTTACGGGCCTAGGATTGTCCTGTCAAGAATCTTCATTACATTCAAGTTCAAGTTCCGTATTTTATCCATGTGTGGGGAATTTACTACGCTTTTATTTATTTTAATTGCTTTATATATTGTCTTGTATGTGCACGTGAAATCAGTCAGAAACACGTAAATGTGCAAATCAGTCAGAAGCACATAATTGTGCAAATCAGTCAGAAGCACTAAAATGTGCAAATCAGTCAGAAGCACCTAATTGTGCATAAAGCATTTGGGCTTCAGAATTTATCAGTCATGTTGTTTATATTTGCTAATATATTTAGAAATTAACTTGTGTACCCTCCACACTGAGCGAGCTGAAAGCTCACCCCATTATTTAACACTTTCAGGTTGAGAAGATCGATGTGGCCTGCGCTTGAGTGTGGATGATCAAGCTTCATGATTAGATGTTTATTTATTTACTTTATCTCACGTTATGCTTAATGAACAAGTGTTTGAATTATTTTAATTTCACATCAAAGTATGTTTTTGTTTTATCGATGACTCGAGTATACTACTTGCGATTATTAAGTTTTTTTTTTAAATGTATTTCGCTGCAAATTTTTATTTATTCCTTTTAAAATTAGAAAAATTATTTTCCGAGAATAAGGTGCTACAAAAAATATATGTCATTTGCAAAAATAGTTCTTAGTTTTCTGAAATTGGAACTTTTTTATTTAAAAATTAAATGTCACATAAGTAAATAAAATTATTTAAACACCTTGCATTGGAGAAATGTTTTTAACTTTAATGTGTAGCATAAAAATATTCTTACCACCTAGAAAGTATTTCACAAGACATTAGTGGAGGCTCATGCCACATTAAAATTATTAGGGTAAATTAAAGTGAGAATTAACCAAACTGAGTATTCCAATGCAATCTACTTCACTAGGCCTAACACCTATATATATCGAATAACTAGTATCCAAATATATGATTTTATGTAACCAAAAATGCATTAGTTTTATTATTATTTTTCTTTATATTGAATTTATGTAATTAATTTATAAACGTGGTATAGATACATTCCTAGATTATAGGGTAGGAGATGCTCTTGATGGGGCAGGCGAAAGTTTCTCTCTTTAGATAAAGAGACATTTATTGTAGTAAGAACAAACTGTGGAAAATTAAGTGAAAGTTAAACATCATCATTAAAATCATGATTCTATTTCTATGTTATCAACTACCGTGAACAAGAAATCGCCTCCAAGTGATTGCTCTATGATGGATCTTAAATACAACGACAGGGTTCCACTGAGACCAGTCTCTTACACTGCCACTTGAAGTCCTCAATATTTAAATTATTCCATGAGCGTATTCCGAAAGCTAAAGTCTCTCTTGCCATATATTAAAAAGTCATAAACTTTTGAAAAAAATTATGCTCATAAGAACTAGAATTTGAGTCTCCCACTTGAAATAAAGGATTCGTGACCAATGGACCAAAATCACTGATTCTCTCTCCAATTGAGGCTTTGCAGAAACATCTTTCACAAATTATTTAGTTTCTTTTATTCTAGGTTCCATGATTTTTAAGTAATTATCATGGATCTTTTGATCATGTTAACGACTAATATCTAAAAAATTATAACGTGCAACATGATGTATTATGCATGATAAAATAAGTTGTAATTATACTATACATTAATTGTGATTATATTGCATGATAATGAAAAAATATCAGTAACAAATAAAAAAGAGATTAAAAATGAGTTGATATGTCATATCGTCACTTTACCGATTGTGATTTGTTATACACTAATTGGGATGATGATAGTAATTACAACTGATGTCCATCTTGCACCGTGAATCATGTCGTGGGATATACCAACTTATACTCTCTCTAATATATATATATATATATATATATATATATACTTCTATTAAAAGAGAGTCGTGACACATGTCACTTTGTAAGCTTTTTGATTTTTTATTTTAAAATAAAGTTTATATATAGAGATGTATTCTTAAATTTTGAAAAAAAATTATAGATATGTATTGTTGGAGTTTTATTCCACAACTTACACTCATCTACCAATAAAAAAAATCCTTTCTTTATTTTTTTAGCTTAAAATTTTAAATGTTTATAATTTGTAAATCAAGTTTATTTTTAATGAAAAATATATCAAATTAATTTTTATTTCATAATTTTCAACTAAACATCCATATGAATATAATAAATTTGATGGATTTACAATAATGACCGATTGCACAAAAAAAATTATATTAGAAAAAATATGAATATTTATTTTCAGTAAAATTAATTGATGCAAAATAAAAATATATTTACTCATTTATTGCTTACATAAAAAATAAATTATGATATTTATTTAATTATAATAACTAAAAATAATAAAACATACACTGCACACACACATATATTAAGACTTAATCACATATTACTTTCGTCCCCAAAATTTGTTCCTACTTTTTTTTTGGTATGTCCAGGAAATTTTTTCATGTAATGGACACTAATTGACTTAACACTCCGCTAATGTGGTACTCTTTTTTGAATTATATTACACCCCATAATACACTCAATAAGTCTTTTATTAATATTACGCTAATATGATACTCATATCGAAAATAATCAAAAATAAATTTAGAGATCGAGAAATTATTTTTTAATAAGATAATATCTTATGCGGTGCATCGCACCGGAGAACATCTAGTAATTCTATTAAAAGAGAGTCGTGACATATGTTATTTTGTAAAAAATTGATTTTTTTTATAAAATATAGCTTATATATAGATGTATTTTTAAATTTTCAGAAAAAATTCTGAATATGTATTGTTGGAGTTTTATTCCACAACTTAGACTCATCTACAGATAAAAAAATTATTTCTTTAATTTTTTAGCTTAAAATTCCAAATATTTATAATTTTTTATATCAAGTTTATTTATAATAGAAAATATATTAAATTAATTCTTATTTCACGATCTTCAATTAGACATCCATATTGAATATAGTAAATTTAACGGATTTACGTTAATGACCGATTGTACAAAAAAAGTTTATAGTAGAAAAAAAATGTGAATATTATCTTTATTAAAATTAATTGATGCAAAATAAAAATAAGTTAACTCCGTTTTATGAAATTAGATTTATGACTCATATTGCTTACATAAAAAATAAAGTATGATAATTATAATAACTAAAAATAGTAAAACATACACTCCACACACATATACATATATTAAGTTTAATCACATACTACTTTCGTCCTTATAATTTGTTCCTACCTTTTTTTATGTATGTTTCCAAATTTTGTTCATGTAATGAACACTAATTGACTTAACATTACGTTAATATGAAACTCTTTCTCCATATTAAACTTCATAATACACTCAAAAAGCTTTTTTATGAGAGTTCATGTCGAAAATCCTCGAGAATAAATTTAGGGGTCGACAAATTATTTTCTAATATTAGAATATTTTGTCTGGTACATCGCACGAGAAAACATCTAGTTCTCAAAATAGTTAGGAAGAAGTTTGATTTTGGAAAAAAAATCTCAAATTACCATGTTTTAATTAAAATATATTAAATATTTTTGTTAAATAATAGAAGAAACCAGAGCTCATTTAATATATATATATATATATATTGGGATTAAGTGGCCCAAATGAATAAAATAATGAGGGCCCAAAACATATCTCCCTGAATTCACTTAAAATCGGACCGCCCGATTCTTTTTTTGGAAGCAATTAATTGTTGGATTAATCTTGGCCATTCATCTGGTATCTTTAATCCTGGCCATTGGTTTATATTTACCCTACATATATAAACCCTCTACCCAAACCCTACCCCTCATTTCCCTCTTTCTCACCCCGCCGTCTGCTCACTCTCTCCCTTATCTCTCCCCCACGATTTTCTTTCCTTTCTCCTCGGTTTTGACTTGCTCTTCTGATGGAAAGAAAATCCTCCCGATTTCTTCTCTTCGTTTGGTTGTTCCGATTCTCCTATAAATCCCGTTTTCGGTGGAGATGAAAACACAACGAAATAAAGAGAGCAAGTGATATCTTTTCCCTTGAATCCTTCGGTTTTCTTTGTGAAATATTTGAGGGGTTTTGTGGGTGAGCTTTATGAGAATCGGGATCTGATATTTCTGGGGGGGTTTTCGGTAGCTTTGTGCTTCGATTCTGGTTTGGGGTTTTGGATCGGTTGAATCTTGCTTTGTGCTTTGATTCATCGGAGGTTGCTTCCGGTTCCGGTGGTGGGTTCGGTTCGAGGTGCTGGCCGCGGGTCTTGTGAGTCCAGGACGTGGCTACGGGGACGGAGGACTGAGCCGGCCGGATTTTCCGACATTAATTTTCGACGGCTTCGGCCGTGTGGTTTGAACTTTCTATTTCTCACTGTTTTCAGTTTATTTTCATATTTTTGTTTGATTCGTTTAATTAGAAGTTGTGTAATCCCTAATCCCTATCCCGAGTAGATTCGTGTAATAGTTATATTTGTTATAATTATTGTAATAATATTGCCACCCGATTCGGACCAATACTCAACATTGGTATCGGAGCTTTGGTTTGGATCTGTCCGAATCGGGTCAACCCGGATCGCTCAGGTATATCGGCTAACCCTCTCTTCTTTTTCCTGTTTTTTACTTGCTCGTTGCCCTTTGTGATAGTATTCCCGTTCGTTGTTCTTGGTGATTTTTTTTCTTTGTGATATTTTTGTTCGGATACTGCTGCTCTTCGTGTTGCTCGCTGTTCTTCGTGTTTTTCTCTGGGCTGTCCGTCTCGGCCCGCTGTCCTTCGTGTTTCTGGGCTGTCCGTCTCGGCCCTGTTATTTTTGCTTCTGCTGCATTGTTGGTAATATTTTGTGTGTTTATTACTGCAATTTTTTACTTCGTGTTGAATCTGGAATTTTTTCATAACCGGGCATTTAAACCCTCCTGCCTGGACCGCTTAAGTGTCCTCGGATCTTGTAGGGGCCTGGTATTGGTTTTTCCAGATTCGTTTAAATTTAATCATCTGTGTGATTGATTACTTTGTGTTTGTGAGGTTTGATAAAATAAACCGTTTTCTCCTGTTTGTGTTTTCCACAAATTTTCAAAAACTTTGTTCATTTTGAAAATTAAAATGGGATCAATCTCTGCCTTCTCTGTGGCACCATTTGATGGAAAAGGTGATTTTGCCATTTGGCAACAGAAAATGAAAAGCATACTTATTCAACAAAAATGTTTCAAAGCTATTGATAATTCTTTCGCTTCTAATGTGACGGCGGATAAAAAGGCTGAACTTGATGAGTTTGCTTATTCTGCGATTATCTTGAACCTTTCTGACTCTGTGATAAGAAAATTAGGTAAACATGGTTCGGCTAAAGAGTTATGGGAAAAATTAGAAGAAATGTATACTGAAACTTCGTTGCCCAATAAATTATTTCTTCTTGAAAAAATTTTCCGCTACAAGCTTGATCTTAATAAAGACATTGATGCCAATTTAGACGTGTTTACAAAACTGGTTCAAGATATAAAGTTAACGGGAGATAAAAACATCGATGATTACACTCCGATTGTTCTTTTGAATGCTATTCTAGATTCTTATAGTGATGTGAAATCTGCCATTAAATATGGTAGAGATCAGGTAACCTTAGATATTGTTGTAAACGGCTTAAAGAGCAAAGAGTTAGATTTGAAAAACAATAAAGGTGCTGCCCTTAGAAATCTTGGCGAGGTTAATTTTGTCAAAGGAAGACCACAAAAACGCTTTCAAAATAAAAAGTCTTCCAACAGTCAAAATAACTAAGCCAACAAGAAAAAGGGAAATGAAAAATTTCGGTTTAAACCTAGACCTAATAATCGTAAGTGTTACAATTGTGGTGAGTATGGTCACTATATTCAAGACTGCACTAAACCTAAGAAAAACCAAGAATCGATCGAAGCTAACTTAGCCATCGGTGAAAATCGGGTGATGTGTTTATGATTTCGATGCTATGCATTCTTCTCGTGAACTCGTGTTAGCCGACCTTGGTGAAAATGATCGGGTCAAGTTGATTCTCGATGCACATTTCACATGACTCCGCATAAACAACTTTTTCTAGCTACCGTGATTTGAAAAATCGATATGTGTCTATGCCGATCATGTAAAACGAAATGTTGTTGGGATAGGAACTGTGCCTTAAATTAACTGAAATTCGATAACTTTGGAAAATGTTAGGCATGTTCCTCACTTAGCTCATAATTTAATGTCATGTGCATGTCTTGAAGATGATGGTTTTGAAGGTACATGGGCTAAGGGTGCTATGAAAGTTACGAGAGGTCCCAAAACCTTTTTTGTCGCCATTCGTAAAATGAATTTATACATTTGTTCCACTGTAAGTAACTTTTCCGTTAATGCAGTACTTGGAGATAAAACTGAAATCTGGCATAAACGGTTGGGTCACATTAGTGGTAAAGGTCTTGAAATATTGCACAAAAATGGTTGTTTTGGGAATGATAAAATATCTGACTTGCCATTTTGTGATAATTGTGTGTATGGTAAGCAACATCGTGCTAACTTTCCCCATTCACCTTCCCCGAACCCCCCTAAGAGTTCAAATGTGTTTGAATGTCTGCATGCTGATGTGTGGGGGCCTGCCAGTGTTCCGACACACGGCGGAAACCGATATTTTTTATCTGTGATTGATGATTATTCCAGGAAAGTCTTTGTGTTTCTCCTTAAGAACAAATCTGATGTGTTTGACACGTTCAAAACGTGGAAAATTTTAATTGAAAATCGACTTAAGAAAATTAAAATTTTAAGAACCGACAACGGCACTGGTATTTTGCTATAATTTGTTTGATACTTTGTGTGCGGATAGTGGTTTTCAAAGGCATTTGAAAGCAACCTACACCTCTCAACAAAACAGAATTGCTGAGCGCATGAACCGATCCCTCATTGATTGGGTAAGGTCTATGATCGTCGACTCCGGATTGTCAAAACGTTTTGGGGTGAGGCTTTATCTACAAATGCCTATATTATAAACAGATCTCCATCTGTCCCTTTGAATGGAAACTATCCAGAATCTGTGTGGACTGGTAGTAATATTGATTTCTCAAATCTTCGTGTATTTGGGTGTGCTGCATATGTTCATCAAAAGCAAGATAAATTAGAACCTAGATCGATAAGATGTGTGTTCTTAGGCTACCCGGAGGGAGTTGAGGGTTTTAGGTTATGGCTTAAGGGCGAACCAGGGTTTAAGGTGCTAATTAGTAGGGATGTCATATTTAATGAAGATGAATTTCCTTGTCTTGAACATCCTGCACCCGCACCCGTGCACATGCCTAATCCAGAATTTGTTTCTAACTACCCTACCTTAAGTGAGGTGGAGCCTGAAAATGATGAAACTTTGCATGCTGAAAATGAAAATCATTCCGGGAATTCTAGTGATGAAGTAATTGAGAATGTTGATGAAAGTACTGAACTAACCAACTATCAATTGACTAGAGATAGGCCTAGAAGAGAGAATGTTAGGAGGCCTCATCACTTTGATGATTTTCATATGATGTCCCATGCTTGCAATGTGTTTGAATCTTTAGATAATAACGAACCTAAAAGCTACAAAGATGCTTTAAAATCTGAAAATGCTTCTGATTGGTTAAATGCTATGAATAATGAAATGAATTCCCTGCATGTTAACCAAACCTGGACTCTTGTTCCAAAACCTGAACATTGTTCTCTTGTGGACTGTAAGTGGTTATTTAAGGTTAAAAATGAAGTAGAAAATATCAGATTTAAAGCTAGGTTGGTTGCTAAAGGTTTCACTCAAAAGGAAGGAATTGATTACACTGAGATATTTGCTCCTGTTGTGAAATTCACCACCGTGCGTATCATGCTTGCTTTAGTTGCTCACTTTAATTGGGAATTAAAACAAATGGATGTTAAAACAGCTTTTCTTCATGGTGAATTAAATGAGAAAATTTATATGAGGCAGCCAGAAGGTTTTGTCGACTCTAAGAAACCTGATCACGTTTGCCTTCTTAAAAAGGCCATTTATGGCCTAAAACAGTCTCCAAGGCAATGGAACAAGAAGTTTGACTCTTAGATGCTTTCTTTAAAATTAAACGTAGTTCGTATGACCCTTGTCTCTATTTTAAAGTAGACTCCACTGTTCCTATCTTCTTGCTTATCTATGTGGATGACATGTTACTTGTGAGTCCGTGCATAAAATTAATTGATCATGTTAGGTCTTGTCTTAGTGATCAATTTGACATGAAATACCTTGGAGACGCCCAGAAAATTTTAGGCATGAATATTGTTAGAGATAGGAAAAACTGTTCTTTGTTTCTAAATCAGTCTTCCTACATAGAGAAAATACTTGAAAAATTTTCTATGACTGCTGCAAAACCTGCTTCTGTGCCTCTTGCTGCCCATTTTCTGTTATGCAAAGATCAATCTCCAAAATCTAGTGAAGAAGAAAAATCAATGGAAAAAATTCCCTACGCTAATGCTATAGGATCAGTCATGTATCTCATGGTTAGTACCAGACCTGATATAGCCTATGCTGTTAGTTGCTTGAGTAGATACATGTCTAATCCTGGTATGCCTCATTGGGAAGCCTTGAAGTGGCTTCTCCGTTATTTGAAATCCTCTGTGGATGTTGGTATTAAGTTTTCTAAATCTGGTGATGGTGTTAAACTTGTTGGATATGTGGATTCTAACTTTGCTAATGATCGTGACAATCGAAAATCCACGACCTCTTATGTGTTTACCCTTTGTGGCTCTTGCATTAGTTGGAAATCTCAGTTACAGAATGTTGTTGCTTTATCTACAACTGAATCTGAATATGTTGCTACAACTGAGGCATTTAAAGAAGCCATATGGCTAAAGGGTCTTCTCATTCAAATCGGTTTTCTGAAAGAAAAAGTCGTGGTATTTTCAGATAGTCAATCTGGAATTCAGCTTTGTAAAAATCCTGTCTTTCATGATCGCACTAAACATATTGATGTTAAATTTCATTTTATTCGTGACATTGTTGAAAAAGGTGAACTTGATCTTGGAAAAATTCCTTCAGAATTCAATCCTGCAGATATGGGCACCAAATGCTTGCCTTTGGAGAAGTTTGTGTCCTGCACTGATCTGCTGAACTTGGGAACTCAAGACTAACTCTTAGTCTTTGCCTTCTTTGTGATGGCTTTACATTCTTAGTGAATTATTATATCTTTGTGATAGTCCTGCTTTCTTAGTGATTGCTTTCTTTGTGATTACCTGTACTTACTTTGTGTTTTGTGTGCAGGTGATGTCCGGCGATGATGACCTCCGTCTCCCTTATGTACCCCGATGACTCATTTGGCCCAGGTGGAGAATTGTTGGGATTAAGTGGCCTAAATGAATAAAATAATGAGGGCCCAAAACATATCTCCTGCAGCCCACTTAAAATCGGACCCGACCCGGAATTCTTTTTTGGAAGCAGCCCATTAGGCTGGATTAATCTTGGCCATTCATCTGGTATCTTTAATCCTGGCCATTGGTTTATATTTACCCTACATATATAAACCCTCTACCCAAACCCTACCCCTTATTTCCCTCTTTCTCACCCCGCCGTCTGCTCACTCTCTCCCTTATCTCTCCCCCCCGATTTTCTTTCCTTTCTCCTCGGTTTTGACCTGCTCTTCTGATGGAAAGAAAATCCTCCCGATTTCTTCTCTTCGTTTGGTTGTTCCGATTCTCCTATAAATCCCGTTTTCGGTGGAGATGAAAACACAACGAAATAAAGAGAGCAAGTGATATCTTTTCCCTTGAATCCTTCGGTTTTCTCTGTGAAATATTTGAGGGGTTTTGTGGGTGAGCTTTGTGAGAATCGGGATCTGATATTTCTGGGGGTTTTTTCGGTAGCTTTGTGCTTCGATTCTGGTTTGGGGTTTTGGATCGGTTGAATCTTGCTTTGTGCTTTGATTCATCGGAGGTTGCTTCCGGTTCCGGTGGTGGGTTCGGTTCGAGGTGCTGGCCGCGGGTCTTGTGAGTCCAGGACGTGGCTACGGGGACGGAGGACTGAGCCGGCCGGATTTTTCGACATTAATTTTCGACGGCTTCGGCCGTGTGGTTTGAACTTTCTATTTCTCACTGTTTTCAGTTTATTTTCATATTTTTGTTTGATTCGTTTAATTAGAAGTTGTGTAATCCCTAATCCATATCCCGAGTAGATTCGTGTAATAGTTATATTTGTTATAATTATTGTAATAATATTGCCACCCGATTCGAACCAATACTCAACAATATATATAATATAGTTGTGCATCTGAAACACTGCGCTGATTCTTTATATTACGTGGCGTTTTAAACTTTAATCTAAAACCTTCTACTCATATTAGTTTTCAATGACACTTCCTCGATTGAAGAATTAAATAAGTACTTAGAATCAATTAGGTAGCGTTTGGTATGCAGATAGGATTGGATAGGACTGGACAAGACAAAATTGGGCGGGACGGGACGGGACAAGAGGGCAGGACAGGACTGGACAGGACAGGACGGGACAAAGCAAGTGTCTGTCTTGTGTTTGGTAAGACTAGGACTAGATAGGTCAGGATTAGGCAATTTTTCTTAAACTTGTTTGATGATTTTATATATCATATAATAGTTATAAATGACACAAATAAAGAATATATATTTAAATAATTTAATTTAAAAGTATTTTAATATTTTATAGAATTTTCAAACACATAAATACATACATGAATGATAGTACAAAAGGTGGAGGTAGCCGACGGTGTTTTGCGATGGTGGTGACGGCAATGGGTGGTGGTGATCGGTGGAGATAGAAATGGTCCATGATCGAAGTGTTGGATATGGTAGACAATGATAAAGGATGGTTGGTGGTGGCTACCGGTGGCCACCGATGGTGGTGGCGGCCATGGGTGGTGGTGATCGGTGTCAGTGTAGGTGAAGCTGGCTGACGGTGGTTGCGGTGATCGGTGGAGGTGGTGATGATGGTGGAGGAAGTTGTTGTAGTGGAGGTGGCGATCGATGGAAGTGGTCAACCATGACTGTCCCCCTTTTGTCCCATGTTGTTCCACCTATTTTGGTGGAACAAGAAAATGCCTCTTTTTGTCCCATCCTGTCCCACCCTGTTCAGTCCTTGTTCCTGTCCCATGTCGCGTCAAACGTGGGACAGTGAATTTTTGTCCTGTCCCATGTCATGCCAAACATGGGACAGTGAGTTCTGTCCCGTCCTGTCCTGTGATGTCCCATGTACCAAACGCAGCCTTAGTGTGTATTTTATCACCATAAAATTATTTTGCAAAACCAATTTAAGTCGGTCATTCATTGAGTTGGTTAAATAAATAATTTTACTTTTTATTTGAAAATGTAATTTGGACAATTATCAAATAAACCAAATAAATAATTCTATTTTGTTGGGAAATTTAAATACTTTGAATCAAGGTATATTTACGATCCGCAATTATTTTATACCATCAATCATATTTTGACCAATTAATTTACAATTCATAATTATTTTGTACCATCAATTTAATTTGATAAATTATTAAGATGAGCAAATAAGTAGTTTTAATTTTATTTTGATTGGAACTTAATTATGGCACGAACTCGAATTTCGGTTACTTGACGTAGCATAAAAATTCTTGATAAATTAGAAGCCATATTTAAACTCGTCCTGGCCCTCCCGGACCGGGCCGGGCCTGAGTTGGGCGGCCACGACCCACTACCCGCTCGCCCCTGGGCTACCATGGGCCGGTCTGGGCCGGGCCGGAAAGTAAAAAATAAAATAAAAAATTATATGTTAACATTAAATTAAAAATCAATTTGTAAAAATCTGTTTTGAATTTTTAAATAAATTAGTTAATATTAATTAAAAAATCAATTAAAAAAATTGTAAAACTTAGTAAAAAAAACTATTTCAATCTGTTTAAGAAAATTGATTTTGAATTTTTAAGATATGTTAATATTAAATTAAATGATAAGAAAAGGGAAAAATTTGAATGACCGGCTAACCCATTCACATTTGAATGGTGGGCTTGTGGTGGGTTTAGGGTGGGCTTGTGTGGGCTTGGAGTGGGCTGGGGTGGGCTGGGGGTGGTCTACGGGTGGGCCGGGCTACGGGTGGGCTGGGGCTGGGCTGGGGGCCGGGCCGATCTGGGCTTGGAGGTGGGCCGAGCTGGGCTAGAGAGTCCTGAACCGGGACCGCCCAAGTGGCCAGGGGGGCTGGGCTCGATCCCGGGCTGGGCTGGCCCGATCGGCCCGCGGGCCTAGAAAATCCGGGCTGGGTTGAGCCGGTCCAGCCCACTGGCCACCTCTAACGTTAACACTCTCTCTTACGTGATATTTTCTCATTTTTTCATTTTCATTTATCTAAAATCTTGAAATCTCACATTTTGAATACCAAATTCGGATACTAATATATAAATTCTAAAGGGATTTTCGTAGATTGTGTAATTTTCAAATTTATATTTGGAATTTAATTTTCAATTTTTTGTTATTTATACAATTTATTCTTAAATATTTACTTAGTAATGTTTGAATCTTTACGGAGCCGGATAGCCAATTATTGTAGCAAGTTATATTTGATTATTTAAATTTCAAAAATTTAAATAGGTTCATGTAATGAGTACGAGTATATAATATTTATATGAGTCTCTTTGGCTGAACCATAACTTAATTATTTCGTTTGTTACTATAGGGGTTTGGAACGAGAACAAGTACCAAAATTACTTTCAATCAGGTTTCGAACAAATACGAGAACATAAATTCTAAATAGATCCGCGTGGTTGATGGCTGGATTTTGGTTTCATCATTTCGATTTATTCTGTGTTCTATCACGGTGAACGACTCTAGATGATTGAGCATTAGCCAAATACTAAATTATTTTCTAAGTTTTATTTGTAAATTACAACATAAAATGACTACATTTCAATGGATTACACGCTAGTTTTAAATAAAATCAAAACCTGCCAACCGGTTTATAATATCGTATTTGCCAAGTGCCTTGCAGCTTAAGTGGCATCTCTCGAACCATTGTAAGAGTGCTGTTCAGGGTTCGAACCCTAATCTTTCAGTTTCTTTTAAAATTTATCCGGGAAAAAGATATACAAAAGAACTTTCAAAATAGTTAACATCATGCAAATAGATGTTATTTACACTTTTTTCCCTTTTGGGATTTAAGAACTTGACAAGGACTGGAATGCAATTTTGAAAAAAGACACAGCTTTCTCTCATGAAACAAAGGATATTATAACTTGCAACACGATCTTTCCAACATACAAAGGAAAATAGCTACTCCACACTGTACACAATACATTCTTGTCTGAAGCTTCTTCTCAACATGTTTGTCTAAAAACTAAAAAAGAGTTAGTTATGATTAATCTGCACAATCACATTGGCACCGGCTTCAGCCCGACATCCTCCAACAAGAAAAAACACGAAAAGTTGGGAAATAGTGGATCCCAGCAGTCCTCCAATTAATCAGTATTCCATTTTTTGAAACGTAGGAGGCTTAGTCCGTGTCTTGTGTGCACCTGTTAGATACACGATTTTATGGCTGATTTCAACATTTGCATCAAATATAGAGGCTTCTTCTATCTTATATTTTTTTCCTATTCATAAGAAAAGAAAAATCCGCACACACGCACGCACACACACAAAAAAAAGGAATTATGGCAATGTAACCACTACCTCGTATCTCTACTTCCCTCCATTCTTGGACGAGTGCGCAGCAACAACACATTAAATGCGACAAGAAATCGTCAAACCAACCACCCTGCAACAAATTAGAATTAGTGCTCAGATGATTTATACTCTAGAAAATCCTTTTTATGAAGTTCAACAACCAAGATATAATGAATATTTCATGCACTGTTAAAAGTCGAGCTTCAGAATTCTAAAAATTTAACAATACTCCCCAGATTTTGGTACTAAATCATCATTAAGCAGTTCCGAGTGCGGGTGCTTATACAAACTGCATAAGTATCCTCCGCAAACACAATAGTATAACAATATTATTCAGCGGTAATTGCGAAAAACAACCTTGAGGTTTGACCTAATTACAAGAAAACCTAGATAACTTTCAAAATAACAAAAAAAAGGGGCTAGCTGTAGTACTTTTATAAATGTGACTGAGAGGAGTTTCTGAAATATTTCTTACTTATGAAGTGGGGTAAATGAAAGACAAATTAAAATCTCGTGGGTATTTTTGTAATTTTGAAAGATAGCTGGGTTTTGTGTAATTAGATGGGATACCGAGGTAGTTTTGTAATTAATATTTAACTGCAACATCCTATTTTTTACAGGTAATTACACAATTACACTTTAGTTTTAGTCCTTAAAAAAACGCCCTTGATATGTGTCTAGCACCCTCAAAAAGAGAACGTTTGCTAGACAATACATACCACAAGTACGTGTTTGGCGGTGTTGTAAAAAGCATTGAGCGCTAGGCAAAAGAAAAATTGAGCCCAGTGCTTAGACGGGGCGGGGCAAAGTTAGGCGGACAGAGATAATATTAAACATCATAATCGGTGTCGGAATAAAATTAAAAAGGTGTAACAAAAATGGTTAGAGGAAAATGAGCAAGAGTAAAACAGTCCACGCAAGAGTTGAACTATTTGTCTTTAAGACGATATTACCCTCACCCGGGCCACGGTGCCGACTGAACACAACAATCCGTCTTCTAAGATACAACTATAACTTCTTACAATAGCAACACCAAAAAATCGCAAATAACGCAAACTCTATAATCCTTTGAACTCTAGGGACAGGATGCGAAAAATAAATTTGAATGCGAATTTGAAGGCAGCAATATGAAAAAATTGCAAATAACAGCAAACTTTGTAAATGAATTCGAGAGGGTCCTCTTATAGATTTTTTTTTGTAGGGTGTGTGTGTGTGGGAGGGGGGGGGGGGAGGGGCTCCTGATTGCGTGTAACCCTTAGCCTGGATCGATATGGACTATCCAGATAAAGAGGGCCTCTAAAGCGCCCAATGTAACTATGTGCGATATGTGCAGGCTCACACATGGACGCAGTGCTATGCACCTTCTCGATTATATTAAGCTAGTCAAAACCCACTTTGTAATTCTTAAAAGTAATTTTTTTTGTTTTAACTAGGCCAACACTCAAGGGCAGTTTCGAAATTATCCTTAATTTGTATTTCCAAAAGTTCGATTCTTTGTGTAATTAACATTTAAGAGATTTAGTAAGAAAGGAGTGAGTTACCTTGATGTTAAGGGTCCGTCTGAGCTTTCTTCTGAGACAACACGTATAGCAACAACATGACAGTATCAGGGAATAGGCCATTATATCGTTACAAGTCTGTGCTGGAGCTGTCACAATATAAACCCAGATTCAAATATCGTGAAGAATGTGATCATAATTATAGTGAAAGATTCAGTCATACTAACATATTTCGTTGCCAGTTGCAACCGATGCTATCTTCGAAAGTGTATCACAAGGGCAAACAAATGTCTTTACACCTGCCATCACAAATCTCAGTAATTACTAAGACTATTACCAAAAAACATACGGCTTGAATATTTAGACGGAGAATGAGTGTTTTTAAAGTCTATTGTCTAAAAACTGGAAATATCCATCATAATACACCAGACGTACTAAGATATAATCGCAGATTTCCCTCAAGATATATGATCAGCATAGTCACAACAATTAGTATTAGCAAAAGCAACATGGGGTAGTGAAAAGGCAGATTGACAAAGTAAAATGACGAAAGGAGAGAGGGAGCGAGGAAAGAGAGAGGGGGAGGGAGGCGGAGAGGAAGATGGGGAGGGAGGGAGGGACGGAGAGAGCTCTATTCTCATGTAACTTTTCGGTAAATACTGATATCTCTGAGAAGAGAAAACATACACAAGTAAGGTTCAGAACAACAGCCAAGTAGATCCGCATGCCATTCCTCTTGCCCGATGATCGCTTCCCTGGTTGATGCCGTATTATAACCTGAGGAGCTTTTGGCTTCCCTGCTACATGCAAATATAGGGAAAATAGAAGAAACTCTTAAACTAGAATTCACAGCAAACAGATCTCCAAGTCTATATTCGGAACACAAAGGATACATGCCCCCTACGAGAGAACTAAATAATATAATTACAATAACTACCATTGAGATTGAGCCAAATTACAAAAGAACCCAATTATCATTCAAAATTACATCCATCTCGTTGACGTTTGTTCAAAAATCAAGACAATATTTTCAAGTTCGAAAAAAGGTAGACGAGTTATTTCGTAACTACACTAATCTCAGGGGTATTTTTGTAATAAGCCCGACGAACAATTGGTTTCTAGATGAAAGTGAGAGATGAAACCTTGTGCCTTTTGAAGTATCAACTTTTATAGTGTTCTTCTCACCGGAAAAATGTTCCGTGCGCGAAACTTTGTGTGGTGAATCGTGCTCTTCTACAGAATTTACTGCATTTTCAGTAACCTCCATGAGACGCTCAATCACTTGGCATTGACCCACATCCATATTAGCTTGTGAATATTGCAGCTCCACCTCAAGTTTTTCACGTTCTTTTCGTAGTGCCTTATCGATAGGTACGTTTCCATAAGAACAAGATAAACTTTTCTTCAAGATTATCATGTCATTTTGAGATAGTGCGACTTGCACTTTCCTGTCGTCTTCGTCCAATGTGTACTCACGCTGATCCCTCTCGATTTCTTCAAGTCTCTCCTAGATAATAACAGCAAATCGTTTAAAAGTAATAATCATCATCATCAACAACAATAGTAACAATAATACTGTTATTGTTTTCTAGGGGATTCATCCTAATAAAAAATTGAGATGCAGGAACTAAAATCCTAGATTTTTAAACACAAAATCCTAGTCTTCTGAGCAAAGATTCATCAGAAATCTTGAAATCATAATGACACTATGAATAAGGTAAACTGAATGAATTAAAAAAAAAAAATCCCCATCTAGATCCCTTTATGCTGAGAAACCAAAGAATATAGTTATAAGAATCAAACTGAATAAATTCCACAAAATCACAAAAACACAACATGAAGATGACATAAAAAGCATTTCGAGGAACTTTAAGGCCCCATTTACTTTTTTGACTTCATCAGTCACAGTTCCCCCAAAACACACACACACACACACACACACACACACAAATCTAGTTACCTTTATTCTGGCATTATCAATGAGAGCGATTAGAGGAATAATCCTCAAATACCGATCGATTTCTTCTTGAGCCCTTCTAAACTGATAGACTATATTCCAGCCCATAGCCATCAAATACAAGTAGCTCCTATCTTGGCAGCTGTTCACAAGAAGATAAGCCCTCCTCAGAGCATCCTCGAGCTGCTCCAGTGGCTCGCTCGTCTCTGGGTATTTCTTCAGCTCCGTAATCTTGAGCTGCTCCAGCAAATTCCCGATCAATTTCACATGCTGTGCGAATTGCCTGCAATTCTTCTTGTGCATTCTTGCTGTGTTCGCCGCTCTAACTATCAGACCTATCAATGCGCCGGCGTTCAGCCCAGCTAACTGTATAACATTCGCCACCTCCCCGAAATGATCCCATGACGACATCTTGAAAAACCTCTCTTTCTCTCTTTTTCCCTTCAAATATTGTCTGCAAAAAGGGCTGAAGAGATTTTTCTGAGAATTTTTTTTTTTTTTTTTAAAAAAAGGAAAATGACTAACCGACTGTCAAATGCCAATGGCCAGATTGGAGTTTTTTTTCTCTCTCTTCCCTGTATTTTTTTTCCTTTTTTTTTTTTTAATTTCTACATGGTAGAACTGGGACAGTGTGTGGTGGTGGAAAGGGGCAATGAAGCATTAATTGCTGAAACAAAAGTGTCTACCAAGAGCAGGGGTGGTTAGGTACGGTATATGGCGAAAATTAACATTTCGAAATTTTTAGTATGAAAAAAAATCATATCGAAATTTTTGGTATACCAAAAATTTTGGTATGACATATTTACATACCGTTATTATACCGAAATATCGGTATACCAAAATCAAATCGGTGTCGTTATTTTTTCGGTAAATTGAAACTTCTGCGGTATACCGAAAATTTTAAGATATATAAAAAAAAATCAATATACTATAAATAGTTTGGTATACTGAAAAATTTCGATATACCGATAATTTTTAGGTATATCGAAAATTTTCGGTATATGTCGAAAAAAATTCCGTATACCGAAAATTTTCGGTATTCATTGGTATATTGAAAATTTCAAAAGCTCATACCGTTACCGTACCGAAAATATCGATAACGGTATCATACAGCATCGAAAAAATTGGTATACCGAAAACTTTGATATTTTTCAATACGATATTTTTGGTATTTCAATATTTTCGATATTTTGCTCGGCCCTAACCAAGAGTGAATAAATTACTCCAAATTTCTTCATTTTTTTAAGCAAATACTTTAGAAGTATAATAGCTCGATTATTATGGAGCCGGATCCTCTGCAACACAGCACTATGTTGTGCTGCTGCACAACGTTGAATCCGGCACGCACACACACACCCGTGCGGGTGTGTCATCTGATGGTGGGGATGCAGCACAGCACAGTGCTGTGCTGCAGAGGATCCGCATCCGATTATTATACCTATAAATCTAATGTCAATAATTTTGGGATAAACAATATAAATTTGTTTAATAGATAAATTAATAGGTATAACGATAAGTTTAGGATAGAAACTTTTCGTCTCAAAAGAACAAAATGTCGGTATCATACCGCATCGAAAAAATTGGTATACCGAAAACTTTGATATTTTTCAATACGATATTTTTGGTATTTCAATATTTTCGATATTTTGCTCGGCCCTAACCAAGAGTGAATAAATTACTCCAAATTTCTTCATTTTTTTAAGCAAATACTTTAGAAGTATAATAGCTCGATTATTATGGAGCCGGATCTTCTGCAACACAGCACTATGCTGTGCTGCTGCACAACGTTGAATCTGGCACGCGCACACACACCCGTGCGGGTGTGTCATCTGATGGTGGGGTTGCAGCACAGCACAGTGCTGTGCTGCAGAGGATCCGTATCCGATTATTATACCTATAAATCTAATGTCAATAATTTTGGGATAAACAATATAAATTTGTTTAATAGATAAATTAATAGGTATAACGATAAGTTTAGGATAGAAACTTTTCGTCTCAAAAGAACAAAATGTCGCTCTTTATGAATAACTTGTGAATGGACTTTTAAGTTCGGACTCATCAAATCTCCCCTATATACTAATAAAGAATACGTTGAGACTAAGTAGCAGCTTCTCATATTTTGGCTGTCACATGTCTTTTGCTGGTGTTCCGGGTGCTTATGTGTCAGCCTCTCATTCTTCAGCTGACACATAATCAATTACTGGCTCAATCATCATTGCATTAATTACATTATAATTATACCTCAAATAACTCAAACCTACCTTATTAATTTTTACGAATTAAAGAATATAAATTATGAATAAATAAGAATTGATTATATTTACAAAAATATTTTATATTTTCATTAATTAAAAATATAAATCCCAAACAAAAAGAAATTTAATATAGTAGTGTGCACTATATATTAAAACTTAAACCTAAAATCTCGCGGAAATATTATATGTTCCACTAATGAATTAGTTTATATTAGTTAGTCACTATAATTAGGTATATCAATAAAAAAAATATCAATTGAAATGAAAGATGCTTGGAGTATTGCAAAAGAAGTGTTGAATATATATATATACTATATAAAACTTATCCCCCTTAATTTAATGTGGAAGGGGGATTTATGTCACTTATTCATGTTAAAGGATTACATATGAAGAGACTACTTTAATTGTAACTTTTAATGTAAATAAACTAATTTAAATACAAAAGTTATGATAAACATCACAATACAAATGCACCTTCTAATACACAAAGTGATTAAAATGAATTTTTAAATGATAAAACTTATCCTCCTTAATTTAATGTGGAAGGGGAATTTATGTCACTTATTCATGTTAAAAGACTGCATATGAAGAGACTATTTTACTTGTAACCTTTAATATAAATAAACTAATTTAAATACAAAAGTTATGATAAACATCGCAAATGCACCTTCTAATACACAAGGTGATTAAAATGAACTTTTAAATGATAGTATAAATTACAAGATGGTTAAATTTTAGCTATGAACTCTTAGATACAATCGGTGCATCGCACGGGTTGAATAAACCAAAAACAACCCCGGAGCAACATACGGGTTAGTAAAGCCTCATTTCATATAACTAATTACATAGACTAAAATAAAAGGACAATAACAATAAAAAAAACATATAAACTTCTCTAAAAGGCATTTAAATTCTGTCATCTGCTCATTCAACCGTCTGTCCCAACATTACGTACAAAACACGTAGATATTCAACCAAAGACCGTGCATCGCACGGGTTGGATAATGCCTCGTATATATAATTAAAAAGGTACTTGAA
This sequence comes from Orobanche coerulescens, assembly GCA_033398695.1. Classification (NCBI taxonomy): domain Eukaryota; kingdom Viridiplantae; phylum Streptophyta; class Magnoliopsida; order Lamiales; family Orobanchaceae; genus Orobanche; species Orobanche coerulescens. Next base: position 18,613,199 of record CM065812.1, read on the forward strand.
GTCCTAATCAATTAAATAAATCGAAATAATCATATTAAAAAATATTATTAAAAGTGTAGAAACAATGGTTTTAATTATTATTTATAAATAGATCAAAGAAACTGTTGAATAAATCAATTAGTCTATTTTAGTTTTAAATCTTATTTAATTAATATAAACTAAAAAATAAATGAAAGAAATTATATTTACTAAATTATATATTTTACTGATTTTATGAATTTGTTAAGAGATATTAAAAAATATATAAGAAATTAAATTTAATAATAATATACTAATCCGTAAATCTTTGTACAAAGAAAATTTTAGAAAATAAAAATTGATCGTTTTAAGTGATTTTTTAATTTTTCTTAAATTTATCTACTTTTAAAATCAACTATATATTTTTTAAAATTTTGGATTTGCTTTTGTAATTTTTTTTCAATTGTAATGATTAAATTATCTCCTTTTTGGTCATATAACAGAAACCGTTAAATACTTAATGATTTGGATCATTTTGGCAAAAAAAGGACAAAAAAAGAACGTGAAACTAAAATTTCATCAAATACAGTTTAACACAATCAGATATGAATTGAAGTTTTTTCTAATACGAGCTTCCGAAATTACTAAAAGTGCCCAACTATTTATGTGTTCTCTTGAATGTAAAATGTGCCAACTTTAATACTTCTATATATTAAGTTAAATGTTTGAAAATAATATCATATAAAAATAATATAAAGTTTAACTGAACCAAATGTCACTTAGGTTTTTTGCAATACAAGTTTCACAAATTACTAAAAATACTCTAATTATTTTTCTCTTCTTTTTAATGTAAGATTTCTTGAATTGTGAAGTTTAATTCCTGAAAGTACTCTATAATTTTTTCCGGCTCATCTTATATTACAAACAAAATTGGGCAATTTTATAATTTTAAAAAATGGGGATAATTTTAATTAGGCTAGGATGTGGATGTAGTTTTATTAGTTAACCATGCGATTAGTATATTTACAATAAGTCATACAAGTAATTCACTTATATATATACTACGATCATGCTGTTTTTTTTTTGGCAAATTGGGAAATACTTAATTTTAAGTTATAAGTCATAATCTCCTTATTTTGTAATTCCAACATCTATTTTAAAATGAATATACATATAATTTCACTTCAACCAAATGTCGCCCAGATTTTTTGTAATACAAGTTTCAAAAATTAATAAAGTACTTCAACTCTTTTTCTATTTTTTAATGTAAAATGGGTAGACTTCAATACTCTAAATGAAGCTAAATATTTGAAGAAATATCATATAAGCATAATATGCCGATTCACTTCAATCAAATCAATTGAGTTTTTTATTTTGTAATTTTTTAAAATTTTAAGGTCGTTTTTAATTAAGACAAAATTCTTATGCATATTTTTTAACTTATCCAAACTATTCTTATATTATAGTCTAAATTGTTAAATTTCTTGGTAATTTTAAGACGAGGGCTTGAATGTAGTTTTCTAAATTAACAGGTATATTTATAATAGGTCATACAAGTAATTAAATTATATATACTACTATTATCTTTTTTTTATTGCAATTTGAGAAGTGCTTAATTTTAAGCTATAACTCAAAATCTCTTATGTATTTCCAAAAGCTTTTTAAATTTTAAATATTACTAAAATTACCCTTGCCATAATTATTTAGTATAATTCTACATATGAAGTTGTACTAAATGACAATGCATATATCGGTTATTCAAGTATAAGCTCTTATTCACTTGGGCATCATTGCAAACTCATAAGACTAACCAATAATATGAGATTAATCGTTGGACAAACAATGTCATCTCATCATCTACAAGAAATTAAGGACTTCTCTGAATGAATCCTCAAAATTGTAAATGGTGAGCTGGGTGAAGAAGTCGATAGAGAAACATTGATTGATATTCTTGATATTTACTAATCCGGAATGACGAAAATCATATTACAGCCATTGTTAAAAGCACTATCATTCACTTATAAGCAATTTTCCATAAAGTAATTTTTTGAAGAAAGAGCAATCCTGGCGCCAACAAACGACGTTGTGGAGATAGTAAACGATTACGTGATGTCTATAATTTCAAAAGACAAGCGGATATATCTCAGTTATGATAGTATATGCAAAATTTTTGCGCTCTAAAAGTCAAAATCAAGTATATCTATGGATTTTTTTGAATACCATCAAGTGTTATAGAATTCCAAATTACATCTTGAAATCGTAAGTTAGACTTTCAATTATGCTAATTCAAGATATGGATCAATCATCAGAATTATGCAATGTCACATCATTAATAATTATCCAAATCCGTAACCATGTTATTGGACAAAAAAATTCGGGGAATAATTATGAGAGTAAACTATTTATTAATTGATATTAAGCCCCTTAGATGTCATATTACCATTTAAATTTCAAATACGCTGGTTCCCACTTATTATGAGATTCGCTATGACTATATTTAAGAGTCAAGGTCAAACGCTTTCTCATGTCGGTATGTATCTTCCAAGACCTGTATTCGGTCATGGTTAGCTTTATGTAGCCATATCAAGAGTGAAGATCAGGAAAGACTAGAAATCTTTTCTTGCGATGAGAATGGTGTAATCATAAACAGAACAAATAGCGTAGTTTATAAAGACGTATTATAAATTTATAATGAACGATTTACATATTATATATTTACATAAAAGTTTTTTTTTGTGTTCTCGTGTAATTAGACGGGTGTTATACTAGTCGTGGAATAATATCCTTCAAGCAACATCGACCAAGTAAATTGCATCAGGTAGGCACTCGTCTCTGGCCATTTATATTATGGACTCAAGTTTTTGATATATCATAAACTCGTAATGAATATATAAGAAACTAGTGAATGAATAACATACATTCAAGTTTTTTATCACACACATGTCTTGTTTGTTGGTTATATGTCAATAGGGTTGACGAGCTCTATTATGCCAACATAAATCTATTGCGCCTAAGCAAATGTTACACGCAAATGACAATACATTAAAATCTCATCGGATAATAATGTTTTATCGTGGAATTTTATTAATTTAGAGAAGTATTAATTAATTCGATAACTATTAAATTATTGATTAGTCGATTGATTAATACATTATTAATTGATAAGTTAATAATATATCAATTAAAAGAGTTTTTTATGCAAAATAAGATTTTATTAAAAGCAAAATAAAAAATGAGGAACACTATTCGGTCCAGATCCAGAAAAAAAAAACTTAAACTTAAAAGTCCAAGTAATTTGGGCTTACATACTAACCAAAGTCTAAGACTAACCAAAAATTTATTTTGATTTAAATTTTAATTAAATAACAACAATAGATTCATATTTTATTAATGATCCTAATTATCGTTGTAGTTTTTGAAAATTATTAATTTGTGATGTTGATGGGACCATATATTTATATAAGTGTATTAAAAATATTTTCTTATTAATTTATCGAAATGATTAAACTACTAAAGGGACCCAAGTCCAAGGGCGAGCCAGGGGGGTCCGGGAGGGTCCATGGACCCTGCTGGCCGGCCGGAATTTTAAGGGAAGGGGGTCCGGGGAGGGTCCGGGGAGGGGGTTCGTGACTTCACAGGGGCCGGAGTTGCGGCGCACCGCACTACTGGGAAGGAAGGAGACTGATGTCTCGATTTTTTTTTTTTTTTTTTAATTTTCCCATTTATGTGAAACGACGTCGTTTCAGTAAGTAAACTTACTGAACCGAAACGACGTCGTTTCGTACTAAAAAAAAAAAAGGAAAATAAAATACAAAACGAACGGTGCCCTTATTAAAAGAAAGGGCAGCAGCGCTTCACCCCACAGAAGAGTCAGAACAGAACAGGAGCAAACAAACAACCAAAGCGAGCGACTGCTGATCTGCGGAGCGAGCTACTGTGTCTGTGTGCAAGATTGTTGGAGTATAAATTACACAGGTCATTTTTACATCCCGCTTTGCTTCCCATCCCATTCAATTGTTGGAGTATTCATCTTGAGAGCCAAGATTCTATTTAAATTTTATGGTTTTAATTATGATTTTTTATTAATTTAGATTTATAGTTTAGGATTTATTTATTGAAATTGGGATTTGAGATATCTTCAAAAGCATAATTTAATATTTATGCATTGCATATTAAATTATTAATTGATATTTGTTGAGTCATTTGAGTATTACTTGTTAAATTACTTGATTGTGGAAAATTTGTTAAATGACTTGATTGTGGGAAATTTGTTGAATTACTTGATTGTGGAAAATTTGTTGAATCGAATGTACTTTGGGAGTATGAATTTATTTAGTGCTTGTTGATTCATGATTGATTGATTGATATAGGAATATGGAAAAATATTTTTCACGAAAGAGCCCATCAACGAGTACTCCCCAACAACAACAACTTGTTGTGTCTTCAAGTACGCCGAGTGAGGATTTAATTGTTAAATCAAGTGGAAAAAGAGTTAGAACGGAATCGGAGACTAACCCTATTTGCGAGGGGGGTGATATTATTAGTGACCCGGGACTTCGCAAATGCATAAACGAGTATGAGCCGCGAATTAGAGATGAAGTTAGAAGAAAATATGTGCAAATGGGTCCTTGTCAACCACTTTCTCATGTTTATCCGAAAATAAAAATACAAGATCGAATGAGGGCGTTTCAAGTTGAATGGTTCAAAAAATGGGAATGGTTGGAATATAGCATTTCAAAAGATGCCGCATTTTGCTTATGGTGTTATCTTTTTGGAGATAAAAAAGTCGGAGATGAGGTATTTTCCAAAAAAGGATTTCGAAATTGGAAGAAAGCTTCCGAGAAATTTGGTGATCATATCGGAAGTGAAGGAAGCGCACACAACAATGCTCGGACATCATATGTTGCATTCAAAGATCAACGACAAAGTGTGACTAGAAAAATATATGATGGAGCGCAAGTACTAAATGCCGCTTATCGCACTCGTTTGACAGCAAGTGTAGATGTCGTTCGACTCCTTCTAAAATGTGGGTTGGCTTTTCGCGGGCATGATGAGTCGTCCACCTCGTTAAATAGAGATAATTTTCTTGAAATACTTCATTGGTATAGTTTGCGTTGTGATGAAGTTGGCAAAGTAGTTACCGAGAATGCACCTATAAACCATCAACTTAATTCTCCTTGTATTCAAAAACAAATTGTTAGAGCTTGTGCTTCAGAAACAACGAAAGCTATTGTTGCTGATATTGGTGATAAGTTCTTTGCTTTACTGATTGATGAGGCTCGAGATAGTTCAATAAAAGAGCAAATGGCCGTTGTTTTACGTTATGTAAACAACAAGGGTGAAGTTTTAGAGCGGTTTACTGGAGTTGTTCATGTTAGAGAAACAACCGCTCTTTCTTTGAAAAGGGCAATTGATAATTTTTTTCTTTCACATAAGTTATCAATTTCCCAAATAAGAGGTCAAGGATATGATGGGGCATCAAACATGCGGGGTGAGCTAAATGGTTTGAAGACTCTTATTTTGAATGAAAATTCATGTGCAAGGTATGTCCATTGTTTTGCTCACCAACTTCAATTGGTAGTAGTGGCTCTTGCTCAAGTAAACCAATTTGTGTGCAACTTTTTTGAATATGTGACTTTGATAACAAACACAGTTGGTGTTTCTTGCAAAAGAATGGATGAACTAAAAGAAGCGCAACATAAAAATATTGTTGAGAGTTTAGAAAAGGGTGATATTTCGACAGGAAGAGGTTTGAATCAAGAAACTAGTTTAGCTCGACCAGGTGCCACACGTTGGGGTTCGCACTATAAAACAATTGTCCGTCTTCTAGCTATGTGGTCTTCATTGCTTGAAGTCCTTCGAATATATACGAAGATGGACATGAATCCAAAAGTAAAGGCATCGTTGTTGGCTTGATTGATAAGATGGAAACTTATGAGTTTGTATTCATTGCTCACTTGATGAAGGTAGTATTGGGGTTGACAAGTAGTTTGTCACAATTTTTGCAACAAAAAGACCAAAACATTGTACATGCTATGAGTTTGGTTGTTACTACCAAGAGACAATTGCAATATCTCAGAGAGAACGGATGGGATGATCTATTAGGAGATGTCAATAGTTTTTGTTCTAAAAATGATATTAGCATCCCGAATATGGAAGATAATGTCCCGGGTCGTCTTCGTCGTAAGCACACATTCTTTCACCATTTCCGAGTTGAGATATTTTATCAGGTAACCAACTATCTATCCATTTATACTTGTAATTAGTCAAAATTACTTATTATAATTAGTTTATTTATACTTGTTTTTTAAACATGTTCCCATTATTTTATATGTAATAGGTTGTTGACCGTATTAGTCAAGAGATGGAGAATCGTTTCACTGAGACCAACACAGAATTGCTTATGTGCATAGCATGCCTTGATCCTAAGAATTCGTTCTCCAATTATAGTTCTTCAGGGTTAGTTCGACTTGCGTAACTATATCCGCAAGATTTTTCGGTGGATGATCGAATGGAGCTCAAAGAGCAACTAAAGATGTGGATTTCAAATGAGAAGAAATGCAATATTTTCTAAATTAGAAAATATTAGAGGACTTTCGACTAATCTTGTGAAAGTGGGATTTCACAAAACTTTTCACTTGGTGTATCTTCTTATCAAGTTGGCTTTAGTTTTGCCTGTTGCAAATCGCTAGTGTAGAACGAGCCTTCTCTGCAATGAATATTGTCAAGACAGATTTGCGCAACAAGATGGGAGATGAATTTTTGACCGACTGTATGGTGTGTTATGTCGAAAAAGATATCTTTTTGGGTATTGACAATGAAGTGATTATTCAACATTTCCAAGCTATGGGATCTCGCAGACTGGACTTACCGCCTTTACCGCGTGTTTGAGGGGTGACTTGACCGTTAGCGGTGCAGTTATTGAATATTAATTGTATTTGATGTTATTATTTTATATTTGAACTTATTGTTTTTTATAAAAAATTTAAATATATACTCGATAGTCTGGACCCCCCCGTATATTTTCTCTGCCTCCGCCACTGCCCAAGTCGGACCACGAAGATTACCATTAACTTAGAGAAATTATTAATTTATCGAGTATTAAATTCTGGAGGTTTTATCGTATTACTTCCTCCATTTGTTTATAACTGCAAAGTTTCGGCTTTTACGCACTATTCACCCACTTCATTTTGACCAACTTTTGTAATTGTGATTCATGTATAAAAAAACTATAATCATATAAGATTTAGGAATTAGATTCCTTTCTCTATGTTAGAATCGTTAATGATTTTAATTTTATTTGGTAAAATTAAATATCATAGGATCGATCTACGTTCCGAGTAGATGATCGTGGTATATTCACTTTCTCTAAACCGATTCCCGATGAGTGAATAGTGAATTAAAGTTTGTCACTTAATTGTGAATTAATAAGGGATGGTATCTTACATTGAATAATGAACCATCAGTTCGTAACCCCTGCTATTTGTTTGAAATTCGTAACTCCTGAGCATTTTGCAGCATAAATGACTGCATTATGACAGTCATAAGGGTTGTGTTTAAACCCCCTGCAGGTGAGATGGCCTATAAATAGGCATGCATATCTTTGCTTCTGTACATATAATTTGTTCGAAACTCTGGCATACAACATTGTTGTGTCGAGATTTATTTATCCCGACAGGCGATCGACTATAAGGCCGAGCGACCAAGTCAACTCCAGTCAAATTATGGCTAGCTCGCCAAGTCGAAAGAACCAGACCACCATCAGGTACCTAGCGATCGGCTCCCAAGGCGATCGCCCTTCTGTACATATTAATTTAGAGAAGTATTAATTAATTCGATAACTATTAAATTATTGATTAGTCGATTGATTAATACATTATTAATTGATAAGTTAATAATATATCAATTAAAAGAGTTTTTTATGCAAAATAAGATTTTATTAAAAGCAAAATAAAAAATGAGGAACACTATTCGGTCCAGATCCAGAAAAAAAAAAAACTTAAACTTAAAAGTCCAAGTAATTTGGGCTTACATACTAACCAAAGTCTAAGACTAACCAAAAATTTATTTTGATTTAAATTTTAATTAAATAACAACAATATATTCATATTTTATTAATGATCCTAATTATCTTTGTAGTTTTTGAAAATTATTAATTTGTGATGTTGATGGGACCATATATTTATATAAGTGTATTAAAAATATTTTCTTATTAATTTATCGAAATAATTAAACTACTAAAGGGACCCAAGTCGGACCACGAAGATTACCATTAACTTAGAGAAATTATTAATTTATCGAGTATTAAATTCTGGAGGTTTTACCGTATTACTTCCTCCATTTGTTTATAACTGCAAAGTTTCGGCTTTTACGCGCTATTCACCCACTACATTTTGACCAACTTTTGTAATTGTGATTCATGTATAAAAAACTATAATCATATAAGATTTAGGAATTAGATTCCTTTCTCTATGTTAGAATCGTTAATGATTTTAATTTTATTTGGTAAAATTAAATATCATAGGATCGATCTACGTTCCGAGTAGATGATCGTGGTATATTCACTTTCTCTAAACCGATTCCCGATGAGTGAATAGTGAATTAAAGTTTGTCACTTAATTGTGAATTAATAAGGGATGGTATCTTACATTGAATAATGAACCATCAGTTCGTAACCCATGCTATTTGTTTGAAATTCGTAACTCCTGAGCATTTTGCAGCATAAATGACTGCATTATGACAGCCATAAGGGTTGTGTTTAAACCCCCTGCAGGTGAGATGGCCTATAAATAGGCATGCATATCTTTGCTTCTGTACATATAATTTTTTCGAAACTCTGGCATACAGCATTGTTGTGTCGAGATTTATTTATCTCGACAGGCGATCGACTATAAGGCCGAGCGACCAAGTCAACTCCAGTCAAACTATGGCTAGCTCGCCAAGTCGAAGGAACCAGACCACCATCAGGTACCTAGCGATCGGCTCCCAAGGCGATCGCCCTTTGGCATCTGGCGGTCGACTCTAGTGTCCGGCTAAGGACAATTGGCCTACACCCCGAACAGAGATGATCGCCCATCAAAGTCATCGAAGACTGGATCTCAGAACAGCACCCACGTGCAGATCCACGAAAGGTGCTGACAGACAAGATCTTTGCTGACAGACAAGACCTTTGACCACAACTTGTCACCTACCTCACCTACTGATAGGCGCGCCGAAAGTTGTCAGTGGGACCACCCGTGACAGCAACTCAGGATGCGTGCAAGCTCCCATCGGGCCGTCTGGTGCCAAGTGTGCATGACTTTAAGGGAACAAGCCCATGTGCTAAAAGATGATCGCCCGATTATTATAATACAGAAAAGGCGATCGCCCGGCATATCCAAGTCCTATAAATAGAGAGCCTCCTCCTACTGTGAAAAGGTTCCGAATTGGTTGACAATTCATTCACCTACATTCCGAATTCATTCACGGAAATACAGTAGAACACACATACCATCAAGCTCCCTGCTTTCTCGCCGGAATCCATCTCAGGACTTCTCTCTCCGAATCTCCCGTCCAAAAGAAGATCGGCAGAGGCAAGAAGTCTCCACAAGGCAGATTCCAAGAGATTCATAAGCTCAGGAGTTCAAGCATCCAGCTAATACTCGCCGTGAGAGACTGTCGATCCCTCACCGCCGCGACTGTTCATCTCCTTTGTTACAAGAACTCACAGAGCATCAAATCTGGTTCTTCCGGCAATCTACACGCTCACTAGCTAAGATAACAAGAATCTTTACACTCATTGTAATTGTATTCTTACATTAGTACTTGTATCCCCGAATATTAGTATTAATAATATCTCGCGAGAGCATTCAAGCCCGGGACTAACAACCCCGGCAAATCTTGTGTTATTTATCTTTCTCATGGAAATGCTCTTGTATTTGTTTGCTATCCATCCATTCCAGCAATATCTATCTCCGGATAATATTTTGGGTAGCAACAATTGGCGCTAGAAGGAGGGCATCTAACCCTTTATTCCCACCGTCCCGAAGAACACTCACTGTTCTTGGGGCATATACTTGGAGTGACACTCACTGCGCTTCAAAGAAAACTTTCATAATCATGACATCCGCCGGTACATCAAAGAAAGCCATTCTCCAAACGCCGGACACCATATCCCGGCTCAATCCGAACCCCAGCCGACGACCGGGGGAAGCCGCGGCAACGCGAGACTCTCGATCCCGCACCTGAGGGATGGCCCCAACCTCTCACTCGACCAGTTACAAACCGAGGAACAGATCGAGGAGGCCATGGCCATTCTAGAGGATCGACGGAGAGCATGCGCGTCGCCTGCAATAACTCCCTCGATCGTCCGCCACATGGGAAAACGGAAATTCAACGGGCTACTGAGCGAGCGATCGTCAGAAAGCCCCAATTCGCGAGAAAAGGCTCTCGCATGACCGGACGGATCCGTATTCAATCGCTTGGGGCGCGACCCATCCTGGCAACCGGGGCATTCTATTTCCAACCACGAAAAGACGGAATCCGAATCCGTCACCAGGAGTTCGGCCTACCCACCTCACCCAACGCAGTCGGCCCATCGACTCCCGCCCGATCGCTGAGATCAGTACTCAATCGCCTCGGCTCCCGCTCCGAGCGCCGAACCGCAAGCAGTCAGGCCATGGCGATGGCCGCTATACAACGCCAGCTCGACGAGATGAAAGCACTCTTGGACACTGGGGCAAGCGCCAGCAAAAAGATCACCACGCCGACCGAGCCACTCGCGGTCCACGTCGAGCTTGCCCCCATACAACCAACGATCGCTCCTCCAAAAACACCTCTGTATGAGGGGAGATCGGACCCCGAAACCCACCTGAGTAAATTCCGAATCTACATGACTGGGTGTGGGGCATCTGATGCAACCAAGTGCCAGATCTTCCCGTTAACATTGGGCGAGCTGGCCCATAGGTGGTACGCCTCACTACCACCATGATGAATCACCTCCTTTAAGAAACTTGCGAATTACTTCACGTCATACTTCGCCAACAAGGTCGCCAGACCAGAAGGCCCCCACCGCGTGATGAAAATCAGGCAGGGGAAAGACGAAACCGACGCAGATTACATTGACCGAGTAGACGAAATCATCCTCACCGGCGAACCCGTCAGTGACGAGCTCACTCTCTTTTCGGTCATGGGGGGATTCTACGGTCATTCTCCCATGTTTAGACATCTCACCAATGATATTCCTCCAACCTACGCGATCTTCCGCGCTAAGGCTGCCAACTTTCTGGCCAGGCAAAGGCTACTCACCCTCCGCCTAGGCGAGGAAACGCCACCTCCTGTCTAGAAGATAGCGATCGCCGAAGTAAAAAAGGCGATCGCCAAGCCATCCGGAGATCTCAAGGCCTTCGAGGACATGGAAGCCCATCTCCTCCATACGTTCAACCGAACGTCGGCACATATTTTCTATGCCATCAAGGGGCACGAAAAGCTCAAAAAGCCAAAGGCGATAAGGGACCACGGTCACCTGGACAACAATCAATATTGTGCCTACCATAAGAGTCCCGGCCACAGCACCAACCAATGCCGCGACCTCCTTAAACAGCTCTGGAGATTGTTCGAGGAGGGCAAGTTGAACAGCTTATTGACTTAGCCGAAGCCCCTATCAATCTATATACACGATCGTCCGAGTCGAACACAAGACAGGTTGGGTAGCTCATACGAGCCGACACCTGGATCAAACTCGGCGACCGTCTCTACATGCTCCAATCAAGAGAAAGGGACCTCGGAAGTCTCCCCGATCTCCCTCCTTATTTAAGAAACTGGAGGACTCGCTCGCCATCCACAGTTCACCATCTAACATGATGGACTAAGGCACGAGATCGCCTCCCCCGCACAACGTACACCGTCGAAGGTCGGCATCTACATGACGATCCAAGGTGGAAAAGTGCAGCCATGGTCCTGGTGGTCGATGGAACCGACTGCTTAGGCCATGCAAGGTCCCTTTGGGCCAAGATCGCCCGCTCTTCGTTTAAATATGAGGTCGGCGTAGTCTGAGGGCCCTCCAAAATTAATCAGTGGACACGATCGCTCGCCCTCAAAGGTCCATCATTTAACGTGGTGAACTCGGACAATGCGACGTGCCACAACCCCCGTCTCAACGTACACCGTCGAGGTTCGCCATCTTCATGGTGGGCCGAGATGGAAGCAGAGCTAAACAAGCCGCGGGCGTGGAGTTGAATCATCCGACGCTGCCCCGCGCAAGGACTCCTCTAGACCGAGACCGCACGCCCTTCGTTTAAATACGAGGCGAGGCGCAGCCTAACAGAGGACCCTCATAATAAAGTGAGTCACGAGACACTCAATGTCTTTGCGCATCAAGACATGATCAGGGAGTCGGTCCATCGAACTCCGCGATCGTGCACAGTTCCTCAAGACGGACGACCGTCCTCGAGGATTCGACAAAGTTGAAGACCGCTCATTCAACGAATTATTTTCATCCCTTTACTTCCACTAAGTGAATAAAAACAAGGGGGAAGAGTGCGGACTACCTATACGACGATCGTCCCTATTCAACCACATACGGAGATCGTCATTTTTCAGATGTTGTGCAGTGATCAAATTTGTTGTAAAATTTATCTTTATGAGTTTATCAATTCATTTGGAACTACCCTCGCAACGATCTATCCTCACACATTTGTACAAAGTCAAACAAAGACTCAAAAATAACAAGCATTCAAGTGATAAGTCAGAAATTCAAACATTCATTTCATTGCTTGAAGGATCAAAATACATGGTCGCCCGAAGACCAAAATGCTACAAAAGAAAGCTACGAATTACAAGGAAATAAGCTAAAACATCAAAAATGAAGTGCCTCAGGCCCCTGCCTGGCCTTCGCCATCAGCATCCGGTGCGGTCCCCCCATCTTCCGGAGCGTCGGGATGAGTAAGATTGGCTGGAGTTGGATACCACCTCAAAGCCACGCCGATGTCTGCAAGATCCAAGATCGGCAAGGAGAAAGCTGAATGGAGAGGATGCTCCAACGCATACGCCTTGAAGTTCTCAGCAAGAGGCCCGACCTCCAAACCTCCCTTCTTAGCTGCTCGGATCGAGTCGGCGAACTCCATATAATAGGCGAACTCGCTGACAAACTCCAAACTGTGAAAGGGATCAGCCTTGGTCGCCTCTACCTCTCTCTTCAGCTCCACCATCGCCTGTTGCGACCCTTGGAGCTCGGCCTCCCTTGCAACTACCTTCTCCCTCGACTCCGCCAGCTCGCTAGTCAACAGAGCGATCGTCACCTTCTGACGATCGGCCTCCTCCTCAGCAACCTTCTGCGCCCGGACGGCATTCAGCATCTGGTCCTGAAATCGGTGAACCGCCAAACGAGACAACTCGGTTTCCTTCTTCGCCAGCTCAAGCTCGTGGCTCGCCCGCTTGGATGCCTCCAAAGAGTCCTTATCCATCGCCACGATCTTATCGGCAAACTCGACGTTCTCTTTCCGAGCCGCCTCGAGATCCGCCTGCACGCGAATAGTGGAAGGCCGCCCCTCAAACTCCTACGCAGCCTGGACAGTCATGGTCGCCGTCTGGAGAGAAAGGGCGAGAACAGCCTGCATCGTACTCCCCGATCGCTGACGAGCGATCGCATCCAGATCGGTCGTCCAGGCCTTCGGCAGAGCAGAAGCGGCCTTGCTGACGCATTGAGGGATATCGGAGGACTGGCGAGGAGATCGGCTGGCTAAGAAATCCAGCACCATCGGTGGGCAGGATGGATCTGTGCGACGGATCCTACATCAATACAACAAAGTTAACACAACTCCTACGCAATTGCAAGTTTCAACCCAAAAATGCAATCTACCTCTCAGCCCTCTCGGGGTCGCGACCGAAATACGGTTTCCCTCGAGGAGTCTCAGCGTCAGCGATCGCCATCTCTCGCATAAAAGCCGTAGAGGGCGGCTCATTCTCCGGAGCGAGAACGGTGATCGGAGGCACGGCGATCGGCACCTCATTGGCGGGGGCAGGAACCGGAGTTTCTTCCGGCCTCGGCCTTTTGCGATTCGCTCGAAGCCCCTCTCCCTCCTCAGCCACGATCAGCTCCACGCGAGGTTCCGCCTCCGGAACAATTGGCAATGCGACAGGTGGGGCCCGAGACGACTTCTTGTGGCGGAGACGGCCTAGAACTCCAGGATTCGACATGGCGATCTCCGGTGGGGGCTCCAAGAAACGAGGAAAGCGAACCTCTACAGATAAGACGATCGATCAACAGTTAGATACTTTCCTCAAGTAAGGCGATCGCCTAAAAAGTGAAGGTCGCAGAAACTCATACCTGGTACCGAGAGATGTCTCGGGAAACGGAATAGCCGAGCCGACAACCAACGAATCTCCTTATTGATCCGGTTAGCGTCAAGGTCGTCGTCCGACAAGCTCCGTATCCGCTCCCAGACAACCATGAAATCAAAGGGCAGCTCCTCGACCGCCGGAATGTGAAAACCTGCAAAACCGAAATCAAATTAGATCAGTCCAAAATGCATCCGAATGAAGGGAGAGTCTAAACCCTTACCGGGATTTCTCTCCCGAAACTCAGTAGGGATCTCCAGCTCGCCCGAAGGATTGTCGCTCTCGGAAGCCCTCCACTTGCCGGCGACCCAGAACCATTTAATCAGATCGCCCCGCGCCTTATTTGGGACTCCATGGATTACCCGATCAGATCGTCCCTGAATATGGTAACCGCCGACAGACCCTTTTTGAGCCTTCAGCTTGAACAAATGGTTCATATCCAACGGCGATGGGAGGCGGTACAGGCGGTGACCGCCGAAAAGAGTGAGAGTGCAGATAATTTGGAGCCACGTGTTCGGCGTCAGCTGAAGTGGCGCCACGTTCCAAGCGGCCAGCAGGTGGGAGACAGCAAAAGATAGAGGGAAGCGCAGCCCGGCCTCCACAATCGCCTCATTCACGGCGATTATACCGATCGGAGGCTGATCGGCTCGCTCATTCTCCGCCGGCGCGAACATGTCCACATCTGAAGGAACATGTAACCTCGTCCTCCAGACGGCCAGATCTTTCCTGGTCGTCGAACTCCGGATTTGGCCAAGCGACCACAAAGAACGTTGCGCAACCCGGTACTGCGATCGTTTGGGAAGCTGATAAGGGTAGGCGACCGAGTATCCCCGGAAATCGAATCTCGGAGTCGGACCGGCCAACTTCTCCATTATCTCAGCAAAAGCCTTATAGGCCCGGCCGAAAGCGCTATGTTGCTCCCAGTAGGCCCTAATCGCCAGATCTCTCTCTATCTGCGATCGTCTATCTTCAACAGCCGCTTCCTTAGCGACGTCGGCTTCGTTAAATAAAGCCTCGATTTCAGCAGGGTCGATTCTGGCCCGAATAGCCTCAGCGGCCGTCTCCAGGTGGAAGTCGGAAGAAGGTCCTCCCCGGACAGTCGATGTCCGTGGCGGAGCAGTACCAACTCCATGTGATGATGACGTTCCGGCCATTCTCAAAGAAAGAAAGGAGAAAAGGATTTTTTCTTACCCAAAGATGAAATCGAACGACGATCGGCACTAAGATCTTCAGAAAAATCTTCAGCAAGTCCTTCTTTCTCCAGTAAGTGCGCGTGAGGACGAAGACTGCAACACTGCACCCTTTTATAGGAGATGGCAGGGACTCGTTTGCAATAAGGGAAAATCTCAGTGGTCGGATCCCAAACGTCGCATTTATTGACTCCCTCGAAGACGATCGCCAGTTCAGTTAAACGCAAAGTCGCTCGTCAAAAGTTCAGCGATCGCCAGCAAAACCACCTCACCCCACATTTCCAACATAGGAGCGAGCTGGGGGGCAATTGTTGTGTCTAGATTTATTCATCCGACAGGCGATCGACTATAAGGCCGAGCGACCAAGTCAACTCCAGTCAAACTATGGCTAGCTCGCCAAGTCGAAGGAACCAGACCACCATCAGGTACCTAGCGATCGGCTCCCAAGGCGATCGCCCTTTGGCATCTGGCGGTCGACTCTAGTGTCCGGCTAAGGACAATCGGCCTACACCGCGAACAGAGATGATCGCCCATCAAAGTCATCGAAGACAGGATCTCAGAACAGCACCCACGTGTAGATCCACGAAAGGCGCTGACAGACAAGATCTTTGCTGACAGACAAGACCTTTGACCACAGCCTGTCACCTACCTCACCTACCGACAGGCGCGCCGAAAGTTGTCAGTGGGACCACCCGTGACAGCAACTCAGGACGCGTGCAAGCTCCCCATTGGACCCTATAGCTGGCTGCCAGCAGCAGCCGCGGACTTTAAGGGAACAAGCCCATGTGCTAAAAGACGATCGCCCGATTATTATAATACAGAAAAGGCGATCGCCCGGCATATCCAAGTCCTATAAATAGAGAGCCTCCTCCTACTGGGAAAAGGTTCTGAATTGGTTGACAATTCATTCAACTACATTCCGAATTCATTCACGGAAATACAGTAGAACACACATACCATCAAGCTCCCTGCTTTCTCGCCGGAATCCATCTCAGGACTTCTCTCTCCGAATCTCCCGTCCAAAAGAAGATCGGCAGAGGCAAGAAGTCTCCACAAGGCAGATTCCAAGAGATTCATAAGCTCAGGAGTTCAAGCATCTAGCTAATACTCGCCGTGAGAGACTGTCGATCCCTCACCGCTGCGACTGTTCATCTCCTTTGTTACAAGAACTCACAGAGCATCAAATCTGGTTCTTCCGGAAATCTACACGCTCACTAGCTAAGATAACAAGAATCTTTACACTCATTGTAATTGTATTCTTACATTAGTACTTGTATCCCCGAATATTAGTATTAATAATATCTCGCGAGAGCATTCAAGCCCGGGACTAACAACCCCGGCAAATCTTGTGTTATTTATCTTTCTCACGGAAGTGCTCTTGCATTTGTTTGCTATCCATCCATTCCAGCAATATCTATCTCCGGATAATATTTTGGGTAGCAACAATTGGCGCTAGAAGGAGGGCATCTAACCCTCAAACTTTTATTCCCACCGTCCCGAAGAACACTCACTGTTCTCGGGGCATATACTTGGAGTGACACTCACTGCGCTTCAAAGAAAACTTTCAGAATCATGACATCCGCCGGTACATCAAAGAAAGCCATTCTCCGAACCACCGGACACCATATCCCGGCTCAATCCGAACCCCAGCCGACGACCGGGGGAAGCCGCGGCAACGCGAGACTCTCGATCCCGCACCTGAGGGATGGCCCCAACCTCTCACTCGACCAGTTCCAAACCGAGGAACAGATCGAGGAGGCCATGGCCATTCTATAGGAGCGACGGAGAGCATGCGCGTCGCCTGCAATAACTCCCTCGATCGTCCGCCGCATGGGAAAACGGAAATTCAACGGGCTACTGCGCGAGCGATCGTCAGAAAGCCCCAATTCGCGAGAAAAGGCTCTCGCACGACCGGACGGATCCGTATTCAATCGCTTGGGGCGCGGCCCATCCTGGCAACCGGGGCATTCTGTTTCCAACCACGAAAAGACGGAATCCGAATCCGTCACCAGGAGTTCGGCCTACCCACCTCACAGCCGAACGCAGGTCAGCCATCTGACTCCCGCCCCGATCGCTGGAGATCGTGCTCAATCGCCTCGGCTCCCGCTCCGAGCGCCGAGCCGCAAGCAGTCAGGCCACGGCGATGGCCGCTATACAACGCCAGCTCGACGAGATGAAAGCACTCTTGGACACTGGGGCAAGCGCCAGCAAAAAGATCACCAGGCCGACCGAGCCACTCGCGGTCCACGTCGAGCTTGCCCCCATACAACCAACGATCGCTCCTCCCAAAACACCTCTGTATGAGGGGAGATCGGACCCCGAAACCCACCTGAGTAAATTCCGAATATACATGACTGGGTGTGGGGCATCTGATGCAACCAAGTGCCAGATCTTCCCGTTAACATTGGGAGAGTTGGCCCATAGGTGGTACGCCTCACTACCACCATGATGAATCACCTCCTTTAAGAAACTGGCGAATGACTTCACGTCATACTTCGCCAACAAGGTCGCCAGACCAGAAGGCCCCCACCGCGTGATGAAAATCAGGCAGGGGAAAGACGAAACCGACGCAGATTACATTGACCTAGTAGGCGAAATCATCCTCACCGGCGAACCCGTCAGTGACGATCTCACTCTCTTTTCGGTCATGGGGGGATTCTACGGTCATTTTCCCATGTTTAGACATCTCACCAAGGATATTCCCCCAACCTACGCGATCTTTCGCGCTAAGGCTGCCAACTTTCTGGCCAGGCAAAGGCTACTCACCCTCCGCCTAGGCGAGGAAACGCCACCTCCTGTCCAGAAGATAGCAATCGCCGAAGTAAAAAAGGTGATCGCCAACCCATCCGGAGATCTCAAGGCCTTCGAGGACATGGAAGCCCATCTCCTCCATACGTTCAACCGAACGTCGGCACATATTTTCTATGCCATCAAGGGGCACGAAAAGCTCAAAAAGCCAAAGGCGATAAGGGACCACGGTCACCTGGACAACAATCAATATTGTGCCTACCATAAGAGTCCCGGCCACAGCACCAACCAATGCCGCGACCTCCTCAAACAGCTCTGGAGATTGTTCGAGGAAGGCAAGTTGAAAAGCTTATTGACTTAGCCGAAGCCCCTATCAATCTATATACACGATCATCCGAGTCGAACACAAGACAGGTTGGGTAGCTCATACGAGCCGACACCTGGATCAAACTCGGCGACCATCTCTACATGCTCCAATCAAGAGAAGGGGACCTCGGAAGTCTCCCCGATATCCCTCCTTATTTAAGAAACTGGAGGACTCGCTCGCCATCCACAGTTCACCATCTAACATGATGGACTAAGGCACGAGATCGCCTCCCCCGCACAACGTACACCGTCGAAGGTCGGCATCTACATGACGATCCAAGGTGGAAAAGTGCAGCCATGGTCCTGGTGGTCGATGGAACCGACTGCTTAGGCCATGCAATTTCCCTTTAAGTCAAGATCGCCCGCCCTTCGTTTAATTACGAGGCCGGCGTAGTCTGAGGGCCCTCCAAAATTAATCAGTGGACACGATCGCTCGCCCTCAAAGGTCCATCATTTAACGTGGTGAACCCGGACAATGCGACGTGCCACAACCCCCGTCTCAACGTACACCGTCGAGGTTCGCCATCTTCATGGTGGGCCGAGATGGAAGCAGAGCTAAACAAGCCGCGGGCGTGGAGTTGAATCATCCGACGCTGCCCCGCGCAAGGACTCCTCTAGACCGAGACCGCACGCCCTTCGTTTAAATACGAGGCGAGGCGCAGCCTAACAGAGGACCCTCATAATAAAGTGAGTCACGAGACACTCAATGTCTTCGCGCATAAAGACATGATCAGGGAGTCGGTCCATCGAACTCCGCGATCGTGCACAGTTCCTCAAGACGGACGACCGTCCTCGAGGATTCGACAAAGTTGAAGACCGCTCACTCAACGAATTATTTTCATCCCCTTACTTCCACTAAGTGAATAAAAACAAGGGGGAAGAGTGCGGACTACCTATACGACGATCGTCCCTATTCAACCACATACGGAGATCGTCATTTTTCAGATGTTGTGCAGTGATCGAATTTGTTGTAAAAGTAATCTTTATGAGTTTATCAATTCATTTGGAACTACCCTCGCAACGATCTCTCCTCACACATTTGTACAAAGTCAAACAAAGACTCAAAAATAACAATCATTCAAGTGATAAGTCATAAATTCAAACATTCATTTCATTGCTTGAAGGATCAAAATACATGGTCGCCCGAAGACCAAAATGCTACAAAAGAAAGCTACGAATTACAAGGAAATAAGCTAAAACATCAAAAATGAAGTGCCTCAGGCCCCTGCCTGGCCTTCGCCATCAGCATCCGGTGCGGTCCCCCCATCTTCCGGAGCGTCGGGATGAGCAAGATTGGCCGGAGTTGGATACTAGCTCAAATCCACGCCGATGTCCGCAAGATCCAAGATCGGCAAGGAGAAAGCTGAATGGAGAGGATACTCCAACGCATACGCCTTGAAGTTCTCAGCAAGAGGCCCGACCTCCAAACCTCCCTTCTTAGATGCTCGGATCGAGTCGGCGAACGCCATATAATAGGCGAACTCGCTGACAAACTCCAAACTTTGAAAGGGATTAGCCTTGGTCGCCTCTACCTCTCTCTTCAGCTCCGCCATCGCCTGTTGCGACCCTTGGAGCTCGGCCTCCCTTGCAAATACCGTCTCCCTCGACTCCGCCAGCTCACTAGTCAACCGAGCGATCGTCACCTTCTGACGATCGGCCTCCTCCTCAGCAACCTTCTGCGCCCGGACGGCATTCAGCATCTGGTCCCGAAATCGGTCAACCGCCAAACGAGACAACTCGGTTTCCTTCTTCGCCAGCTCAAGCTCGTGGCTCGCCAGGGCTGCCTCAAAGAGTCCTTCTCCATCGCCACGATCTTATCGGCAAACTCGGCGTTCTCTTTACGAGCCGCCTCGAGATCCGCTGCGCAGCGAATAGTGGAAGGCCGCCTCAAACTCTGCGCGGCTGGGCCGACCATGGTCGCCGTCTGGAGAAAAATGGCGAGAACATCCTGCATCGTACTCCCCGATCGCTGACGAGCGATCGCATCCAGATCGGTCATCCAGGCCTTCGGCAGAGCAGAAGCGGCCTTGCTGACGCATTGAGGGATGTCGCAGGACTGGCGAGGAGATCGGATGGCTAATAAATCCAGCACCATCGGTGGGCAGGATGGATCTGTGCGACAGATCCTACATCAATACAACAAAGTTAACACAACTCCTACGCAATTGCAAGTTTCAACCCAAAAATGCAATCTACCTCTCAGCCCTCTCGGGGTCGCGACCGAAATACGGTTTCCCTCGAGGAGTCTCAGCGTCAGCGATCACCATCTCTCGCATAAAAGCCGCAGAGGGCGGCTCATTCTCCGGAGCAAGAACGGTGATCGGAGGCGCGGCGATCGGCACCTCATTGGCGGGGGCAGGAACCGGAGTTTCTTCCGGCCTCGGCCTTTTGCGATTCGCTCGAAGCCCCTCTCCCTCCTCAGCCACGATCGGCTCCACGCGAGGTTTCTCCTCCGGAACAATTGGCAACGCGACAGGTGGGGCCCGAGACGACTTCTTGTGGCGGAGACGGCCTAGAACTCCAGGATTCGACATCGCGATCTCCGGCGGGGGCTCCAAGAAGCGAGGAAAGCGAACCTCTACAGATAAAACGATCGATCAACAGTTAGATACTTCCCTCAAGTAAGGCGATCGCCTAAAAAGTGAAGGTCGCAGAAACTCATACCTGGTACCGAGAGATGTCTCGGGAAACGGAATAGCCGAGCCGACAACCAACGACTCTCCTTATTGATCCGGTTAGCGTCAAGTTCGTCGTCCGACAAGCTCCGTATCCGCTCCCAGACAACCAGGAAATCAAAGGGCAGCTCCTCGACCGTAGGAATGTGAAAACCTGCAAAACCGAAATCAAATTAGATCAGTCCAAAACGCATCCGAACGAAGGGAGAGTCTAAACCCTTACCGGGATTCCTCTCCCGAAACTCAGTAGGGATCTCCAGCTCGCCCGAAGGATTGTCGCTCGCGGAAGCCCTCCACTTACCGGCGACCCAGAACCATTTGATCGGATCGCCCCACGCCTTATTTGGGACTCCATAGATTACCCGATCAGATCGGCCCTGAATATGGTAACCGCCGATCGACCCTTTCTGAGCCGTCAGCTTGAACAAATGGTTCATCTCCAACGGCGATGGGAGGCGGTACAGGCAGTGACCGCCGAAAAGAGTGAGAGTGCAGATAATTTGGAGCCAGGTGTTCGGCGTCAGCTGAAGTGGCGCCACGTTCCAAGCGGCCAGCAGGTGGGAGACAGCAAAAGATAGAGGGAAGCGCAGCCCGGCCTCCATAATCGCCTCATTCACGGTGACCATACCGATCGGAGGCTGATCGGCTCGCTCATTCTCCGCCGGCGCGAACATGTCCACATCTGAAGGAACATGTAACCTCGTCCTCCAGACGGCCAGATCTTTCCTGGTCGTCGAACTCCGGATTTGGCCAAGCGACCACAAAGATCGCTGCGCAACCCGGTACTGCGACCGTTTGGGAAGCTGATAAGGGTAGGCGACCGAGTATCCTCGAAAATCGAATCTCGGAGTCGGACCGGCCAACTTTTCCATTATCTCAGCAAAAACCTTATAGGCCCGGCCGAAAGCGCTATGCTGCTCCCAGTAGGCCCTAATCGCCAGATCTCTCTCTATCTGCGATCGTCTATCTTCAACAGCCGCTTCCTTAGCGATGTCGGCTTCGTTAAATAAAGCCTCGATTTCGGCAGGGTCGATTCTTGCCCGAATAGCCTCAGCGGCCGTCTCCAGGTGGAAGTCGGAAGAAGGTCCTCCCCGGACAGTCGATGTCCCGGCGGCGGAACTGGTACCCACTCCATGTGATGATGACGTTCCGGCCATTCTCAAAGAAAGAAAGGAGAAAAGAATTTTTTCTTACCCAAAGATGAAATCGAACGA
Organism: Orobanche coerulescens; assembly: GCA_033398695.1. Classification (NCBI taxonomy): domain Eukaryota; kingdom Viridiplantae; phylum Streptophyta; class Magnoliopsida; order Lamiales; family Orobanchaceae; genus Orobanche; species Orobanche coerulescens. The sequence goes on from CM065812.1 coordinate 18,635,666, forward strand.
CGATCGGCACTAAGATCTTCAGAAAAATCTTCAACAAGTCCTTCTTTCTCTAGTAAGTGCGCGTGAGGACGAAGACTGCAACACTGCGCCCTTTTATAGGAGATGGCAGGGACTCGTTTGCAATAAGGGAAAATCTCAGGGGTCGGATCCCAAACGTCGCATTTATTGACTCCCTCGAGACCCGCGTACGCGTCTTTTCAAGGACGCGTCAGCCGAGGAGTCATTAATGACCGATGGTATCCTCCAACAGAAGCCCGACACATGCGCGGAGACTTTTCCACGCCCATTGCCATTTCCCGCGCAGTTTAGCGGCCAACCAGGTCGTCCGAACTCAGAATATATCAGCTCAAAGACGATCGCCAGTTCAGTTAAACGCAGATTCGCTCGTCAAAAGTTCAGCGATCGCCAGCAAAACCACCTCACCCCACGTTTCCAACATAGAAGCGAGCTGGGGGGCAATTGTTGTGTCGATATTTATTCATCCCGACAGGCGATCGACTATAAGGTCGAGCGACGAAGTCAACTCCAGTCAAACTATGGCTAGCTCGCCAAGTCGAAGGAACCAGACCACCATCAGGTACCTAGTGATCGGCTCCCAAGGCGATCGCCCTTTGGCATCTGGCGGTCGACTCTAGTGTCCGGCTAAGGACAATCGGCCTACACCGCGAACAGAGATGATCGCCCATCAAAGTCATCGAAGACTGGATCTCAGAACAGCACCCACGTGCAGATCCACGAAAGGCGCTGACAGACAAGATCTTTGCTGACAGACAAGACCTTTGACCACAGCCTGTCACCTACCTCACCTACCGACAGGCGCGCCGAAAGTTGTCAATGGGACCACCCGTGACAGCAACTCAGGACGCGTGCAATCTCCCCATTGGACAATCTGGTGGTTTGCCAATGACGCCGCGGACTTTAAGGGAACAAGCCCATGTGCTAAAAGACGATCACCCGATTATTATAATACAGAAAAGGCGATCGCCCGGCATATCCAAGTCTTATAAATAGAGAGCCTCCTCCTACTGGGAAAAGGTTCCGAATTGGTTGACAATTCATTCACCTATATTCCGAATTCATTCACGGAAATACAGTAGAACACACATACCATCAAGCTCCCTACTTTCTCGCCGGAATCCATCTCAGGACTTCTCTCTCCGAATCTCCCGTCCAAAAGAAGATCGGCAGAGGCAAGAAGTCTCCACAAGGCAGATTCCAAGAGATTCATAAGCTCAGGAGTTCAAGCATCCAGCTAATACTCGATCCCTCACCGCCGCGACTGTTCATCTCCTTTGTTACAAGAACTCACAGAGCATCAAATCTGGTTCTTCCGGCAATCTACACGCTCACTAGCTAAGATAACAAGAATCTTTACACTCATTGTAATTGTATTCTTACATTAGTACTTGTATCCCCGAATATTAGTATTAATAATATCTCGCGAGAGCATTCAAGCCCGGGACTAACAACCCCGGCACATCTTGTGTTATTTATCTTTCTCACGGAAGTGCTCTTGCATTTGTTTGCTATCCATCCATTCCAGCAATATCTATCTCCGGATAATATTTTGGGTAGCAACAAGCATAAAGCATACAGTTCATAGTTCATAGTAACAACTTCGTCCTCACCTCGTTCAAGTTCGCCGGAGCTTGTAGGTCTTGTGGTGCTACTACCTTCGAGACGTTGTCGTTTTATCTTTGGGGGCGATACGTCAAAACCGAAAGCACAACCGCGGCGTATTTCGTCTTCCGGATAGAGGATTCCTCGACTCGGCATTAGTTTACAGTTTTACAATTTATTTTCTTTTATTTTTAATTATGTTTCGAGTTTTGTATTTTCATTTCCGTACGAGTTTGTAGTTTCTGTTTTCGAGTTGTAATTTTTGTATTCCAGTTGTAATTTCTTTTTCCGCCCAGCAAGTTTGTAACACAAAAATACAACACTCTATACACTGATATATTTCTATACACACTCTGATATATCAAAACTTTTTATACTTTTTATTTATAAATAACAATAGTTTAATTTGTTTATTATCAAACGTAAAAGTGGCATAAATTATTTTTGGTGCAGATCTGGAAATTAAATTTTTTTCTTCTCTAAAAAACACTCAACTCCACTGCACCCCAATAAGAACCTTATATTTTTTTTCCAGATTTGGTGAATGGTCTCATTAAGACAATGATTATGTTTCTTAAATAGTAAAGAAAGTGGGATTGATTTAAGGGCCGATTATCATTGCTAGTAGGGATGGGCACAAATCCCGGTTTCTGTTCGGCAGAATCGGATCGTTCCGGTCCCGTTCTAAAAGTGTCCCATACCAGTTGGGACGGAAAAATTTAGTCTCAAACCATCTCGGGCCGATCGAAAATGGGACAGGAAGAGCGGGATCGGTGATTTTTATTCCGTTCCATCCCATTTGTCCCGAAAATGTAGTTTTTCTGAAATTAATATCAGATCTGTGAGATTTTAATTATAAGTTAATTTTTATCCCGTAAATTAATTAGCCAAATATGTCTAAACTTACTAAACTATTAATAAAAAATTCAAAAATTAAAATTTTGATTATAATTTACAACTAAATATCCAAAAATACAAAAAAATATTTTCTAAATATATTTTTTATTATTTATATTTACCAAAAAATTATCCCGTTTTGTCCCAGACCGGCTCGAAATCGTTCCGGTCCCGAAAATATCACGGGAAACACCCTTATCCCGGACCGGTCCCGGACCGCTTATATCAATCGGGGACGGGACCAGGACCGGCCCAATCCCATCCCGGACCAGACCATGCCCACCCCTAATTGCTAGGTCTTGGTTGCTTTTCATGTGGCCACCTTGTCCAGGAATCAGACCTCATTTGTGACATTAGTGTGTGACATAAGTTAGAGAACTATGAATTGAATTTGGTTGATAAATATTCATTAAATAAATGATCAAGATTTATTCTCATAAAAAAATTATGCATGTAATGTATTATTTTAATGAAACAATATTTATATGCATATAACGCATAGTTTTATTACATTAGCATTAAGATGCAAGAAATACACATATTTTATATTCTCGACCATACATCTTAAAATATCAACGTTTTAGATTTATTTTTATTTTTACTCAAAAAGTCATTCTCATTATTTGGTCTATCAATATTTAAAAATATGCGTTGAGATAAATCCAATAAATATTTTTATGTGCTAAAATTATCTCTATATTTATACAAATTTTATATTTAATATATAAAAATCATAAGCTACTCAAGATGAAACCACCCCATAACATAATTCCTCTTGTTAGAGCTTGCTACTCATGGGTGGTTTCATAGTACCATAAACCAAACCAAACCAAACCAAACATACCTAGTATATCCCGCTCAGAGTAGAATTTGGGAAGGGTAAGATGTACGCAGACCATGCCCCTACTTATTACGGTAGGGAGGCTGTTTCCGTGAAGACCCCCAACTTAGTGCACAGTAAAATATTGAGTGATAAATACAAAGGGAACATATGATTCGAAAAAGCTCAATATCATACCTGAGCCCATGACTTAATCCACATGGGACTTACCTAAGAGGAATTTGGATACTTCACTCCCGATGAACTCCACTCTAACATAAGGGGGGTTGACTCCGCGCACCGTTCCCTGTCAAAAATACACCACACGCAAAAGACAGTAGGATAAAATAAAAATGCAATACTCTAGGTCAAAGCTAACCGAGACAACCCAACCCTGAGACTCTCCACAATCGAACCGCTCCCAAAAAAGGAATTCACAACTCTGATCTGGCGCCTCCAAGAGCACCTATCAACAGTCATGGTCTCGAATAAGTTTAAGGCGTTCAAATCTAATCTCAACTGCTCCTCCCATGTCCTCCTCGGTCTGCCTCTCCTCCTCCCCCAACAACCAATAAACTCTCCACCCTCCTTACCAGAGCAGAAGCCTGCCTCCTGCGAACGTGGCCAAACCATCTCAATCTCCCTTTTCTAACTTTCGCTGAAATGGGCGCCACTTCTAGCGCGTTCCTGAAAACTCCGTTCGGGATTCTATCCACCATTGTGCGACCACACGACCAACGTAACATTCTCATTTTAGCCACTTCCAATTTGCGCTCAAGCGACTTCTTCATCGCCCAACATTCGGAGCCATACAACATAGTAGGTCTGATTGCCGCTCTATAGAATTTACACTTCAACTTTAGAGGGACTTTCTTGTCGCACAGGACCATGTGTTTTCATAGTACCATGTGTTTTCATTTTTGCTTGTTGGCTGGTGTATGTACGTATAGTTTTATCTATTCTATTATAACAACGGTAGTATGGATGGATCCCGGTGTTCGAGGAAGAAAACTTCATCTCATTTAGGAGTGTAAATGAATTGAGCATTCGTGAAAAGGTCGCGAAAACATTCGGTCAACGTTCAATTTGTATTCGGTTCGGTCAACCTCGAACAGTTCGCAAACATGTTCGTTACATACACCAACCGAACACGAACAAAATAATACATGTTCGTTAGTTCGCGAACAAAGGGGGTTTTATATATTTATTAATAATTTCGCAATAATTAATAAATATATGTACAAAATAAAAACTAACATTTTAAAATCCCTAATTTCTAAATCTATCTTTTTTTTCTGAATTATTATTGCTTGTACTTTCGGCTTTTTTAATACTTTGGAACACAAAGGAACAAATGAACGATCAGAACGAAAGGAATAATCGAACGCTAACAAACGAACACGAAATATGTGAAATTTTAACAAGCCGAACACGAACAACTGAACAAGTGGTTTGCATTTTTATCGAACATGAACATAAACCTAACAAACCAAACCCTTAACGAACGAACGTTCGTTAAAATCACCATTCGGCTCGTTCGGTTCGAAATACACGTCTAAATTGCCTCAACACATGACCAACTCTTTTGAGGGATTTTTTCCATAGAGAAGGGGGTGCAGTGCACTCCCTCCCTTCTCCACAAATCACGACGCGACCAGGGGCGGAGCGAAGAATTTGTACCGGGGGGGCAATATTAACTTTTTTTTTCAAATAAAATGTTTAACTCTAAAATCGTAACTTTTTTTTTAAATGAGAAATTTAACTACAAAAATTATATTGAATCAAGTATTCATGTCAACTTACATAAACACAACCTCTACATAATATTACCTGAAAAATGAAACCATCTCGATGTTAGAAGTTTCAAATGCTCCATCAAGTGTAATAAGAGATCAATATTTATGTGTGAGCCTTCCTATCATTTAAATTAATAAGAGGATCAATAATTTTATTTTTTATTATTTATATATAAACATAATTTATGAATATATATATATATATATATATACTTTTTTTTTTGAGGGGGGCGGTGGCCGCTACCCGCCCCCGGTGTGGCTCCGCCTCTGGACGCGACACGTGTAATGTATGTTACACGTGTCGCACTGTGAATGACTGAGAAGGGGGGAATGCACTGCATCCCCTCTTCATGGAAGCACTCCTTTTGAGGGGTCTGCATCGGCATGCAATAATTACAGATATGATTGGTCGAATATAGTCACGGGCCAGCATCAGACGAAGAGACAAGATCCTTACAGTTGGTTTTGGGTGTAAAAGTCTCGTACTCAACCTGGTTTTTCAACCTTCTCTTTTGACCTTTTATCTATTTGTTGTAGTCCAAGAGCCCCTGTAATTGTTGAAAGAATAATGCTACGCACACAAATACACACATAAATGCATATTCTTACTTTGTAGGGTTGTACACTGCGTAGTAGGGATTGTACCTCTACAACCCCTACTACGCAGGGTACAACCTTACAAAACAGGAGTGTGCATTTGTGTGTGCATTTATGTGTGTAGCAGCTTTGTGATTGAAAAGAGAGGAGAAAGGGGCTCTTTTGAGACTTGAGAGACAATTTTTAGTGGGTCCGACTACGAATTAAAGTTGAGATTTAGTTGGAATACGTAGTATTCCGTAAGAGAATTTCAAAACATGTAAGAACACTCAAAATGATTGAAGTATGAATGAGATATAATGTTTCGAATTGAGCTCTTTGCAAGTGGGTTTGAGATCCTATCCGCGTTGGAAAAAATAAGACGAATTGTGTGTATATAAGATGATATGCACAAACTCTTGTTCACAACAACATATGGGACATGAGTGGATGTGTGACTAGGCGCCCCTCGTGCACACACATACACTTGCGTATGCCGCCGCCGTCCGTCCGGTCGGCTCGATTCGGAGGGCGATTTGGGCGAAATGTCTCGAAGTCTCGAAGTTATCTTTTTACTGTAATTTTATTTGGCAAAAATTCATTTTGCTAAACCGCCTCAATCATAAAATCCGAATTTTTTTCGAATTAGGGTAAATATCAAATTAAATTGATAATTATCCAATTAATATATTAGGATAACTATCAAGTTAATTGGTAATTATTAGACTAATATATTAACAGATTAGGATAAGTATCAAAGAGACCAATCCTAATCAATTTAGAGTTCCTCCAGCATATGTCTTTCTCTCGTCTTCACCTATAAATACCAAGTTAGAGGGGTCTGAAAATTAACCCTCTGCCTTCGATTTTTCGAAGCTTCTACAGTCCAATTCCCTTCTTCCTTCTTCCTTCTCGGTCGTGTCGGTGATAGTATACCGATTTTATTCTAATTCGGCGAGGGTGCAATGATCATCGAATCAGTTCATCGAGGTGTTGTTTTATCCTGGGAGACACATGTTATACACTGTGGTGAAGGCGAATCTGCTTTAAGGAGACAGATCTTCTGGACTCAACATCGTCTTTCTTTCGATTTCTTTCTCTTCGCATGGTTTTAATTGAATAAATTTTATTTTCAATTTTTTACTGTTTATTCAAATAGTCAATTTCTTTTTTTTCTTGCCAACAATAATAGCACGGTGGAGGTGACTTAATTGAATTAAAATAATTAAATTGCTAAATTACTTGCTAGAAAAAATATGTTTGTTCTCAAGCCTTTCGGCTGCCGACGGGCTTGCTGTAAAAAAAAAAATAAGAACAACTCAGCCTTGCGTAAAAAAAAAAAAATGGTCGGCCGTTGACGGTGGCCGGCCGGCGATGGTAGCCTGCAGGAAAACAGGATGGCAGCCTGACATCTAAAAAACAATAGCTGGCGGCCGGCGATGGCCCGTCGGAAAGTAGGCACGCGTGTACCAACTCAAGTCAACCTTCAAAGACGACATATCCTCGATCAAAATACCGACTTAATGTGCATCCTCTGTGGTGAATCCGAGAAAAATAATAACCACATATTCTTTGACTGCATTGTGGCGTACAGTGTTTGGATGACATGCTTTAAGTGGTTGGGTGTATCTATCTACAATGTTGCATTCATAGTAGGCTTTTCAAAGGAAGACAAAGGAAAACAGATTGCGATTGCAATTTGGTTGTGCTTTATATGGCTAATTTGAAAGGAGAGAAATGCACAAGTTTTGAGGGGATAAATTTCTCAACAAAGAAATAGTCGAAGAGTTTTGGTTGTGCGTTATATGTGCAATTTTTTTTCCTTTAGCGATTGGTTAGAAAATCCGAAATTTATATTATTAGATGGTTAAAGCTGTTGACGTCTGATTTGGTCAACGTCACGTGTGCTGATCTGGACGAATGGATCGAAGACACGTAGAAAATAATAAATAAAATGGAAGATATTTGATCACTAAATTTTATTAATGACCTCTTGATAGCGTAAATGCGAGAATAATGTATGCAGTATTCGGTTTCTTGTTAATTCTGATCTTTTTATTCTTTTTGATATTTTTCTATTCTCTCTCTTTTTTTCCTCCTTTCAAAGTCCTCCTTTTGTACTTTCTCTGCTATATATAGCGAGTCAGTAATTAAATCGATGACAATAGGAAGATTGAGATGAATATGCTGATGACATTTGTCACGATGAAGGTGACTCCTTTGACACGTGTCACCTTCTTAAGTGTGCTTTGGGAAGGGCATGACAGCTCTCTTTTACTGTCGTGTCTGCACTGTTCTTTGGGCTTTCGATATTTATCTGTTATGGCCAAATGATGAGGTCGGCCCTCGAGCTTCTGCTACTGCAGTCGGCCTTATTCGTGGTTATGGAGCGTATTCATGTAGGGTTTGCTCGGTTTTAAGTCCGGATCCGGTCGGCTCTAAGGTCTCGGCGGTCCGGTTTTGTGCGAACAGAAGCGATCAAGTTTATGGCCGGTTCGGCCACAGGATCCGCTCGGCCGTTGGTGCCGAGCGCTTGTGTGGGCCAAGGCGGATCGACTACCAACAAGGGCCCCGAGTCAGGTCGTCTTAGGTTTGGCCGTATGGAATCGTTTCAGATTGAGGTCGATCCGATTTGGGGGTGGATAAGATCCCTTGAAGGGACATATCTTTGAGAGTCGCATCGATTTGACTTCGGGATCTCCAAGAGTCATAGTGAGGGGGACGCGTGGCGGGATGTAATTCGTCGCGGTGTCTCACGCGTTCTTAATCTTCGTGATGATTATGAATCGCCGCTTTAGTATTTAATGCCCCTATCTCATCCTATAAATATAGAGTGTCTTCTTCTTCATTGCTTCCTTCGCCATTCTTATTGCAGAGAGAGATCTTTTCCGGCAATTTTTCTTCTTTTCTGGTTTCGCCGACTTTCCTGGTAAGCTTGCTCTTCCTCCTCTTTTTTCTTATTTTACGATGTCGGAGCGGAGGAATACGGCGGAGGAGTCGGTTGTGTCCCCAGACCGCACGGGAGTGGCAGATTTGTCGATAGGTGATGCTCCCGTTGACTGGAGCGATGAGAATGGAGGCGAGGTCGCAAGATCGCAGGATTGCAGATGCGGTTCGGAGACGTGGAGGTGGCGGCGTCGTTGACGGCGGGTGGCGAGGCCCAGAGTGGGTTCGGCCTCGGCCGTCTCCTTTGTGGAGGCGGAATGGGATTCGGCCTCTTGATACGCAGACGGCCACCGATGGGCAAGCTGGAGGCTTGGCGGGGCGATTTAAGATACCCGCGGTGGTGCGGATGTTTGTTCCGGACCCGGAGGAGAGACCCCACACCCCTCCTGTCGGATGCACGGCGGTGCATTACCGCTCTTTGTTATGCAGGCTAAGGTTCCCTCTGCCGTTGGTTCTTTCCCGGTGGTTGAGGCGGTGGGGTCTTTGTATTGCCCAAATTCATCCGAATTCTTGGGCCCGGATGGTGGGTCTTCTAATTCTTTTTAGTCGGCATGGATGGACCGAGCCCGAGTTTGAAGAGATTAACAGTCTCTTTTTATGGAGGTCGGTCAGCCGATCTGTTACAGTTGGTTTTATTTGTGACCCGGCACGCGATGTATAAGGAATTGGTGGATGTCTGGAGACCATACATAGCCTGGAAAGAACGGTGGTTCTATGTAGGGGGCCGTGGGTGTGCTCGGTTGATGAGTGGGAACTGGCGTGATAGACGCCGAGCCGAGTCCCAAGACTTTGTTGCCAAAATGAGTAAGTGTCGTATTTTTCTCTTTGTTCCTTTTTTGTCTAACGCTCATAATTTGTTGTTTGTGCGAACGTATCCCGGCTTGAGACCTCCTCTTTGTTCGGACGGCCGGGTTGAGCGGCTTTGGATCTTCCGTTGATCGGAGGAAGTCATACCTTCGATTCGAGGACAATCTTTGGGCCGCGGGACTTGATCCACTAATCCGAGAATGTCTTCATCGGGTAGCTTTTTTTTTTTTTTTTTTTTTGACACATCTTCTTCATCCAGGCCCCGGGGGTAGGAGTTCGTCTGGACGGAAAGAGACGCCTACGCGGCGGGTGGCGAGGCTGCGAGAGGCCGCCGGCGTAGGGAGCGCGTGGGCAAGCGGAAGAGTAGAGGCCGGGCACGAAGATAACATGACCAGACCGAGGTTTCCCTTCCCGAGATCGTTGTGCCGCCTTAAGCCTGTACGGACGAGGCCGGGCGAAGGGTAAGGAGACCTTGATTGATTTGGAGGGCCACTATCTCCGGTGAATAAGGATCGGGAAGAACCTTGTGCCGGATGAAAGGGCGGAGAGACATGTTGGTTTCTCGACTACTTCCGAGCGGCCACTCCAACCGCCGCTCGATCGGGTCCCCCCATCGGTGGTTGAGTCCAGCTATGTCCCCATTTTTGGCTTGACGCCGTATATGGATATGGTGACCAACGACATGGATCAGGATGAGCAGATCCTCTTTGGAATCGCTATTTTGGGCCGGGCGTTGTGCACCTATGCGAAGGCATTTGGGAGCCCGCGCGCACTGGGAAACATAAGAAGGCAGAGGCCGATCTCAAGGCCTTACAGAGGAACACCATCTCTGCCCTTCGCTTATCAAATCTTTGGAGGATGAGATGGCTTCTCTGAAGGGTAAGATGGAGCTTACGGAGGCGGGCCTTTGAGGCCGATGTATGGAAAGGGAAGGCCGACGAGATGGCCACGGCGGCCGGGAAGGCGCAAAAACAGTGCCTGGATATCGGGGCCGAGTACGAGGCTCATTTGCAAAGTGCTAAGGCCCGGCAGGCAATTGACCGAGCGGGTTCATACTTGCAGTCTGCGGGTTATAACAAGGGCACAGGCGTGGCCAGGCGAGTGCACCGGAAGATACCCGAATACGAGGAATTGATCAACCTTAACTACGTCTCCACATGTTATGAGATATTGGATCTCATGAAGGAAGGGAAGACCGTTGAGGAGGTCCAGGACTACATAAGGTCTCAGGCGGCCGACATAAAGGTTGAAGCTCTCGGGGATGATGAGCCGAAGGCCGCCGAAGCTGTCGAAGATCCTGTGGAGACCGTGTCTGGCGAAGGTGGAGGGCGATCTTCTCGGGCGGCCGATCAGAGCACCAGGCCGAGTAGATATTTTGTTTTATTACATGTATGGCCTGCGTGCCATACTTTTTTTTAATTTGACATAGAGCTTATTTTTAATGAATAAAATCTTTTTATGGCTTTTGCTGCTTTTTGTGTTTGGGCCGGTTGGTGAGGCCGTTTTCTGCTCACCCTTCAGGTGTGCGGAGGGACCGGTCTTTGAGGCGCGAGGCGAGCTCGGACTTTCGGTCTTGGTGGACCGGTCTTGTGAGGTGCCGTGGCGAACTCGGACTTTCGGTGCACGGGTGGACCGGTCTTGTGAGGTGCGAGGCGAACTCGGACTTTCGATCTTGGCGGATCGGTCTTGTAAGGTGCCGAGGCGAGCTCGGACTTTCGGTGCCGGGTGGACCGGTCTTGCGAGTGCCGAGGCGAACTCGGACTTTCGGTCTGCAGGTGGACCGGTCTTGTGAGGTGCGGCGGAGTCGGACTTTCGGTCTGGGTGGACCGGTCTTGTGAGGTGCGGCGAACTCGGACTTTCGGTCTGGGTGGACCGGTCTTGTAAGGTGCCGAGGCGAACTCGGACTTTCAGTGCCGGGTGGACCGGTCTTGTAAGGTGCCGAGGCGAACTCGGACTTTCAGTGCCGGGTGGACCGGTCTTGTAAGGTGCCGAGGCGAACTCGGACTTTCAGTGCCGGGTGGACCGGTCTTGTAAGGTGCCGAGGCGAACTCGGACTTTCAGTGCCGGGTGGACCGATCTTGTGAGGTGCCGAGGCGAATTCGGACTTGTAAGGTGCCGAGGCGAGCTCGGTCTTTCAGTGCCGGGTGGACCGGTCTTGTAAGGTGCCGAGGTGAACTCGGACTTTCATGTAATATCCGCAATTTTCGATTTTCGGTAAAAAAAATTTTTCGGTCGGAGTCCGTTTTGACGATTCGATCATGACCGCTTCGTCATTCTGAGAATGATTAATTCTACACTTTTTGATATCCGAGTTCGTTTCGGTGTCGTTTTGTTGAGTTCCGTGCTTTTTAGCGACTTTTCCGCACTTGAGTTCGATTCTTGCGAATCTCGACCAGCTATTTGTTTCGAGTTTCCCGCAAGTCCGTTTAACTTTGTTAGACGTGTTGTGAACTTCGGTTTGGCTATTCGATCACGTATCGTGATTTCCGGGCGTTTTGGGCCATTTTGTAATTTCTTGAAAGTTACGGGTATCCGTAAATTGTTGCCTCGACCCGTTTCTTGGTCGCGTATGACTAAATATGGTATTACGTTTTCATTTCGAGTCGTTTATGTCGTCCGTGAACTTTTCGTCGTGTTCGTTCGTGCGATTTGAAATCGGGTCGCCGAGCCACGGTGGCGGGATCGCCGGACGGTGGCGGGGCGGCCGGGCGATTGCAGGCACCGGCCGGACAGGTGCGCGAGAACCGCGTAAGCGCACGCCTTCTGGCCGGAAAAGGCTGCCTTCTAACCGGCAGTGTAGCGCACGTTCAGGCCGGCTTTAACGCCATTGCCTCGGGCACAGGCGATGGGGTTTCGAGGTCTTGGACTCGGTCGAGATCGGCGAGTAGCGCACGCTACGCCGAGCGTAGCGCGCTAGTCGGCGGCGTAGCGCCGCGTCGGCCGGCTAGCGTCGTTACTGGCCGGCGATTGATCCGATGGCTCTGGGCCAGTCGGCTAGCGCGCGAGCTTCGGCCGTAGCGCGCACGCTAGCGGAGTCGGAGAGGCGAGTCTGGTCGGCGATTTGGTCGGTGGTGCCGGGTCGTGTGGGCCTGGCCGAGGGTACTCGGCCGTCTGGCCGATAGCGCACGCTAGTCGGGAAGGCTAGCGCCGCTAGTGTGGCCCGATATAAATGTGGTGGCGGTCACATTTCACTTCGCTTTTCATTCCCTTCCTTCTCCTTCCGCGAATGGCGATTCATGGGTGAAGCCATGTTGTTTAACAACAAATCCATGAAGTCCTTGAGTTCATAACATCAATCGATCGTCCGTTATGAACCTTTGATCCAATGAATCAAGGTAATCTTCCTTAGAACCCTAATTTCGTGAATTTGGGGATTTTTGCATTTTCGTCCGATTCGTTCCGTGTTGTTGATTAATTCATGATGGGTATGATTACTCTTGATAGTATTCTTGTGTTTAACATCATTTAATCCATTGTTCGTCGTCGAATCAAGTATAATTCTTGATTTCCTTGAATTGACTTTTTGGGGATTTGTCCCGATCTCGTTTTCATCCGTTTTGATGGATCGATTATGGTTAAATGATGTTGTTAAACATATTCTATGGATTGTATATCCATATTTCAACTTGGAATTCCGTTTTGGGTTTTGTGAGCGAATCATGTTCTTGGCCGTTTTGGGGGAAATCCGTGAACTTTCGTCATTCGTTCTTTGAATTCAACGGCTTTGAGTCGTGTTATGGAATTCATTTCATTGTTATTATTTGTCCTTCGTAGTTTATGAACGTGAGTTGGCGTTCGGTGGAGTCGGCGGGTTCGTAGTCGGTTCGGACCAACCTACTTCGGTCGATTCTCCGCGTTGTTCTTATTAGAGGCAAGTACCTTGCCCATACTTTTCTCGTTATATGGATATGATGATCGGTGGTCGTCTTGATGTGTTTGTTTGGTTATTTGAAATGAAGTTTCAAAAGATTTCGGTTTGACCTCGTTAAAGGCTCTCTTTCAAAACGCGTGTGTGTTTTGTGAACGTTGTGTTTTGGGAATTTATTATGATTTGATTATTTTGAACGTTGAAGGATTTGATGATGATACTCCTATTGTTTAAAGTTATGGAATCGTGTATTCCGTATTTAATCTTGTTATTGTGTTTTGAAGAGTTTGATAATGGTGTCGAGTTAAGGGCCATCTCTAGTGAGTATTCTTAATGAACTTACATTCTTAGCATATTAGTATTGCATGAGTAACGTGTGTGTGTGTATGCTCACTATGGGTTAGATCCGACGGGGTCTCGGTAGGGGTCCACGGAGGGGTGGATCCACGGTTAATTGTGGTGTATTTTGCAAATGTGATTTGATTATGGCATTTCCGGAAATGAGTGCTTTCGAACGGTTTTCATGATTGCATGCATTGACTAAGTGTGTAAGAGGTAAGTTGTTCGTTTGGCCTACTTGACTAGGATGGCACAAGAGTATTTTGTTGTTTGTTTTAAATCCTTTATTTGTGGATTTTGGTGTTGGGAAACGAACCTTGTGGTCGTTCTTGTGTACTGTGAGTTGATGAGATTTGGGGCTAAAATCCCAATGGTTTTGTAAAAGTCATTTTACGGGTTTGGGGCTAAAATCCCAACGGTTTGGTAAATGTCATTTTTCGGAAAGTAAACCTTTGGGGCGGTGACCCCTTTTGTCTTTTGGATTTTGAAAATTAGGATTTGATAATCCTAAATTGTTTTCTATTAAAACTCTCGATGGCATTCTAAACCGTTTTATAAATTACTTCCATCGATTTATGATATTTCGATTTTGAAATGTTTTCTCAAATTCTTGCCTCGAGAAGTGCTTTTCGTTTCGTTTGGAACCTTGAGGATTCCTGGTTATTGTTATTCGTGGAATGTGAATTGTATGGCTCGTATTTGCACTTTGTTCTTGCACTAGCAAAACGGTGGAGTTTTGCTAACCCCGAGTATTCGGGGTGGATGTCTGTTTTGCATTCGGGTTTTGGAGCATAACACGAGTCGGCACGAAGGATGATGAAAGATGATCGATACTAATCACATGAGGAACCGTATATTGTTTATTGGTTCGATTGTACTTTATTTTCATTTGCTATATTGTTCCGTTATGCGGGTGTGGTTGTATTTTGTCCCTGCGTGGGCATGAGTTGTATTTGAGTTGTATGTATTTGTGGAAAGACCAAATCGGTCTCTTGAGTCATTTTAGCCTTGAAGGCATTATCGAGATGTTAAATGTTGTTACCGGCTGGTAGATCCTCGAGGAGAGGGTCTACGGCGTGTAATATCCACGAGTGGATTGGGGTGTTACATAAATGGTATCGGATCTTAGGTTGATGAAACCTAGAGGTGTCGGGTCAAGTCGTGTTGTTTGAGTCTTGTTTCGTCGGATTTTATCTCGATGAGTCGTGTCGCGACGCGTCGTTTGAGTTTGTTGGTCGTGATTAGTATCGTGGGCGATCATCATCTTCGTGCGACACTGTGGAAGTAAGTCTCCCTTCTTTGTGTTGTGCCTCGTGTGACACGAGCTATTTTTATGATTATTTGTTAAGTGGTGGAATCCTTATGTGAATTTTGATTTCACGATATGTATTTAGTCGACTTTCGTATTTGATTTATACGAGGAGTGTCGTCGCTTGTGATGTCTTTTTATTGTTGTTTTTGTCCGTGGCTGATGATTTTCGAATCGATTTGTACGTTTTACAAGTTCTCTTGTGGAAGCTTTGTGCTTATACGCGTTCGACTTGTTCACTAGCCAGTGCGGGAGGGTATTTTATCAGTGGTTTTGTTCTGAATGTGGTATTTTATCGTTTATTTCCGTTTAAAGACATGTATTGTCTTGATTTTAAACTTTTTGATGCGTGTGCTAGGAGTTGTTTTAGTGAACGTCGGTATGTGTGAGTTTTGGGCATTCTGGCCTATTGGATTTTTGAAAACCTTGAGTATCTTAGAAAAATAAATTTCGAGACATACTTTTCAAATGAGTTATTTTCTTGTGGTACATCCAAGGTGCCACAATATATTTCAAAAGTTTTCTACTTCGAGGACCAAAATGCTTTGAGATATTTTCAATATTTTAGAAACACTTTTAATTAGACCCGAGGGTCGAATATTCTGAAAGTTTTCACTAAGAGAAAGTGTCCTCATTTTTATCAAATGCGAAATGGTTTTCCCAAAGTCTCGATAACGACGTTTCACGTTTGTACTTTTTGAAAGGTGATACTCAAGATCAATCGGTATCCTTCAAATTATTTTCAAAATGAGGTTTTCATTTTTTTTAAAACCTATCCATTCTCGTTTGAGGGCTGGGTATGTACGTGTGATATTCGCGTTGTCATTTTGATACTTTCTCCCTAGTATGATCGAATTGGCGGTGTGAGCGTTGAGTCGCTTTCCACACATGGGTTGTGCTAGCCCCCTGTGAGAGGCGGGATGTTGGTGTTGAATGTTGCCGCCTCGTGATGATTTCTGCGTTGTCGCGCATGTGCGAGCTGTTAGAGCTTGGTTTGGTATGGCCGTGTGCATCGGTTATGGTTCCGTTATGTGTCGGTTGTTTAATGCCTTGTTACCTTGCTCCCGTTTTTGTGAATTTCGTGGACGAGGTCAGAGGTAATGCCCGTACTATTTTGACTTCTGTATTTTCTCTTTCTCCAGTCTATCGATTCGCTCATGTTCGTTGACACTTTACGAACTTGTTCTGTATTTCGGTTTCATCGTCCGAACGAGCTACGACCTTGTTGTGGGTCGATCTGGTTATCGCTGTGACTTTTTCGGGTTCGGTTCGATTCTTGTGAACCTTGTTCGGGAGTGACATCATCTGGTTCTATTAGTTCTTTTATTCGAAGTGGATCGGATTTGGAACTCTTATGTTTTCGACTCTGTCGACTCATTTATGTTCGTTGACATTTCTGAGCTTGTCCTGCCCCTTGCTTTTGTTTATCGAACGAGTGTGGTATTGTTTCGGAATAACTCGTTTGTCGTTGTGACTTTTTAATTGCTATTCTCTTTCCTGTGGATCTTACGTGAATGCACATCCTGTTGTTTTCACCGGATCATATGTTGTCTCGAGTCGAGATGTGAACCTTGGAGTTATTGTTTGAATTTTATTATCCTTCGTGATTCGAACATGATTCTTCGATTTTTGTTGACTCGATCGTTGTGGTTTGATCGTTTGATTGATCTGTTTTTATTGACCTCGTTCCGTGATTGGTGAACATTCAGGCTCCTTCGTAATTCCTTTCAGTTCGGGAAATTAGTTTCGTTTTCGATCTTCCAGCCCTTAGGCGGTGGGATTCCGTGTTTGTTCAGCGGTTGACTCGCGTTTTGATTGATGTACCGTTGGGTTGGTCAATCATATTGATTTTCGTTCGTTGTGTTTTGTGATTGTCGGATAATTGACTTGGCTATATTATCCGTTTGATGACGCTTGTCGTTTGTTGGTTTTATTATATCCCTAACGGCGACGTCGTGTTGGTCGCCGTGGAGCGTGTTTACACGCCGTATATTCCTTCGCATTGTCTGTAACATTTCGCCGTTGGGCGTTAGTTGCGCATTCTTGTGTATCTCGTTGAGTTTTTCCTGGCGGAATATTTCTTCTCCCTACTTGTTTTAAGTTTCGGGACGAAACTTCTTTTAAGGAGGGTAGAATGTAATATCCGCAATTTTCGATTTTCGGTAAATTTTTTTTTCCGGTCGGAGTCCGTTTTGACGACTCGATCATGACCGCTTCGTCATTCTGAGAATGATTAATTCTACACTTTTTGATATCCGAGTTCGTTTCGGTGTCGTTTTGTTAAGTTCCGTGCTTTTTAGCGACTTTTCCGCACTTGAGTTCGATTCTTGCGAATCTCGACCGAAACTGCTGTTTCGAGTTTCCCGCAAGTCCGTTTAACTTTGTTAGACGTGTTGTGAACTTCGGTTTGGCTATTCGATCACGTATCGTGATTTCCGGGCGTTTTGGGCCATTTTGTAATTTCTTGAAAGTTACGGGTATCCGTAAATTGTTGCCTCGACCCGTTTCTTGGTCGCGTATGACTAAATATGGTATTACGTTTTCATTTCGAGTCGTTTATGTCGTCCGTGAACTTTTCGTCGTGTTCGTTCCGTGCGATTTCGGAAATCGGGTCGTCGAGCCCTGACGGTGGCGGGACTGGCCGGACGGTGGCGGGACTGGCCGGACGATTGCGGGCACCGGCCGGACGGGTGCGGCAGGAACCGGCGTAGCGCACGCTACGGCCGGAAGGCTGCGCGCGCTAACCGGCAGGTGTAGCGCACGTTATGCAGGCCTAACTTGCTTATCGGGCACAGGCGATGGGGTTTCGAGTCTTGGACTCGGTCAGGATGTAATACCCGGTTGTAATTCATTAATTTTCATTCAGTAATTATCAGTCTGTAATTGTCACTCAGTGTATTTTCACTCAATTATAATCATTCATCAATCATGTTATTTCACCGTGTTCACCGTTCGGAAAAACTTCGAGTTGTGTATCGTTATTGTTCATTGTTTCAACTTTCCTCATATGAGTTCGACTTTGTTAGATCACCATTAATTTTTGGTAACTCTAAAAATTCTAAATCTTTGCAATATTATAGAGCATCGAGTTAGCTTTCCAATGGTTCAAACGGTGACTCAATCGAGTCCGGACGAGAGTTATGGTCGTTTTAGCTCACCCGCTCATTTTGACTTTTGGCGATCCGCCGGACGGACTCGGTCATGTCGTCCGACACGGCCCGTGCCGTACTCGTCGGAAAGTGCGAAGTATCTGCCCCACGAGGACTCGGCCGTGTCGTTTGCGCGGCCGAGTCGAACCCTTCCGGATAGGCGAGAATCGTCGCCCGGCACGCCGGCCGTGTCGTGCAGCGCGGTCGAGTCATGCAGTCGGCTGTCGGACGGGTCAGCTGTCGGTGAGCCCTCCGCGCGCGACCGTGTCAAGCCGGACACGGTCGAGTCCTGTCGGCCACTGTCGTCGGTATGCGACACGGCCGTGCCGATCGGCACGGCCGTGTCGGCGAGTAGTCAACCCTATAAATTCATTTTTGAGCATTTGACTCATTCCTTCGATTTTTCCACCTTTTACGAGAGAGAGGCTTGAGGGAGAGTATTATTCATCAATTATCATTTGAGTGTGTATAATTAATCACCTTCAATCATTTTGAAAGCTTGGATACTCTATTAAAATCGTGTTCTTATGATCGAAGTGATTGGATATTCAAGAGGTAATTTCTTGACACTTTGGACTTGATTTTGTGTTGAGATATGATGTTTTGGACGTTTTAATCATGTTATATGAAGGGATATGTATATGATTATGAGTTTGTATAAGGATTCATTGGATTATCGAATGATTATTCAAGAACACTTTGATTATCGAGTTGAAATTGGGGGTTTTCGATTAATTGTCGTTATAATCACGTTTTCGGATATTCATTTCGGATTATTGATCATTTGGAAGGTGTTTATTGGTTTGAAACACCTCTTGGGGGATTTGATAGTGGTTCATTGAGATTTGATTGTAAACAATCGAATTTGGCCACAACGTATTCGATATAATGCCCCAATGAACTTAGTTTAATCGTATCGACGTTTTGAGTTCGTTATATTCGTGTTTGATTCGTATATTGAGCGAGTTGTTGGATATTGTATAATTCAAGGTTGTTCGAGCGGACCGATATCTCAATTAGGGCGTTGTTCGTGGAAGGATAATTGTCACCGGTATTGTGTAAGTTAATTCTTACTCGGTTAAAAGGATATTCATTCCTTTTGTTGTTGTTCATTCATAATCGTAACTCATTCATCATTGTCTTAATCGTATCAAAACTTGTCATTGTCAATTAATCACCTCGGTCATAAGGAGCAGCGGTTCCAATCATTTCATTGAGCTATCATTCATTTCACCATCATTTAATCTTGGTGAGTCATTATTCATTTTCGTTGTCACTTTTGTCATATTGTGGCATTAGGGTCATCTTGGCGTGCAGTTGGTATGTGTAGGATTTTCATGTCGGGCACATTATAGTCGTGTGTTGGTTGGTGGCCTCACATTGGGTGTGCACACGAGTTGATGGCTTCGTGAGGCGATTAGGTACAACACCACACGTGTATTCGATCGATACTCGTTGGTGGCTTGTGCTGGACACATTTCCATCCGGACGTAGTGTGGCGCCATTCCTTTGAGCCGTCGATAGTCGATTCATATAGCATGTTTGATTGCGTATGTTTCGGCAGGATAATTCATAATTTCGGATATATCATGATTGTGTATTTTCAACCCTTGAGGATTGTTGTTACGTATGGCCCGGCCGTTGGGATCTTGTTTCGTGTCATGGTAAGGCTAAGGCACGGGAGAGCACGGTGAGGGCGAGAGTCAGTGATACTAGTAGGGGCCCAGTCTTATTGATCATTTATGTTTCCTTTATTTATTCCAGCTGAGACTTTCCGTTTGAATACTCGTTTCATTCGGTGTTGTGTATTTTATCGTCACATAAGATACACATGTATTCTATTTTATCCTGGGTGTGTTGTATGAAACTCCTAATCGGAGTAATTGATGTTGTAATGTGGTTCGGTACTACATTTACCACTGTGTAATTCATCCTTTTCATTCGCTGGTGGGTCCCGATCGGGGTCCACGGCAACCGTAATATCTGCCTAGTTTGGGTTGTTACGAGTTGGTATCGAGAGTGGTTTTGAATACTACCTTCCGAGTCATGTCTCATTTGAAATCATCGTCATCGACTAGTATCATTGGACTTTCGCGTCACGTGTGACTGTGCGGAATGCCGAGCCAATCGACCAAAGAAGCGTAAGATTTCTAACGCCATGGTATAATTTAAGCAATTATCATTCATTCATAATTTATCGATTAACAATCCTCAAACATCATTTTCATTTTGACGGGGCGGTCATTTTAACTCATTAATCACTCAACTCATTTCATTACTCGGTTGTTGATCGGAAGATCATATAATTAATCTTGTTAACTTGTTCAAGATAATCATTTCAATAATTTCATCGGACATCATGTCACCTCGATTAATCGTTCATGTAAACAACGTGTTAGAGCGTATGCTCATTTTCATCATTTAATGACGTAATCATAATGTGATACTCATGCGAGATATATAATCATCATATGACTTTCCACTTGATATGGAAAGAGTGGCGGAAGGGCGTGGAGGACGAGGCCGTGGAAGCGAGCCGAATCCGAGAACTCGTGCAAATACTCGTGCAAATGCCGGGAATAATGCTAATTCATCAAGCGGCGACGCGCCACTCATTCACACAGGCGCGATCATTCACGTCGGGAGTCGTACCGGGACACGGCTCGGTCAGGGTGTCCGGGTTGACCCACTCGCATTTATGCGGGCATGATGGCCCAAATGACCCGGATGGCTCGGTTGATGGAGACGATGCATAACTCCGTCAATCAAAATCGGCAGGCTCCTCCGCCGCCACCTCGGAGGCAAGAGAGGGGTGTAAGCAATATCATTAGCGATATCTCTCGCGGCGACCACCTACTTTTGAGGGCTCATCCGAGCCGGCGGATATTGTTCATTGGCTTGAGCATTTTGAGAAGTTATTTGCTATGGTGGATTGCCACGAAGGGCATAAAGTTTCGATTGCGGCTTACTATCTCGGTAAGAGCGCTCATTCATGGTGGTTATCGTTGAAGCCCACAGACGGAACATGTACTTGGGATCGATTCAAGACTCTCATGATAGAGAGGTACTATCCGGCCCCACTCGGGAGGCCAAGTTGTCGGAATTACTCACTCCCAGGCCTTTCGGCGGATGATGATGTTCTCGCCATCGCCGAAAAATTTCGAGAACTTCTTCCGTTCGCCTCATCTATCATTCACTCGAAGCGGACAAGATCAAGTATTTCAAGAAGAGGTGAAACCCCGTATGAGACTTGATTACTTAATCATAAGTGCCACTCGCGAGTTCATTGAGAAGGCTCTTACTTACGAGCTTACGGCTAAGGAAATTGCTAAGCGGCAACCTTCGTCTGCTAGCAAGAAGTCCAAGAACCGTAATCAATCGGCGGGAGTCGTGCCACTTTCAAGAAACCACGTGCGGGCTCTACTTTTTACGAGCGACCTCCCACGACGTCTAAACCCGCGGAATCTCGATCACGAGCGGCGGTTCGGCCATCACTGTTTCAGCGTGAGAGCAGGGTCATTTCGGCACCAAGTGTCAAGCGATGCATCACGTGCCACAAATGTGGGAATGCTGGGCATAGGGCCCGTTTTGCCGTAGGGACTCTAAACCCACTCGGCGTCATCTCAAGCCCCGTGTCATTCAGCGGTGCGAATCGAGCCACTCGGTCGGCGTCGTTCAAGGCAGCGGGAGCTAAAGGCGGAGCAGAGCTATCGACGGAGCGTCGGTTCGAGGCCGGCAAGCCCCGAATTTATGAGATGAAGAAGACCGATGATCCGAGGCCGAATGATCTCGGGTACACTCGATATTCTATCTCAACTGTGTGTACCCTTTTTGATCTTGGTGCATCTCATTCATTCATTTAGAGTCATGTTTGAGTAGACTACGTGCAGGTAGTGCTACTAGTTGTGAGCCTTATGTCATTGGCCTACACGATGGTAGGCGAATTATCGTGTCGTGAGATTCGAATTATCCGATTGATTTCATGGTCGTGTATGGCGGCGGACCTAATCGTAGTAGATTTGCCGAGGGACGACGTCATCTTGGGTATTGATGGATGGATCGTCATGATGCCATCATTAGTGTCCGTAGCGTATGGTCACTATCATTTCGGACGATGGGGTCGAATGTGTTTTTCGGGAGGTAATCCCGGCTGTTTTAGTAAAGTCATTAATTTGATGAAAGCGATGCGGTTACTCGATCGGGGATGTGTTGGTTATTGGTGCTATATGACCAAAACCGAAAAATCATCGATATTGTTGTCGGATATTCCGGTTGTGAGAGAATATGCCGATGTATTTCCAGACGAGTTACTGGTTTACCTCCACGAGAGATGTGGAATTCACGATCGAGTTGGAGCACAGTACGTCTCCGATATCGAAGGCACCGTCTGGATGGCCCGACCGAAATGCAGGAGTTGAAGAATCAACTTGAAGAATTGTTCGAGAAAGGTTATATCCGACCGAGTGCGTCTCCGTGGGGAGCACCAGTGCTGTTTGTCAAAAAGAAGGATGGTTCTTTTCGCTTGTGTATCGATTATCGGGAGTTGAATAGGGTGACAATCAAGAATAAGTATCCTTTACCCCGTATCGATGACCTTTTGGATCAACTTCAGGGAGCTTCAGTATTTTCCAAGATCGACTTAAGATCTGGATATCATCAGCTGCGTATTCGAGAGTCGGATATCGCGAGGACGGCGTTTCGAACACGCTATGGTCATTTTGAGTTCGTAGTTATGCCGTTCGGACTAACTAATGCACCTGCAGTATTCATAGAACTAATGAATCGGGTCTTCATCGACTTTTTGGATCGATTTGTTGTTGTCTTCATCGATGACATTTTGATTTATTCTCGTAACCGAGAGGAACACGAGATTCATCTTCATCAGGTTCTCGACGTGTTGAGACGAGAGCAACTCTATGGAAAGTTTTCCAAATGCGAGTTACGGATGTCAGTGACTTTTCTCGGACATGTAATTTCATCGGACGGAGTTCGTGTCGACCCTCGAAGACGGAGGCTATCCGAGGCTGGTTACCTCAGAAGAATGTTAAGGAGATCGAAGTTTTCTCGGATTAGCGGGCTATTATCGGCGATTTGTGGAGGGATTTTCTAAAATCGCTCAACCCTTGTGACGAACCTTTGCGGAAGGATAAGAAATACACGTGGTCCGACGCGTGTCAACGGAGTTTTGAGGAACTCAAGAGCCGATTAATGTCAGCACCTGTACTTTCCTTGCCACAGGGGACGGAGGGATTTGTGGTTTATAGTGATGCGTCCAGACAGGGTCTCGGATGTGTACTCACGCAGAATGGGAAGGTTATTGCTTATGCTTCACGACAATTGAGACCTTACGAGATTAATTATCCGACCCACGACCTTGAGCTAGCAGCCGTGGTGTTTGCTTTGAAAATTTGGCGTCATTATCTTTATGGCGTTACTTGTCACATATTCACCGATCATAAAAGTTTAAAGTATATCTTTACTCAGAAGGAGTTAAATATGCGACAGAGGCGGTGGTTAGAACTAATCAAGGATTATGATATTGAGATCCTTTACCACCCGGGCAAGGCGAACGTTGTCGCCGACGCCTTGAGTCGTAAGTCCGTTCAGGAGCAGATGCTTGCTCGTTTACGATTCGAAGGAGCTTCAGGAATTCCTTAGACCCGAGATCGAGGTCCGGCTTCATAATTCGGGGACAACTTTGTATGTTAGAGATTTCATCGTCACTTGAGGAGGTAATCGAGAGAATCGAGTTCGACCCTTCATTGTTGCGCATCCGTGAGGATGTGACTCAGGGAAAGCCCACAGATTCGTAGTCCACGAGGACGGACTTTTGAGGTTTAAGAACCGGTTGTGCGTCATCGTGAATGAAGAGTTGAAAAACTCGATTTTGAGAGAAGCTCATGCTACCCTTATTCTGTTCACCCGGGTCTAGCAAGATGTATAAAGACTTGAAACAAAATTACTGGTGGAGTAATATGAAGCGAGAAGTCGCGGAATTTGTTTCGAGATGCTTAACTTGCCACAAGTCAAGATTGAACATCGGCGGGCGGGTATGTGAAACCTCTCCCTATTCAGTGGAAATGGGAAGACATTTCTATGGATTTCATCACGAGTTTGCCGACGAGTCATCGTGGCATGAATACGATGCAGGTTATTGTGGACCGCTTAACTAAATCAGCTCATTTTCTTGAGATTAAGGATACTTGGGGTCCCGAGAGACTTGCCCACTATTCATCAAAGAGATTGTGAGGCACTGCAGTACTCTAAAAGTATCGTTTCCGATCGTGACGGACGGTTTGTGTCACATTTTTGGAAATCAGTTCATCGTGCTATGGGAACTCGGCTTAATCTCGTCTTGCCTTTCATCCTCGGTCAGACGGACAATCGAGAGGACTATTCGGACATTAGAGGACATGTTGAGAGCTTGCGTCCTCGATTGGAAGGATGATTGGGAAGCCCAACTACCATTGATCGAGTTCACGTATAATAATAGTTGGCATGCTTCCATTAAGATGGCACCTTACGAGGCCTTGTGCGGTCGTCGTTGTCGCTCTCCTTTGTGTTGGGATGACTTGTCGAATCAATCGGCACCGAGCCCGATATGCTTATAGCCGCCCGGGAAAAGGTAGCTTTGATCAAGAGTCGTTTATTGACCGCTCGAGTCGTGAAATCATATGCAGATAACCATCGTCGACCATTAGAGTTCGAGGTGGTGACCATGTGTTGGTCAAGGTATCCCCGAGTCGTGGTATCTTCCGTTTTGGGAAGAGGGAAAGTTAGTCCGAGATTCATTGGACCGTTTGAGATTTTGGATCGAGTAGGCGAGTTAGCTTATCGATTGGCTTTACCTCCGGCGTTGAGCCGAATTCATAATGTGTTTCATGTCTCTCAGTTGCGTAAGTATGTTGCCGACCCGAGTCACATCTGCGGTTCGACGAAATTGAAATCGCCGACGACCACTCATATGAGGAGCGTCTATACGAGTCTTAGAGCGGCGAATCAAACGGTTGAGAAATAAGACGATTCCTTTGGTTAAGATTCGGTGGTCTAGACACGGAGTCGAAGAGGCCACTTGGGAAACCGAGAAGAATATGCGGGAGAGTTATCCCGAGTTGTTTGACCCTTAGTTTCGGGGACGAAACTCTTTTAAGGGGGGGTGTATGTAATACCCGGTTGTAATTCATTCATTTTCATTCAGTAATTATCAGTCTGTAATTGTCACTCAGTGTATTTTCACTCAATTATAATCATTCATCAATCATGTTATTTCACCGTGTTCACCGTTCGGAAAAACTTCGAGTTGTGTATCGTTATTGTTCATTGTTTCAACTTTCCTCATATGAGTTCGACTTTGTTAGATCACCATTAATTTTTGGTAACTCTAAAAATTCTAAATCTTTGCAATATTATAGAGCATCGAGTTAGCTTTCCAATGGTTCAAACGGTGAGTCAATCGGAGTCCGGACGAGAGAGTTATGGTCGTTTTAGCTCACCCGCTCATTTTTCAGCTTTTGGCCGATCACTGCCGACCGGACTCGGTCGTGTCGTCCGACACGGCCGCGGCCGTACTCGTCCGGAAAGTGCCGGGTATCTTCCACAGGACTCGACCGTCGTTTGGCACGGCCGAGTCGAACCCTTCCGGATAGGCGAGAATCGTCGCCCGGCCGCCCGGCCGTGTCGTGCAGCACGGCCGAGTCATGCCGAAGTCGGACGGGTCATCGTCGGTAGGCCCTCCGCGCCGCGACCGTGTCAAGCCGGACACGCCGAGTCCCCGCGGCCACATGTCGTCAGTATGCGACACGCGTGCCCGATCGGGCACGGCCGTGTCCGGCAGGTAGTCAACCCCTATAAATTCATTTTTTGAGCATTTCAGCTCATTCCTTCCAGTTTTTTCCACCTTTTACGAGAGAGAGGCTTGAGGGAGAGTTTTCTTCATCAATTATCATTTGAGTGTGTATATTTCATCACCTTCAATCATTTTGGAAGCTTGGATACTCGATTAAACTCGTGTTCTTCGGATCGAAGTGATTGGATATTCAAGAGGTAATTTCTTCGACACTTTGGACTTCGATTTTGTGTTGAGATATGATGTTTTGGACGTTTTAATCATGTTATATGAAGGGATATGTATATGATTATGAGTTTGTATAAGGATTCATTGGATTATCGAATGATTATTCAAGAACACTTTGATTATCGAGTTGAAATTGGGGGTTTTCGATTAATTGTCGTTATAATCACGTTTTCGGATATTCATTTCGGATTATTGATCATTTGGAAGGTGTTTATTGGTTTGAAACACATCTTGGGGGATTTGATAGTGGTTCATTGAGATTTGATTGTAAACAATCGGAATTTGGCCACAACGTATTCGATATAATGCCCCAATGAACTTAGTTTAATCGTATCGACGTTTTGAGTTCGTTATATTCGTGTTTGATTCATATATTGAACGAGTTGTTGGATATTGTATAATTCAAGGTTGTTCGAGCGACCTATATCTCAATTAGGACGTTGTTCGTGGAAGGATAATTGTCACCGGTATTGTGTAAGTTAATTCTTACTCGGTTAAAAGGATATTCATTCCTTTTGTTGTTGTTCATTCATAATCGTAACTCATTCATCATTGTCTTAATCGTATCAAAACTTGTCATTGTCAATTAATCACCTCAGTCATAAGGAGCAGCGGTTCCAATCATTTCATTGAGCTATCATTCATTTCACCATCATTTAATCTTGGTGAGTCATTATTCATTTTCGTTGTCACTTTTGTCATATTGTGGCATTAGGGTCATCTTGGCGTGCAGTTGGTATGTGTAGGATTTTCATGTTGGGCACATTATAGTCGTGTGTTGGTTGGTGGCCTCACATTGGACTGTGCACACGAGTTGATGGCTTCGTGAGACTGATTAGGTACAAGACCACACGTGTATTCGATCGATACTCGTTGGTGGCTTGTGCACGGACACATTTCCATCCCGGACGTAGTGTGGCGCCATTCCTTTGAGTCGTCGATAGTCGATTCATATAGCATGTTTGATTGCGTATGTTTCGGCAGATAATTCATAATTTCGGATATATCATGATTGTGTATTTTCAACCCTTGAGGATTGTTGTTACGTATGGCGGCCCGTTGGGGATCTTTGCTTTGTCATGGTAAGGCTAAGGCACGGGAGAGCACGGTGACGGCGAGGAGTCAGTGATACTAGTAGGGGGCCCGTCTTATTCGATCATTTATGTTTCCTTTATTTATTCCGCTGCAGACTTTCCGTTTGAATACTCGTTTCATTCGGTGTTGTGTATTTTATCGTCACATAAGATACACATGTATTCTATTTTATCACAGGTGTGTTGTATGAAACTCCTAATCGGAGTAATTGATGTTGTAATGTGGTTCGGTACTACATTTACCTGTGTAATTCATCCTTTTTCATTCGCTGGTGGGTCCCCGGGGGTCCACGGCAGACCGTAATATCCGCCTAGTTTGGGGTGTTACACAGATCGGCAGTAGCGCACGCTACGCCGGCGTAGCGCGCTAGTCGGCAGCGTAGCGCCTTGCCGGCCGGCTAACGTCGTTACTGCCGGGCGATTGATCCGGTGGCTCTTTGGGCAGTCGGCTAGCGCGGCGCGAGCTTCCGGCCAGCGCACGCTAGCGGGAGTCGGAGACGAGTCCTGGTCGGCGAATTTGGTCGGTGGTGCCGGTCGTGTGGGCCACGGCCGAGGGTACTCGGCCGATACTGGCCGATAGCGCACGCTAGTCCGGGAAGGCTAGCGCCGCTAGTCTGCCCGATATAAATGTGGCCGGCAATCACATTTCACTTCGCTTTTCATTCCCTTCCTTCTCCTTCCGCGAATGGCGATTCATGGGTGACGAAGCCATGTTGTTTAACAACAAATCCATGAAGTCCTTGAGTTCATAACATCAATCGATCGTCCGTTATCAACCTTTGATCCAATAATCAAGGTAATCTTCCTTAGAACCCTAATTTCGTGAATTTGGGGATTTTTGCATTTTCGTCCGATTCGTTCCGTGTTGTTGATTAATTCATGATGGGTATGATTAATCTTGATAGTATTCTTGTGTTTAACATCATTTAATCCATTGTTCTTCGTCAGATCAAGTATAATTCTTGATTTCCTTGAATTGACTTTTTGGGGGATTTGTCCCCGATCTCGAATTTCATCCGTTTTCGATGGATCGATTATGGTTAAATGATGTTGTTAAACATATTCTATGGATTGTATATCCATATTTCAACTTGGAATTCCGTTTTCGGGTTTTGACGGAACGAATCGTGTTCTTGGCCGTTTTGGGGGAAATCCGTGAACTTTCGTCATTCGTTATTTGAATTCAACGGCTTTGAGTCGTGTTATGGAATTCATTTCATTGTTATTATTTGTCCTTCGTAGTTTATGAACGTGAGTTGGCGTTCGGTGGAGTCGGCGGGTTCGTAGTCGGTTCGGGCCAACCTACTTCGGTCGATTCTCCGCGTTGTTCTTATTCGAGGCAAGTACCTTGCCCATACTTTTCTCGTTATATGGATATGATGATCGGTGGTCGTCTTTGTAACACCCCCAGAATACATCCGGAAATGTTACACGCCGTAGGCCCTTCTAACAAGGATCTACAAGGCTAAACTCTACTAGACTACAAAATGATTGACCGACCGGGGTCAATCTAAATACAACGCAGACCGACAAGGTCATTAAACAATTCAGAAACAAATGAACTTTACATCTCAATGACAAAAATAAACTTGAACACAGAAAAGAACGACAACTCAATTTAATAAATTAAAACTACACCCATGCAAGGGTGAATACTCGAACGACAGAGTAATACCGACCAAAATGAAACAAAAGAAAAGACTCTAACTCTGGTGTGATTAGTATCATTGTCCTCCATCTCCTTCCCAGCCAATCCAGTATTGCTCTGAGCTGCCAAAACCTGAGCGCATAACAGGCACCCACCCCGAAACTCGGGGTTAGCAACTGGAATTTTGCTAGTGCAGTACACAACACACAAGATATACGAATAATAATAACACAAAACTCAATAGTCGTGAAACCTTAACACAATCCACACATTCAAATGGTCACCTGAGAATAGTATTACATACACAAGATGAAAGATAACCATATTGTCATATTCTCCGTCAGATCATAACACCAATGAAACTTTAAACGAACCCAAGGAGTCGAAAATTCCCTTCTTATAAAAGGAAAAGTATTTTGATAAGAAAGTTCGAAAATATTAATATTGACGCGGGCCATCCTGGGTTTTGAAAATCAAATGTAGTTACTTTAGAAAATACTTCAAAAGCCCTCGGGTCCTTGAACCAACATGTGGAAAACAATTTGCAAGAAAACCATCACAATGTTATTCAGGGTCCTCGACCCGAATGATAAAACACTATCACAAGTGAATCCTTACAACATCTCACGGGGTTCTCGGCCCAATCAAAGAAAATATCATCACGAGATCAAATCTCAACATCTCATGGGGTCCTCGACCCAATACACAGACAATCAACACGATCTGATCAACACGGTGCAATCAAGGCACAACTTCTCATTCGACAAATCCTGCTCAAGACCCCTGGTTAATTAACCCTCGGAGATCTCGTCAAATATCCTTGGTTAATTAACTCGATACCAACATTTAAAACGAGTTGGAGCGAACTCCGGAAACACAATCCGCGGTCTACATCAAGACCAACATTAAAAGCAAGTTGCAAGGATTTAAATTTGAAAATCATTTGGTAACGGGGTCTTAGCTATCACTCAAATATCCGTTACAATAAGCCCGCCAGCGCCTCCTTACACACATGTACCGGCGTTCACTCCACTATATTGGCCGCCCATTGCACATGTCACCGCGCGGCGTTCACTCCCACAGAGCCGCCCCTTGCTCGCGCATTAAGTAACACCGGTGTTCACCAATCATATGGAGCCGCTCATTACGGCGTACAACAGCCGGAGTGCACGCCGCCCTCAGAGGTACCCGGATATGACGTCTCTCATAACAAGTATTCACATTATTACAAATACCAAGCACACAGTCAACCGTTGCCACAATTATCAAATCAGTTCATCAATCCACATAATTTAATCGCCAGTCCGCAACTACGCAAAATAAACAATAACTCACACGTTATTCATCAAGACTTTGCACATCAGGCCTTCAACTCTATCAATTAATACTACATAAATATCCACACATATCTATATATATATATATAATATAAATACAGATATTCATGACATAATTCATATACTTCAGCAACAATGATTTCAACGTAATTATAATTCGTATATCAAGGTACTTGCCTCGATTTGAAGATAATAACAATACTTCCACGGAAATGAACACTCGACGGTCGTCCTCCTCAATCAATCACGTAACGAGGCCAAACCTTAACAAAAGAAATGATATAGGATTTATCTCACGTCGCATGAATGTTTAACAATTTGATTCACGGTCAAAAGTTCATAAAATACAATCTGCCTGAACTGCTTAGCGTGCGCTACGTACTCTACGTAACGCGTGCGCTAAGCAGCTTGTTAGCGTACGCTATCGTGTAAGACTAGCGCGTCGCTAGCCATACCGCGCCTGATCGGCTGGTCTCATAACGTACGCTACGACGTTTCGGGCGTTAATCGACCCGATAGCGCACGTTAACTCACATGTGTTAGCGTGCGCTAATATTGCATGGCAGAATACTACAAACCGAAAACTGGGTTGAATGGTGAAGAACTCATGAATTCTACCGTGATAATACAAGTTATCTTCGGGCAAATCATGCTAATAAGGTTTGTGGAAGATTTATGATCGTGAAATACAAATATACGGATAGTCATCTCAATATCATATCTTTTCTAAGATCTTCAGGAAGTATTCTAAGTTCCGATTATTCCAAGTCCCAAAACACATGATTCCAACGTGTACAACGTAGCAACTGGGTAATATCCGATTACTTATCATAAATTGATTTGAAAACGCTTAGGAGTCCAATCTACTAAGATGGTTCAAAGGTTCATAAGATAAATAGTGCCGATACGTCAAAGTATCCTTCTATCATGTGATGACCGATCATAAACGAAATAACTGGCTATCTAAGCATGATCAGACGTCCTTAAGAACATTACTAACATTAGTGAAGAATCACCTACCTCAAGTAGTAAAGAACACGGAGGAAAATGAAGCAATCCGACACCGAAAGCTTGAACAACAATCTCCAATGATAAACGATCTTCAATCACGAATCAGGATGTTGATATGAGATGTTTAGGATGAAGGAAGGCATGTTCTAAGTGTAGGAACTCGGGTAATGGGAGAAGAGAGAATCAAATCACGAATAGGATCTTTGTCCTATTTATAATAAATGGCTATTAGCGCGCGCTAGACCACCTGCTCGTAGCGTGCGCTAACGGCTCACTGGACTAAAGCGTACTCGGCACTTATCGTTCTCTACGAATATACCTCTAGCGTTCGCTAAGGCGTTGAATCTGCAATACCACGAAAGACTTCCATGTACAACCCGAAACCATCCGACAGGGTCCCGGCCGGCTCTCACCTACCGCACGTCTCAATCAATTTGACCGCGCATAGCGTGCGCTAAGGACACTCGGTAGCTCCGCGATGAACCCACCTTAGCGCACGCTAAACAGCCCAGATATCGTCCGCTACATCCGCAGATTTACAATCTCTACTTCAAAATCACCGAATTAAAAGCTCGACACCATCGGAGTATGAAATACGGAAAATAATTCTCACATCAAGTACAATCATTACAATATCACAAGTTCCAATTACATAACAGAAATCTGGGTATTACATCCTTCCTCCCTAAAAAGAAGTTTCGTCCGAAACTTAAAGTAGAGTGGAGGAACAACCAACGTAAAGTATCTAATAGCTCAACCCCAAAACATCACGAGCGATGCGCGAATGCAAGGATCAAAAAGAAAAACTATGATAGGACTTAGGAACTATCAGTCACTTCAAATGAGGCAAAAAGTTACACGTGTACACGAAGTTAGAGTGGAGAAGTAGAAGCTCACGGAATTAAGGAAATTCACAAATGGCTCGGATGTACCAAAATCGCGTGCGAGCTCGACTCACCGTATTCAAGTTCATAACACATTGGGAATATTAATCATACGAATGGGAACAATTAGTTTTGAACAAAATTCTAGAGATTAAGTTCGGATGTGATAGACCACAATAGTTCACGAGTCTAACAAACCGGTTACGAAATTCGTTCGAATGATGGTAGGTTCGTAGTACTTGGTAGTTTGAATTTGTCAATTGTATCTCATATGAATAATCTACAATGAAAGTCTCTCAACATCGGAAATTATAAGAAGAGCACGGTTACTACGTGTCCCGTACTAAGAAGACATGTCGACCACGAAACTTAAAGCGGCGGGAGTTGAAAGCGAAAAGCAATTAAAATGAAAAACAATCAAAGTCACGATTGTTGGAAAGCGAGAACGACTAGAACACGGCACAAAATCTTCATCCGCCTATGATAGGCTCTTCATTGAAGACATAAGGTTTGGGACATTCTCCGACCACTTGCTCTGCTCACCGTGAGTAGCATTCTTTGCCAATTCGAAATTATCTCACAATGTTTCTCCGATGGCCTTCACACACTTCCGATGACAAGTCAAGAGTGGTGAGGGGACGGTTTACACGGATGTGTCCGTGCGGTTGCGGTTGAAGCACACTCTCTTCTTCTGGAGTCACCGATCTTTGGTTGGGGATTCCCAATGCTCATTCTCGACCGCGAAGATGACGCATTCGAGCAGCGTGGGGGTTTGAGAACCTTAGTCTCGTCACCGCCCAAAAATTTTCCGGATGTCCTCGGTCTCTTTTCTCCGCTCGTTGGCTCGGTCACCGAGGAGGTTTCATAGGTTATCGTCGATCTTGATATTCCTTCACCGTAACATGAATCGTTGTCGTCGAACCACCTCACCGCTTAGCTTCCTATATCACGTCTACGTCCACCAAGGCTCGTCATGCTAATGCAGATAGTACCGTTTATTGTTATCACATAGTCGGTTATACGGTATACCACAATTATCAACATAGGTTTAATTAGCATCCTTAGAATAACGGTAATATCGTAAAGCACAAAATTTTCGGAAATCATCTTCCAGTCCTTCGTCTAGGACGATCATTATGTGTATGCTTTTAAAAAAAAAATTTTTTTTTGAAACAAAAGCCGAGTCACGTTGTGCTCAGAACTTGTAAATACTGTTCTTTGTTTTGGAAGAGGAGGTTTATACAATGACTCTAAAAATTTATTTTTCGAGTAATGCCTACAAGGAAATTGAAAATCGAATTTTAATTAATTTAAAATATTTCAAAAGTGTTGAGTCCCAAATACCACAATTTTGAAAGTCCTTCCTCATCTACCAAAATGTTTATTCGAAAGAACTTTTCACCAAAATACGTGATCATTTGACACGACTATATTAAATCATGAGGTTTACAATGTTAGGAAAATTTTAAAACACTACTTTGAAATGTTCGTAATTTGGCCCGGAAATATTACATGCCGGGAATTCTGTGCCGGAACCTACCAGGCTAAATACCATTAAAAATCATTTCAAAATATGCCAAACAGCCGATGACGGTAGCATTTTCCAAAACTTACAAAATCATTTGTAAAATATTAAATACCGTTAAAATGTGTAAGACTAAAAATGCCAAAATGTCAAGAGTCATTTCAAAATACTCACGCAGCGGATAAAATTAACACTCAAATATTTACCCTACTGAAATGCAGAATCCGATAAATATGTTCGACTACCGAAGTATACTACATAACCATTCTCACTCGAACCGTATACGCAGGTGATATCGTAAAACAATATAATCTCTAACAAGTTCAAACCCTAGGTTCACGTTAAGCACAATATAATCAAATACGTATATAAGGGGACTTACGATTCGGAGGCTTATCATCACGGATTGCTTGAAGATGATGTTGGAACCACGATACTAATCACAACTCGCGGCGCGACTTACACAAGACATGGACTTGATCCAACGGCCTAGATTTTTCGCAAACCTAAGCTCTGATACCATATTTGTAACACCCCCAGAATACATCCGGAAATGTTACACGCCGTAGGCCCTTCTAACAAGGATCTACAAGGCTAAACTCTACTAGACTACAAAATGATTGACCGACCGGGGTCAATCTAAATACAACGCAGACCGACAAGGTCATTAAACAATTCAGAAACAAATGAACTTTACATCTCAATGACAAAAATAAACTTGAACACAGAAAAGAACGACAACTCAATTTAATAAATTAAAACTACACCCATGCAAGGGTGAATACTCGAGCAGAGTAATACCGACCAAAATGAAACAAAAGGAAAGACTCTAACTCTGGTGTGATTAGTTTCATTGTCCTCCATCTCCTTCCCGGCCAATCCGTGTTGCTCTGCCGCCAAAACACAGCGCATAAGGCACCCACCCCGAAACTCGGGGGTTAGCAAACTGGAATTTTGCTAGTGCAAGTACACAACACACAAGATATACGAATAATAATAACACAAAACTCAATAGTCGTGAAACCTTAACACAATCCACACATTCAAATGGTCAGCACAGAATAGTATTACATACACAAGATGAAAGATAACCATATTGTCATATTCTCCGTCTGAGATCATAACACCAATGAAACTTTAAACGAACCCAAGGAGTCAGAAAATTCCCTTCTTATAAAAGGAAAAGTATTTTGATAAGAAAGTTCGAAAATATTAATATTGACGCGGGCCATCCTGGGGTTTTGAAAATCAAATGTAGTTACTTTAGAAAATACTTCAAAAGCCCTCGGGTCCTTGAACCAACATGTGGAAAACAATTTGCAAGAAAACCATCACAATGTTATTCGGGGTCCTCGACCCAAATGATAAAACACTATCACAAGTGAATCCTTACAACATCTCACGGGGTTCTCGGCCCAATCAAAGAAAATATCATCACGAGATCAAATCTCAACATCTCATGGGGTCCTCGACCCAATACGAGACAATCAACACGGTCTGATCAACACGGTGCAATCAAGGCACAACTTCTCATTCGACAAATCCTGCTCAAGACCCTGGTTAATTAACCCTCGGAGATCTCGTCAAATATCCTTGGTTAATTAACTCGATACCAACATTTAAAAGCGAGTTGGAGCGAACTCCGAGAAACACAATCCGCGGTCTACATCAAGACCAACATTAAAAGCAAGTTGCAAGGATTTAAATTTGAAAATCATTTGGTAACGGGGTCTTAGCTATCACTCAAATATCCGTTACCAATAAGCACTGCCAGCGCCTCCCTTGCACACTGTGTGCGGCGTTCACTCCACTATATTGGCCGCCCATTGCACATGTCACCGCGCGGCGTTCACTCCCACAGAGCCGCCCCTTGCTCGCGCATTAAGTAACACCGGTGTTCACCAATCATATGGAGCCGCTCATTGCGGCGTACAGCAGGCCGGAGTGCACGCCCGCCCTCAGAGGTACCCGGATATGACGTCTCTCATAACAAGTATTCACATTATTACAAATACCAAGCACACATCAACCGTTGCCACAATTATCAAATCAGTTCATCAATCCACATAATTTAATCGCCAGTCCGCAACTACGCAAAATAAACAATAACTCACACGTTATTCATCAAGACTTTGCACATCAGGCCTTCAACTCTATCAATTAATACTACATAAATATCCACACATATATATATATATAATATAAATACAGATATTCATGACATAATTCTTATACTTGAGAACAATGATTTCAACGTAATTATAATTCGTATATCAAGGTACTTGCCTCGATTTGAAGATAATAACAATACTTCCACGGAAATGAACACTCGGCCAGTCGTCCTCCTCAATCAATCACGTAACGAGGCCAAACCTTAACAAAAGAAATGATATAGGATTTATCTCACGTCGCATGAATGTTTAACAATTTGATTCACGGTCAAAAGTTCATAAAATACAATCTGCCTGAACTGCTTAGCGTGCGCTACGTACTCTACGTAACGTGCGCTAAGCAGGCTTGTTAGCGTACGCTATCGTGTAAGACTAGCGTGCGCTAGCCACGGTCTGGCAGTCTGACTCGGCTGGTCTCATAACGTACGCTACGTACGTTTCGGGCGTTAACTGACCCCGATAGCGCACGTTAACTCACATGTAATACCCGGTTGTAACTCAGTAATTATCATTCAGTAATTATCACTCAGTAATTATCATTCAGTAATTGGTACTCAGTAATTTCATTATTGATCATTTATCACTCAGATTCAGTCATGGTATTCATCATTCAGAGTAATTGTATCGAGTATCGATCGTCATTCATCACTAATCTGATTGGAGTTTCGTGCCATGTTTATCATCATTGTCATTTTCGTTGCGAGCTGTGCGTGAGGAGTAGCGCACGCTACATACTCCTTTTAGCGTACGCTAATTGGGTATAGGTAGCGCACGCTACCGCTCAGCTTTAGCGCACGCTAAGGCTACCTTGGCTGCGATCCGGAAGGTCTTGGGTGCGGTGAGAATATTTGTAGCGCACGCTACGAGTGGTAAATGGCGCGCGCTAACGGGTTGGAGTAGCGCACGCTATATGTGTGGAGTAAGCGCGCTAGGGACGGATCGGGTTGAGTCCGGTGGCTCTTTGGATGCATCGGTGAATTCATAGCGTCGCTATGCATTGTTGTTAGCGTCTGCAACCGATATATTAGCGCACGCTAAACAATGGTTGTAGCGCAAGCTATCGAGTCGAATCGAGAGGCGACGGTTTTACGGACTCCGGTATTAGGCGTCAAATATTTCGCTAGCGCACGCTAACAATGGATATTAGCGCACGCTAGTAGTATGGCCGTAGCGCACGCTACAAATAGGTACGTAGCGCGCTACCGTGTTCGGACGAAGTGCTGGACTACCCAAATTACACGTTAGCGCACGCTATGCACAAGAGCTAGCGCCGCTAACCTGGGTAGTATAAATTGGGACAGTTTAGTCGAGTTCGTCATTTTCATCTCATTTCATTCCTTCGGTAGTTTTGGGCGATTTCGAGCGATTCGGAGAGGATTCTTCGAGGTGTAATCATCAATCATCATCTTCAAGCTCATCTTTCGGATTGATCATCATTTCATCATCTTCATCACATCGAATCAAAGGTATTAAACTCTTGGATCTAGAATTTGGATTTTGGGTTTTCCTTCCGATTTCTTCGTGTAAGCTTGGATTATCATTGGAATATGTTAGTTATGGATTATCTAACTTGGATAAATATATTCCTACGGATTTAAACGGTTATTTTCGGAATTATTCCAAGAACCCTTGGGGTTGACTTGATTAATTGGGGATTTTCCGATTGATGTTGTTGTAATCATGAGTTATGGATTCCTAGTGGATTATTGATATCCTTGAAAGTGTTTTGATGGTTTGAAATACTCATCTTGGAGTTGGTTTCGATTTATTCGAGCTCGGATATCGTTGTGTCGATGTTTGAGTCGATTATGATCGTTTTGATTTGCGTAATGATCGGATTATTGGTAATTGTGTTATTCAAGGTTGTTCGGCGACCGATATTTCATTTAGGGCGTTGTTCGTGGACGGACATTCATCATCGGTATTGTGTAAGTTAATTCTTACTCGGTTAAAAGGATATTCATTCCTTTTGTCGTTGTTCATTCATAATCATAACTCATTCATCATTGTATTAATCGTATCAAAACTCGTCATTGTCAATTAATCACCTCGGTCATAAGGAGCAGCGGTTCCGATCATTTCATTGAGCTATCATTCATTTCACCATCATTCAATCTTGGTGAGTCATTATTCATTTTCATTGTCACTTTTGTCATATTGTGGCATTAGGGTCATCTTGGCGTGCGGTTGGTATGTGTAGGATTTTCATGTCGGGCACATTATAGTCGTGTGTTGGTTGGTGGCCTCACATTGGGTGTGCACGAGTCGATTGCTCGTGAGACCGATTAGGTACAAGACCACGCGTGTTTGATCGTTGGTGGCTTGTGCACGGACACATTTCCATCCGGGCGTAGTGTGGCGCCATTCCTTTGAGCCGTCTTGATTAGTCGATTCATATAGCATGTTTGATTGCGTATGTTTGTGAGAATAATTCATAATTTCGGATATATCATGATTGTGTATTTTCAACCCTTGAGGATTGTTGTTACGTATGGCGGCCCGTTGGGGATATTGTTTTTAGTCATGGCAAGGCTAAAGCACGGGAGAGCACGGTGGCGAGGAGTCAGTGATACTAGTAGGGGCCCGATGCATTCGATCATTTATTCAGTCATTTATGTTTCCTTTGTTTATTCCGCTGCAGACATTCCGTTCGAAAGTTCATTTCATTCAGTGTTGTGTATTTTATCGTCACATAAAATACACATGTATTCTATTTTATCCTGGGTGTGTTGTATAAAACTCCTCGTCGGAGTAATTGATGTTGTAATGTGGTTCGGTACTACATTCACCTGTGTAATTCATTCAATTTCATTCGCCTGGTGGGTCCCAGTCGGGGGTCCACGGCACTGTAATATCCGCCTAGTTTGGGGTGTTACAGAGTTGGTATCGGAGAGTGGTTTTGAATACTACCCTCCAAGTCATGTCTCATTTGAAATCATCGTCATCGGACTAGTATCATTGGACTTTCGCGTCACGTGTGACCTGTGCAGATGCCGAGCCAATCAGACCAAGAACTGTAAGATTTCTAATGCCATGGTATAATTTCTGGCATTAATCATTCATTCATAATTCATCAGTTAACAATCCTCATTCATCAATTTCAATTGTGATCAAGTCGATGATGTTAACTCATTAATCACTCAATTCATTTCATTACTCAGTTGTTGATCTTGAAGATCATATCATCAGTCTTGTTAAATTGTTCAAGATAATCATTTCAGTAATTTCATCAGAAATCATGTCACGTCAATCAATCATTCATGTAATCGCTGTATTTGAGCGCGTATGCTCATTTTCATCATTTCATAATATAATCATAATGTGATACTCATGCGAGATATATAATCATCATATAACTTTCCACTTCAGTATGGAAGGGGCTGGCAGAGGACGTGGAGGACGAGGCCGTGGAGCGGGCCGAATCCCGAGAACTCGTGCGAATACACGCGCAAATGCCAGGGATAATGCTAACTCATCGAGCAGTGATGCTGCCACTCACTCACCTGGACGCGATCATTCACTATCGGGGAGTCGTACCCGGGACACGGCTCAGTCAGAGGGTGTCCGGGTTGACCCACTCGCATTTATGCAGGGCATGATGGCCCAAATGACCCAGATGGCTCAGTTGATGGAGACGATGCATAACTCCGTCAATCAAAATCAGCAGGCTCCTCTGCCGCCACCTCAGAGGCAAGAGAGGGGTGTAAGCAATATCATTAGCGATATCTCTCGCCAGCGACCACCTACTTTTGAGGGCTCATCTGAGCCGGCGGATATTGTTCACTGGCTTGAGCATTTTGAGAAGTTATTTGCTATGGTGGATTGCCCCGAAGGGCATAAAGTTTCAGTTGTGGCTTACTATCTCGGTAAGAGCGCTCATTCATGGTGGTTATCGTTGAAGCCCACAGACGGAACATGTACTTGGGATCAGTTCAAGACTCTCATGATGGAGAGGTACTATCCGGCCCCACTC
The DNA here is from genome assembly GCA_033398695.1 of Orobanche coerulescens. Lineage (NCBI taxonomy): Eukaryota > Viridiplantae > Streptophyta > Magnoliopsida > Lamiales > Orobanchaceae > Orobanche > Orobanche coerulescens. The sequence goes on from CM065812.1 coordinate 18,675,510, forward strand.
AGGGAGTCCAAGTTGTCGGAATTACTCACTCCCGACCTTTCGGCGGATGATGACGTTCTCGCCATCGCCGAAAAATTTCAGGAACTTCTTCCGTTCGCCTCATCTATCATTCACTCAGAAGCGGACAAGATCAAGTATTTCAAAGAAGAGGTCAAACCCCGTATGAGACTTCGATTACTTAATCATAACTGTGCCACTCTGGCCGAGTTCATTGAGAAGGCTCTTACTTACGAGCTTACGGCTAAGGAAATTGCTAAGCAAAGAACCTTCGCCTCGCTAGCAAGAAGTCCAAGAACCGTAATCGACCGACGGGAGTCGTGCCACTTTCAAGAAACCGCGGCGGGCTCTACTTTTTCTCGAACGACCTCCCTGGCGTCTAAACCCGCGGAATCTCGGCCGCGAGCGGCCGCCGGCCATCACTGTTTAACCGTGAGGAACAGGTCATTTCAGCACCAAGTGTCCGGGCGATGCATCACGTGCCACAACTGGGATTGCCGGGCATAGGGCCTGTTTTGCCGTAGGGACTCTAAACCCACTCCGGCGTCATCTCAAGCCCTGTGTCATTCAGGTGCGTAATCAAAGCCACTCACTCGGCGTCGTTCAAGACGACAGAGCTAAAGGAGCCAAGAGCTATCGACGGAGCATCCGGTTCGGGGCCGGCAAGCCCCGAATTTATGAGATGAAGAAGACCGATGATCCCGAGGCCGGATGATCTCGTGTACACTCGATATTCTATCTCAACTTGTGTGTACCCTTTTTGATACCGGTGCATCTCATTCATTCATTTCCGAGTCATGTTTGAGTAGACTACGTGCGGGTAGTGCTACTAGTTGTGAGCCATATGTCATTGGCCTACCCGATGGTAGACGCATTATCGTGAAGTGAGATTCGTAATTGTCGATTCGGTTTCATGGTCGTGTATGGCGGCGGACCTAATCGTAGTAGATTTCCGGGGACGACATCATCTTGGGTATTGATTGGATGGATCGTCATGATGCCATCATTAGTGTCCGAAAGCGTTTGGTCACTATCATTTGAGACGATGGAGTCGAATGTGTGTTTCAGGAGGTAATCCCGGTTTGCAGTAAAGTCATTAATTTGATGAAAGCGGTAAGGTTACTCAACCCGAGGATGTGTCGGTTATTGGTGCTATATGGCCAAAACCAGAAATCATCGATAATGTTAACGGATATTCCGGTGGTGAGGAATATGCCGATGTTTTTCAGACGAGTTACTGGTTTGCCCCACGAGGGATGTGGAATTCACGATTGGTGGAGCACGATGCGTCCCGATATCGAAGGCACCGTCGGATGGCCCGACCGAAATGCAGGAACTAAAGAACCAACTTGAGGAGTTGTTCGAGAAAGGTTATATCCGACCGAGTGCGTCCCCGTGGGGAGCACCAGTGTTGTTTGTCAAGAAGAAGGATGGTTCATTCCGCTTATGTATCGATTATCGGGAGTTGAACAGGTGACGATCAAGAATAAGTATCCCTTACCCCGTATTGATGATCTCTTAGATCAACTTCAGGGAGCTTCAGTATTTTCCAAGATCGACTTAAGATCTGGATATCATCAGTTGCGGATTCGAGAGTCGGATATCGCGAGGACGGCGTTTCGAACACGTTATGGTCATTATGAGTTTGTGGTTATGCCGTTCGGTTTGACTAATGCACCTGCGGTATTCATGGAGTTAATGAATCGGGTCTTCATCGACTTTTTGGATCGGTTTGTTGTTGTCTTCATCGATGACATTTTGATTTATTCCCGTGACCGGGAGGAACACGAGTCTCACCTTCATCTCGTGCTCGACGTGTTGAGACGAGAGCAACTTTTTGGGAAGTTTTCCAAATGTGAGTTTTGGATGTCCGAAGTGACGTTTCTCGGACACGTAATTTCATCAGACGGAGTTCGCGTCGATCCTCAGAAGACAGAGGCTATTCGAGATTGGCTACCTCCGAAGAATGTTAAGGAAATCCGAAGTTTCCTCGGATTAGCGGGTTATTATCGGCGATTTGTAGAGGGATTTTCTCGAATCGCTCAACCCTTAACGAACCTTTTGCGGAAGGATAAGAAATACACGTGGTCCGACGCGTGTCAACGGAGTTTTGAGGACCTCAAGAGCCGGTTAATGTCAGCACCTATACTTTCCTTGCCGCGAGGCGGAAGGATTTGTGGTCTATAGTGATGCGTCGGACGGGGTCTCGGATGTGTACTCATGCGAGCGGGAAGGTTATTGCCTATGCTTCACGGCAATTGAGACCTTACGAAATTAATTATCCGACCCACGACTGGAGCTAGCGGTAGTGGTGTTCGCTTTAAAAATTTGGCGTCATTATCTTTATGGCGTTACATCGAGATATTCACCGATCATAAGAGCTTAAAGTATATATTTACTCGAAGGAGTTAAATATGCGCGAAGACAGTGGTTGGAATTAATCAAAGATTATGATATCGAGATCCTTTACCACCGGGCAAGGCGAATGTTGTCGCCGACGCCTTGAGTCGTAAGTCCGTTCGGAGCAGATGCTTGCCCGTTTAACTTGATTCGGAAGGAGCTTGGCGGGAATTCCTTAGACCGAGATCGAGTGCAGCCGTGAGTTCGGGCGGCTTTGTATGTTAGAGATTTCTTCGTCACTCGAGGAGGAAATCCGAGAGAATCGGTTCGGACCCATCATTGTTGCGCATCCGAGAGGATGTGGCTCAGGAAAGCCCACTGGATTTGTGGTCCACGAGGATGGACTTTTGAGGTTTAAGAATCGGTTGTGCGTCTGCGAATGACGAGTTGAAAAACTCTATTTTGAGAGAAGCTCATGCTACCCCTTATTACATTCATCCGGTCTAGCAAGATGTACAAGGACTTGAAACAAAATTCTTGGTGGAGTAATATGAAGAGAGAAGTCGCAGAATTTGTTTGAGATGCTTAACTCATCAACAAGTTAAGATTAAACATCGGCCGGCGGGTATCTTTGAAACCTCTTCCTATTCCCAGTGGAAGTGGGAAGACATTTCTATGGATTTCATCACGAGTTTGCCGACAGTCGTCGTGGCATGAACACGATCTGGGTGATCGTGGACCGCTTAACCAAATCAGCTCATTTCCTTGAGATCAAGGATACGTGGGGTCCCGAGAGACTTGCCCGAGTTGTTCATTAAAGAGATAGTCGGACCTGCGGTACTCCTAAAAGTATCGTTTCCGATCGTGACGGACGGTTTGTGTCGCACTTTTGGAAATCGATTCATCGCGCTATGGGAACTCGGCTTAATCTCGCACCGCTTTTCATCCTCGGTCAAGCGACGGCAATCGAGAGGACCATTCAGACATTAGAGGACATGTTGAGGGCATGCGTCCTCGATTGGAAAGACGATTGGGAAGCCCAACTACCATTGATCGAGTTCACGTATAATAATAGTTGGCATGCTTCGATCAAGATGGCACCGTACGAGGCCTTGTATGGTCGTCGTTGTCGATCTCCGTTGTGTTGGGACGACTTATCAGAATCATTGGGCACCGAGCCCGATATGCTTATAGCCGCCCGTGAGAAGGTAGCTTTGATCGAAGTCGTTTGTTGTATTTCAGTCGGCAAATCATATGCGAATAACCGTCGTCGACCATTAGAGTTCGAAATTTGGTGACCACGTGTTGGTCAAGGTATCCCCGAGTCGTGGTATCTTCCGTTTTGGGAAGAGGGAAAGTTGAGTCCGAGATTCATTGGACCGTTTGAGATTTTGGATCGAGTAGGCGAGTTAGCTTATCGATTGGCTTTACCTCCGGCGTTGAGCCGAATTCATAATGTGTTTCATGTCTCTCGATTGCGGAAGTATGTTGCCGACCGAGTCACATACTTGATTCGTAATCGAGATCGCCGACGATCATTCATATGAGGAGCGTCTATACGAGTTTTAGAGCGGCGAATCAAAGCGGTTGAGGAATAAGACGATTCCTTTGGTTAAAATTCGATGGTCTAGACACGGAGTCGAAGAGGCTACTTGGGAAACCGAGGATAGTATGCGGGAGAGTTATCCCGAGTTGTTTGACCCTTAGTTTGGGGACGAAACTCCTTTAAGGGGTGTATGTAATACCGGTTGTAACTCGATAATTATCATTCGAGAATTATCACTCAAGAATTATCATTCGATGGTGGTACTCGATAATTTCATTATTGATCATTTATCACTCAGATTCATCATGGTATTCATCATTCGAGTAATTGTATCGAGTATCGATCGTCATTCATCACTAATCGATTGGAGTTTCGTGCCATGTTTATCATCATTGTCATTTTCGTTGCGGTGTGCGTGAGGAGTAGCGCACGCTACATACTCCTTTTAGCATACGCTAATTGGGTATAGGTAGCGCACGCTACCGCTCGGCTTTAGCGCACGCTAAGGCTACCTTGGCTGCGATCCAGAAGGTACCGGACTGCAGTGAGAATATTTGTAGCGCACGCTACGAGTGGTAAGTAGCGCGCGCTAACGGGTTGGAGTAGCGCACGCTATATGTGTGGAGTAGCGCGCTAGGGACGGATCGAGTTGAGTCCGGTGGCTCTTTGGTGCATCGGGTGAATTCATAGCGTCGCTATGCATTGTTGTTAGCGTCACGCAACCGATATATTAGCGCCACGCTAAACAATGGTTGTAGCGCACGCTATCGAGTCGAATCGAGAGGCGGACAGTTTTACGGACTCGATCTTGGCGTCAAATATTTCGCTAGCGCACGCTAACAATGGATATTAGCGCACGCTAGTAGTATGGCCGTAGCGCACGCTACAAATAGGTACGTAGCGCGCGCTACCGTGTTCGGACGAAGTCTTGGACTACCCAATTACACGTTAGCGCACGCTATGCACAAGGAGCTAGCGCACGCTAACACAGGTGAGTATAAATTGGACAGTTTAGTCAGAGTTCGTCATTTTTCATCTCATTTCATTCCTTCGGTAGTTTTGGGCGATTTCGAGCGATTCGGAGAGGATTCTTCGAGGTGTAATCATCAATCATCATCTTCAAGCTCATCTTTCGGATTGATCATCATTTCATCATCTTCATCACATCGAATCAAAGGTATTAAACTCTTGGATCTAGAATTTCGGATTTTTGGGTTTTCCTTCCGATTTCTTCGTGTAAGCTTGGATTATCATTGGAATATGTTAGTTATGGATTATCTAACTTGGATAAATATATTCCTACGGATTTAAACGGTTATTTTCGGAATTATTCCAAGAACCCTTGGGGTTGACTTCGGTTAATTGGGGATTTTCCGATTGATGTTGTTGTAATCATGAGTTATGGATTCCTAGTGGATTATTGATATCCTTGAAAGTGTTTTGATGGTTTGAAATACTCATCTTGGAGTTGGTTTCGATTTATTCGAGCTCGGATATCGTTGTGTCGATGTTTGAGTCGATTATGATCGTTTTTGATTTGCGTAATGATCGGATTATTGGTAATTGTGTTATTCAAGGTTGTTCGAGCGACCGATATTTCATTTAGGACGTTGTTCGTGGACGGACATTCATCATCGGTATTGTGTAAGTTAATTCTTACTCGGTTAAAAGGATATTCATTCCTTTTGTCGTTGTTCATTCATAATCATAACTCATTCATCATTGTATTAATCGTATCAAAACTCGTCATTGTCAATTAATCACCTCAGTCATAAGGAGCAGCGGTTCCGATCATTTCATTGAGCTATCATTCATTTCACCATCATTCAATCTTGGTGAGTCATTATTCATTTTCATTGTCACTTTTGTCATATTGTGGCATTAGGGTCATCTTGGCGTGCGGTTGGTATGTGTAGGATTTTCATGTCGGGCACATTATAGTCGTGTGTTGGTTGGTGGCCTCACATTGGGTGTGCACACGAGTTGATTGCTCGTGAGACCGATTAGGTACAAGACCACGCGTGTTTGATCGTTGGTGGCTTGTGCACGGACACATTTCCATCCGGGCGTAGTGTGGCGCCATTCCTTTGAGCCGTCTTGATTAGTCGATTCATATAGCATGTTTGATTGCGTATGTTTTTGAGAATAATTCATAATTTCGATATATCATGATTGTGTATTTTCAACCCTTGAGGATTGTTGTTCTCGTATGGCGGCCGTTGGGGATATTGTTTTTCGTGTCATGGCAAGGCTAAAGCACGGGAGAGCACGGTGACGGCGAGATTCCAGTGATACTAGTAGGGGCCCCGATCACATTCGATCATTTATTCAGTCATTTATGTTTCCTTTGTTTATTCCGCTGCAGACATTCCGTTCGAAAGTTCATTTCATTCAGTGTTGTGTATTTTATCGTCACATAAAATACACATGTATTCTATTTTATCCTGGGTGTGTTGTATAAAACTCCTCGTCGGAGTAATTGATGTTGTAATGTGGTTCGGTACTACATTCACCTGTGTAATTCATTCAATTTCATTCGCCTGGTGGGTCCCAGTCGGGGGTCCACGGCACTGTAATATCCGCCTAGTTTGGGGTGTTACATCACATGTGTTAGCGTGCGCTAATATTGCATGGCAGAATACTACAAACCGAAAACTGGGTTGAATGGTGAAGAACTCATGAATTCTACCGTGATAATACAAGTTATCTTCGGGCAAATCATGCTAATAAGGTTTGTGGAAGATTTATGATCGTGAAATACAAATATACGGATAGTCATCTCAATATCATATCTTTTCTAAGATCTTCAGGAAGTATTCTAAGTTCCGATTATTCCAAGTCCCAAAACACATGATTCCAACGTGTACAACGTAGCAACTGGGTAATATCCGATTACTGATCATAAATTGATTTGAAAACGCTTAGGAGTCCAATCTACTAAGATGGTTCAAAGGTTCATAAGATAAATAGTGCCGATACGTCAAAGTATCCTTCTATCATGTGATGACCGATCATAAACGAAATAACGGCTATCTAAGCATGATCGGGCGTCCTTAAGAACATTACTAACATTAGTGAAGAATCACCTACCTCAAGTAGTAAAGAACACGGAGGAAAATGAAGCAATCCGACACGAAAGCTTGAACAACAATCTCGATGATAAGCGATCTTCAATCACGAATCGGGATGTTGATATGAGATGTTTAGGATGAAGGAAGGCATGTTCTAAGTGTAGGAACTCGGGTAATGGGAGAAGAGAGAATCGAAATCACGAATAGGATCTTTGTCTATTTATAATAAATGGCTATTAGCGCGCTAGACCACCTTTCGTAGCGTGCGCTAACGGCTCACTGGACTAAACTGTACTCGGCACTTAGCGTGCGCTACGCATATACCTGTAGCGTGCGCTAAGGCGTTGACTCGGCTTTTCCCCGAAAGACGTCCAGGTACAACCCGACACCATCCGACAGGGGTCCCCCGGCCAGCTCTCACCTACCGCACGTCTCAATCAATTTGACCGCGCATAGCGTGCGCTAAGGACACTCAGTAGCCTGCGCTATGAACCCACGTTAGCGCACGCTAAACATAGCTGATAGCGTGCGCTACATGCGCAGATTTACAATCTTTAATTCAAAATCATGGAATTAAACGCTCGACAACATCGGATTATGAAATACGGAAAATAATACTCAAATCAAGTACAATCATTACAATATCACAAGTTCCAATTACATAATAGAAATCTCGGGTATTACAGTCTTGATGTGTTTGTTTGGTTATTTGAAATGAAGTTTCAAAAGATTTCGGTTTGGCCTCGTTAAAGGCTCTCTTTCAAAACGCGTGTGTGTTTTGTGAACGTTGTGTTTTGGGAATTTATTATGATTTGATTATTTTGAACGTTGAAGGATTTGATGATGATACTCCTATTGTTTAAAGTTATGGAATCGTGTATTCCGTATTTAATCTTGTTATTGTGTTTTGAAGAGTTTGATAATGGTGTCGAGTTAAGGGCCATCTCTAGTGAGTATTCTTAATGAACTTACATTCTTAGCATATTAGTATTGCATGAGTAACGTGTGTGTGTGTATGCTCACTATGGGTTAGATCCGACGGGGTCTCGGTAGGGGTCCACGGAGGGGTGGATCCGCGTGCTTGCTTTTAATCACTAAGGGTTAGTTCCGACGGTGTCTCGGTAGGGGTCCACGGAGGGGTTGATCCACGGTTATTTGTGGTGTATTTTGCAAATGTGATTTGATTATGGCATTTAGGAAATGAGTGCTTTGAGCGGTTTTCATGATTGCATGCATTGACTAAGTGTGTAAGAGGTAAGTTGTTCGTTTGGCCTACTTGACTAGGATGGCACAAGAGTATTTTGTTGTTTGTTTTAAATCCTTTATTTGTGGATTTTGGTGTTGGGAAACGAACCTTGTGGTCGTTCTTGTGTACTGTGAGTTGATGAGATTTGGGGCTAAAATCCCAATGGTTTTGTAAAAGTCATTTTACGGGTTTGGGGCTAAAATCCCAACGGTTTGGTAAATGTCATTTTTCGGAAAGTAAACCTTTGGGGCGGTGACCCCTTTTGTCTTTTGGATTTTGAAAATTAGGATTTGATAATCCTAAATTGTTTTCTATTAAAACTCTCGATGGCATTCTAAACCGTTTTATAAATTACTTCCATCGATTTATGATATTTCGATTTTGAAATGTTTTCTCAAATTCTTGCCTCGAGAAGTGCTTTTCGTTTCGTTTGGAACCTTGAGGATTCCTGGTTATTGTTATTCGTGGAATGTGAATTGTATGGCTCGTATTTGCACTTTGTTCTTGCACTAGCAAAACAGTGGAGTTTTGCTAACCCCCGAGTATTCGGGGGGTGGATGTCTGTTTTTGCATTCAGGTTTTGGAGCATAACACAGGGTCGGCACGAAGGATGATGAAAGATGATCGATACTAATCACATGAGGAACCGTATATTGTTTATTGGTTCAGTTGTACTTTATTTTCATTTGCTATATTGTTCCGTTATGCAGGTGTGGTTGTATTTTGTCCCCTGCGTGGGCATGAGTTGTATTTGAGTTGTATGTATTTGTGGAAAGACCAAATCGGTCTACTGAGTCATTTTAGCCTTGAAGGCATTATCGAGATGTTAAATGTTGTTACCAGCCTGGTAGATCCTCGAGGAGAGGGTCTACGGCGTGTAATATCCCTGAGTGGATTGGGGGTGTTACATTTCAGTGCCGGGTGGACCGGTCTTGTAAGGTGCCGAGGCGAACTCGGACTTTCAGTGCCGGGTGGACCGGTCTTGTAAGGTGCCGAGGTGAACTCGGACTTTCAGTGCTGGGTGGACCGGTCTTGTGAGGTGCCGAGGCGAACTCGGACTTTCATTGCCGGGTGGACCGGTCTTGTGAGGTGCCGAGGCGAACTCGGACTTTCAGTGCCGGGTGGACTGGTCTTGTAAGGTGCCGAGGCGAACTCGGACTTTTAGTGCCGGGCGGACCGGTCTTGTAAGGTGCCGAGGCGAGCTCGGTCTTTCTGTGCCGGAGGAGCCGGTCATTCGAGGTGCCGAGGCGAACTCGGTCTTATAGTGCCGGAGGAGCCGGTCATTCGAGGTGCCGAGACGAACTCGGTCTTATAGTGCCGGAGGAGCCGGTCATTCGAGGTGCCGAGACGAACTCGGTCTTTCAGTGCCGGAGGAGCCGGTCATTCGAGGTGCCGAGACGAACTCGGTCTTATAGTGTATTTGATTCCAAGATGAAAATAGAATTGAATTTTATTGATTGTACCTTCATGGCATTCAACAAATGAATTAATCCTTGGTCATTTACACATTCTAGCTAGCAGTCTCCGTTCTGACGGGCTTTGCTACTGGGATCCGGGAGGTCCCATGTCGGGCCCCAGTGCTCGTTTAATAATGAGATTATTGGCCTGGAGGCTGATGATCCTTGTATGTTTTGTAGAAGACGGCCCGCCTTTTTTGTAGGAAATCACATTGACCTTGCTTTTTGAAACGAATTCTCCTGTGGGTGTGTCCCAATTTCGACCGGGGTCATCGCAGAACGCCTGGGATTCTTCTTGGGTCGGCCGTTGCAGGATTGTTAGTGACTCGGTCGGCCGGGCCCCTCTTTTCTTACAGAGATTTTTTCTTGGCTTATTCTAGTTTTGCTGGTATTTTTCACTTTCCGCGGTTTTTTCATCACTTTGAGTTCTGGGTTTCGTCGGTGGCACCCTAACGACCGCTGGTCAGGTGATTGTGGGGAAAACTCCTTTACGGATTACTTTTGCTTCAACTTCCAATTCCCTTGTAAGGGCCGCCGCTGCTTTTCTGACACATGGCTCAATACTTGGAGATGTTTTTGGTAGCTGGCCCATTACCGTCCGGATTACCAGGACCTTCGCGGGTGCGGATGGGAATTCCGAAGGAGTTTTCAGATGTTGCAGTATATGTTGACTGCAACTTTAATTTGAAGGATACGAGGACCCTTTGAGACCTTCTCTGGAATTTTGAGCGACGCTCAATATCCTTCAAATTATGACCTCTGAGAGGTCGGTAAGTCAGCAGAGCCCGTGGTCACGATGGCTCCTGTGCTTTCAACTTCATATTACGATGATTCCTATGCTTTCGACTCATAGTTACGATGATTCCTATGCTTGCATCTTACCATCCCTTGTGGGTGTGGTTATTTCCGGATGAACGCAAGGTGTGTCAACGTGCCCCGCCAGCAGATTGTCTTTCAAAACATCTGCGTGCTGATTGCAGTTTGGCTCAAAGTCGTGTCCACCATGGGTACACCAAGAATGGTCCGATACGTCCATGCCTGATAGAGAACTTCTTAGCGTGTACACCTCATAATGGTGGCCTTTATTGTATAACGGGCCCTTTGGATGGGCCTGATGGTAATTCGCCACTTGTGGTTAGAGATGGAGAATCATATACTTAACAAGAAATATTTTAAAGAAAAGCATAGGATTGGCTCGCAATATGAACGAGAAAAGCATAGGTTGTGGCTGTTAACCACAAGGTCGGAGGTTCAGGCCCTCCTTCTAGCGCCATTCTGTTGACGTCTGATTTGGTCAACGTCACGTGTGCTGATCTGGACGAATGGATCGAAGACACGTAGAAAATAATAAATAAAATGGAAGATATTTGATCACTAAATTTTATTAATGACCTCTTGATAGCATAGAGCCGGGCAGAATAATGTATGCCGGTCTATTCGGTTTGCTTGTTAATTACAAGTCTTTTTTTATTCTTTTTCAGTATTTTTCTTCTCTCTCTTTTTTTTTTCCTCCTTTCAAAGTCCTCCTTTTGTACTTTCTCCTGCCCTATATATAGGCAAGGTCAGCCATTCATCTGATGACAATAGGAAGATTGAGATGAATATGCTGATGACATTTGTCACGATGAAGGTGACTCCTTTGACACGTGTCACCTTCTTAAGTGTGCTTTGGGAAGGGGCATGACAGCTCTCTTTTACTGTCGTGTCTGCCTGTTCTTTGGGCTTTCGATATTTATCTGTTATGACCGACAATGAGGTCGGCCCTCGAGCTTCCTGCTACTCTGGTCGGCCTTATTCGTGGTTATGGAGCGTATTCATGTAGGGTCTGCTCGGTTTTAAGTCCGATCCCGGGTCGGCTCTAAGGTCTCGGCCCGGTCCGGTTTTTTGTGCGAACCCGAGAAACGATCAAGTTTATGACCGGTTCGGCCCTGGGATCCGCTCGGCCGTTCGGCTGCCCGAAGCGCTTGTGTGGACGCCAAGGCGGATCGACTACCAACAAAAGCCTTGTACATATAATGCATTGTAGGGTACTCTTTTGAGAAAATAAAATTTTGTCTACTCGGATAAAAAAAAAGTATAAATACACAATATAATTTTGAAAAACCCAATTTGACTTGCAAACGAGTAAAAAATTGGAGAAACACACCCTTTATATTGTATTTCATGGAATCGAAGAACGAAGGCATCTCGCCAATATCACTCGTGAAAAGAGAGAAACGTACGGGGATGAAACCTTATTTCATACTCTAGAAATAAACAAAAAGTAGCTGAAAAGTCGCCAAGAAATGAGACGAAGAGAAGAGGTCCCGTGCCTCAAACATGGGTTGCCTAAAAGTAAGACCAACTCTTTATCATCTGTTCTGAACTGATTCTTAATAAATTATAATTCTTTTTTTATTTAGTTGATAAAAAATGAAGGCCCCGAGAATTTGATGGCCCTGTGCAGCATCATCGACACCCCCAGAGCAGCCACCACACAGTCTCAAGGCCAACCTACAAACTAAAAGATTCAAATTTCCAATTACATCGTTACACGTAAATTCGAAGGTACTTCTTAAGCAACATGTTTTATGTTTTAACTATAATATGTCACATTATCTACAATTCAAAAATTTTAAAACTATCAATCTAATGACTGAAAATTTTCACTTTACATCGAGTGGTGGTTTTAAGCGAAACATATTACCACACCAATTGTACTTGATATTCGCTTCGTTTTATAGAAGTTTTTATACTTTCTTTTTTATCCGACCCACAATAAATTTCACAGCCTTAGAATAGAAAACAACACTTAATTACATTACCCTATTACTACCGCTTTAAATTTCATGGCTCTTATAATTGCCATATTTTGGTGATTGTTGGCTCTGTTTAAGTTGGTTCTTTTTTTTTTTTTTTTTTTTTTTGGGACAATAAAATTGGGTCTTGTTAATGGTTATGCAAACCAAGTCTCAGGAAAAATTTCATCATAGTATGCATTACCATTCTAGTGAATGGTCTAGTGAATGGTCATGCATACTCTGATAAATATTTTCTGAGATTTTAGGTTTGTATTAATGTATTGTCGGCTCGGCATTTTTGGATTGTATTTTGTGTTGTATTTATGGACAATGTAATTTTCAATTTTGGAGTATCTAAATGAACATTTTTTTAATCTTGCAATAGTTTTTTAATTTTAGTTTCTGAATTTTATTTATGAATCTATGTTTCCGAAATTCTCTCAAACAATTCAAATTGGTGTGAATGGTTAACCATAATCATAACGTCGATCTCCCATCATCTGGACACAACGAAAGGACAATACTACCCTTCGTTAGTTGGTCGACAAATTCAATAAAAACAAGTTTTCTTAAATGTGAGCCCCTCCTCCTACGACATTTTTTATGGGTCGGAGCGAGTATTAATATATATTCATAAGATATTTAAGATAATAAATTAAAATCTTCGATTTTCGATTTTCAATTTATATTAGCAAAAAGATAGTACCAACTACTTGCCACTTCCAGCAGCAATCAATCACTAATCACTTCATCCAAACGTTCGAAGCTCGTATATCTAATACGAAAAATCACAAGGACCAACCGGAACGAAGCATCAGGGCTGGAAATTGGCTGCCTCCATCCTTTACATACACAACAGCTGGCTGCAACTTAAACCTCTTGCCAAAATTCAAATTCAAATTCAAATACGTCTCGACCCGAATACGTTCCAGACTCTTCGGGCCGTCGAACAGCCCGCCCAACCTCAAACCCCATCCAAACTCATCTTCAGGGGTATCACACACTGTAACCCCCCACTGAACATATCTAGGATTCGAGCTTCTCGTCTCTATCCAACCTCCAAATCTCATACTCTCATCAAGATCTGAATCTACCATCAGAGCAATGGATCCGCCTAAGCTACGTCTTCCGATACCTGTAGGGCTATCTTCCTGTTCAGATATCTCTAATTTTTTCTTAGGTTGGAATACGCTGACAGGGAGAGCCAGTGGTCCAAGGCTGACATTTTGACCTGCGGGTCTCGACTCTCTGTGCACGCCTAAAAGAGAGAGCTTTGTGTTTCCAGGAAGTTGCCAGACAACTTGTCCAAAAGTGCTTAAGCAACGTGAAATCCCAGCTGAGTCGACTTGCATTCCTATACCAGAGACAAGTTGAGCTAACGAGGCAACCACGTTTGATTTCCTCAACGTTATGCCAATCGCGCCACTGTCCTCTTGATTCAAAAGGGGAGGCCCGAATTCAGAATAACCACCAAGGGACATTTCCTGGAGAAAGCAAAATATCATTTACGCATAAGTACAAATTTCATCGGAGGTTTAGCCTAAGTACTCTTACAACAGTGTCAAGACAAAAAGGAGCTATTTCTGAAGTAAATAACTAGATATGAACCTCAGGGGTTTATTCGTAATTTTAAAAGCTAAATAGGTTTTCTTCACAATTATACTAAACCTCAGGGGTAGATTTTGTAATTAACCCTATCATTTATTAATATGCTAAACCTCGGGGGTAGATTTTGTAATTAACCCCATCATTGATTAATATGTGCCAGAGGCACCATATGACCATAAAATGATTTTTTTTTTTTTTCCGCATTACCCCAGGAATGCATTAGACTAATGAACTCAAGCAAGCATGCTACTGCACCTGATAATTGAGAAGACGTGGGACGTATCTACGAGTCAAATACACACACACTGAGAGATGGTAATAGTTACCAATAAATCAAATCAAAATATATACCTGGTGAGAACTTGTTGGCATCCCAACATCTCTGCATTGCGCACCCATTGGAATTGCAATTGCAGAGAACCAATCGTTTACACGTGCTTTATAAAATATCTTCACAAGCGAAAGTGGTCCCCCCAGCATATCACCAGCTTGACCTTTTTCACCGGCTATAAACTCTGCTACAAGGGTATCTTTCTCCCGTACGCCAGTTTCAAATGCAATTCTTGCATCAATACCAGTTTTAATGCCAGATTTTAGAATTGCATCATATTTCTGCTCGTCGACCCCGTCCATAAAAAACAATGCCCCTGTGATATCCACCTTTCCTTTTACATGAGTGCTGGCTTCTTGAAATGGACTTCCCCGAGAAGATTTATAGGTTAGCAGTCTTTCAACCTTCTCTTGCCTGTCTCTGAGTTTCATGATGTCTGAAAATGATTCGCGTTGCAAACGCTTCAGGATCTCAATCTGTAAATTACATCATTCGAAAAAATTGTAAAGCCACATAACATAGCTTGTATGCATCTGTACAGTAACAAATTTGTCAAACTCAGAAACGACTAAAACAATACTATTTGTTATCAATGCTAATGGATAACCTCATTGACAAGCTTAATGATGTAGAGTTAAAGGTACTGTTAAACTTATATTCTTCTGGTAAAACATATTACCAGCCACGTTAATAACAACCAATCCAACCACATATGAAAAAGAAGTCTAGTTTTGTAACTTCCTCTGAAATGTACAGTTAACTTTTCCAGTTCAAAAAAGACCATCATGTCCTTTACATAGGATTTCTCCATTTGGAAAAGAGACTAATTCGACAAAAACTCTTTGTTTACTTTCTCAATATAATGCGAAAAACTCATCCAAGCTCCAATCAGGTTAGACTCAGTATAGAACAATTCAACTCAGTGATAGGCTGAATGAGCAACACCAATCTTGTAATCCATAGTGTTAACCAATTAATAGTCAATCGTTCATTTCTTGATCCATAATTGCAAATGCAAATAACTTATCGTCCATAATAGTCCATAAGCAAACGCTTGCAAAGGAATTCAAATGTTCTTTTAAGTGAAACGGATCATGAGGCATGAGCAGCATTAAATACTATTTTCGACACCCCCCCCCTCTCCCCAAAAAAAAGGGAAAAAAAAGAACGACTCATGACCATTTAACTCTGATATCTCGTCCAACACGTCATATAGTAAACATGAATTAGGAAAATCAATTTCCAAATAATGAAAAATGACTAAATCATATATTAGTTATCATCTCGGTCTTTGAAAAAAAAATGAACACGGTATGAATACCGGGCTGCGGTGGTTGGATTTCTGGAGCCACTTGAGGAGGCCCTGAGCCTTGTCCTGTGTCACTTTGGCAAACCCTTTCAGCTGGTCGACCATAGGCTCCATTTGTAATACTGTCTATCTGTAAATGCAAGAAGTTCCAAAAAAGCATGAGTTCACTGCTGGAACCCAGCCTTGTGAAACCAGCCTTCTGACGGTAGAAACATAACCTGCTAAAACACAATGATTTTCTATAGTTTACAGCATTACTCTCATTTCAATTCTCTCAACTTAATGTTTCACAGTAGATCACATCATTCAATATTCCTTCTTGCATTGTATGTCAGTATATAAAAATCTAAAAAGTAAAAGTGAATTCAATGCTGGATGTAATGTGAATTTAGTACTTAGTTATTGCAACATAATGCTGTTTGTTTCTTGTTTTAATAGTTTCCCCTGTCTTTGATTAAGGTATTCAGCAACTAATATAATGGAAGTTTTACTACAGATTGGACAATTGCAGTTTCATCGTTCGCCACGAAACACATAATCAAGTGCAAATGCTCGAGCAGCAAGTGCAATCAAAATAATTTTAGGTGAATTGAGTGTGCGGTATAGTCGACGATGCAATCAACAAGGAAACTGAGTTTTCCACGAGAATTTCGGGGTCATTGACTCATTATGTGCTCTTTAGTTTTGGTTTTGGAAATTCTCTGAAAAAAAATAGAATCTATCTTCTCCAATAAATTGACGTTTTAACACACACAAAGAGCCAGGCACTGGAGCGGATAGCCGATAAACGTTAAGCAGGCACCTGACGGTGGGGTTGTGGCTTGGTAAGTAATCTGTTACAAGATTGGAGATAGAGAGACTTGAGCGGGGAGACTAGGCCTGGGACCGGTCCGGTTTTTCATGGAAAATTTAAGGAACCGGAACCGAAACCGACTGGATATAACCGCCCCGGCTTTTGTTATTTTTTATAGAACCACATTGGAATCCAACCGTACATATTCGGTACGGTTTTTCCATCTCCAGTTCTCCATATCATCATCACAGTCAAACTGCTTAGAATTCTACTTTCTATCACCTGGTAAATCCTCTCTGGTCCAGGTGAACACTGAACAATTAGATTATATGAAAACAAATGAAAAATAATTGTCTCTTCCACACAAATCTGTTTCACACACAGAAAAAATGAGTTTATTATTCAGCCAATGGCCCAATGTCGATCCTCAATCTTCAAAGCATGTTCGATCGTCTTCTCAAAATTAGAAGAGAGAAATATGAGCTTTTCTGTGATCAGAAATATATAGAACCAAAAAAAAAAATGCAGAAAAGGGAAATATACTAAATTAAAGACACAAACCAACAAATAAACAAAAGGAAAACAGAAATCAAATGTACCATTTTTTAGATAAACCGTAATCTTTTCTTGCATTATTTGATTAGAAAGAACAAAGAAAGCAATTATATCGAAAAAAAAAAACCCAATAACCCCAACAATAAGCAAGCAATTACAAAATTAGGGGTGAGGTGCACTACTTACGATCCGGTATCCACAAATCCAGATTTGCACCAATGTTTGCCGGTGAAGTGAAAGGCAAAGACAACGCCAGTGAGGGGTGAGAAGCGGCGCACGCCGGACGGGACAGGGTATGAAACGTGAAAGGTACTGTGAAATATCTAGAAATCTGAGCTGTTAGTGTGCGGTCGGCGATAAGCTTTGTAATATAATTTTGGATAAAATCTCTGACTAAACATGAAATCCAACTTAGGTTCATTTTTAAATACAAAGTATTTTAAATTAAAATTAAAAAAGTTATAATATAACAATTTTATAAATAATAGTAAAAAATTTAAAATTGAATTTCTGTTTAATATGTCCTTTTCGATTCTCCCACACACTGAAATTGAATTGATTTTTTTTTAAAACAAACATTCAATTTTAGTTTCGCTTTGTTCGGATTTTTTTTTTGGCGTACCCTGAATTAGAGGTGCCCATCGCCGGGTCTGAGTTGGACCCGTCGGGTCGCCGAGTCGGCCGGCCAGGATGCTTGCCGCCTTCAGATTCAGATCCTCCCAATCTTCATCACTCATACCAGACCTGTTGTTTGTATCATTAAGTGCACCTAGCCTTCCTCTCAAAGCCTTGTGTACACCAGATTGCATCAACACATCTTTGACTTGTAATTGCCACAATTCAAAGCTGATTCTTCCATCAAGTTTCTCCACGTCAAACTTCATTGAACTTGAAGTCTTTGACATACCGGTTCTCCACGCCCAATTGAACAGCCCCACCAGGGTCTTTCTCAAGAAATATTTTCTGATGGGGAAGATCAGACAACGCTGCGACCACATAGCATACTCATAATATCAAGAGACTTGAATCGGTCTCCGATATCACTTGTTGTGAAATTAAAATCCCCATACACTCTAAGGGTAAACAAAAAATAACCGAGAAATAAAATGAAGAAATAAACAACAATCACTGACACAAGAATTTAACGTGAAAACTCTAAAATCGGAGAAAAACCACGACCCAAGAGGCAAATAACTATATGATAAATTTTTGCAATCACACAGTATCCCTCTATCTCTCGACACCACACACTATTACAAATCTTTGATAAACTCTCACCCTTCTATCAAGACTCTACAATTAGAAAATCTAAGAAAGGAATTTTACCGAACTCTATCACAAGATTATAGTGTGTTTCACTTCATTTCGCAACTCTTGCACTTTTTTTTTTTTGGTGTGTTTTGCACTTGGAGAGCTCCTCCATTTATATAGGAGTGAAGAGGCCTTCACCGCAAGCAATTTACAGCAAAAAATGTCAAATGTGGGCTACTTCAATTTTTGGCATTGATCTCAATAGTAATAAGCACCTCAGGATTCGTTTCATGGGGAATTAATATGTATTACGAGAACGATGAAGAGAGAGAAGATTAACAACACTAAAGAAAGAGATCGAATTTAATACAACTGAGTTAGGAATAACAACTTCAACTGCTATATCAGAAGGAGCTATCGATTTAAGGACTGGAGCAACTGATGATTCTGAGAAACTGAGTGAATGCTCACGAGCAAAATTCAAAGTGAAAGTTCTAAGTACTCCAGTCCGCAACGAAGTACAACCTCATCAATCGAACATGAGCTGAAGAGTTTCGAGAGGGGTTCAAAACCATATTTGCAAAAAAAAAAAAAAAAATTGATTGGGAGTGTTTATTTTGTAGAGGTTGAAATTTATTAAGTTCAAAATGGAAGGGCGTTAACTTAGTAAGTAGGTGAATGCCAACATGTGTGAAAGATTACTGATTGTACTAATTGTGTATTCTCCTCTAACATCTAATGAATTCATCATACTTAAGAGCCAAATGGACATAGAAGAATTACATCACCTTCAAACCACTCTTAATCTTATGTTTGCCTACTATCCAGTTATTGCATCATACATCACTGCACTTTTCAAAAATATCTTGTGGTATTTACATATATACTTGTTTTGTTTCAATACTGTAATCAAAGTAAATACAACACAACAAACACGGTATAAGTGCTTCACTACAGGACCACAAATCTTGTTTATATACTTAACTTTGTACAACAAATAACTTAAAAGTTTTCCACAAAGGTTTATAAAATAAAATCGGTATATAGTTTATTACCTTCCAAACTATTACCTTTGAAATATATTGTGACCAACATAGATGGTGGTGGATCTTCAAAAGACTGAAACTATGTGATCGTCTTGAAATGAGAATTCTGAATTTGGGGGCTGATTTTCAAATTGAGGTCAGAACAACCGCCAAATCACTAAAGATAAATAAGTAAAATAAACAATAGATTTTTATTCGACCCGATTCAATGTTGGTTTTT
Source organism: Orobanche coerulescens (assembly GCA_033398695.1). Classification (NCBI taxonomy): domain Eukaryota; kingdom Viridiplantae; phylum Streptophyta; class Magnoliopsida; order Lamiales; family Orobanchaceae; genus Orobanche; species Orobanche coerulescens. Next base: position 18,695,060 of record CM065812.1, read on the forward strand.
TTTCGAAACTATATGAGAAGATATAGGACTTCGGACTTGCATTATCCAATCAAAAATGGGACTCCAATGGATTGGGAATGAGTTATATAGGAAATAGATCATATTTATACTACTTAAAATTTATCTCCCTTAATTTAATGTGGAAGGGGGTTTGTGCACAAAGTAAAAGTTATCTCCCTTAATATTTATCAATTTATTTCAAAAATATTTTCTCTCACATTATTTTCACCGCAAGAAATTATATTGATCAAAATAAATAATGTCAAACTAACTGTAAAAATTTCTGAAACTATATATATATATATCCTTCTCTTGGCTTATGTGTTTACTCTGTTTATCAACTGTCGAAGACTTTGTCCAATTAACCTTACCAATATACAGTTGGTATATGTTAATAATTATATATGTCAGAAAATCATCATCTAATATTTCTGATGCGTTAATGTTGAAATAGTACAAATTTTCGTTTATGATAAACTCATCTTGAATGCTCACAATAAACTCATCTTGAATGCTCACAATAAAATATACAGGTATGGAACACTAAAGGGCTGTGATTTTTCACCCTCAAAGAATAAGAATCACTCTTACCATATATGATTATTAATATAGAACAATAAAACCGTGAACATTAGTATTCAACGGTACCTCATATTTAAGTCCTCATTTCTAGAGAATCCAAAGATACACCATGAGCACTTAAAGCTTCCAAGTTCAACATCATGGTATGGTTCTTTGCCATTACCCGCCTCAAATGCTGACAACAACCAAAAAGCAACCTCGAAAATGCATAATCTTCACCTGCCTGTTGCACAAACCACAATGCATACAATCATGCAATTTAGAAGATCCAGAAACATTCATAAAGTTCTCTAACAACTCAAAATCTGCCATTGGAAATATATATATATATATATGGTTTTATAATTCGCTATGGCAAAAGTGCCAAATAAATAGGCAAACAAAATTTATGTAACTTATTCATATTAAAGGATTAAATATGAAGAGACTATTTTAATTGTAACTTTTAATGTAAATAAACTAATTTAAATACAAAAGTTATGATAAACATCATAATGCAAATGCACCTTCTAATACACGAGGTGATTACATTGAACTTTTAAATGATAGTATAAATTACAAGATGGTTAAATTTTAGCTATGAAAACTTAGATACAATCGGTGCATCGCACGTGTTGAATAAACCAAAAACAACCCCGGAGCGACACACGGGTTAGTAAAGCTTCATTTCATATAACTAATTACATAGACTGAAATAAAAGGACAAAAACAATAAAAAAATATATAAACTTCTCTAAAAGGCATTTAAATTCCGTCATCTGCTCATTCAACCGTCTGCCCCAACATTACATACAAAACACGTAGATATTCAACCAAAGACCGTGCATCGCACATTTTGGATAATGCCTCGTGAAAACTAATTATCTTGTGAAATCTAGAAACTTTTGTAGGCCATTGATATTAGTGATCTAACGGTTGTAGATGAGTAGAATTATATGCATTTATGTATTTTTTTTATTATATTATTTGTTGCATATATTAGCGACCAACTTTATGCAACAAATAATAACAAATATGCAATGAAATTACTTAATAATACAATTGGTTTCTAAATTTCACCATTAAGAGTGTTTCCACCATAGTCAATATATATATATATATATATATATATATATAGTGTAACTTTATTTTCAGAACCCTGTTAAGTGCGAGAATTGAGAGAACCACCTTCTGTACGCCTAATAATACATAATGTACATCATATCAATACATACAACCCCTAGTGATCATAACCCCTACTATATAGTAGGGTTATAGATATAGTAGGGTTATCATCAGTAGAGGCTATTATATTTAATAAAAGAATTCAAAATAATACAAAAATTATATTTTACTATAATACCTTTTTGAATTAATAATTTTTTTTAATATTTAAAAAAATCTCATTAGTTTAAAGCGATTCTCATGATTTTCGTAACAGAGAGTTAAAATAAATGCCATATATATATATATATATATATATATATATATATATATATATATATATAGAGAGAGAGAGAGAGAGAGAGAGAGAGAGAGAGAGATGATACAAGAATGACATAATATGTTTGATGGGGTGATAGAGGCGAACCACACCATGTACACACCCGTGATTTATGAGTGTTATCTGCATCTTTCTGAGATAAAATATTCGTAATAATATTATAATAAAATTAATAGTAAAGCATGCGGTACAACACCCATAAAGCACGGGTGTGTTTGAGACTGTGGTTCAGGGTGTTGCCCTATCATTTCTCTTTGTTTGATTAACTGAATTGGATGGTTCCGAATTTGTCTCTCCAATTCCCGATTATAAAATTCGAATCCTAGGAAAAGAGAGAAAAAATAGAGGGAGAGAGTATGGAAAAGGTGATTACAGTTAAACCTTGATAAATGAATTCGATAAACGAATAATCTCGCCAAATGAATAATTTTCTTCGGTCCCAACTCTTTATAACATGTTCAAATTTTCATTCGATAAATGAATAATTTCGCTAAATGAATATTTTTCTCCGATCCCGATCATATTCACTTATCGAGGTTTGACTGTACTTGAATCCTGGGAAATTACCCATTTGATACATCACAGAAATCTTACTATTTAGTCATCCTAAAAATAGGGTTTTAAATCAAACCCGATAGTTACTACTCGAGATTCTCGATTACAACTTGATTGGTAATAAGCTCGTTTTGACTCGATTCATTAATAAAATGAATTAAGTTTGAACAAATTTTTTTGTTTGATATGATATAAAACTCAGCTCGAGCTCGACTTGATTAGAGTATAAAATCATTAAAATATCAAATTATTCGAGCTATATTCGTGTTCGATTCGATTAAAGTTCGTTTGAATTTCACTAGATTACTATTAATTTTTAAAACTCGATAAAAATTCAAATAAATTTGAACAAACATAAGCTCATTTTGATTAATCTATACCCTACCGAAAATATTGTTTACCATATAGTCATAATATGTACCATTTAATCAAAATATTAAACTAAATACCTTTATGCCGTTAATGACAAAATACATTATAAATTAAGAAGTTACCTCAACCTACCACCCCCACCACTCGTTGCCCACTGCCGTCGGTCGCCAGTCGTCGGACAATCGTTTGTGGGCATTAATTTTTTTGGTTCTAGATATTGTCGTTGGCGTCGGATAATCACGGGACGGTACTTGTTTTATTCTTTCTGGGCGCTAGTAATTTCCTATCGGCTGATGCTTTTTTTGTGCTACATACGGCCTATACTTTTTGCATTTTGTCGTTGGCGCCGACTAGTCGTCGAGTTTTATTTGCCATGCTTGATTTCTTATTGCGGTTCATACTGAATATCGAATTCCATACTAAACAGAAATGTCTCATTATGAATTCCATGCTGAATATGGAGTTTTCTTAGCGAATATTGAAATTTATACTGGTTTTCATATGAAAGTCCATACTCAATATGAATTTCTTATCGAATATTGAATGTTATACTCATCTTTAATGTCATACTGAATATAAATTTCATATTAAATAATGAATTTGTTTATAATAATGAATTCCATATTGAATAATATTTTTGCACTAAATTTCCCATTGTACTATTATCTTCACCAGCATATTGCAAGGCATAGCGAAACAGGAGCAGTAAATGATAATAAATCCCAGCTAACAAAAGAAATAATATTTTTAACATGAATTCAAAATTCTTCCTGATAAAGTTCCCCCTGTATTTTTTGACAGATCCGCACTAATAATATTGTATATATTACATGAGCAAATAGACTAATGGATGCATCAACAATTTAGGAACACTATACGCACTCTGCCATTCATCTAGACAATGTCGTGGCACTATCTAAAATCAACTTGTATTTCGTCTCTATCGGACGCCACCTCATGAGTCGATGGAAGATCATATTTGTTGTCATTCTCATCCCGATAAGTTTCATCTGATACAAATAACTTCACTCAATCTATCACTCGTCGATCTAAATCACTTCACATATACATTAAACTTGTTAAACATATACTTCACGTTAGACTCATTTTGTGTGTAGAGGTCGTATACGATCTCACTTGTCAGAGAGAATAAAGAAGATAATGATAATCACATAATAAGTACGACTTAAAGGGTATGTTTGATAGTATAGCTGATAAGATAGTTGATGGCTCATAAGCTACCTTATTGAGATGCTACTTTGAGTAGCATTTTCATATGTTAGTTTATAAGCTATGTTATGACGTACCAAATAAGACTTTTCAAATAAACCCACAATTTAAATTTGCTTATAAGTTAGCTTATGTTTATGAAACATAAACAAAGTACATAAAAAATAATATTACATTAGTCCATAAACTTTTTAGATCACTTTTCGACTTAAAGTGCATAACAAACCTTTTTTTAAACGGAAGCCTTTAATCGATCGGAAAGCAATGAGGACAGAGAAGCATACTAAAAAGTTGAAGGGAATGTGATCATATTTTCTCGGAGAAGTGTAGGGTACCAATGGTTTATGATGGTATAGTGGCAGATACAGATAGCAGAGACAACAACAGAGGAAAAAAATGTCTTTTAAGGAGGCAGTTATGGGGGCGAGGGGAAGCTGTGGTGATTATGGAGGATGATGTATGGATGCGGATGAGGAGCGGATCAAAAAGCATGACATAGAAGTGCCTTATGTTTTGTTTATCGGGGGAGGAGGAGAGACGTATTCAGCGTCCAGGGCAGAAAAGGTCTGATTGTGCGACTCTTAGGATGGAAGATAATATACAAAGCTCTGGAGACGAGACTCGAACAACTTGCGGGTCAAACTGGGGGTCATCAATCTAATTGATATTGGAAACGACTATTATTTAGTTCACTTGTCAAACAAGAAAGATCAAGAGCATGCAGTAATGGAAGGACCGTGGTTAATCTATGACCATTACTTGACTGTTAAAAAATAGTGTACCACCTTCACTCCCTCTACGAGATCAATAGATAAAATGACAGTGTGGGTACATATAGCCGGACTCCCGATTGAGTACCATGATCCGAAGTTTCTTGGGTATGTGGTTAATCGCATTGGCCGCACAATGAAAATTGATCACAACAATTTGTCTATGATTAAGGGAAAATACGCTCGTTTGTATGTTGAAGTGAACCTCAACGAATCTCTCCGAAAGCTACAGTGACGGTTCTTACTCGAGTTAAGTGAGTTAAGTTCACTTAGAAGAGCTTGAAAATGATCTTCAATAGATGTTGGAGGATATTTTATATCAGGAGGAGCAAGTGGTTAGTGGATGGAGATCAGAATACTAAGTTTTATCATTCCAAAGCTACCAATCGCAAGAGGAGAAATCGTATTACTATGCTGCGTGGAGATGGGGGAGAGTGGATTGAGGAGGAGGATAAGTTAAAGGATATGATAAAAACTTTCTTTGTGGAATTGTTCCATGAGGATGAGGAGAGGATACCCTATATGGGGAACTACTCTTTGAACAAGTTGACAGATGAAGAGACTCTCTCCTTGGGTCGTGATATCACCATGGAGGAGGTTCGTGGTGCGCTTTTTAGTATGGGGGTGTGGAAGGCTCCAGGACCTGATGGCTTCCCTGCGGGGTTTTATCATGGTAACTGGTCTCCTATTTATTTCTCTCTTTATAAATATATTCAACATCTCTGGGGTAACCCCATGAAGATTAAAGATATTAATTATAGTGATTTTTGTTTGATTCCAAAGGCTGAGAAGCCTGAGCTTATTCTCAATTCCGACCGATTTTCTTTTGCAATGTGTGTTATAAAATCCTTACAAAGGTAATTGTGTAGAGACTTAAACCTTTTATGCCGAGAGTAGTTTCCCCATTCTAGACAGGCTTTGTTCCCACTATAACTATTCATGAATGTAGTGGCTCAAGAGATGGTGCATAGCATGAAAAAAAAATGAGAGGCAAAACTGGTTTCTTTGCTATTAAAGTTGATCTTGCAAAGGCTTATGATAAATTGAGTAATTATGCAATGCGTTACCAGTGTTAACATCAACATTATGTGGAATGGCTCTCATTCAGATTTTTTCAGCCCTCAACGAGGCATCAGACAAGGTGATCCTATGTCTCCTTATTTATTTGTGTTGTGTATGGATAAACTCTTCCATCTCATTGCAGAGGAAGTGGACAAAGTTGTTATGAATACTCTAAATTTGTTTGGTGATATTTCTGGGAAAGTTGTTGGTATTGAGAAAATAAGTATTCTTTTCACAAAAACGTTAATATGTGCACTCGGCGATGCTTGGTGAATATTTCTAGATTTAGGGAGACTACTCAGTTAGGCAAGTATTTGGGAGTGCCGTTAATTGGTAGGGCTCCTAAAAGAAGTGATCTTGATTATCTGATGACTAGTGTGGAAAATACATTATCAAGTTGGAGATCCCAGCAACTCTTCTTCGCAGGCCGCATTACTTTGTAAAGATAGGTTATCCAGGCCCTTCCGGTTTATTCTATGATGACTATTCTGATTCCAAGTAGTGTTATTGCTGATATTCATAAGTTGCAAATGAATTTTTTTCGAGGTCTCTCGGAGAATCCTAAGAAGTGTCATTATGTGGGTTGGACTAAATCGACTCTCTCCAAACAAATGGGAGGAGGTCTTGCTATCCGTGATATTTCGTACATGAACATTGTGTGTATGATGAAGCTTGGTTGGAAACTGAAGGTAGGAGATGATGAATCTTTGGTGTCAAGTTTTGAAAGGGGAGTGTGGCAGAGGCGTGATTGGAGAAAATAGAATGATTCGTAAAGTGTATGATTCTTTTATCTGGAAGGAGATTAGGAAACATTGGAGGCAGTCTGAGGATCTTCAAGTTTGGGAATTGGGAATGGTAATAAGATCAATGTCTGTAATGATAGATGGGTCGATGACTCTACTAAGTTGGAGGATTATGTTGATGAGATTCCACAACATATGGGATCTTGGAGAGTTACTGATCTTGTGGATGGAAGTGACTGATGTTCAGTCCAGTAGCTTCTGTCTCTTCTGTAGCGTATGTTAACTTTCTTCGTAGCGTACGTTATATTCTCCTTGTATAGACTCATAACCTTGAGGTCATAGGTTCAAATCCTGTCTCCGCAACATCTTTGTTTCATTTTATTCAAAAATTGGGTGTTTGGCCCTGGTAACTAGTAACTAATTATATACCATTCGGGGTAGTGGTAGTAAAGAGATAAAGGGGGGAGGTATAGACTCACTAGACTATCATAACCAATTATACCCAATCCTTTAGTATATTCAAAATATTACTTTATCTTTATCTTGGGCGGATAGCGGGAATCAAATTCGCGTCTTTTCCTTGGCAAAGAGAAATTTTACCATTAGAGTGTATCCATATTTTTTATTCATGATATACAATATATTCATACATATATTATCATATATATCCACATTTTTTATTCACTCCAGTAACTTCTGTCTCTTCTGTAGTGTATGTTAACTTTCTTCTTAGCGTACTTTGTTCTCCTTGTATTGGCCAGTGCTTCATGAACTCTTTCCTAGTTGCATCTTAGCCAAGACGAAAGCTATTTCCTATCCCACTGGAGAAACCATAGAGTTCATGATTCAATTTTCACCGCCTAGTGTCTCCTTCTCAATTCATTCTGCATCATCCTCGGTAGTATAATCGAGGTAAGGCTACTGTAAGTGCTGCGGGCTATCGGAACAGAGAATGTATTCGGATTGCTTTGACGCCTCCTGCACGCGTATTGGTGGTACCTCAACACCGATGGCGCGGCAGACTTGCGCGCTGGGAAAGCTGCTTGGGGGGGGGGGGGGGGGGGTGCTGCGCCACTGGTCTGTGCGGCAGTATATATATACATTTCTCTTATTTATAAAAGAATCGGGGATGACATATATATATATATATATATATATGTATGTATATATATGCAAGACAAGACATTGAATAAATGTTTATCATTTTCAAGAAATTTAGTATTGCACTGGTTGTACTGTGCAAGGTAATACAAACAAATAAATTAAATCCATCTACTTAGGGCTGTAAACGAACCGAACTATACCGAATTATGGTACGTTTGAGCATACGTTTGAAAATATCGAACTTTAAGTTCGAACACGTTTCAAAGTGTCGAATCTTAGAATTTAATGTTTGGGAATACGTTTAAACACCTCGAACCGAGCTGAATTTTTGCGAATCGAGCCGAACCGTTTGACTAAACGTTTCAAATTTTTTACGAGTGACTGAACTAAATGGATGATAATTGTTGAGAAATTAAAAAATGAGATAAATGATGATAAATTTATATCTTTATCACATTTTCAACATAAGTTTACAACATATCTAAGGCATAAAGCAAAAATATTGCATGAAGCATCCACAAATTGGACTAAGGCTGTGTTTTTGCTTAAATTGACTAACAGAATTAGTTGGGCTGGGGGAGAGTTACTTTTAAAGGGGCTCTGCTACAATAATCGAGCCGATCCGAACCATTTGGTCCGATTTGCATTTTGTCGTTGGCGCTAGGGCTGTCAAAAAAATCCGAAAAATTCGATATCCGTCCGAAATATCTGTATTCGTATCCGGAAAAAACAGATATTATCCGTATCCGAAAAAAAGCGGATACGAATATTATCCGTATCCGAACATTCCGAATACGGATATGGATATAGGTGCATCCGGATCCGAAAATATCCGTATCCGAAATAAATTATATATAGTATATAATTTTAATATATTTTTAATATATAATTACAAATTATAACACATTTTATATTTAAAATAATTTAAATTTTTATAAATAATTTGGTAGTGATCTTTGTAGATCACTACTATAGTTTATTATTAATTAATAAACTACAAGAAAGGTAAAAAAAAAAACTAATCGTGTGTTTGCTTTGCTGGATGGGGTTGTATTGTATAATATCTTTTAATAATGCAATAAATTGGAAGTGCCGCCACTTGTTTCTGGTTTTGGTCCACAGTTTGGCCTTTTTTCCATTTTTTTTTTGTTTAGCTTTTGGAAAATGGGTTTGGAATATGGGTTGGGGTTGGTGTCGTGTCACTGGTTTTAGCATTATCTTATGCCTTATTCTTCTCACTTCTCACAAAAGTTTAGAACCCCCCACCCACCCACCCCACGAGTTCATCTGTTCAGAAATCCCTACGCGTTTGCGCCGCTCCTTCACCCCTAACCCTAATTCTTACCTTTCCTCACTCACTGGCAGCCAAAGTTTAGGAGGAGGAGATCCCGCGACTTCGCGGAATTTGCATTTACGACTGATTCGAGAATCACAGAAACCCCACCTCTGCTCTACTATTTCTACGATAGAAAGTTCGGCTTGCGTAATTAGTTCGTATAAGGTATTTGATTTAATCTTTTCCTAATCGAAAATTCAATCCTACAAAGATTCTTATCTCTTAATTTAATACGAGTTTTATTTGGTTGCAGATCTAAGTTGTTAGGGTGGAATATTCAATCCTAATCGAACAATGGAACAAGGTATTTTTTATCATATCATTACATTATTTATATTCGAAGCATGATGTTTGTTCTTTAAAATCACAGGAAATGCTTCGGGTTCTGCATCATCAAATTCAGTTAGCAAGGTATTGACGAAATGCGCTGAAAATATTTCTAATAATGGTCAAGATTGCACTATAATTTCACAAGGAGATGATCTAACCAGTCTAGAAAAGGAACAATCGGCCAAAAAACCGAAGGTATTGACATCACTTGTTTGGGAACACTTTGATCGTATCAAAAGTGAAACTAAAGAAGGTACGAAGAAAATTGATGCTATTTGTAAGTATTGTAGTGTTAGTTTCAATGGGACAAGCACTAATGGAACAACTCATTTAAGAAATCACACGCAAAAGTGTCGAATGAGATTAATAAAAGTTCCTGTGTCTCAAAGACTTTTAGGAAAACAAGTCAGTAGTGAGGATTCTCAACCGAAATTAGGAGTCCATAAGTTTGATCAAGCTACGGAGAGAGCTTTGTATGCTAAAATGGTTGCTAAACATGATTTGCCATTTTTAATGGCTGAATATGATTATTTTCGTCTTTGGATCTCTTACATAATGCCTTCTTACAAGCATCGGTCTAGAAATACTGTAAAATCTGACTTGGTTGATGTGTATACGGCTGAGAAAGAGCGAATTTATAAGGAAATTGAAAATCTGAAGTCTAGAGTTAGTCTTACCACTGACGGGTGGAAGCCCAAGCATCAACAGCGATCCTACTTTTGTGTCACTTGTCACTATATTGATGATGCTTGGGTTTTGCACAAAAGGATTATTGCTTTCCGTGTAGTTCCATACCCACATCATGGTGTTAATCTAAGTGAGTGGTTGAAAGAGAGAATTTTAGAGTGGAATATTGATAACAAGCTATCTTCGGTTGTTGTTGATAATGCTTCTAATAATTTGGGTATGCTTTCGGGTATTAAAATATGGTTGAATGGGAAAAAAGCACTTATTCACAATGGTGACATGTTTCACATGCGGTGTGTGCCACACATTCTTAATCTGATTGTGAAGAGTGGGTTAGAATTGCTAGATCAATTAATTGAAAAAATTCAAAAAACTGCAAGATATGTTGGATTGTCTGTGCAAAGAGATGAGAAATTCACTATTGCCTTGTCTCAAACCAAACTCAACACTAAGCGACGCATCCCCTTAGATGTTGACACCCGTTGGAACTCAACTTATGAAATGCTTGTTGCTGCTCTGGAACTCCGTCCTGCTATTGAACGTCTAAAAGAATTAGACTCTGAATATAAATGTTTGCCTTCAGAAATTGAGTGGGAAAATGGGAAGAAAGTGTGCGAGTGTTTGAAGATCTTTTCAGATATAACAAAAAAACATTCAGGTGTCAAATATCCAACTGCAAATTTGTATTTTATTGACGTGATTCAAATTCGCAGCAGCATTAAGACGTGGGTTGAATCTAGTGATGATTGGGTTAGTCTGATGGCTTCAAAAATGCAACTTAAGTTCGACAAGTATTGGGATGAATGCAATAAATTGTTAACGATTGCTGTTATTCTTGATCCTAGATATAAGATGGCCATAGTTTCCTATGCATACAAGGGTATGTATGATCTTCGTGCTAGTTTTTATATAGATGAGATACGTGAGTTTTTATCCCAGATTTTTAATGAATATTCTGCTAAGTTTGAAAGTTCTCGTTCGGGAAGTGGAGGAATAATTGGAAATTCAGTTGGTGGAGAATGGTTGGGTGGTTTCCAAGATTTTGTTGCAAGTAGTAATTTAAGGGAACACACAAAAAAAAGTGAGTTGGACGAATACTTAAAAGAAGGTTTGTTTCCAATGGATAACGAAATTGAATTTGACATTCTACATTGGTGGAAACTTAATGGTCCTAAATTTCCAATACTTGCACGGATGGCTCAAGATATACTAGCTATACCAACTTCTTCCGTTGCATCCGAAAATTCTTTTAGTAAGTGTCGGAGAATCATCACAGACACTCGTTCCTCTCTACACCATGGCTCAGTTGAAACCTTGATGTGTGTCAAAGATTGGCTTCCTGATATCAAAGATGGTATGTTCTTGATAACTTATGTATTAAATTTGTACTTCTCGTCTATGAATTTATCGTTATTTTTACTCTTTAAATTTGTTATAGGTCAATCTGAAAAAGTTGTCGAATCTACGATATGTGATTCAAACTACAGTGAATGGGATGTAGACTTCTGAGCAAGTCTAAAAACTATAGGTAATGTTTTGTATTTCTGGTAATGTTTTGACTTCTAGGCTACATGTTATTTGTGAGACTTAACAATAGCAATTGATTCTAAAATTTAAAATTGTACATGTTTGTGAGAGCTGGACATGTTATTTGTGAGACTTAACAAGAGCTAGACTTGTTATATGTGTTTGAGACTTACTTAACAAATAAGGAGAGCTGGACATGTTATTTGTGAGACTTAACAAGAGCAATTGATCCCTTAGCTAAGTAAAAGCTAGAGATCAAGAAAAAGGAAATATAGATCTTAAATTTAAAACCATTAGCACAATCTGTGTTACATTTGTATTTAATTATTAATATTGTATTGCTGGTTCTTAAATTTAAAATGATTCTTATTGTTTGAATTTGTTATAGGTCAATCTGAAAAAGTTATCGACGATGATTCACTTATGATGTGCGATTCAAGCTATAGTGAATGGGATGTCGATTTCTGAGCAAATCCAAGGACTGGACGTGGATTACTATTATCATTTTGTAATATTGAAAAGTTTTTTAGTTCAGATTTTTTATTGTAGTTCAGTATTCTGCAGATTGTGGTTTTCAGTTTTCTGGTTTATCATTGATTCTAGAACTAGTTCCAATTTTCTGCTATCTTTATAATTCTGCATATTCTTCAGTTTTGCATTCAGTTTTCTGCATTGTGCATGTTTTTATTGCATTCTTCAGGTTTTTTCCTGCAATCTGCAGAATTTCTGCATTAATTTTTGGCACGGTAGATTTTCACAATCTGCAAAATGTATTCTTTCTGCAGAATTTCTATGTTTTTCTGCACCGTTCAATGATTTTTTGCACTTATTTCAGCTTGAATATTTATACAATATCATATGTTTGTTGCTGCATAGTTTTATTAAATTTCATTTGTAATTAGAAACTAGAATATATTTTAGGTGGTGCTTGAAAAACGGATTCGGATAGTATCCGTATCCGGATAATATCCGCCGGATACGGATTCGGATAGTATTTTCTTCATATTTTCGAATTCGGATACGAATTCGGATGTAGATTATACTTTTCGGATTCGGATTCGGATATTGGTATATCCGTAACCGTATTATCCGTTTGCCAGCCCTAGTTGGCGCCGACTAGTCGTCGAGTTTTATTTGCCATGCTTGATTTCTTATTGAGGTTCATACTGAATATCGAATTCCATACTGAACAGAAATGTCTCATTATGAATTCCATGCTGAATATGGAATTTTCTTAGCGATATTGAAATTTATACTGGTTTTCATGCGAAAGTCCATACTCAATATGAATTTCTTACTGAATATTGAATGTTATACTCATCTTTAATGTCATATACTGAATATAAATTTCATATTAAATAATAAATTTGTTTAAAATAATGAATTCCATATTGAATAATATTTTTGCACTAAATTTCCCATTGCACTATTATCTTCACGAGCATACTGCAAGGCATAGCGAAACAGGAGTGGTAAATGATAATAAATCCCAACTAACAAAAGAAATAATATTTTTAACATGAATTCAAAATTCTTCTTGATAGAGTTTCCTCTGTATTTTTTGACAGATCCGCACTAATAATATTATATATATTACATGAGCAAACAGACTAATGGATGCATCAATAATTTAGGAACACTATACGCACTCTGCCATTCATCTAGACAATGTCGTCGCACTATCTAGAATCAACTTGTATGTCGTCTTTATCGGATCCGCCACCTCATGAGTCGGTGGAAGATCATATTTGTTGTCATATCCTCTCATCCCGATAAGTTTCATCTAATACAAATAACTTCATTCAATCTATCACTCGTCGATCTAAATCACTTCACATATACATTAAACTTGTTAAACATATACTTCACATCAGACTCATTTTGTGTGTAAAGGTCGTATACGATCTCACTTGTTATAGAGAATAAAGAAGATAATGATAATCACATAATAAGTATGACTTAAAGGGTATGTTTGATATGATAGCTGATAAGATGATTGATGGCCCATAAGCTACCTTATTGAGATGCTACTAGTTTATAAGCTATGTTATGACATACCAAATAAGACTTTTCAAATAAACCCACCATATAAACTAGCTTATAAACTAGCTTATGTTTATCAAACATAAACAAAGTACATAAAAAATAATATTACATTAGTGCCATAGACTTTTTAGATCACTTTTCGACTTAAAGTGCATACCAAACATTTTTCCAAACGGAAGCCTTTAATCGACCGGAAAGCAATGAGGACACGGTGGAAGAAGATGATCTTGAAGAGAAGCATACTAAAAAGTTGAAGGGAAGGTGATCATATTTTCTCGGAGAAGTCCACGGTACCAATAGTTTATGATGGTATGGTGGCTGTTGTGCGGCGATTAATATGCCTAGACGGCGATCGGCATATGGCCGAACGACCGAAGTCAGCATCAAATAAGCCACGACAGACTTGCCAACCGAAGATGACAGATCATGTTCGAGTGCCTAGCGATCGACATCAGGGCGGATCGTCTCTTGGGACCTAGCGGTCGACTCTAGTGCCATACAAGGACGACCGTCCCATGCCACGTGTAAAACCAACATCCGTCAAAGTCTACGAAGACCGAATCTCGGGATGGTGGCCCACGTACAGATCCGCAAAGAGGCGCCGCAGGAAAAGACTTGACTCCAACCCATCAGCAGCTGTCAGTGACACGGACAGTCTCACCTACCGACAGACCCGCTGAAAGGTCCTAGGTGGGACCTCCCTAGATAGCGACATGGGACGCGTGTTGTTTTCCCATTGGATCGCACAGTTGGCTTCCAGCAGCGGCCACAGACTTTAAGGAAACCGACCCATGTGCTAAGACGATCGCCCGCTTATTATAATCCAGGAAAGGCGATCGCCCGTTCGGGATGAAGACATCCCAACTACCTCCCCTCCTATAAATAGAGGACTTCCAGCATTTGGAAGGGGATCGAGAGATAGAATCAAAAATCGGACTTACTACAGTCGAGTTCAACACAGTACTACACTCTATATTCTCTTGGACGTGTTCGCATTTTGTATGTACTCACACGTAGCCATATCCAGCAAATCACTCCATATAATATTTTGGGTAACAACAATTGACGCTAGAAGGAGGGCGCGCTGAACCTTCATTTTCAGTCCAACCATTTCGAAGAACACTCACTGTTCTCCGGAACATATATTTGAAGAAACACTCAATGTTCTTCAAAGAAAAACCTTCACGATAATGACATCTGCCACCACCTCGAAGAGAGCTATCCTACGGTCCGCCGGACGCCTCATTCCGGCCCAAACCGAATCCCAACCTATGGCGGAGGGTGTTAGGGTTGTATACATCAAAGCATACTTTATGCTTGTATTACCTAATTTCCCGGTCTTTATCTATGAGAATATTTAATTTATTTATCACATGTTTTGCATATTTATTCACGCTATGGTTATGCAAATGCAGTCGACTTACTTTATATTGTAGATAATGTGGTGTGTCGTGTCACACAGAAGATCACATTATCGGTTCTTTATATAGTAATATTTAGTTCACAGCCTATATAACATTAGACCGTTATGTGAGAGGTTGTAGTATATGCTTGAGATTGGTTGGTCTTGACCATTAGCATATATTAGCGTATTCGGTATACGTTGAACAGGATCGAGGTGAGATAGATTCTTCTGTACTGACTATAAGAAGAACGTACATCTCGTACAATTATTATTTCTTAATTCTAGTGATTAATATTTAATTATATATATTTAATATTTATTGCTTTGATTTATCATGGGTGAGAGCCACAATATTTGACTCAATATGCTCGATATTTTGGGCAATATTATTATTTATATGATAATTAATATTATAGCTAGAAGTCGTGTCCCGATCAGTCGTGTTGATCATGTCCATTGAGGCACTCGAAATGATTATTATATTAAACCCTGCAGGTGGAATTAATTTTTCGATATAATAATAAAGGTCGAGTGGTATACTCATGTATAATACATTAATTAATTAAAAGCTGTTAGTAGCTTAAAATAAGTAATGGACATGGAATATCTTAAACACGGAAAATAATTAATTCAAAAAAGGAGCCCAATTTCGTAATTTGGGATTTTGGTAGGAAGTGCAATATTAACTTATTAGTGGACTAAGTTGATATTAATAGAGTCTTAATATTAGGAAGAGTCCTAATATGGGAAGAAGATATCTATTAAGAGTCCTTACCATATCCTCCTTAAGGTCCCTAGAGTAGCCCAAAACACCTATAAATATGAGACTTGGGATGGCCGATTTTTCTACTTTCAATTGCCCAAGAAAATCGATTTTTTGCTTGTGTGTTTAATTGTGGATCTTGACTTGTGCCTTGGATTCCATAATTTAGATAACACAAATATTTTTCTAAAATACTGAAAATATTCAAAAAAAATAGAGAGAATAAAAATCGTAAGTTTCTTGAGAGGAAAATTTCGGCCGATCCCTTTGCAGTCCAAGTAGTTCGGTAGATTGTTGCCCACACGACATCCGGACGTAGGCGGGATATACTCTAGAAGATCTTGAGGTAGAAATACAAGAAGATCAGAGAGGAACACGAAGAGGACATAAATCGACCAAAAGAGATTTTTCTACCACTTCGCGTCAAAGGTAAAAATTACCGACTCCCATGCGTAAATATGTTTATTAATCTGTTTAGTTAATTAGTTGACAAGCCTAAATAGATCCGGTTTTTGCGTTGGTTAGTTTATAAAACCTTTTATTAAATTATCACCACCAACTTGCTTCCGCTGCGTTTTATATTCCAACAATTGGTATCGGAGACGGTCTTTAGGTTCTGTTCAATTTAATTAATTTGGTGATTAATATGCTAGCAATGAAATATTCGTATAGTATGATTTTTTGGAATATTTTGCTAGAATTTGTCTTGCAGGAAAATATGATCCAATTATCATGGCTATGTGATGTTTTTATTTATTTACGCGTTTTGATAATTTGGCCCATTTTTGTGGCATGTATAAGTTTTTCCCGTGAGAAAATCCACGGGTAGAATATGATTTATTTTTCTTGTAATTTGATATAAATTCGATGTATTTTATTTTAAATAAAATTGTAATCGAGTTGCAACACTCAAAGTACGAAAGAGAAAGAAGTCCAGCGCGAAGAGGAGTCCCGATCAGACGAACCGACCGAGACCAGCAGAATGCCGATCGGGACTCGGCCAACAACATTCTCGGCCGTGACCACCAGCAGCGGCTCGGCCAGGCGGCCGGGCGGCAATGGTCGGGCGATTCATGGCAACGGCTCGGGCGGCTGGCAATGGAGTCGGCAATGCGATGTAATACCGTGTATTTTGTGAGTGTTATTTTGGATGTATTTTGTGGTATTGTGGTTATTTGGACCGTATATATTGATGATTGACCTTGGCATATTGATGGTGATTATTGTTGGGTTAGTGATTCTCGGATTGTGCTCGTTTAGCGGACTTCTTGCGAATTTAAATTTGGAAAATAGCGATTAGCGCACGCTAAGATCGTATGTATAGCGCACGCTAACCGAGGTTGAGTAGCGCACGCTACTCTTGTGCAATAGCGTCGTTAGGCCCGGCCCGGACGGTAAGCTTTCGGACTCGAATGAGGCGTTAGCGTACGCTATGGGCGGACTAACGTCTGCTGTTTGATGTACTAGCGCGCATTCTTGGTATGATAGCGTGCGCTAGGATGTCGAGTCGGTGAGACGAAGCGTTTACGGGTGCGAGGTAGTGCGGTAGCGCACGCTACTGTATGAAGTTAGCGTGCGCTAGTAGCAATCGATAGCGCACGCTAACAGATAGTTCAGCGTACGCTACCGGAGTCTGACAGAAAGTTCTGGACTGCCTTTTTCTTCAGCAGTGCACCGCCCTCAGCTCGTTAGCGCACGCTAAGCCTGTAGCCGTAGCGTGCGCTAATACCTCCCAGTATATATATGGGGGGTAGGTTCTAGAAATGTCATTTTTCACCTCTTCCTCTTCTCTTCGGCGGCTGGGCATACTTGACCATTGGAGAGTGCAGATTTTTGGTCGGATTTCTTCATCCAACGATAATTTTGGGCTCCTAACACCAAGTTATCAACATCTTATCAACTTTCACCATCCAAATCAAGGTAAAACCGTTGGAACCCTAGTTCTTCATATTTTGGGGATTTGTGTCGAGATCTTTGATTCTAATCTATCCTAGCTCCGATTTGTACTAGATTGTGATGTTGTAATCATAATCCTTCATTTTTCTCCAAGATTCACGGATTTAACCCTAAGTTACCTTTCATAGTTTGGGTTCGAGCTGCGTTGCCTTCGTAGTGTTTGAATAAATGTCCCTAAGGGTAGAACTTAGGGTGAATCTTTCCATTTCCGTGGTGTTGTGTTTTGATTCGATATTTCGATGTGTTAGGATCGAATCGTTGAAGGAAGTTCGGACCGTACATTCATCCGTTCGCCGTTTCTTGTGTCATTCAAATTGAGGCAAGTACTTTGATTGTGTTCTTGTACTTCGTGTGAATATGTAAAAATGGAATTTGTGCCAAATTGTTGATCGAGTGTGTGTGAGCCGAGTAAAACCGGTGAGGTCCCACGGTCCGGTAGGCCGCGTATCCCTATGGATCACTCGGTTGGGCTATACACCGGGGAGGGCTGACGAGGTGTCTGCAGGGTGTGTATCTTCTTTGAGAGGTACGGGGCCGGTATAGCTCGGGAGGTTGTTTTGTGATGATGACCGTGATGTGGTATTAGGAATATACGTGATGGCACTATGATTTTACGTGGTTTTGTTGATTATTCACTTGTTGTACATATTCTAGAATCATTGTACTTGCACCGGCTTCTTGTTGACCCCTTTTGGGGTGGATATACTTTTGTGTATTCGTGTACAGTCCAGTGGGAGGACTAGCACAGACGGACACGAGTTTGGTGGGCGACATTGATATCGTGCATTATTTTGAGTTGATGGTCATATGGTCATGGTCAAAGTCGTGTTTTGGTTTTGTACTCGCGGTCTTGTCCAGGTGTTGTATGTCATGTCATTATTAATGGTTAATGATGTTGTTGTATTCCCGTGGTGAACGGTCATATTGGTTATGATTCCTCGGGATGATATGTTGTTTGGTATTGTGATGTATGTTATGTTGAAATTGAAGTTGGTTTTGAATGTATGAACATTTATGGTTGTCGTATTTAATGTGTTTTATTTGAGTCTAAGCCTGGTAGGTCCTCCAAAAAGGATCTATGGCGCTGTAATATCTCCGTAAATCATGGGGGTGTTACAGAATATGGTATCAGAGCCTAGGTTTATGGATACCTAGGCTGTCGGTGTTTTGGGTCTCTTAAATTGAGTCAGTTGTTATCTACGATATCTTTGGCATGCTACCACCTCGTGTTGCCTGTGTTGGAAGACTCTTCGGATGTTGGTTGTTTCTTCCCTTCGGAAATAATTACCTTAATATTGTGCAATCTATTATTGTAATCATTTCCTTGTTGAATCATTCTTACTCTTCAGTATGCCGAGAGGTAGAGCTATCCGTCAACGTGGTCGTGGTAGAGGCCGTGGCAGAGTGGTAGTGTTTGAGTCCGAGAGGTCCGTTTCAGAATCGGCATCTCGCTCTGCGACTAGGTCGGACCCGATTCCTTCGGGAGGTTCGAATGGAGTCTCGGAGGCCGAGGTGCCTAACGTTCTTCAACAAGTTGTAACACAAGTGCACCAACTGGCACAAGTGGTGCAGAATATTAATCTTGGCGGGACGGTTGAGGATCGATGGCTTCAAGAAGTTATGAAGATGAACCCTCCCAGTTCGATGGTTCCGGTGATACGAACAATTGGGATCATTGGTTAGTTGAGTGGAGAAGATCTTTGACGGTATTGGTTGTCCTGAAGCCAAGAGAGTCCCGATTGCTCAATATCGACAATTGATGACGCTTGGACCGGTGGCGAATGTTAAGCCCAAGGACCGTGATGTCACTTGGGAAGAATTTAAAGAATTGATGGAAGCTCAGTATTGTCCAGCGCCGGTTCAGCTAGCAAGAGTCAGTGAGTTCTTCAGAGCTCAACCCGAAGATGTTCCTATTTCTGAAGCAATCAAGACATACAACAAGCAGTTAGTGTATGTCCAAGATCGAGTTAAGGATGAGATAGACAAGATACTTCATTTCGATGCAAGGATGAAACCGGAGGTCCGAAAGTATATGGCGGGCCTTGGGTGTACTACTTTGAGAGAATATCAGGATAGAGCACTTGCTTATGAGATGGTGTCGATTCGGTTCCAAGAGTTTCGAGCTCGAAGAAACCAAAATTTTCTCGGTAGTTTCCGAGGCGGTGGATCGCGTAGGCCTCAATCTTCTATGCAATCTTACGCCGGTTCCCCCGGCTAGTGGAGGAATGCCGAGGGTTTGTTTTAATTGTGGAAATCCGGGACATGTCGAGTTCTCGCGCACTTCTCGCCCCATTGATTGTTTTAAGTGGGGTAGCGGGGTCATCGCGCGTTATATTGTGAGTCGGTGGGCGAATAATTTCTAAACAGTCTCTACCCCGGTTGGCACGATTACGGGACAGCCAACTCCGAGTGTCGGACGCGGCAGTGGAAGAGGTAAAACCGAGCATAAGGATGCATCTAGCATTGGATCACCACCCCGATTGTATGAGATGAGGCGGACCGATGTCGTAGGGACCGCCACTACGTCGGTATTGTTTATATTTCGATGCACCCGGTAGATGTATTGTTTGATTCTGGAGCTACTCATTCTTTTATATCATTATCTTGTGTGAATCGTTTGGGCCTAGACGGTCTCTCTACATGTGAACCTTTTATTGTTGGGTTGCCAAGTGGGGAAAGGATAGTTGGGGATCAAGAGATCGCCAATTGTCCTGTAACCATTGGCGATAAAGATTGGTCATCCGATTTGATTGTGATCGATATGATGGGAGAGGATTTAATCCTCGGTGATGATTAGTTAAATCGGCATGGAGCGATAGTAGATTATCGTCGGAAGATAATTTCGATAGTCGCGCGGATGGTCTTGAACACGTTTTGAAGGGCAAAACACGGTACTTACAGGAAGTTTATTCGAGCCATGAAAGCGATGAAATTATTGCGACAAGGTTGTACTTATTGGTGTTACGCATTAAAGTCGGAAGTTGGCGGAGTACAGTTATCCTCTGTTCCAGTTGTGAATGAATTTCCAGACGTATTTCCGGATGATTTGCCGGGATTTCCACCACATCGTGAAGTAGAGTTCGTCATCGAACTAGAGCCCAATGCGGCGCCAATATCCAAGGCACCGTACAGAATGGCCCCATCGGAAATGTTAGAATTGAAGAAACAATTGGGTGAATTGTTGGACAAAGGTTATATTCGGCCTAGTGTGTCTCCATGGGGTGCACCGGTATTGTTTGTACGAAAGAAAGATGGGTCCTTACGGCTATGTATTGACTATCGTGAGTTGAATAAACTCACTATTAAGAACAAGTATCCGTTGCCAAGAATCGATGATCTATTTGATCAATTACAAGGGGCTACGGTTTTCTCCAAGATTGATTTGAGGTCTTGATATTACCAACTCCGAATTCGAGATTCGGATATTCCCAGGTCAGCATTTCGGACGAGGTATGGGCATTACGAATTCGTAGTTATGCCATTCGGTTTAACAAATGCTCCTAGGCCTTCATGCAACTTATGAACAAAACTTTTATCGAATATCTCGATAAATTTGTAGTGGTGTTTATCGACGATATATTAATCTATTCCAAAAGTGAGACGGAGCATGCCGAACACTTGAGAATCACGTTGAGTATTTTGAGGGCTGATAAGCTTTATGCTAAATTTTCTAAGTGCGAGTTCTGGCTTAAAGAAGTTTCTTTTCTGGGACACATCATCTCAGCCGATAGTATTCGTGTAGACCCTCAAAAGGTTGAAGCAGTCTTAGCTTGGGAGCCTCCACGGAATGTTAAGGAAGTTCGGAGTTTTCTAGGATTAGCGGGCTATTATCGTCGATTTGTTGAAGGATTCTCGAAAATTGCTCGACCACTCACCCTATTATTGCAGAAGACACAGAAATTTGAGTGGAGTGATGAGTGTCAGAAGAGTTTTGATGAATTGAAAAAGCGGTTGACTACGTCTCCGATCCTATCCTTACCACAAGGAACGGAAGGCTTCGTTATTTATAGTGATGCTTCCAAACAAGGATTAGGATGTGTATTGATGCAAAATGAGAGAGTAGTGGCTTATGCGTCTCGACAATTAAAGCCATACGAGATGAATTATCCTACTCATGATCTTGAGTTAGCAGCTGTGGTGTTTGCGTTGAAAACTTGGAGGCATTACTTGTATGGTTCTTCTTGTCGAGTGTATACGGATCATAAGAGCTTGAAGTACATATTTACGCAGAAGGAATTAAATATGCGTCAGCGCGATGGTTAGGCCTTAAAGATTATGATCTTGACATTCTTTACCATCCGGGTAAAGCAAACGTCGTTGCCGATGCGTTAAGCCGCAAGTCACCGTGTTGCAAAAGTTGGAACTACTTACCATTCAACCGAAGCTTAGACGAGAGTTGATTGATATGGAAATTGAAGTTTGGCCTCACGAGAACTCAAGGGCAGATTGCGTTTCCTTGAGATTACATCCTCCGTAATGGAAGATATTAAGTCCAAGCAGTTAGATGATCTCTCAATTGTGCAGCTTCGGGAAGACAGTGTTAGAGGAAAAGCTCCTGGATTCTTAATCGATGAAGACGGAGTTCTTCGATTTCGAGGCAGAACTTGTGTACCTAATCGGGATGATCTCAAACAGGTAATTTTGAATGAAGTACATTCTACTCCGTACTCGATTCATCTGGGTATGAGTAAAATGTATAAGGACTTGAAGAAAAACTTTTGGTGGCCGAACATGAAGAAAGATGTAACAGAGTTCGTGATGAAATGCTTGACTTGTCAGCAGGTTAAAGCGGAACATCAGACCCGCCGGTAAATTGCAACCACTACCAATTCCGGAATGGAAGTGGGAAGATATAGCGATGGATTTTATTGTGGGAATGCCAAAGACGCGAATGGAGTGAATATGATTTGGGTAATTGTTGATCGGCTAACCAAATCCGCACACTTCTCGGGAATTAGAGATATTTGGGGACCGGAGAGGTTAGCTCGGTTATTCATTGCGGAGATTGTGAGACTCCATGGTACCCCAAAGAGTATAGTGTCCGATCGCGATGGGCGTTTTGTGTCACATTTCGCAAGCAAGACATCGAGCACTCGGTACCAAATTGAATTTCAGACCGCTTATCATCCCAGACGGACGGACAATCGAGAGAGGACGATCCAAACGTTAGAAGACATGTTGAGGGCTTGCGCGTTGGATTGGAAAGAAGATTGGGAGACTCATTTACCATTGATTGAATTTGCGTACAATAACAGTTGGCATAGTTCGATTGGGATGGCTCCGTTTGAAGCATTATACGGGAGACGGTGTAGATCGCCAATCTGTTGGGGACGAGCCATACGAGTTACTTGGAGTAGAACCGACTTGGTGGTTCAAACACGGGAAAAAGTCGCAATTATTCGGCAAAGGTTGTTGATCGCTCGAGTCGACAAAGTCATATGCGACGTTCGTAAATCGGCCGATTAGAGTTCCAGGCGGGAGACCATGTGTTGTTGAAAGTATCGCCGACTCGTGGAGTTCTTCGGTTTGGTAAGAAGGGGAAGCTTAGTCCTCGTTATATTGGCCCCTTCGAGATCCTGGACAAGGTAGGCGATGTAGCTTATCGACTAGCATTACCTCCGACGCTTAGTCATGTTCATAATGTGTTTCATGTTTCACAACTGCGTAAGTATGTTTCAGATCCCAGCCATGTTATTGATTATCAAGAGATTGAGATTAGTGATGATGTTACGTATGAAGAACAACCGGTAACCATACTAGAGAGACGAGTGAAACAATTGCGACGGAAAGTGATTCCGTTAGTAAAGGTCCAATGGTCTAAGCATGGAATTGAGGAGGCCACGTGGGAGACCGAGGAGAGTATGCGTGCCCGATACCCCGAACTTTTTGTATCTTAAGTTTCGGGACGAAACTTCTTTTTAGGGGGTAAGGGTGTAATACCCGTGTATTTTGTGAGTGTTATTTTGGATGTATTTTGTGGTATTGTGGTTATTTGGACCGTATATATTGATGATTGACCTTGGCATATTGATGGTTGATTATTGTTGGGTTCTGTGATTCTCGTATTGTGCTCGTTTTAGCCGGACTTCTTGCGAATTTAAATTTGGAAAATAGCAGTTAGCGCACGCTAAGACTGTATGTCTAGCGCACGCTAACCAGGTTCGAGTAGCGCACGCTACTCTTGTGCAATAGCGTGCGTTAGGCCCGCCGGACGGTAAGCTTTCGGACTCGAATGAGGCGTTAGCGTACGCTATGGACGGACTAACGTACGCTATTTCGATGTACTAGCGCGCGTTATCGTATGATAGCGTGCGCTAGGATGTCGTCGGTGAGGACGAAACGTTTCGACTGCAGTAATTGCAGGTAGCGCACGCTCAGTATGAAGTTAGCGTGCGCTAGTAGCAATCGATAGCGCACGCTAACAGATAGTTCAGCGTATGCTAGGAGTTTGTGAAAGTTACGGGCGCCTTTTTCTTGAAGGTGCACCGCCCTCGGCTCGTTAGCGCACGCTAAGCTTTGTAGTCAGAAGCGTGCGCTAATACCTCCCGATATATATATGGGGGTAGGTTCTAGAAATGTCATTTTTCACCTCTTCCTCTTCTCTTCGGTAATTTGGGCATACTTGACCATTGGAGAGTGCAGATTTTTGGTCGGATTTCTTCATCCAACGATAATTTTGGGCTCCTAACACCAAGTTATCAACATCTTATCAACTTTCACCATCCAAATCAAGGTAAAACCGTTGGAACCCTAGTTCTTCATATTTTGGGGATTTGTGTCGAGATCTTTGATTCTAATCTATCCTAGCTCCGATTTGTACTAGATTGTGATGTTGTAATCATAATCCTTCATTTTTCTCCAAGATTCACGGATTTAACCCTAAGTTACCTTTCATAGTTTGGGTTCGAGCTACGTTGCCTTCGTAGTGTTTGAATAAATGTCCCTAAGGGTAGAACTTAGGGTGAATCTTTCCATTTCCGTGGTGTTGTGTTTTGATTCGATATTTCGATGTGTTAGGATCGAATCGTTGAAGGAAGTTCGGACCGTACATTCATCCGTTCGCCGTTTCTTGTGTCATTCAAATTGAGGCAAGTACTTTGATTGTGTTTACTGTACTTCGTGTGAATATGTAAAAATGGAATTTGTGCCAAATTGTTGATCGAGTGTGTGTGAGCCGAGTAAAACCAGTGAGGGTCCCCTGGGGTCCGGTAGGCCGCGTATCCCTATGGATCACTCGGTTGGGCTATACACCAGGGAGGGCCTGACGAGGTGTCTCTGGGGTGTGTATCTTGCTGAGAGGTACAGGGCCAGTATAGCTCGGGAGGTTGTTTTGTGATGATGACTGTGATGTGGTATTCCGGAATATCTGTGATGGCACTATGATTTTCTGTGGTTTTTGTTGATTATTCACTTGTTGTACATATTCTAGAATCATTGTACTTGCACCGGCTTCTTGCTGACCCCTTTTGGGGTGGATATACTTTTGTGTATTCAGGTACAGGTCCAGTGGGAGGACTAGCACAGGACGGACACGAGTTTGGTGGGCAGCATTGATATCGTGCATTATTTTGAGTTGATGGTCATATGGTCATGGTCAAAGTCGTGTTTTGGTTTTGTACTCGCGTAGTCTTGTCCGGTGTTGTATGTCATGTCATTATTAATGGTTAATGATGTTGTTGTATTCCCGTGGTGAACGGTCATATTGGTTATGATTCCTCGGGATGATATGTTGTTTGGTATTGTGATGTATGTTATGTTGAAATTGAAGTTGGTTTTGAATGTATGAACATTTATGGTTGTCGTATTTAATGTGTTTTATTTGGGTCTAAGCCTGGTAGGTCCTCCAAAAAGGATCTACGGCGCTGTAATATCTCCGTAAATCATGGGGGTGTTACAGGCAGCAGGTCAAGTTGTCCGGTTCGGGTCGTTCTATTCATTTTTCCACGAGATGCTTGAAGCAGTGGGAGCAAACGAGCCGAAGATTTTCTCGTTATTCAAAACGAGGAATTAAAAGCCATGATAATTGGATATAATTGTCCAATTTTATTATTTGTTGGTTTTTATTGTTTTGATGTATGGCATGTATGGATGTATGCGTGATATGTTTCCTTGCATGTTAGGACAAGAAAATTAAAAACCTTAATTTTTCAAAATAACTAAGTGATTTTAACATTGATTTTTCAAAATCAAATTGGCCTCCATAATTGGTTTAAATTGTGAAATAATTAGCATGCGCGTTGACATTAGAGTCTTCCTCCACATCGGATGTGCTAAATTATTGGCAGACTGGTTTTAAACTTCAAATTTGATAACAAAAAGGTGAATATTATTTTTTCTGATAGGACCTCTCCATCTGTAGGACTATTATCATTAAATAATATTCTAAGGTTTGTTAAATTATGGTGTTCATTTAGGTGTATTGATTAATAAGCTCCCCATCGGAGTCTATGTTAATTAAATACATGGCCAAGATGAACCAACTATTAATTTTACTTGTCAAAATATGTCTTGGCTAGATAGTAAAATTAAAGACGTTAAAATCTACTTGAAAAAGTATATGTAAACGTCCACACTATCGTGGCTTGCATGTGCGGTTTTTCAAGGTGTTGGTTGATTGCATATATATTGTTTTAAGGTTTTTTCAATATATTTTGCGTCGAATTATGTGATGTATGGTGTTTTAATTTTATTCTCATATGTCTTTCAATCCACTAGCTGTTATTCTCAAAGAAAACAAACTTGATGGCACTAACTTTGCCGACTGGAAAAGAAATCTTGATATTGTCTTGACTGCCGAGGGGCATAAATTTGTTTTAACTGAGGAGAGTCCTTTGGAACCAGAACCGGATACCACTCCTGAAAAGTTGGATGAATTCCGGAAATGGAAAAAGTCTGATGAGATGGTTCGCTGTTACATTTTGGCTTCATTGACAAATGTATTGCAGCATCAGCATCAGACGATGGGCTCAGCCGCGAAAATGATGAAAAATATCACAGAGATGTTTGGTCATCAGAACCGAGCGGCTAGGAAAAATGTGATGAGGGTATTGATGACAACCCAAATGTCTGAAGGGACCCCAGTAAGGGATCACGTTCTTAAAATGATGTCTCATTTGAACGAACTGAGCATACTGGGGGCCACTATCGATGCGGAGTCGCAGGTCGATATTATCTTGGGCAGTTTACCAAGAAGCTTTGAGCAGTTCCGCCTCAACTACAATATGAATCGTAGGACTTACACATTGGCGGAACAGAGCTTCAATCTGCCGAAGGTCTCTTCAAACAAGGTTATCATCAATTCTTGCGGCAACCGGTGCTGCTTCTTCAAAACCCAAATGGGGAAAGGAGAAAAAGCAGGTTGGCCAGAAGCAAGTGGCGACCTTCAAAGCTAAGGGCAAGGCTCCTCAGTTAAAGGCTCCTCAGCCGGAAGTGAACAAAAAGCCGAAGGGCAAGTGCTTCAACTGCGGTCTGAAAGGACATTTCAAGAGTGACTGCCCTAAGAAAGGTACGTCTCATGCACTAGTAGTTAAAACATGTTTGGCTGCCTGTTCCATCACTTCGTGGATAGTGGATTCGGGCTCCACTGATCATGTTTGTTATGAATCACAGGGGTTCCAAGTAACTAAGGTACTTAGTGTGGATGAGATTACAATAAGCTGGGGCGACTATTCCAGGCTGAAGGCTGTTGCAGTGGGAGTCGTGCAGCTAAAAGTTGATGATAGGATTTTAGTTCTTAATAATGTATTATTGGTACCCAATTTTAGAATGAATTTGATTTCAGTTTCTAAATTGCGTCGTGATAGATATTCAGTTTTTTTTGAAGATAATGCAGTTATTAAAAGAAACGGTGAATATGTTTGCACGAGTACTTATAATGAAGGACTTTATATCATTAATGCTGCACCAACTCCCTTGCATACTTATAAATCACTTAATTCTTTGACTAATCCTAATAAAAGAAAAGAGCCTTTGAGCATAAATCCAATATATTTGTGGCATTTACGATTGGGTCATATTAACCTTAGAAGGATTCAAAGATTGGTGAGCGATGGCCCATTGGATTCGCTCCAAGTTGAGTCATTTCCAACCTGCGAATCCTGTATGGAAGGTAAAATGACTAAAAGGGCTTTTCAAAGCAAAGGAAATCGTGCACAAAAGGTGTTGGAATTGGTTCATACCGATGTATGTGGTCCAATGAACATCCAGGCTAAGGGTGGTTTCGAATACTTCATCACGTTTATAGATGATTATTCGAGATATGGATACATCTATTTGATGCAACGTAAGTCTGAATCTTTTGATAAGTTCAAAGAATTCAAGGCTGAAACGGAGAAGCGTCATGGGCAGAGTATCAAGTCACTACGATC
The DNA here is from genome assembly GCA_033398695.1 of Orobanche coerulescens. Taxonomy (NCBI): domain Eukaryota; kingdom Viridiplantae; phylum Streptophyta; class Magnoliopsida; order Lamiales; family Orobanchaceae; genus Orobanche; species Orobanche coerulescens. The sequence goes on from CM065812.1 coordinate 18,723,378, forward strand.
TAATCGTGGTGGCGAATACCTTAGTGGAGAGTTTTTGGATTTCTTGGCACATGAGGGGGTTACTTCCCAGCTCACAGCGCCTGGTACACCACAACAAAATGGTGTTGCTGAACGAAGGAATCGTACTTTATTAGAGATGGTTAGGTCAATGATGAGTTATTCTTATTTGCGTATTTCGTTCTGGGGATACGCCTTGGAAACAGCGGCGTACATTCTAAACTTGGTGCCTTCGAAATCAGTTCCAAAAACACCCACAGAACTATGGAATGGGCGCAAGCCCAATCTAGGACATGTTCAGATTTGGGGTTTACCAGCACACGTGCTGAACAAAGAAGCTGATAAGTTGGCATCTCGTATAGAAGTACGAGTGTTTGTAGGATATCCTAAGGGAACGAAGGGTGGCTTATTCTACAGTCCTAAAGACCAGAAGGTCATTGTTAGCACCAATACCCGGTTCTTAGAGGAGGACTATGTGATAAGCCACAAGCCTAGGAGTGAGGTCATTCTAGAAGAACTTACGGGCGAGATTTCGACAATACCAATTGTGCAAACACCTAGTGTACCATGTATCGACACTATTGTGGATACGCAAACCAAGGACACACCTCATCGTAGTGGGAGGGTTGTTCGTCAATCGAACGTTTCATCGGCGTGGGAGCGTCTTCGTACCACTCCACGGACCAGGATGAAATGGATCCATGTACATACAAACAGGCAGTTCAAGACAAGGATGCTAAATCCTGGAAAACAGCAATGGAATCCAAAATGGGATCTATTGATTCTAACCAAGTGTGGGAGCTAGCAGAGCTACCCAATGGGGTAAAACCCATTGGAAGTAAGTGGGTCTATAAGCGTAAGATAGGATCGAAAGGGAAGGTTGAAAACTTCAAAGCAAGGCTTGTTGCGAAAGGTTACACTCAGAAGGAGGGCGTCGACTATGATGAGACCTTTTCGCCAGTAGCCATGCTTAAATCGATTCGGATTCTATTAGCTATAGTTGCGCATTTGGATATGGAGATTTGGCAGATGGATGTCAAGACTGCGTTCTTGAATGGGAGTCTTGATAAGGAAATCTATATGCGCCAACCTGAAGGATTCATTGCTGAAGAAGAGGAGCACTTAGTGTGCAAGCTTAAGAGAGCCATTTATGGTCTTAAGCAAGCATAAAGGTCTTGGAACATGCGATTTGATGAGGTCACTCAATCGTATGGTTTTGAACAGGGTACTAGTGAGGTTTGTGTATACAAAAAGTCCGATGGAAATATGCTGGTGTTTCTTGTACTATACGTAGATGATATACTTCTAATTGGAAACAATGTGAAGATATTATCGGACGTAAGGGTATGGCTGTCTGAGCAGTTTGATATGAAGGATTTGGGAGAAGCTGGGCACATCTTTGGTATTAAGATCTTTCGAGATCGTAAGAAAAGGATGTTGTGCTTATCTCAGGCATCCTATATCGATACGGTGCTAAAGCGGTTCAGCATGGAGAATTCCAAGAAAGGTTTCTTACCTTACAGACATGGAATTCAACTATCTAAGGCTATGTGTCCTAAGATACAGAAGGAGATAGATGACATGAAGCTGGTCCTTTATGCTTCGGCAGTGGGAAGCCTCATGTATGCTATGCTTTGCACTAGGCCTGATATCTGTCAAGTTGTAGGCATGGTGGAGAGATATCAGTCGAACCCAGGACCGGGACATTGGATTGCTGTCAAGCATATACTCAAGTACCTGAGAAGGACTAGGGAGCATATGCTTGTATATCAATCAGATACGTTTTGTTCTTTGGGTTATACTGACTCGGATTTCAGTGCGGACAAAGAAAAGTCGAAATCAACTTCTGGATATGTTTTCACTTTGGGAGGTGGAGCCATCAGTTGTAGGAGTGTGAAGCAGAAATGCATAGCGGACTCTACCATGGAAGCCGAATATGTAGCAGCCTCAGAGGCAGCTAAAGAGGCGGTATGGCTCAAGTACTTCCTAAAGGATTTGGGTGTGATTCCTAATTTGCCCAGGAGTATTACACTGTATTGTGTTAATACCGGTGCTGTTGTAAATTCGAAGGAACCACGGGTCCACAAAGCAAGCAAACATATCAAGCGCAAATATCATATCATTCGAGATTTTGTGAAGAGAAGGAAGATTATTGTCTCCAAGATAGCATCTGAAGACAACCTAGCTGATCCTTTCATGAAAGGGTTGCCCTCAAAGTCATTTGAAGGGCATGTGGAAGGAATGGGGTTGAGATGTATGGCAGCATTGCTTTGAGTATAAGTTGGAGATAGATAGACATAGTCTAGATAGTATACTTCAAAAGCATTCTTTGAGTATAAGTGGGAGATTGTTAGGGTTGTATACTTCAAAACATACTTTATGCTTGTATTACCTAATTTCCCGGTCTTTATCTATGAGAATATTTAATTCATTTAGCACATGTTTTGCATATTTATTCACGCTATGGTTATGCAAATGCAGTCTAAATTACTTTATATTGTAGATAATGTGGTGTGTCGTGTCACACCGAAGATCACATTATCGGTTCCTTATATAGTAATATTTAGTTCACAACCTATATAACATTAGACCGTTATGTGAGAGGTTGTAGTATATGCTTGAGATTGGTTGGTCTTGACCATTAGCATATATTAGCGTATTCGGTATACGTTGAACAGGATCGAAGTGAGATAGATTCTTCTGTACTGACTATAAGAAGAACGTACATCTCAAACAATTATTATTTCTTAATTCTAGTGATTAATATTTAATTATATATATTTAATATTTATTGCTTTGATTTATCATGGGTGAGAGCCACAATGATTGACTTAATATGCTTGATATTTTGGGCAATATTATTATTTATATGATAATTAATATTATAGCTAGAAATTGTGTCCCGAACAGTCGGGTTGATCATGTCCCTTGAGGCACTCGAAAGGATTATTATATTAAACCCTGTAGGTGGAATTAATTTTCCGATATAATAATAAAGGTCGAGTGGTATACTCATGTATAATACATTAATTAATTAAAAGCTGGCAGTAGCTTAAATTAATTAATGGACATGGAATATCTTAAACACGAGAAATAATTAATTCAAAAAAGGAGCCCAATTCCGTAATTTGAGATTTTGGTAAGAAGTCCAATATTAACTTAGTAGTGGACTAAGTTGATATTAATAGAGTCTTAATATTAGGAAGAGTCCTAATATGGGAAGAATATATCTATTAAGTGTCCTTACCATATCCTCCTTAAGGTCCCTAGAGTAGCCCAAAACACCTATAAATATGAGACTTGGGATGGCCGATTATTCTACTTTCAATTGCCCAAGAAAATCGATTTTTTGCTTGTGTGTTTAATTGTGGATCTTGACTTGTGTCATGGATTCCATAATTTAGATAACACAAATATTTTTCTAAAATACTGAAAATATTCAAGAAAAATAGAGAGAATAAAAATCGTAAGTTTCTTGAGAGGAAAATTTCTGCCGATCCCTTTGCAGTCCAAGTAGTCCGGTAGATTGTTGCCCACACGACATCCGGACGTAGGCGGGATATACTCTAGAAGATCTTGAGGTAGAAATACAAGAAGATCGGAGAGGAACACGAAGAGGACATAAATCGACCAAAAGGGATTTTTCTACTACTTCGCGTCAAAGGTAAAAATTACCGACTCCTATACGTAAATATGTTTATTTAATTATTTATTAATCTGTTTAATTAATTAGTTGACAAGCCTAAATAGATGTGGTTTTTGCGTTGGTTAGTTTATAAAACCTTTTATTAAATTATCACCACCAACTTGCTTCCGCTGCGTTTTACGCCGAAATCCATGACGGGATCTGTGGAAATCACGCCGGAGGGCGAGTCCTCATCCACAAGACGACCAGGCAGGGTTTCTTCTGGCCTACCTTGCGGAAGGATGCGATCGCCTACGCTCGGTCTTGTCATAGGTCTCAAGTAATGGGCCCAAACATCAAGCTCTCCCCCGAGCAGCTCACCTCTATGTATAGCCCGTGGCCGTTCGCCCAATGGAGCATCGACCTCATCGGTCCTTTGCCAAAGGCACCAGGGGGATGCAAATTTGCCATCGTGGGGGTCGATTCACAAAATGGGCAGAGGCCGAACCACTCAACAAGATCGGCCAAGAGCATGTAATCAAATTCATCTGGAAAAACATCATCTGCAGATTCGGTCTACCTCAGGCTATCATCTCCGACAACGGAAAGCAGTTCGACGGTCTGGAAGTCATGCAATTCTGCGAGAAATGGGGAATAAAAAAGTTGTTCTCGGCCCCTTACCACCCTCAAACGAATGGGCAGGTAGAAGCTGTAAACAAGATCCTCAAACACACGATCAAGACCAGACTCGAATCCAAGAAAGGGCGCTGGGCGATCGAGCTCCTGGATGTTTTATGGTCCTAACGAACGACGACCAGGAATTCAACAGGTGAAACCCCATTCGCCCTCGCCCTCGGAACAGAAGCGGTGATCCCATCAGAGATCGCCGTTTTAAGCCACCGAACTGCACAACAGATGACAACGGATAATGATGTAGCTCGGCGGATCGACTTGGATATGCTCGAAGAACGGCGGTTGACTTCGGAAATGAAGAACACGATCCACAAAAGGAGATCCGAAAAATTCTTCAATTCAAAGGTCAAGGAGAGACGTTTCCAAGTCGGAGACCTAGTCCTAAAGAAGATCCAGACCCACACGGGAGTATTTGGTCCAAACTGGGAGGGCCCGTTCAGGATATCGAACTGGCTAACCAAAGGAACCTACGAGCTCCAACACCCAGATGGGACCCCGGACCAATATCCCTAGAACGCCATCTATTTAAAAAAGTACTATCAGTAGAAATACCCTATGTTCATTTACTTGATGTACAAAGTACTTAATGAGATCTAACAATTCTCTCCAAGTGATTCTCTTCGACAAAATAAGCCAAATACTACTGCCCGATTAACATCTCCGAAGGGAGGGTGACTCAACCGACCTCTAAAGTTCGTCATATGACTTGATGAACCTAGGCGGGCGATCGCCTCCCCTTGTACAACGTATACCGTCAAGGATCACCATCTAACATGACGATCCAAGGTACAAAAGTGCCGACATGGTTGTGGAGGTCGATGGAACCGATCTTTGCGGTCATGCAAGGTTCCTTCGGGCAGAGATCGCTCGCCCTTTATTTAAATACGAGGCGGGCGTAGCCAAAGGACCCTCCAAAACAGATCTGTGGACACGCTCGCCTGCCCTCAAGGTCTATCATCTAACATAGTGGACCCGGACAATGCGACGCGTCCCTCCCCCCGTCACAACGTATGCCCTCGAAGGTCCGCCATCTAACGTGTCGCCCCCAGACAGAAAAGTGCTAACAAGCCACGGACGCGAAGTCGATTAATCCGACGACGCCCCGTGCCAGGACTCCTCCAGGCAGAGATCGTTCGCCCTATCGCTACATTGCAAGTCAAAACATAGCCTACGGAGGACCCTCACAATTAAGTGAGTCGCGAGAAGTTGGCCATCAGACGGAATGTCGCTCGCGCACAAGACATGGTCGCGGAGGTCGGTTCCATCGAACTCCACGACTGTGCGTGGTTCCTCTAGGCCGGGATGGTCGGCCTTCCTCGAGAAATCTGCAAAATTGAAGAACGCCCTCTAAACGATTTATTTTCGTTCCCTTTCACTAAGCAAACAAAAACAAGGGGCAGAGCGGGCCCATACCCATACATACGATCGACTTTGTTCAAATACACATATGATGATCGACTTTGTCTAAAAAGTTGACCAGTATGAGTTTATCAATTCACTTGGATTCGCATGCACGACGTGAGTTTATGAAAAAGATTCAGAAAGACGATCATACAAGCAGGAAATCAGAAGCAAATATTTATTTTATTTCACTTGAAATACAAATACATGTACGAAACGCCCGAAGGCAAAATACAACAAAACGGGAAAATTACAAGAAAAAACAAAAAGAGCAGGCTAGCTCAGGCTGCCCCTGCCGAGCCATCGTCCCCGGCCGCGAGATCGGCGATCGTTCCCTCGCCTGCAGCAGGCTCCGAAATCCCATCCTCTGCGCCACCTGGATGGACAAGGTTGTCCAGCAACGGGTACCAGCTCAGATCGACCCCATAATCCGAGGAGAGGTTTAGGATCGGCACAGAGAAGGCTGGCTGTAAGGGGTGCTTGAACGCATAGGCTTTGAAGTTATCATTCAAAGGTCCGACCTCGAGCCCCCCCTCTTAGCGGCGCGGATCACTGACGAACTCCACGTTAAGAAACGGATCGGCCTCAGTCGCCTCCAGCTTTCCCCTCAGTTCCGCAGCCGTTTGGCTCACGCCCTCGAACTCGGCAACTTTGACGGACACCTCCTCTTTCGATGAAGCCAACTCGCTAGTCAGACGGGCGACGGTCACCTTCAGCTGGTCGGCCTCCTTCTGCGCGGCCACGTGCGACCTGCGGGCTTCCGTCATCTGGTGCCGCATCCGGTCAGTCGCCGCCCTGGCCCGATCAAGATCCTACCTCGCCTGCTTGGCCGCTTCCACGGAGCTCTTCTCCATGGCCATGAGCCTGTCGACAAACTCAGCGTTTTGTTGTCGAGCGGCTTCGAGGTCCGCATAGAGACGAGCGGTGGAGGGCCGCCCCTCATAGTCCCTCACGGCCTGAGCAGCCATCGTCGCCGTCTGGAGGGCCATCGCGAAAGTTGCCTGCATCGCGTATGTAGATCGCCGGCATGCGATCTCATCCAGATCGGTCGTCCAGGCCTTCGGCACGGAGGCGGCATCCCGAGCAACGTAAGAAGGGACATAGCTGGCCTCACGAGGAACATTACTCGACAGGATGTCCAGCACCATCGGAGAACAGTTTGGATTGGAGTGGCGGATCCTACACAAAGATCAAAAGAGTTGGTATATTTTCAGCAAAGGAAATATTGTAACCCAGAATAGCAACCAAGCATACCTTTCGACCTTCTCCGGGTCGCGGCCAAAGAACGGCATCCCCCGAGGGGTCTCAGCGCAGGAAGCCGCTGTGGAGGCCAGGAATGGAGGAGGGCGTGGACCCCTCCGCAGTTGGAACCACAGAAAGTGGAGGCACGACGATCAACGACGCTGAGGTAGGCGCATCCCCAGTATCAGCGGCCGAAGGCTCCTCCGCCCTCCGCCTCTTGTGATTGAGCCGGAGGCCTCCCTCCACCCGAGGCTCTTGTCCCTCGGCGATCGGCTCCTCGACAGGCCTGGCCTCTGTTGACAGGACGGGTCGGTGCCGGGGGGCACGGCTCATCTTCTTCCCCTGGCGCAAGCGACTCATGATCCCGGGGTTCTACATAACAACCTCTGCCGGGGGCTCTAGGAAGCGAGGGAAGCGGATTTCTGCGAAGAAAGAGATCGACATAAGTTAGTCATCACCATCAAATCAAGGCGATCGTCAAGCAGATGAAGTTCAAAAGAATTCGTACCTGGGACCCTTAAGTGGCGGGGATAGCGAAACAGACGAGCGGGCAACCAACAGGCTTCGTTGTTTATCTGGCGGGCGTCTATATGGTCCTCGGAAAGGTTGTGTATCCACTCTCAAACGATCGCGAAAACGAAGGGTAGATCGTCTGCTGCCGGAACAAGGTTACCTGCAAAAAGAAAGCCAAATTAGATTAGTTCAGGATATATCCAAATGAAGGGAGAGTCAAAACCCTTACTCGGATTCCTCTCCCGGATGCCAGTGGGAATATCCAACTCATCGGTCGGATTGTCACTCGCGGCCGACCTCCACGCTCCGTCAACCCAAAACCACTTCGTCAGGTCGCCCCAGACCTTGTTCGGCACCCCAAGAACCACCCGGCCTGAGCGACCTTGAATATGATAACCGCCAACGGAACCCTTTTGAGCCGTCAGCTTAAAAAGATAGTTCATCTCCAGCGCAGAGGGAAGATGGAACAACCGATGACCGCCAAACAGGGTAAAGGTGCAGATGATCTGCAGTCAAGCGTTCGGCGTCAGTTGGAGCGGCGCAACGTTCCACACAGTCAACAAATAAGAAACAGCGAACGACAAGGGAAACCGCAGACCGGCCTCCATTATCGCCTCATTAACGGCGACCATACCCTCAGGGGGTTGGTCGGCACGCTCGTTCTCGGCGGGCGCGTAGAAGCTAACATCAGAGGGGACATGGAACCTCGCCCTCCAGCGGTCCAAGTCTTTCTTGGTCGCCAAACTTCTGAGCTGACCAAGGGTCCACGGGGAGCGACTCGCGGCCCGGAACAGCGATCGCCTCTCAGGTTCATGGGGATGGGCGATCGAGTATGCACGAAAATCGCACTTGGGAGGCGGACCCGCCAATCTCTCCATAAGGTCGGCAAAGGCTAAGAAGGCTTGACCTGATGCGGTATGTTTCTCCCAGTACTCCATCACCGTCATCTCCCCTTCAGTCTGTGAGCGCTTTCGCTCGGCCTCCGCCGTCCTGGCCGCGTCAGCCTCGTTGAAGAGTTCCTCAACCTCCGCGGGGTCAATCCCGGCGCGGATAGCCTCGACGACTGTCTCCATCTGGAACTCCGCGGGGATTTCATCCCGGACAGTCGAAGTCGCGGCGGCGGAAGAGCTACCCGCCTCATACACTTTTGATACTCCTCCAGACATTCTCAAGAAGAAAGGAAAAAGAAAAAGTTTTTGTTCTTACCTAAAGGGTCTGAGTCGAACGACGATCGTCACACAAAGATTCAAGGGATTTCAGCTATGTCTTCTTCTCAGACGAAAATCCATAAGGTTATTACCCTGTAACCCTAGCCCCTTTTATAGGCGAGGGCGGGGGCTTCTGGGCAAATAAGCAGAACCACGAGGGCTGAAGTGCAACCGTCGGATAAGTCGCATTTAGTGCTGCCCTTGAGACCCGCGTACGCATCGTTTCAAGGGCACGCCAGGGGACAGTGTCTGACAAACCGTCGGACTCCCCCAACCGTATCGCGACACGTACCCCCGCGGCGTTTCAAGACCACTGTCATTTCTGTAACACCCCCAATCCGCTCAGGGATATTACACGCCGTAGACCCCTTCCTCAAGGATCTACCAGGCTGGTAAATACATCGAACAATTCAAAAATGCCTTTAAGTCTAAAATGACTCAGTAGAACGATTTGGTTTTTCAATAAATACATACAACTTAATTACAATACATGCCCATGCAGGGGTCGAATACAACACACTCCCGTACAATGGGGAAAGAATACCACAACGGAAATAAAATACAACTGAACCAATAAAAGAATGTACGGGTCCTCATGTTATTAGTATCGATCATCTTTCATCATCCCTCGTGCCGACCCTGTGTGATGCTCCCAAACCTCAATGCAAAAATAGACATCCACCCCCCGAATACTCGGGGGTTATCAAAACTCCACTGTTTTGCTAGTGCAAGAACAAAGTACAAATACGAGCCATACAATACAAGTTCCAAGAACAATAATAACCAGGAATCCTCAAAGATCCAAACGTAACGAAAAGCACTTCCCGAGGAAAGAGTTTGGTAAAACATTCTAAAACCGAAAGGTCACAAATCAAGGGAAAACAATTTATAAAACGGTTTAAAATGCCATCGAGAGTTTAAATAGAAAACAATTTAGGATTACTGAATCCTTCTCTTTCAAAAATCAACAGGGGTCACAGCCCAAAGGTTTTGTTCTACAAATAATCAACAACAATTCACAGGGTCAAAACCTACATCACGTGTCCTCGACGGACATAAAAACAACAAAACATAACCCAAAAACACATTATAAAAGTGCACCACCATTTACCGTCGATCCACCTCTCTGTGGACCCCTACCGAGACCCCCTCGGATCTAACCCGTAGTGGTAAAAAGGCAAAACACAAATGCATCACAATTAACCGTCGATCCACGTATCTGTGGACCCCTACCGAGACCCCGTCGGATCTAACCCGTAGTGGTTAAAGCCAGAACACGTACACACATAACATAGTACACCAAGGATATCCAAACAATTCACCCAGAGGCATCAAATACTTAGCAAAACATAACGTCAAACCACAACACATCTAAATGAGGCAATATACATTCACACGCATCTTCAAGCGCAACATCAACATCAACCATATCCATAGGATTCACGTAGTCACTTACAACTCCCACAATTTACAAAACACACGCGTTTTGAAAGTGAGCCTTTAGCGAGGCTAGCCGAATCTTTTGAAAACTCATTTCAAACAAACAAACAAACATACCAAGACGATCACCAATCATCATATCCACAAAACAAGAAATGTATGGACAAGGTACTTGCCTCGAATAAGAACAACGCGGAGAATCGATCGAAGTAGGTTGGCACGAACAGACTATGAACCCGCCGACTCCACCGAACGCCAACTCATGATAATAAACTACGAAGGACAAATAACAACAATTAAAATGAATTCCATAGCACGACTTAAAGCCGTTGAATTCAAGGAACAAACGATGAAAGTTCAAGGGTTTCCCCCAAAACGGACAAGAACACGAATCGACCCGACAAAACATGAAAAAGGAATTTCCAACCGAAATATGGATGAACAATCCATATGATATGTTTAACAATATCATTTAACAACAATAGATTCATCAAAAACGGATGGAAAACGAAATCAAGAACAAATCTCCCAAAAAGTCACCCGAAGGAAAATCAAGAAATATAGCTTGATTCAGCGAAGAACAATGGATTAAATGATGTTAGACACATGAATAATACTAAGAATAATAATACCCATCATGGATTAATCAACAATTCGGAACGAATCGGACAAAAACTCAAAAACCCCAAAATTCAAGAAATTAGGGTTCTAAGAAGAGATTACCTTGATTCGCTGGATCAAAGGATGATATAGGATGATCAATCAATGATATGAACTCAATAACTTCATGGATTTATTGTTCAACAACATGGATTCGCCTCCACCGAAACTCCAGCCACGGAAAGAAAAGAAAGTAAATGAAAAACGAGTGAAAATGCGACTGCTCTGTCACATTTATAGAAGTAGGCATTAGCGTGCGCTAAGCCTTCCGGGTAGCGTGCGCAAACGGGCAGCCTCGACCGAGCACCTTCGGCCGGGTCCCGCGCAACCCGACACTGCTGACAAAACCTGCCGACCGAGACCTGCCCGCCCGACCCCGATAGCGTACGCTGCGCGGACGCTAGCGCGCGCTAGCCAACCTGTGCAGAACCCTCTGGACCAAACTGCTCGACCAGGTAACGTACGCTAGTCGGCCGGCAGCGTGCGCTACACATGCCGATTAGCGTGCGACACGACCGACAGTAGCGTGCACTACCCGCCGATCCTCCCCGAGTCCAATACTCCAGTAACCCCTCTGCCCAGCCCGATAGCGTACGCTAGCCTGTCGGCAGCGTGCGCTACACCTGCGGAGCTAGCGTGCGCAACCTTACGGCAGTAGCGTGCGCTACGCCGGTTCCTGCCGCGCCTGCCCGGCCAGTGCCCAGCACTTCCGACAGTGCCTGCCGCACCTGTCCGGCCAGTGCTCAGCCGTCATGATCCGACAACTCGATTTCTGGAAACGCACGGAACGAACACGACGAAATGCTCGCGGACAAATACATCGACCCGAAATGAAATATCATGCAACAATTAATCGCATGCGATCAAGAAAAAGGTCAAGACAACAATTACGAATGCGGATACCCACAACTTTGGGTAAATTACAAAATGGCCCAAAACGCCCGAAAATCACGATACGTGATCGAATAACCAAACCGAAGTTCACAACATGTCTAACAAGTTATAATGACTTACGGGAAACTCGAAACAGCAGTTTCGAACGAGATTCGCAAGAATCGAACTCAAGTGCGAAAAAGTCGCTAAAAAGCACGGAACTCAACAAAACGACACCGAAACGAACTCGGATGTCAAAAAGTGCAGAATTAATCATTCTCAGAATGATAAAACGGTCCCAAGCGAGTCATCAAAACGGACTCTCGCCAAAAAAAGAAAATCACCGAAATCCGAAATTGCGGGTATTACATTCTACCCTCCTTAAAAGAAGTTTCGTCCCGAAACTTAAAACAAGTAGGGAGAAGCAATATACCACCAGGAATATTTCAATGAGATATACAAGAATGCGTAACTAACGCCCAACGGAGAAACGTTACAAACGATGCAAAGGAATATACGGTGTGAAAACACGCTCCACGACGACCAACACAACGTCGCCGTTAGGGATATAATAAAACCAACATGTGACAAGTGTCATCAACGGATAATACAGTCAAGTCAATTATCCGAACAATCACAAAACACTAAGCACTTATTACAAGAAACACGCACAGTCGAGAAAACAATAATTAAACACAAAATGGTCCACAAGGGCAATCACAAACAATTCGGACTACGCCGAAATCCTAAAAAAAACTTCAACTACCGTCTCGCAATGCACGGCTCGGTGACCCATCTGGCCACACTCGAAACAGCTGACTAACGGTGAACGACAATTCTTCGCGGTACGAGATCAGGCAACAATAGTCAGACAACCCCGATCGAACAACAACGATCGAACAACAACGATCGAATAACAACGATCGAACAACAACGACCGAAAAACAATAATCGAACAACAACGATCGAAAAACGATGATCGAGTAACAACGATCGAACAACAATGATCGAATGACAACGGTCGAACAATGACTCCAAGGTCCACACTTCAACTCAAGACATTAAAAAGCTGGTAGAAACTAAAAGATGTTACTTCTGAACAAGGTTCACAAAATCGAACTGAACTCAGAAAAGTCAAAACGATAAACAGATTGATCCGAAACAAGGTCACAACCCGTTCGAATGATGACAACCGGAATACCAAACAAGTTCAAAAAGTATCAACGAACACGGACAAGTCGATAGAATTTAGAAGGAGAAAGTGCAGAAGTCAAAAATAATACGGATATTACAATCGACCTCTTATAAAAGAAATGTCGTCCCCGCAACTCATAACAACGGAAGCAAGGTGACAACACAACAAGCAACTGACAGAAACATCTTTCAAAGGCCTCTCAAAGCCGATCCTGATAACTGTTCTAAAGCGCAAACTCCGGAAGTCTCGGTAACCAATTCGCAAAACTGAATTATGTGTCCTTCGAGTCCACACTTGAAACGCGTTACCAAAGAGAAAGACAATTACATGTGCATGCCCCCGACACATCACGGTTGAAACGCCTCGGCTCAGCGTACCGAATATACAAATGCTAGATACAACGGAACGTAACATCGCAAAACAACATACCGGGGATGCCAACTCAGCACAACATATCAATACATACAAAAATCACAACAACAACGGCATCGTTCGACAATTACAACGGCCCGAACGATAACCAGCATATAATTACTAAACATCACGAAACAAGCACGTATGTACACAATCATACACACCTTCTCTGACCACAAGCAGGAAATGATGGGTTTTAAAAACGAAAACCACCTTTTGAAAATAATTTGGAAACACCGGTAGATCTTGAGTATCACCTTTCAAAAAGTAGTACAAACACCATTATCGAGACTTTGAAAATCATCTTGCGTTTGAACAAAAATGAGGACACTTTTCTTTTAGTGAAAAACTTTCAGAAATTATCTCAAAATATTTTTGTCCTCAAAGTAGAAGAATTTTGAAATAGATAGTTGCGCTAGTAGGCGCCCCGAAAATACAATCCATTTGAAAGTACGTCTCGAATTTTATTTTCTAAGACACTCAAGGTTTTCAAAAATTCAATAGGCCAGAATGCCTAAAACTCACAAAATCCTTTATCAACCCGTCATAAAACATTCAAGGCCAAAGTGCCAAAACTCGATTTAGGGAATCGGTTTTACGAATTAGAACTCAGTTTGCAAAATACTGAAAGTCATTTTGAAAGGACTCACGCAGCGGATAAAATACAGTTCAAAAATACATTAGCAGCGACACCGCTCCGCATATAAATAAAATATTAGAGTCGAATACCCACATATCACGGAACAAAGATCCACAGAAGGATTCAATCAATCAACGATATAATCATACAAGCAGCTCATGTCACACGAGGCACAACACAAAGAAGGGAGGCTTACATCCACAGGTCGCACGAAGATGATGATCGCTCCACGATACTAATCACGACCAACAGACTCAAACGACGCGTCGCGAAATGACTCAGTCAGACAAAATCCGATGAGACAAAACTCAACAAACGTCACTAAACCCGACAGCCTAGGTGTCCACAACCTAAGCTCTGATACCATTTATGTAACACCCCCAATCCGCTCAGGGATATTACACGCCGTAGACCCCTTCCTCAAGGATCTACAAGGCTGGTAATACATCGAACAATTCAAAAATGTCTTTAAGGCTAAAATGACTCAGTAGACCGATTTGGTCTTTCAATAAATACATACAACTCAATTACAATACATGCCCACGCAGGGGTCGAATACAACACACTCCCGTACAACGGGAAAGAATACCGCAGCGGAAATAAAATACAACTGAACCAATACAACAATGCACGGGTCCTCATGTTATTAGTATCGATCATCTTTCATCATCCCTCGTGCCAACCCTGTGTGATGCTCCCAAACCTGAATGCAAAAACAGACATCCACACCCCGAATACTCGGGGGTTAGCAAAACTCCACTTTTTGCTAGTGCAAGAACAAAGTGTAAATACGAGCCATACAATACAAGTTCCAAGAATAATAATAACCAGGAATCCTCAAAGATCCAAACGTAACGAAAAGCACTTCCCGAGGCAAGAGTTTGGTAAAACATTCTAAAACCGAAAGGTCACAAATCAAGGGAAAACAATTTATAAAACGGTTTAAAATGCCATCGAGAGTTTTAATAGAAAACAATTTAGGATTACTGAATCCTTCTCTTTCAAAAATCAACAGGGGTCACAGCCTAAAGGTTTTGTTCTACAAATAATCAACAACAATTCACAGGGTCAAAACCCACGTGACGTGTCCTCGACGGACATAAAACCAACAAAACATAACCCAAAAACACATTATAAAAGTGCACCACCATTTATCGTCGATCCACCTCTCTGTGGACCCCTACCGAGACCCCGTTGGATCTAACCCGTAGTGGTAAAAAGGCAAAACACAAACGCATCACAATTAACCGTCGATCCACGTCTCTGTGGACTCCTACCGAGACCCCGTCGGATCTAACCCGCAGTGGTTAAAAGCCAGAACCCATACACATCGCATTTAACCGTCGATCCACGTCTCTATGGACCCCTACCGAGACCCTATTAGATCTAACCCGTAGTGGTTAAAGCCAGAACACATACACACATAACATAGTACACCAAGGATATCCAAACAATTCACCCAGAGGCATCAAACACTTAGAAAAATATAACGTCAAACCACAACACATCGAAATGAGGCAATATACATTCACACGCATCTTCAAGCGCAACATCAACATCAACCATATCCATAGGATTCACATAGTCACTTACAACTCCCACAATTTACAAAACACACGCGTTTTGAAAGTGAGCCTTTAACGAGGCTAGCCGAATCTTTTGAAAACTCATTTCAAACAAACAAACAAACATACCAAGACGATCACCAATCATCATATCCATAAAACAAGAAATGTATGGACAAGGTACTTGCCTCGAATAAGAACAACGCGGAGAATCGATCGAAGTAGGTTGGCACGAACAGACTATGAACCCGCCGACTCCACCGAACGCTAACTCATGATAATAAACTACGAAGGACAAATAACAACAATGAAAATGAATTCCATAGCACAACTTAAAGCCGTTGAATTCAAGGAACAAACGACGAAAGTTCAAGGGTTTCCCCCAAAACGGCCAAGAACACGAATCGACCCGACAAAACATGAAAATGGAATTCCCAACCGAAATATGGATGAACAATCCATAAGATATGTTTAACAACATCATTTAACAACAATCGATTCATCAAAAACGGATGGAAAACGAAATCAAGAACAAATTCCCAAAAAAGTCACCCGAAGGAAAATCAAGAAATATACCTTGATTCGGCGAAGAACAATGGATTAAATGATATTAGACACATGAATAATACTAAGATTAATCATACCCATCATGGATTAATCAATAATTCGGAACGAATCGGACAAAAACTCAAAAACCCCAAAATTCAAGAAACTAAAGTTCTAAGAAGAGATTACCTTGATTCACTTGATCAAAGGATGATATAGGATGATCAATCAATGATATGAACTCAAGAACTTCATGGATTTGTTGTTCAACAACATGGCTTTGCCTCCACCGAAACTCCAGCCGCGGAAAGAAAAGAAAGGAAATGAAAAACGAGTGAAAATGCGACTGCTCTGTCATATTTATAGAAGTAGGCATTAGCATGCGCTAAGCCTTCCGGGTAGCGTGCGCTAACGGGCAGCCTCGACCGAGCACCTTCGGCCGAGGCCTGTGCAACCCGACACTACTGACAAAACCTGCCGACTGAGACCTGCCCGCCCGACCCCGATAGTGTGTGCTGCGCGGACGCTAGCGCGCGCTAGCCAACCTGTCCAGAACCCTCTGGACCAAACTGCTCGGCCAGGTAACGTACGCTAGTCGGCCGGCAGCGTGCCCTACACATGCCGATTAGCGCGCGCCACGACCGACAGTAGCGTGCGCTACCCGTCGATCCTCCCCGAGTCCAGTACTCCAGTAACCCTCCGCCACTCGAGCACAGACGCTAGCACTTGTCGGCGGCGGCGCTACACCTGCCGAGCTAGCGTGCGCAACCTTCCTAAGATGGCGTGTGCTACGCCGGTCTGCCGCCTGCCCAAGACTCCAAAGACTTTCGACAAGGCTCGCCGCACCTGTCCGGCCAGTGCTCAGCCGTCATGATCCGACGACTCGATTTCCAAAAACGTACGGAACGAATACAACGAAATGCTCGTGGACAACTACATTGACCCGAAATGAAATACCATGCAACAATTAATCGCACACGATCAAGAAAAAGGGTCAAGACAACAATTACGAATGCGGATACCCACAACTTTGGGTAAATTACAAAATGGCCCAAAACGCCCGAAAATCACGATACGTGATCGAATAACCAAACCGAAGTTCACAAAACGTATAACAAAGTTAGACGGACTTACGGGAAACTCGAAACAGCAGTTTTGAACGAGATTCGCAAGAATCGAACTCAAGTGCGAAAAAGTCGCTAAAAAGCACGGAACTCAACAAAACGACACCGAAACGAACTCGGATGTCAAAAAGTGCAGAATTAGTCATTCTCATAATGATGAAACAGTTCCAAGCGAGTCGTCAAAACAGACTCTCGCCAAAAAAAGAAAATCACCAAAATCCGAAATTGCGGGTATTACAATTTCCCGCTCTTTTCAGCAAGCGAGTGGATCGTCCCAATTCAAAATCAGTCCGCTTGAGGGACGATCGTCTATTTCATAAAATGATAAGTCACTCGTCTAATTTAAGCGATCGCCAGTGGAACCACCTCGCCCCACATCCTCAACATGGGAGCGAGCTGGGGGGCAATTGTTGTGCGGCGATTAATACGCCTAGACGGCGATCGGCATATGGCCGAGCGACCGAAGTCAACATCAAATAAGCCACGGCAGACTTGCCAACCGAAGATGCCAGATCATGTTCGAGTGCCTAGCGATCGACATCAGGGGCGATCGTCTCTTGGCACTTAGCGGTCGACTCTAGTGCCAAACAAGGACGACCGTCCCACGCCACGTGTAAAACCAACATCCGTCAAAATCTACGAAGACCGAATCTCGGGATGGTGGCCCACGTACATATCCGCAAAGAGGCGCCGCATGAAAAGACTTGACTCCAGCCCATCAGCAGCTGACAGTGACAGGGACAGCCTCACCTACCGACAGACCCGCCGAAAGGTCCTAGGTGGGACCTCCCTAGACAGCGACATGGGACGCGTGTTGTTTTCCCATTGGATCGCACAGCTGGCTGCCAGCAGCGGCCGCGGACTTTAAGAAAACCGACCCATGTGCTAAGACGATGGTCCGCTTATTATAATTCAGGAAAGGCGATCGCCCGATCGGGATGAAGACATCCAACTACCTCCCCTCCTATAAATAGAGGACTTCCATCATTTGGGAAGGGCATCGAGAGATAGAATCAAAAATCGGACTTCCTACAGTCGAGTTCAACACAGTACTACACAGCATCTCCTCTTTGTTATAAGAACTCACAGAGCATCAACTCTGGTTCTTCCGGCAATCAATAGCACTCAAGATCTAGATAACTAGGGTCTTTACACTCATTGTAATTCTACTCTAACATTAATACTTGTACTCTAACGTATTTCGTATTAATAAAATCTCACGAGAGCATTCAAGCTCGGGACTAACAACCCCGGCAAATCTTGTGTAATCTATATTCCCTTGGACGTATTCTCACATTTTGTTTGTTACTCACCCGTAGCCATATCCAGCAAATCACTCCATATAATATTATGGGTAACAACAGTGGCAGATACAGATAGCAGAGACAACAACAAAGGAAAAAATGTCCATTAAGGGGGCAGTTATTGGGGCGAGGGGAAGCTGTGGGGATCATGGAGGATGATGTATGGATGCGGATGAGGAGTGGATCAAAAAGCATGACATGGAAGTGCCTTATCTTTTGATTGTCGGGGGAGGAGGAGAGACGTATTCAGCGTCCACATGAGAAAATATCTGATTGTGCGACTCTTAGGAAGGAAGATAGGATACAAAGCTCTGGAGACGAGACTCTAACAAGAAAGATCAAGAGCATGCAATAATAGAAGGACCGTGGTTAATCTATGACCATTAATTGGCTCTTAAAGAATAGTGTCCCAACTTCAGTCCCTCTACGAGATCAATAGACAAAACAGTGTGGGTACGTATAGCCGGACTCCCGATTGAGTACCATGATCCGAAGTTTCTTGGGTATGTGGGTAATTGCATTGGCCGCACAGCGAAAATTGATCATAACACTTTGTGTATGATTAGGGGAAAATACGCTCGTTTGTGTGCCGAAGTGAACCTTAACTAACCTATGTCGGGTATAATCGTATGTTTCGGGATTGGATCGTGGTGTGGCTAATGATAAATGGAGACTTGCCTCTCCGTAATATACAGTGATGGTTCTTACTCGAGTTAAGTTCTCGGACCACCATCCTCTACTTATTAGTCTTCAAGGTGGCCCCCGGCACCAGTGTAGTAGACCATTTCGTTTGAAAATGCATGGATGACTCATCCTTCCTTCCACCCGGATATTCATTCTTGGTGGAAGCAGATAAGGGATATCAAAATTAATCTTGCTGATGTTGAGCAAGAGCTCAAAGTTTGGAAGTGGCAAGGTGTTCGGTGATCTTAACCATAAAAAGAATGAGTTAAAGGGTATGATAAAAAAAAAAAATCTTTGTGAAATTGTTCCATGAGGATGGGGAGAGGATACCTTATATGGGGAACTACTCTTTCAACAAGTTGACAGATGACGAGACTTTCTCCTTGGGTCGTGACATTACCATGGAGGAGGTTCGTGGTGCGCTTTTTAGTATGGGGGCGTGCAAGGCTCCAGGACCTGATGGCTTCCCTGCGGGGTTTTATCATGGTAACTGGTCTCCTATTTCTTTCTCTCTTTATAATTATATTCAACATCTCTGGAGTAACTCCACGGAGATTTAAGGATATTAATTATATTGATTTTTGTTTGATTCCAAAGGTTGAGAAGCCTGAGCTTATTCTCAATTCCGACTGATTTCCATTTGGAATGTGTGTTATTAAAGTTGATCTTGCAAAGGCTTATGATAAATTGAGGTGGTCCTTTGTTCATGATGTGTTAGTAGAAGTGGGCATTCAAACGCACATGATTCAAGTAATTATGTAATGCGTTACGAGTGTTAAAACCAACATTATGTGGAATGACTGTCGTTCAGATTTTTTTTAAACCCTCAATGAGCTATCAGACAAGGTGATCCTATATCTCCTTATTTATTTGTGTTATGTATGGATAAACTCTTCCATCTCATTGGAGAAGAAGTGGACAAAGTTGTTATGAATACTCTAAATTTGTTTGGTGATATTTCTGGGAAAGTTGTTAGTATTGAGAAAACAAGTATTCTTTTCTCAAAAAACGTTAATATGCGCACTCGACGATGCTTGGTGAATATTCTAGATTTAGTGAGACTACCCAGCTAGGCAAGTATTTGGGAGTGACGTTGATTGGTAGGGCTCATAAAGAAGTGATTTTGATTATCTTGATGACTAGTGTGAAAAATACATTCTATGATGACTATTCCGATTCCAAATAGTGTTATTGCTGACATTCATAAGTTGTAAAGGAATTTTATTCGGGATCTCTCGGAGAATCCTAAGAAGTGTCATTATGTGGGTTGGACTAAATCGACTCTCCCCAAACAAATGGGAGAAGGTCTTGCTATCCGTGATATTTCGTACGTGAACACTGCGTGTATGATGATGCTTGGTTGGAAACTGAAGGTAGGAGATGATGAGTCTTTTTTGGTGTCAAGCTTTGAAAGGAAAGTATGTCAGAGGCGTGATTGAGGAGAATAGAGTGATTAGTAAAGTATGTGATTTATCTGGAAGGAGGTTGGGAAAGCTTGGAGACAGTATGAGGATCTTCAAGTTTGGGCAGTTGGGAATTGTAATAAGATCAATGTTTTTAATGATAGATGGGTCGATGACTGTACTAAGTTGGAAGATTATGTTGATGAGATTCCACATCATATGGGAGAGTGAGTTACTGATCTTGTGGATGGAAGTGACTGTGACTGGAATTAGCGAGTGCTTCATGAATTCTTTCTTAGTTGCATATTGGCCAAGATCAAAGCTATTTCCTATCCCAGTGGAGAAACCACGGAGTCCATGATTCAATTTTCACCGCCCAGTGTCTCCTTAATTTGAAGGGGAGCTTTGGCGCAGCTGTTGCCAATTTAATTGGCAAGGGAGGGTTTGCCCCCTATACATACATCCTTGTGGTGAGACCTTTCTCTGGACCCTCGGACGCTTCGGGCTGCCCTTTTAGTGTCTCCTTAATTCATTCTGCATCATCCTCGGCAGTATAATCGAGGTAAGGCTACTGTAAGTGCTGCGCAGCCTGACCCGCTACTTCTGATTATATACTGGCTATCGGAACAGAGAATGTATTCGGATTGCTTGGACGCCTCCTGCACGCGGATTGGTGGTGCCTCAACACCGATGGCGCGACAGACTTATTCGCTGGGAATGCTGCTTGTGGTGGGCTGCTGCGTCACGGGTCTGTTCGACAGTGTATATATACATTTCTCTTATTTATAAAAGAATTGGGGATGAAATATATATATATATATATATATATATATATATATATATGCATGCAAGACAAGACATTGAAATGTTTACCATTTTCAAGAAATTTAGTATTCACTAGTTGTACGGTGCAAGGTAATACAAACAATAAATTAAACAATAAATTAAATATCTCCTTAGGATCGTAAAGGGACCGAATTATACCGAACTATGGTACGTTTGAATATACATTTGAAAATGTCGAACCTTAAATTCGAACACGTTTGAAAGTGTCGAATCTTAAAATTTAATATTTGGATATACGTTTGAACATCTCGAACCGAGCCGAACTTTTGCGAATCGAGCCGAACCATTTGACTAAACGTTTCAAATTTGTTATGAGTGACTGAATTAAATCGATGAAAGTTGTTGAGAAATGAAAAAAATGAGATAAATGATGATAAATTTGTATCTTTATCAGATTTTCAACATAAGTTTACAGCATATTTAAGGCATGAAGCAAAAATATTGCATGAAACATCCACAAATTGAACTAAGGCTGTGTTTTTGCTTAAATGGACTGAAAGAATTAATTGGGCTGGGGGAGAATTACTTTTAAAGGGTCTCTACTACAATAACCGAGCCGAGCCGAGCCGAGCCAAGCCGTTTGGTCCGGTTTGCAAACCCCAAATATTAGGGTTTGACTCTAAGTTTGAGGGGCCGAATCGATCCTCGGATCAAGCTTTTTCGAGCTGAATATCTCCAACAGAATCGAGCTTTCAGGTTCGTTTACAGCCCTAACATCTACCAATCCAACTACAACAAAAAATGTATAGTTTAATATACTTTTTTCGGTATAAAAAAAAATCATCAAGACATTCCTCTCCCAAACTAGCATTTGGATACACAGAGTTACTCGTCTATGTCGTGGTCTGCTTAACGCATGGCCGCCCCAGCTAACAATAATTCAAGCGTCGTAAAATTCATTTCGTCACAGACTCACAGCATTAATCTCATTCTTATTTGTGTAGGTGCGGCTAAGCGAATTTACTCATCTTAGTCATCACAATCTCTTTAACTTCTTCAGAACATGCAATCAGATAAAGCGGTATATCACATCAACCAACTTGATTTACAATAAATATCATAGAGACCAAGTTTCAAAAATATCTATATTTTCTTTCAGTAACAAGCCACATGACAAATTAAAATTAATTTACATTTGAAGGTCGATGAAGATTCCCCGTGTCCTGCGACAACATGGGTGCAATGCACAAACATTATCATATACAGGTAAGAAAACCAAAACCGGCCCACATATATCGATAAAATAGGAGAAAAACAAGACTGAAAATTTGACGCACAATTATTTGGTAAAAAAGGCTCGATCCCTAAAATAATATTAAGAAAAACCGCGAATCAAGAAGAGGTAATCTCGGATTTAGGTAGGCGTTCTCAATGTCCAGTGACGAGAAACGGATGCTGGCAAACCCCACACTCTATGGTCTCTGAACCTGAACTAGGAATTTGAACCTACAACCATTATCAACAGCAGCAAAATAAAAAAACTATGGAACATGCGACAAGCCATTAGATAAAGGTCAGAGAAGGGGGGGGGGGGGTCCGGACCTGCAAATGGACTGTACATGTAGGGCAGGCAACCTCTTTCATCCGCCTTCCGGAACCATCAGATTTTGAACCTGCTTTTTTGGTGTTGGGGGTGGGTGGGGGGTATTATTGAGAGAGAAACAGAAAAAGAGATGATATGTTGTACAATGTTGTCGAAACCGTAAATTTGGATTGAGCTACATTTATAATCTGAATCGTGAAATGGATCGTAAATCATAAGATTTTACTAAAAGTTGATCGAAAATTGCTATTAATTAGGGGAAAAAAATATTTAAATAGCAATGAGCAAGTCAAATTTAGGTTAATACCATACAAATCAAATAAAGTTTACAAAGCAAGTCGAGTAGCTCTAAAGTCTAGAGTCAGGATTGAACCGAGACTAGGGTAGAGAGATAAGAATCTCGATTCTTTTCTGGCTTCGTACAATTGTGCCTAATGGCCTACTGAGAACAGACTGAATCATGTGAAAAAACAAATGAAGTTTTCAATCTGATGTCTCTATCTTGTACCCACTAAGCCAGCCTCCCCCAAAAAAAATTGCATAAATTTATTGGACATTCGATTCTACGGATCCGATTCTACACTATTCCTGTAAGAATCAAATAATATTCCACCTGACTCTAATTCTGCTAACGATGTGGATCGAGTAGGTATATTTGGATCTTAAAATCATATGTTTTTACAACCCGGATCCAGGTTTTGACAACCTTGCCAGCATACTAACCAGAACAAATACAACTAAAGCCCAGATCATCACAATCTTGAGACCCAAAATCTAACATTATTATACAAAAATAAATTGGTAATCTCAATCAACTAAAATAACTCTGCCTGTGGGTGTCTTCTTGACATCCATTGCCGGTCCCAAGCCCGGATAAAAGAGGAGGGTTGCGGTAGGTTAGTGGCAGCCAGCGTAAAACTCGTCACATTCCATGGACATGAATCAAACATTGAAAATCGTTGGGGCGTCTCCTCAGAAGCGACGCGCTGCATTTCATAGGCCCGGGTGCAGTGATAAGTATGCGAGGGTTGCTAGGTCGTCGCCCAGAAGCGGCGCGCCACCTTTACATCTGAGGGTGGTGTCAAATGAGCAAGGATGCGCTACACTTCATAGGCCCGGGTGTAGTGGAAAATATGCAAGGGTTGCTAGGTCGCCGCCCGGAAGCGGCGCGCCACCTCGAAGTATGGGTGTGGTGTCAAATGTGCAAGAATCCTTGCAGCGTGGACGGGGACAGACAGAGAAGTTAGTTCTTGCGGCTAGTAAGGGTAGTAAGGTGCGGTTTGGAACTTGGAACGTTGGCTCTTTGACGGGGAGATCAGCAGAAGTGGGGGAGGTTATGAAAAGGAGGAGAATTCACATAATGTGTCTACAAGAGACTAAGTGGGTTGGCGAGAAGGCAAGAGTGTTAGCTCCTTGGGGTTACAAGCTTTGGTACTGGAAAGGATAGAAGTAGAAATGGATGGGTATCGTCATTGATAAAGAATTCATTGATGATGTGGTGGAAGTGTCAAGAAAGAGCGATAGAATAATGAGTATTAAGCTTGTGATAGGGATGAGTTTCTAACTATCATAAGTGCTTATGCACCACAAGTAGGATTGGATGCATCGATCAAACAAGAATTTTGGGAAGATTTGGAAGAGGTTGTCGAACGAATTCCTATGGGTGAGAAATTGATCATTGGTGGTGACCTCAATGGGCATGTCGGTGTTAGCAGAGATGGCTTTGAGAGCATTCATGGTGGCTTTGGTTTTGGGGGACAGAATGAAGCAGAAATGATATATCGATTTCGCATTAGCTCATGACTGGGTATTATGAACACTTGGTTCGAGAAAAGGGACTCTCATTTGGTGACATATAGAAACGGAGGTAATGCAAGTCGATTGATTTCTTTTTAGTAAGGAATGTTTGGAGGAAAAGTTTTACTAATTGCAAGGTAATACCGGTGAGAGTGCCGCAACACAAAGATGGTTGTGGTGCTTGACTTTCGAGGTAAGAGGCACTTAAGAAAGAGAAGACCACAAGTTGACCCTCGAATTAAGTGGTGGAAGCTCCAAGGGAGAGTCGACATACTTTTGTGGCTAAGATTGCCGATAGTGGTATTTGGTCCGATTGCACGGAGACGGATATAGATTCGATGTGGAACTTGTTGGAACACAACATAAAGGAAGCCGCAAAAGAAGTCCTAGAGAATCTAAAGGAAACAGACCATCAAGTAAGGACACATCTTGGTGGAATGATGGAGTTAAGCAAGCGATAAAGACCAAACGTGAATGTTATAAGGTACTCGGGTAAATGCTCGAGCGATGAGAATTATGAGAAGTACAAGAAAGCTCGAATGAAGCTAAAAAGGCAAAGGCGAAATGCCCGATCAAAGGTCAATCAAGAATTATATGCAAGATTAGATACTAAAGAAGGGGAAAAAGATATCTATAAACTTGCTCGAATGAGAGAGAAGAAGGCGCGAGATATTGGAAAAGTTAAATGTGTAAAGATAATCGACCAAAAAGTTTTGGTTCAAGATAAAGAGATAAAAGAGAGATGGAGGTCATACTTTGATACCCTATTCAATGGCCATCAAGAACAAGATATCGGGAATTTAAACATCCCCTCAAGTATGGTTAACCGAGAGTTTAAGAGAAGAATCCAAAAGGGTGAAGTGACAATCGTATCAAGAAGATGGGGTCAAAGAAAGCGTATGACCAGATGGTATACCTATCAAGTTTGGAGGTGTTTGGGGGAGAGAGGGATCGAATGGGTAACTATGCTTTTCAATAAGATTCGAGAAGCAATAAGATGCCGCGCAAGATGGAGGAAAAGTATTCTCGTCCCTTTGTATAAGAACAAAGGTGATGTTCAAGATTGTTCTAATTATCGCGAATTAAACTAATGAGTCATACCATGAAGTTGTGGAACGAGTGATGAACAAAGGATCGTGAAATGTGTGAAGATAATGTAAAATCGGGCTGATTTATGCCCGGAAGATCGACCATGGAAGCAATTTATCTTATCCTATAGCTTGATGGAACATTATCGAGATAAAAAGAAAGATCTGCATATGGTTTTTATTGATTTAGAGAAGGCATATGATAAAGTACCAAGAGAAGTACTTTGGTGGGCCTTAGCAAAGAAGGGTGTATCGCGGAAATATATTGACATTATAAAGGACATGTATGAGGGAGCTAGTACAAGTGTACGTTTAATGTTGGGAGGACAAGAATTCCCTATTACGATTGGGTGCATCAAGGATCTGCTCTTAGTCCTTTTCTCTTTGCCATAGTCATGGACGAATCGACAAGAGAAATTCAAAATGACGCCCGTGGTGTATGATGTTCGCAGATGATATTGTGTTGATTGATGAAACGAAGGTTGGAGTGCAATGTAAATGGAACTTTGGAGGATACTTTGGAAGCTCGAGGCTTTAAGTCGAGCGTATAAGATCAATATATGGAGTGTAGGTTTAGCGAAAACAAAGTGATAGAGAGGCGGGGATGATCACATTTGATGGGAAAGTGGTTCATGGATCCACTTTCTTTCGGATTCGGATCTATTATCCAAAAGGATGGAGAGCTAGATGACGATGTGGCTCACGTAATAAAGGCAGGTGGTTGAAGTGGAAGAGTGCCACAGGGTTTTATGTGATCCCGCATGCCTCATAGATTAAAGGGTAAATTTTACCGCACGGCAATTAGGCTCGCTGTTATATGGCACCGAGTGTTGGTCAGAAACAAAGGTCACGTTCAAAAGATGAATGTGGCGTAGATGCATATGCTACGATGGATGTGTGGTCATACAAAAAGGATCGGCTCGTAAATGAGGTGATCAGAGAGAAGGTAAGAGTTGCGTCTATAGAAGACAAGATGATGGAGAATCGACACGATGGTTTGGTCATGTGAGAAGAAGACCTATTGATGCCCCATGAGGAGGCTAGAAAGTTGGGGAACAAGTAATGTTGTGAAAGGTAGAGGAAGACCCAAGAAAACTTGGATAAAGATGATTGAAAATGATATGCGGTTTCTGGAATCGAGAAAGTATGGCGATGGAGAGGCAAATGTGGCGGGAAAGAATACGGATGGTGGATGGAGTCTGATTCTTTTTTTTTTTTTTTTTTAATTCCTATTTTCTTTTATTTCATGTTATGTTTTTTTCTTTTTTTTTTTTATTTTTTTTTTAATTCATTCTCTTTTTTTATTTGCTTTTTTCTCTACTTTTTCCCTCTTTTTTCCTTTTATGTTATTTATGTAACGATTATTGACGGTTTCAAAGTTTGATTCATGTTAGCCGACCCCAAATCATTTTGGGACTAAGGCTTAGATGTTGTTGTTGTTGTTGTCAATCAACTAAAATGGAACATAGTGACTGGCTTAGTGCAAGAAAAAACTGTCAGATTACAGATCCACGAAGAAAAGCACCAGAATGGGTTAATAACACAGCCACAAATATAATGAATCATATACTATCAAAAAGAAAGTAGGTCGTCTTTGCTTTGTTTAAATTCTTGACAACACAAGTACCTAGGTCGTCCATTTTCCCAATACTTATTATAGAACAATACCATTAGGTTGCATTTGGATAAGGATTTGAAGTTCAGCAAAATATCTGGGTGGAAGATTTCAAACGGAAGTAAATTCGAAATTCACTATAATGATTCAAAATAACTCAGAATATCTACTTAATCATGAGATTACCTAAATGAGCTCAATGAATTTATTAGTTTGGATTTGAAATCGTTATATTCAAATCTAACAATCCAAATGAACCCTCCTAGAATTTCGTGTATGGGGGATTAAAGATAGAGATAGTGTTAGCGCCAAAAAGTAGAGGGAGAAACCAAATGCAAACTAAGATATGTATATAAAAGTCCCCAAAGATCAACAGAAGGACAAATAACAATGTTTACAAGTGCACATCCAGATGCCACACAAAAATAACAAGCTGATATACCACATCCAGTTTCATATACTTCAGCATTAAGTAGTTAAATATTACCCGACACCTTGCAACTTCTCTCCATCTCCTCCTGTAAAAATTACAATAAAAATAAATAAATACATGCTAAAAACACAGTAGACCATTTCGGAAAGTAGAAATAATCTGGCATTAGATTCCTAACAAACAAATGCACATGGCACTATTGTTGCAAAGTGGGGGTTTTCAAAATCTATGAAGCACCGACACTTTTAGGAAGGGGTTAACGCACGAATGCCGGACACGGAAATATCGGGACACGTACTGGACACGTCAAAATAAGTGTCCCCCTTTTATCTAATAAGGGGACACGCGGGGACACGGCTTCTGATTTTTTTTTTTTCTTTTGAATGAGGTCTTTTTTACTAATTCTACAAAAAAAAGGGGTTGATATAAAAATAATAAATAAAACCCTAATATAAAATATTTAAAATTTATACAAATATCTTAGAATAGTATTAGATTTGCTAGTTTAAATAGTTTGAAGTATTTCTTTTTGATGAACTAATGACTTATTATGGATGTTCTATATGGTTTATAATGACTTGTGAATGCTATTCACAGTTTACGGTTTGTCGTGTCCCTGCTGTACCCGTGTCTCATATTTTTTAAAAATGCTGTTTGCCGTATCTGCATCTGCACCCGCACCCATACGAGTAACCATGTCGGTGCATCCAAGTTCAAAAGCAATGCTTTAATCCACATAACAAAAACAATTAAATCATTAAAGCTCCATGAGAAAAAAGAGTACATCCTAGAAGGCCTAACAAAAAAATAAAACCTAGAATCAATAGCTAGCACTACCTATAGCAGTAGCCAGTAAAGCTAAAAGATCACTCTTTGACCAAAAAAGGTCAAGGTAATTGCATATGCACCATGTAATTTTTACAGTATAAAAGCGTAAAAGTGACTATTCAGATCCATAATCTATCTGAACCGAAAGAAGTAACCTTGTGCAAGTAATAGTGTGATTTTGTATCTATCTCTCATAGTATCTCACCTGAAGTTTCTTGGCGAGATCCTCATGACTTTGTACAACGGTGGGTCTGCTGGCAGCTTCCTTGGCTTTACTCAGTCTATGAGAAACTTCGGCCTACAAAAAAAAAAGTATATATATTTGTTTACGAGGATATTTCGGCAGATCACTATCAAAAGTTAACTATTACAAGCACAAGTAATATTCACACATCATATTTTTTTTCAAAAGAAAAAAAAAGAATAGTTATCAATTATCATTGCATATTATATCCCTTTGTTACGAGTTCAACTTTTTGCAAATAAAAAAAATGCATACCATGCATCGTTCACAGACTCTAACCACAGGAGCATTCTCATCAGCGGTAAGAGCGGTTCTACTGTGAGTGCACTTGTCACAAAAAATATCTCCACAGTTTCTGCAATGATGCTGAAAACAAAGGCCAGTATTTAAAAAAAAAAAAAAAAAAAAAAACATATGGAAAAAATAGCACTACATGCTCACATACAGAAGTAACAGAACCATGCCCAGTGTGCATATACAAAACAGAGATTCTGAACTGAGGAAGGAAGATGACAAAGAAGAAAAAGTTAAATAAGACGTGCCTTACGAACAAAAGCACTAAAGTCCGTCCCGCAACCAGTGCATTTTGCTACTGCTTCATCAGGGACCTGTTCAAGTTAAACAAAAATGTCGAAGAATAAATAAATAGTACTCCGTCCGGTCCTTATTATAAGGGGCAAAAACAAAAAACACCAATCTTAAGGACCAAAAAAAAAAACTTTCAAAAATCCTCTTATATTAAGGACATTCATGAACTAGTTTTATCAAAATTTCTAAAATCTTATTGGGGTGTTTGTAAATTCTAGTCATCTAAAGCAAAGAACATTAATCAACTATACATAACTATTCATCAAAGAATGGGGTTCATGTAAGAACCTTTCCCTAGACTAGATAGGAACTACGAACCATTTATAACCATGCAAGAAGAACTTAATCAATTTGACCAGAGGGAGTAACTTAGTAGCCTGAAGCGGGGACGGGGACGGGGACGGGGACGAGGGCGGGGGCGGAAGCAGGGAAAGGACTAATTATAAAGGACGGGAGCGCCGTCGGAAGCGTCTGGTTAAAATTATATATAATTTATAATACTTATAAGATAGTTATTTACTGAGTGATCTATTTTGAATGTCTTTTTTCTAGTCTGGCCTCTTTTTCTTTTGAAGTATGAAAAGAGAGGGAAGACTTCTTGGGATTTCACAATATTTAAAATTGGATGGAGACATGAAGATCTTTTTGGGATTTTATGTTATTCAAAATTTTGAAGAAAACAGGCCGCTAAGTTACTTCCTATTCGTATAAGTTTTTTAACTAAACATAATATTATATAATATATTTAGTCAACAGATGGTATATAAGGAAAAGCGTTTTCCCAATTTTTATCCTTCGGTCTTTTTGAGGAGTCCAGAGACTCCAATGTTTTTTTATCCTATTTTTCCCTTTCGCTCTTTTCTTCTCCATTGAGATCCAGATCTGTCCTCTGCCTCTTATTTCTTTTCAGTCCAGATCAAACTCCATATTACGACAAATCGAGAGCAGTTTGAACTGCTTTTTCTCCGTCATCCCCGCCAGCTGGTCTCGTCGACAGCGCGTCCTTGTACGCCAACCATAGGAGCACGTTTTCAGCTGTTTCCGGCGACGGAAACGCAGAATCGCGTTTCTCAGTCTGGAGCGGCCGGCAGGTAGGTGGTTCCTGCTTCTAAGGGGAATAAATACATAAAAATTTTGCAATTATGACAAGGATTTCACCACAAAAATAATATTCGGTCCGACCCATTTTGATAGTCCCCTGTCCCATTATCTTGTACCAAAATGGTAGTCCTTTTTATTGGTAAGAGGTGTTCTTTTTTTCGTGACTACTATTCGGGATGGAGGGTGTACATAAATAATAGAGACAGATAAGGAGCTGCAGTAGAAATCACAGTAGTTGTAACTTGTAAGAGAGCTTCAATGCCATCTACTTCACTCAGCTTGAAAAAAGAAAAACAAAAAAAAAAAAGGAAAATATTTTACCCAGTGATCTTTCTCCTCGTTGGCAGGCTTTATCACTTTCATAAAATCAGCAAGACCTTTCTTCTTCTCTGGAGGTTGTTCAGCAATCTTGGGATATTCAGAAGGACGGCTTCTTTCACTCATCTCCTTGTACTGTAATTTTTGAATATTAAATCATCTTATCAGAACAACTTCATCTTAAATTTCAACGAAAAAAGTTCGCAAACCCATTTTATAAGATTATAAATTTCTAAGTTATAACCTGTACAATTGCAGCAGTAACTGTGTCCAAAATGGTGTTAGTGGTATAACTATTGGACTGCAGTCTAATACGCCTTGGTTCAATATCCACCGAACTTTTAGACCAAAAGGCAAATGTCGATGAGTCGATAGCCTAAGCAAAGCAAACCGTCAGTAGAGTGAGCATAGTCAGAATAAGAGAAAATTACAGAGCACAAAGCTAAGAGCAGGAGAAAATTTTACATCTCTTCCAAATAAGTAACAGCACATACCATGATTTTATTTTATGTTAAACTAAGATTCATTTACTATATCAGAGACAAGTCTTGATAAATGTTTTGGACGGAAAATCAATTCCATCACACTAAAATTAAGCTTCTCATGAGTAAGAGCTTCTTAGTCATCTCAGAGGTAATGAAGAATGGCCTAGAGTATAGTATAGTATACTTCATAAGACACAACTGTTCCTCCCAAACCAAACACCTATACAAAGAGGAAATAGAGCAAGTCAAACCATACCTCACATGTGCTAATTGTGTCAAGAAGATAAATCCTCAATATACGACTGGTACTTGGGTCCAGCATACGAATTCCATCCAAGCCAATCTGAACAAAAAATATTTAAAAATTTTAAAACTTTTATTTGATTGTGCATGTAAAAAATAGTAAGCAAAGTAATTCCCGAGGTACAACTGCCCATAACTAAAACACCATAAAGCAACACAGACTCATGTGTCTTCACAGAAGAAATAAGTCTACGCCGCGAAATTATTCATCAGCTAGGAAGGGATACTCCATTCTGGTGAAGAACTGCGTATCTAGGGGTGCGGGGGTGCGGGGACGCGGGGATTCGCACGGGGTGCGTACGGGATACGCCACGTGGCGTGTCCCCGTATCTGAGTGAGGGGGTGCGTGGGGGTGCGGCGGTGGCAGTTTTTGTAATTAAGTTGAACTTTTTTTATTAAAAAAAGTAAAAGCGGTGGCAGCTCACTTTCTTCGTAACGGCGGTGTATTTCATAAATAGAAGATGTATTTGATAATTAACACTAACAAAAACCCTAGCTTTCCTAGTAACGGCGGTGGCAGGCTCAGCTCTCTTTCTTCGACTTTCTTTCTTCAACTTTTCTGGTTCTTCTCTGTTACAATAAGGTAACTTTCTTTCTCCTCTTCTCCTCTTCTCTTCTTCTCTTCTTCTTTCTTTCTCCTCTTCTTCTCTTCTTCTCTTTCGTTTGGATCTGTAGTGGACCGTTGCATAATAGAATCAATGGCGTCGACAAATTCAGCCTCTAGTACAGCAACTACTCCAAGCATTAGTTCAGTAAATGTGGAAATTAGTCCCTTGTGGAAGCATGTGACGAAATTGGCAAAAGCGAAACAGAGGGGTGGGAATGCAAAGATCAGATGTAATATATGCAACAATGAATTTACTGGATCATAATCAAGAGTTAAATCACACTTGTTGAGAATAAAAGGCGAAGGTGTTTCTGTTTGTTCCAAAGTCACACCGGATGTATTAAGGGAGCTTCAAAGGGAGATGGCAGAAGCGGAAGAAAGAAAGAGGCCAGTTGAAATTCCACTTCCCCCTTCGAGTCAGACTCCAACATCTACAGCCTGGAGCGGAGTAGGGGTTGATAATATGCAAATGAATGGTCCAAAGAGAAAGGCAGTTGACATGAACAATCCTCTTCACAAAGCTTATGACATGGAGGCGAGAGCACAAGTCGATGGTGAGATTGCAAGGACTTTTTATTCGGGAAGCCTGCCTTTTCACTTTGCCAGAAACCCTCATCACATCAAGTCGTATAATCTTGCTGCAAACAGCAATATTCCAGGCTATCTCCCTCCCACTTATAATGCATTGAGGACACCATTGTTGCAAAAAGAGAGAGCACATGTTGGGAGGTTGTTGGAGCCAATAAAAAACAACTTGGAGAGAGAAAGGTGTCACTGTAGTATCTGATGGGTGGAGTGACAGCCAGCGAAGGCCACTGATAAATTTTATGGCTGTCACAGAGTGTGGCCCTATGTTTTTAAGGGCTGTGAATTGTGAAGGCGAAGTCAAAGACAAGATCTTCATAGCCAATCTAATCAAAGATGTGATCACGGAGGTGGGAGCTCAGAATGTAGTTCAAGTTATCACTGATAATGCTACGGTTTGCAAGGCGGCAGGTATGATAGTTGAGACTCAATATCCTCATATTTTCTGGACTCCACCGTGTGTAGTGCATACACTTAATCTGGCATTGAAAAATACATGTGCTGCAAAGAATATTGTGGGTAATGAGAATGTGTATGATGAATGTCATTGGATTACTGAGGGGGGTGATATAGCACTAATGATTAAGAACTACATTCTTAATCACAACATGGTTAATACGATGTTCAATCAGGTTGCTCCTTTAAAACTTTTATTTGTTGTTGAAACAAGATTTGCATATGTTCATTGTTATGCTTAGAAGATTTAAAATGCTAAAACGTTCTCTTGAGAGATTGGTGCTTTGTGAGGAGTGGAGTATCTACCGAGAAGGTGATCCCATGAAAACTCAAATTATTAGGAACACAGTGCTTGATGAGCTATGGTGGGACAAGGTGGATTATATTCTTGAGTTTAATGCTCCTATTTATGACAAGCTTCGTTTTGCGGATACCGATAGACCTTCACTTCATTTGATTTATGATATGTGGGATGATATGATCGAGAAGGTGAAGACTATCATATATAAGCATGAAAGAAAAGAGCTCACCGAGGACTCTACCTTTTATGATGTAGTTTATGTCATTCTCATTGATAGATGGACTAAGAGTTCTTCCCCACTTCATTGTTTGGCTCATTCACTCAACCCAAGGTAAAACACTAAAAGTTTAGAAGTTAAAACTCATAATTGTCATGTTTCATATCAAGTTATAATCTTCGGACTTTGAATCATGTTGATCATTTTACTTGTTTAGGTATTATAGTGATGTATGGCTTAGTGCTGCTCAGAATCGTGTTCTTCCCCATCAAGATATCGAGTTATCGGAGGAGAGAAACAAGTGCATCAAAAGATATTTTCCACATGAGGCAAGGACATCAGTGAATATTGAATTTGCTCGATTTTCCGGACAATTGGATATCTTTGGTAGTGTCGACTCTATGGAAGATAGAGTGCATATGGATCCAAAAATGTGGCTTATTCATGGAGCTTCGGCGCCAAACATACAAAAGATAGCCTTAAGACTATTGGGACAACCTTGTTTCTCCTCTTGTTGCGAGAGAAATTGAAGTACTTGTTCATTTATTCACTCAATCCGAAGGAATAAAATACTACCAACTCGGGCGGAAGACTTGGTTTTTGTGCACAACAATCTTAGACTCCTTTCTAGGAAGACCCCAATACTTGAAAGGAGAAACAAAATTGTGGGATGTTGGAGGTGATTTGATCCACTTGATGGCGCCGAAGAGCTTGAGATAGTAAATCTTTCTCTTATTAGGTTACTATGTTGGTCGTGCTTCTGAGAGGTAGGTCTATGGTTTATTGCATAGTTGTTAAAAGTGAAAGGCACACCATGACGATAAGAGCCCATATCGCTTCAGGCGCAAGGCAAGACTCGCGCCTCGGAGAGGTGAGACGCATAAAAAATAAACAAAAAATAAAATAAAATAAAATAAATTATAAAACTTATAAACACATAATGACAAGAAAATATAAATATTCACAAAAACCTTAAAAAATAACAAAATCAAATTGTCAGAATAATAAAAACAACTTTGTTAGTATTCTGAAAAAAAAATACTTAATACAGAGGAGCACCTAGGCGCGCCAAAATGGCCATCGAGACACACACCTAACATTGCCCGCTTCTGGGCTTAAATGGCGATTTTCCATTTTCATCTATGCGCCTCTCGCTTCTGGGCACGCCTTTAAACTACGGTTTATGGTCTTTCGAAATATTAAAAAACAATAAGAATAAGCCACACGATAGCAAACGCCATGCTTTTGAAACATAACTTAAAGAACACAAGAACAATCCATGATAAACTTTATTCTATCTGTTAAAATTTGAAGTTCCATCTTAAAACCCATTGGCAATCAGAGGAGTAGAGTACAATCTTTGAAGGCAAATCTTATATTTATCCGATGTGGATTAACCCAAAGCTTACACCACGGAGCTAAACCATCGGAAAGGAATCTTATGATGGATTTGGAGGGCAAGGAAAAGAATATTTTCATCAATAGGTGCTAGTGCTTTCAACTAGAGTTATCGATAGTGCTTGTGCGCTCGCTATAGCGAGTAGCGACGCAAATCGGAGCTTCATCGCGACTGGGCGCTAAGGGCGATGGGGTTCTGAATAGCGCTCGTTGTCGGTGCTTTGCTCGCGATACTGCCGAGTAGCAGCATTTTTTTCATTTTTTCTAGTACGTTTTCGCCAAACCCTAACCCCCTGGTTCACTTCGCCTGCTGGCCCTGCTCCTCTACGCCTCTGTTTTCTGGTATGTTCTTTATCTACCTGTTTTTTTCCTTCACGTTTCATTACTTTTGGTTATTGGTTTGTTGTTGCTTGAATCGAAGTTAGAACAGTGGTTTTTCCTTAAATTTTTAGATTCCAAAGATGGAAAATTCAGAGGAGGAAAGAAAAAAGATAATGGATGGAATTATGAGAGGTTGTCCTATGTTTTCTAGTATTAGATTTGATGTTTTGTGTGCTTTGAACTAATGTTTGCGTTGCTTTTCCAATTCATGTTTGAACTCTTTATATGGATTCGATATATGTTCTATATTATGTTAATATAATTGTGGCGTTTTACTTTCAAATAGCCCTAGCTATTTTCTATAGCGATCGCTATAGCCACAAGGGACCTTGTCGCTATGCGGCGCTATGCGCTATTAACAACTATGCTTTCAACTAGATCAGCGTTGTTGGTCATGGCGGTTATTTGTAGTAACTACCATCATGGTCCGGCGCATCCAAACCTAATGCCACTGTCTCCGTATCCTTCACTAGTAGCATACTATAAAGTGACAACAGGGACCCTCGTGATAATGCATGAATCATGCCTATGTAACAGAGCAATCAACCGCAGATGGTTTTGGATGCCGTTGGCATCGTAAACAGTGATACATCTATTGAGGGTATATCTATCGTCATTAAATCTGCATACCAATAAAAAATATTCGACAACCATCACCAACATGAAGTAACTGGTGGTATCAAGTTTGGAACCAGCCCACATACGACTTTCGGAAGAATATATCTCAATTTTCAGAATATTTCTCGGATGATCATGATCAGCATTATTATGCATCACATGTGTAATTGGTGAAAAGCTTGCTTGCATGATTCCGACTGATGTCGGGAGCCAGGAGTTATAAGAGAATGATGGAGGTGATGGAGGCAACTTGGCCAAATTTTCATAACGGAATTCAAGATGGTGACTTTGTCCGTCGGGCAATAGCAGAGGACAGACGTTCCTTAAATTGACAAAATAGTCATGCCTTTGAGAGGACTGTTTCATAATATTGCGGCAGTGATTGCGTGTGGGTAATATGTTCATTGGAGGGACATAATGGTACACTGTGGTGTCGAGTAAGATGTTGTCTTCTTCCTTCTGTAAAAGTGCCAAGAGACGATCGTCGCCCTGAGTGGAGGAACGGGGGTGGCCCATGGTGGTGTAGCTATGTCGAAAGAAAAGATCTTTGATCAATTGTTCCATCTGTTCAGGGAGCAGCTATTAGAGCACGTGCAACTCATGATGCTAGCAGTAACTACTCCATGGTACCATCAGATGATAAGAGAATGTGTTACTTCTATAATTTCATTCCTAAAAATAGTCGTGATTGGTTTACTCCTACTACTATATGTAGTGGTTCATCTTCTAAATAGAAGTTAGATATTGATTTGGGATGAGATCGGTGGTAGCTTTTGGAGTAGCTTTTAGTGTTTTGACCAAGTGAAAACACTGCTAAGTAAAATTAGTGGTGTTTGGTAGTGTTGGACGGTAGCTTTTAGCTATTGAGGTAATGTTTCACAAAAGCTAATATAATTAGCTTTTGGAGTAGAGTTTGACAGAAGCTACCAAATTTAGCTTTAGGTATTATTTATTTATTTAATTTATTATTTCAATAGCTAGTTTGTGCTGAACCCGTATATACAGCTACTATGACAGCTATCTCTAAGGCTCTAACAACAACTAGTTGACAGCTAACAACTATTCGACAGCTACTGCAAGAGCTAACAGTTTGGAGAAGACCCTTGATCTTACAGTTTGGAGGGAGACCCTATAGAGTTCGACGTGGAATATTTCTACAATACAATTTAGATAAAGGAGAGATCTCTATAAACTTAGTATCAATGTTTTAAAATTCGTGACTCGTATTCGAGGCGTTATGCTTGAATGAGGCGAGGCGTACGCCTCGAGGCGGAACGAGGCGCAAGCCTCAACTTTCTCATGAAAACAAATATATAAAAAATATAAAATAATAAACATATATGAGGTTCAACAATAATTTATTAATTAGTTAATTTATTAATAATTATGTGAAAATTTTATTAATATGATTTTTTTGGAAAGGTATTTATCTGAAACTACGTGCATGGTACAGGTATGGGTATGGGTATTGTATCGGATACGATACGGATATGATGATAAGACGAACTTTTAAAATATAAGACATTATGATATGGCTAGGATACGTTAATTACAAAAATATAAATAAAAATATTATATATATATATATTTAAGTTAATTTGGTACGAAATAGATAAAAACGTAAAAATCAGCCTACATTATATAAGTTGTATTTTTTATTTTTCAATATTATTTTTATGTTGAAAAGTTACGTTAGTGGTTCAAAAGAAAACTTACATCAGTTAACTTCCAATTTAGAAAATGAAGCCCATTTATAAAAGCCCACTGATATGAATAACCCTACATATCATTCTTCCAAGAATCAACAGTATCTATCATTAAAAGCCCACGCCCATTACAGAACAAAACCCTAACTTCTTCCTACATTCTTCTTCAGCCTCCACGACTCAACCAAATTCTGCAACAAAAAATACCATCGCCCCTCCATAATTGACTTTTCCAGCAAGCTTTCGAGCAACATTTGAAGGTTCGAATTTATGTCCTAGCTGTATCCCGTCTGAATCGCAATCCATGTCGTAGGAAGCAGGTTGTCGGAGTGTAAGAGGGAGACCCAAGGGCGTTTTTAAGTGGATGTTTTTCCTGACCGACTCGTACGCCTCTTACCGAGTCAACTCATAACCGAGTTCACTCGTACGCCTCAGAAAAAACTCGCAAATATAAGAAAATCACTTGAGTCGTAAGACCCGTCCGCCTCGCCTCGACCGGCGAGTCAACTCGTACGAGTCTAGCGTTTTTTATAACAATGCTTAGTATAATGCTCTAGAGGTACACTATAACCTTATACTGAAAGTTCCTCACTAATTTTCTACCATTTTTTTAAACTAAATGGGTCACATATGTTCGGCCTGGATTTTCTTTATACGAGCCTACATAGTTCTAAAAATGAACCTGAAGTCGAAAATTATGAAAGACAGGACTCTTTCACATAACTAACCTGGCAAAGAACATCCATGGTGCTCTGTCCGCCACTTTCTGCCAACAACTTCACTCTGAACTTCTGAACCCCGCTCCTGGCATCTTGCTGCGTATCCGCCTTTGGAACCGCTCTCACAACCTTCAACCCAGAATTCGACGACCGCTCTTTCCCTAAAGAAGAAGAAGAAGAATATCCGATGGGTCTACCAAAATCATCGAATCCAGACCAAGTTGAGGACTTTGGAGCCGTTCCCCGAGCTCCATACGGCTCACTACTTCCCTTGTAAGCATAGACCCCTTCGTCATTCCCATAGAGGCTATCACTTCTGTATCCACTGTACCCACTATCCGTCTGTTTGCCATACAATTCAGCTCCCAAATCCGACCTGCTCCGACCCAAATTCACCTCTAGATTATCATATGGGGTTTCATGAAGAGTCGTATTGAATTGCGGGCGCTGTGAAGAGGGGTGGATTGACGGATAATGTGAATTGGTGGAAACATGATTAGGGTTCAGATTCGAGTTGTAATCAGGCGCCGGCTGATCGTAAAACGGCAATTGTGTTTGTCCTTGGGTTTGGGCCGGGGGTTGGTAGGGCCCATGGACTTCGAATTGGGGGAAAGAATATGTCGATTGCGGTTGCGAATACGACGGCGCTGCTGGGAGAGGATCCGGAGCTTGGGGGAAAGATGTGTAGGAAGAGGAAGTGGGGTGGTAGGAGGCGGTGGAGTAATCGGCGGAGGGGTGCGTAGGAGGGTTGTACGTGGGGTTGGGGGAGAACGGCGGGGCGGAAGCGTAAGAAGGCGGCGCGTAATAAATGGGTTCGCTCAGATTCTGGTTCGGGTTAGGATTCGGATTATGATTCGATGTTTGCGAATAGGGTTGTTGCGCGTGATAAGGAATAGGAACGGAAGTGTAATCGGTGTTGTGCATTGTCCTAACAGAAGGAGTATTCCGGTGGCGGATTGACTGACCTGATTCTTTATTTTTATTTATGTATTTTTTTT
Source organism: Orobanche coerulescens (assembly GCA_033398695.1). NCBI lineage: Eukaryota > Viridiplantae > Streptophyta > Magnoliopsida > Lamiales > Orobanchaceae > Orobanche > Orobanche coerulescens. The sequence continues at coordinate 18,763,080 of CM065812.1, forward strand.
CTGTCGAAGGCAATCGGACATAATCGCAGAGGGAGGGTTTTTGTCTGATGAGGGTTGAATGAAGCAGGTAAGAAGTTTACAGAACAAACACGCTTCCTAGCCTGTTACTTTGACTATGGAGTAATAAACTAATGCAAAACCGGTGATATATTAAAAAAATCCATACTTAATATTAAAATAAAATCACAAAAGAATCTAAATTCTCCGTATTAATTGTCCTTTGAAAAATTTTAATAAAATAGGTCGGAGGTTATTTCATTATATATTATCTAGCAATTAAAAATTTCCTCTCATTTTATTCTTTTTATTTTTAACCTAATAATTTAAAAAATTATAACTTTTTCGTATCAATTTTGTTTTTGATAAAAAATATATCGAATTAATTCTAACCTCGTGCTCTTTAATTTGACATCCATATAGTATATATATAAAGTAATTTAAATATAATTATGATATATTTAGATAATTAAAATATATCCATATGGAAATATAGGAATATTGAAGAAAAATATAATTTTAGTTTATTTTCATAGTTTTGTACTTTAATAATTATTTGATTTTTCAGAATTATTTTGTTCTGGTTATAAAATATTAAAATAATTACATTAATGCCAAATCATATAAAAATTATATTAGTAAGAATATGGGTTGTATACTTTTAATGAAAATTGATAATAATAAACACAATTTAATTTATTATTTATAAAATTAGATATAAGATTCATATTGTCCTATATGAAAAAATAAACGCATGTGCTTAATTAAATTACAGTTTTCCTATCATGTGCCCCTAGATCACATGGTAAGAGTTTATAATAATCATAATAATATTGAAGTTCAATCACATATTATATTTTATAATAATTAGAATATTATTGAAATCCAATCACATATTATTAATATAATAAATATTTAATATTTTATGACGTGCATCGCACAGGTGAACATCTAGTTATACAAACAATTTAGGCTGGATGTGAAAGGTCGAGTTACTCATTACTCACTCAGTCTTGCTTAAAATTTTACACTTACCTAATTTTTTTGGTCTATTTATAAATTTTGCATTAATCAACTTCACGCAATCAAATCAAATAATCATCTTTTACTTTTTAGTCCCCCACCACGTACTCCCTATTAATATTTTTTATTTTTTAATCTACACCATATATTTATTTACGTATATCAATCATTACCTAACATACATCAGATATACACCATATGTAAAGTTTTGAGCGGGACAAAAAATACTACAAAAGGACCTAGAGATAAGCTAATAAGCAGCAATTATAGCTCCATTATCAAGAAGGCCCATACACCACTTTGGAATCCCCCCCCCCCCCCAAAAAAAAAGCTGTAGAACCCTCCCCATCCCTCAGGTGACATAAATATATGAATTTTTAATTAAAGTTGCTGCACCCTCCAGACTCCCCAGCCGCACCCCCCTACCCCGCACACACATTCAAGTGAATTGAAAATTATTATTGTAAATTGCAACTTCTAAATAAAAAAAATATTGTGAGGCGTGTAAATATTTTGCATATAAATATACAAATAAAAAACAAACATATACTTATACAGCTAAAAGTAAACAAATAATATATTTTTTATTGATAAAAATATAATCAGAATTGCAAAACTATTACATAATTATATTAATTAAGGTCGACATAATCTTGATCTTGAGGAACACGATTAATATTCACGAAATTCATCTTGTCGGCTAAGATATGGGTATTCCCATCTAGATGCAATATCACTTCTGTATGACGTCCATATTGGATGAGTTAACGGTAAAGGACAATCTTCCCGTAGTGACACCCTAATATAATGGTTATCGTTCACGTGGGAAATCACGATCTGTTCATGTGGTTGGGATTGAGGTGGACTAGACCAAAGCGGAAAGTTGATAGTACTGCCTCCAACACATCCTCCAGCTGCCAAACTTATTACTACCTTGTTGTACGCTGATGCAATAACCAAACCTGTGTTTGGCATTAGCATCCACTCTCCAGCATATTCCACGGTCTTATATATGTTATCAAATCTTAAACTTCCAAATACACACTTGTATTGTTGTCGATGAGTCGTTAACTCACGTACTAGATCTGAACGAACTTGAGGCCACTGTCATTCAGAGAGACCTAGACCAAGAGCGACCGACCGAAATCCGCAATTCCCATCACCTCTGACATCTTGTAACTCTATAATGTATGGATGGAGAATTTTTGGAATATAATCCAAAAAATCAGTCGGCTCTTCATTTAAATCCACAAATGAACTATATCTCGCTGGCTCTTCATTTAAATCCGGGATCGAATCGCGATCGTAATTTGTTTGATAATTCGTGTAAGAAATATGTCTGGCCGGTTCGACGTTCAAATCAATCCCAAGAAACCTCGCTCGCTGACTGCGTGTTCGCGGATCTTTACTTTTAGGAGGACATGTTTTTGTTATTGTTGTTGTTTTTTCAAACTCGGTCGCCCGTGAGTTTTTTTAACTGTGGGCGGTTTAATGGTAGTTTTACTTGGATTGAATATGTCAACCAACTTTCTTAAGACACTTATTTTTCCAGCATCAGACTGCTTGTTGAAGTGTTCTTTAACATGGTTTAATTTAGTATCACAACAAATATTGTCACTTTGCAAAGATATTGCCGGTGAAAGATCTAATGTTCTCCGAAATATATCTATTGAATCCAAGGGAATACATTCACCTGCATATATTTGTGTGTTGCATCTTGAGTTTTTATTTAAAAAGTCAACGAAATAATTAGAAAATATTTGAAAAAAAATATACCATTTTAAAAAAGGAAATATTTTACACAGTTTAAATATTTTTTTTAAAAAAGTTCATATGTAAGCAAATATTAAATCAATGAGGAGTAAATGTATATACGGACCTGAAATAATGTACAATGAAAGTCTGCAAGCACACGGTAACCCACAACTGTTATGTAGTTGACAACCACAAGTTGAGGAATCTAGTTGAAAATCATTCGACCGATTAATCTCTTTCACCATTAAATCGAGAGCTTCATTTGAGGCAAAACTCCGTAGTAAATTGAAGCATGGTATATTGTATTTATGATAAGGAGAAATTTCACTTTTCCCAAAACTTTCTTTGATCGTCGTGAGTTGTGTGTAATACCCGAGATATCTGTTATGTATTTGGAACTTGTGATATTGTAATGATTGTACTTGATCTGAGTATTATTTTCCGTATTTCATAATCCGATGTTGTCGAGCGTTTAATTTCGTGGTTGTGATTTAAAGATTGTAAATATGCGCATATAGCGCACGCTACAGGATATGTTTAGCGTGCGCTAACGTGGATTCATAGCGCACGCTACTGAGGGTCTTTAGCGCACGCTATGCGTGGTCAATTTGATTGAGACGTGCGGTAGGTGAGATCTGGCCGGGGGACCCCTGTCGGATCGTGTCGGGATGTACCTGGACGGCTTTCGGGAAAAGCCGAGTCAACGCCTTAGCGCACGCTACAGGTACATGCGTAGCGCACGCTAAGTGCTGAGTACAGATTAGTCAGTGAGCCGTTAGCGCACGCTACGATCAGGGTCTAGCGCGCGCTAATAGACATTTATTATAAATAGGACAGCATCCTATTCGTGATTTCAGTTCTTTCTTCTCCCATTACCCGAATTCTTACACTTAGAACATAACTTCCCTCACCCTAAACACTTCATAGCAACACCCTAGCTCGTGATTGAAGATCATACATCGTTGGAGATTGGTGTTCAAGCCTTCGGTGTTGGATCGCTTCGACTTCCTCCGTGTTCTTCACTACTTTGAGGTAGGTGATTCTTCACCGATGTTAGTAATGTTTTTAAGGACGTCTGATCATGTTTAGATAGCCAGTTATTTCGTTTCGGATCGGTCATCATATGTTTGAAGGATATTTTCGACGTTTCGACACTTATTCATCGTATGAACCTTTGAACCATCTTAGTAGTATGGACTCCTAAGCGTTTTCAAATCGATTTATGATCAGTAATAGAAGATTACCTAGTTCGTATGTTTTACGTAAGGAATCATATGTTTTGGGACTTGGAATAATCGGAACTTAGAATATTTCGTGAAGATCGAAGATAAGATTATGATGTTGAGTTGATTATCCGTATATTTGTACCTCATGATCATGGAACTTCCACAAAACCTTATTAGCATGACATGCTTGAGGATGACTTGTTGTATCATCATAGAATTCATGAATTCACCATTGTTCAACCCAGTTTTTCCGTTAGCAGTATTCTGCCATGCAACGTTAGCGCACGCTAACATATGTGAGTTAACGTGCGCTATCGGGGTTCAGTTAACGCACAGAACGTACGTAGCGTACGTTATGTATCAGCCGATTCGAACTGTCAGTTCGTAGCTAGTGCACGCTAGTCTTATACGATAGCGTACGCTAACAGGCCGGATTAGCGCACGTTACGTAGAGTACGTAGCGCGCTTCAGCATCCAGCATTGTTTATTTTGAGCTTTTCGGCCGTAGACCGAATTGTTAGGCCATCGTTCGACTTGAGATGATTTGTATATCGTTCCTTTTGTTAAGGTTCGAGCTTGTTACGTTGATCGAAGGAGGCGGCCTTCGAGTGTGTCGAGATCATTGAAGTGTTTCGTCCTTGCCATTTTTGAGGCAAGTATCATATGTCGAGTTCGATTTATCATGCTTGTGGTTTTATTTATATCGTTGAATATGAGATGTATTTCTGAAAATTCTCGTGATATTCGTTGTTGTTTGTTCGTATTGATGAACATATTGAAATGCATATGTGTATGCATAATTGATTGATTATGGTATAAATGATCCGAGGGGGTCATGAGGATCTATCGAGGGCTCTGGATCGAATGTCCACGATGCGTTGGTCCGACGGGATCATCATGGGGATTTTTGCTGCGGGCGCTGGATCGTTGGACGGGTTTTCCACCATGCGTTGGTCCGACGGGATCATCATGGGGATCTATCGAGGCTGGATCGTGGATTACCTTGTATTGTGTTGATGGAATCGTTAGGATTCGCATCGCTGGATTCCGGCGGAAGTCCGCTTGCATGTTTTATGATGCATTGATGATTGATTGTATGATGATACTTGTACTAGCATTGTTTTGCTAACCTTCTGGGGTGGACATTGTTTTGATGTTCGTAGCCGAGGAGCGGGAGGCAACCACAAGACTCTGGGACGATGGAATGGCTCAGTGATGTGATTGATGTTATTGTTATTGTGATTTGTCTTCTTGGTTCGTTTAGTACTCGAGTACGTCTGTTTTAATAAGGTCAATTCGATATGGTTGTATAAGTTAACTCATTTGATCGGTTGAATCAAATCAGATTTGAACTCCGCTTGTTCGATTAAATTGTTTTTACACTTCTAAAATTTGCCTTGTAAATCCTTATCTAAAGGGTTTACTAAGCGTAATTATTCGAATATCTCGGGTGTTACGAATATGGTATCGGAGCTAAAATTTATGGATATCTTGGCAATGGGTTAGTTGGGTCATTTACGTTATCGATTTTTGGTCGTTCGTAACATCACTGCTGAGCCAGCATCGTCGCGTGGACTGTGGTTGTAAGTTTCCTAATCTCGAATACTACTGTTTTATTTAATTCATGTCTTGTAAACATTGATGGATGTACTTTGAGAAAGTTTGTCCAGGATATTGAGAATCTATGTTTACAGTATGTTGAGAGGAGGTCGTGGACGCGGACGCGGTCGTGGACGCGGACGTGGAAATGCGAGGCAAGAAGAGTCGGTATCTACCCCAGAGATAGCCGCTAGTCAAACGGATTCACATTCCGGGGGACAGCAGGGATCGGCAAATAATAATGCAGATCCTAACGTGCCGGGAGTGCTTCACAGTGGTTGCCCAGATAAACCAGCTTGCTCAAGTTGTGGATCGCATGCAGACGGCGATGGGACAGCAGATAACGTGGAAAATCGGGAGATAAATGGCTTACCGAGGTGGTCAAATCGCATCCTCCGAAATTTGACTACTGTTGAGACGCTTTCGTGGGATCATCACAAAGGAACTAGAGAAGATTTTTGCGGGATTAACTATCCCAACGATAGAAGGTTCCTTCGCCCGGTATCTTTTGACCGGAGGCTTTCGGGGTGGGAGGCCATTCGACCAGAGGAGCACAATGTTGATGGGACGGAATTCAAATTGATGATGGAGGCACAAGATTGTCCTCGTCCAGCTAGAGAAGCCCGGTTCGGGAGTTTTTCTCACCACAAGATTCGGGAGCATCTGTGACGGACGTGATTAAGACTTTTAATCACCAAATGACTTATGTGCGCCACTTGGTCGACCGAGGCGGAGAAGATTTTTCATTTTGACATGCGAATGAAGTTTAAATTCAAAGCAGATATGTCCGGATTTGAATGTACCACCTTGGGACAAGATTTGCAGACAAGGCGTTGGCCTATGATATGAAGGAGGCAGCAGAGAGAAAGCGACTTAAGCAAAGAAACAAGGTGTCCTGCAACTTCACGGAGGATAAGAGTAGCGGACCTCGCAAGGGTCCTCTTTTCATTCATCCAGAGACCTCCGCATCCTTCTCGAGGTGGAAAGAAGTTCCTGGCAAAGACCGACTGCTTTGACGCAGGAAAGAAGTGTTACAACCGTGGCAAGGCGGGACATGTTCGACGTGATTGTTTCGCGCTGCGTGACTGCTTCGAGTGTGGACAGAAGGACACCGCGCAACATTTTGTGGGAATGCGACCCGATCTTTTGGTACTCGCACTCCACTCCAAATTCCCAAGGAGACGAGTGTGAACCAGACGCAACAGAGTGGATTTCAAAGATCGAACGGCGGGAAGAGAGAGACATCCAAAGGCCGGATCCGTTCCTCCGCGCTGCATTTAAATGAGGAAATCGAGGATCGAACACACCGCTGCATCAGGTACGATTCAGATCCTTTTGCAACCAGTTAGTGTCTTGTTCGATTCGGGAGCCACGCATTCTTTTATATCTTTGAACTGTATTAATCGTTTGAATATCTCGTGCTTGTATAACTGTGAACCTTATGTTGTGGGATTACCAAGCGGAGAGAAAATTGTGGGAACCCTAGAAGCTAGGGATTTCCCAGTATCTATAGGAGGAAGAGAGTGGCCATCGAATCTCATTGTAGTCGACATCTACGGTGACGATTTAATTCTCGGAGATGATTGGCTCAACCGTTATGGAGCTGTGCTGAATTACCGAGAGAGAGTCATTTCCATCATTGCTGATGACGGATCTGAACACTTATTTCGAGGATGGAGACCGGAAAGCTCGGGAAAATTGATCAAGGCAGTGAAAGCTGTGAAATTACTGAAGCAGGGATGTCACGAACTTTGGTGCTATGCCATGAGGAAAGAGGAAGGAGTAGAGCTCTCGTCTATTTCAGTTGTGAATGAGTTCTCAGATGTATTTCCTGACGAACTACCTGGGTTACCTCCGCAGAGGGGAGTGGAATTCACTATCGAATTAGAACCTGGAGCAGCTCCTGTTTCCAGGGCACCATACCGCATGGCGCCAACCGAGATGTATGAACTCAAGAAGCAACTGGAGGAATTGTTACAGAAGGGCTATATCCAACCTAGTGTTTCTCCTTGGGGAGCGCCCGTTCTCTTTGTCCGGAAGAAAGACGGATCCCTCCGACTGTGTATTGATTACAGGGAGCTTAATAAGATGACAATCAAGAACAAGTATCCTATACCTCGGATCGATGACTTGTTTGATCAACTGCAAGGGGCAAGGGTATTCTCGAAGATTGACTTGTGATCAGGATACCACCAGTTGAGAATTAAGGAATCGGATATACCGAAATCTGCTTTCAGATCCCTAAGACGGCATTATGAATTTGTAGTAATGCCATTTGGACTTACCAATGCTCCTGCGGTATTCATGCAATTGATGAATCGGGTATTCTTGGAATACTTGGATAAATTTGTGGTCGTCTTCATTGACGACATCCTGATATATTCGAGGGACGCAGAGGAACATGCTGAACATTTGCGTGTGGTTTTAAGCACCTTGAGGAAGGAACATCTGTACGCAAAATTTTCTAAATGCGAGTTCTGGCTTAAGGAAGTAACCTTCCTTGGACATGTGATATCAGCCGACGGAGTTCAGGTGGACCCGAAGAAAGTCGAAGCAATCTTGGATTGGGAAGCTCCTAAAAACGTAAAAGAAGTCCGAAGCTTCTTAGGACTTGCGGGATATTATCGCCGCTTTGTAGAAGGATTTTCCAAAATTGCTCGTCCGCTCACCCATTGTTAGAAAACTCAAAAGTTCATGTGGAATGAGAAGTGTCAGCTGGTTTTGAATTTAAGAGGAGGCCGACAAGACCTACATTAGCGCGCCGCAGGGAACCGGATTTATGGTATACAGCGACGCTTCAATCGGTGCAGGTTGTGTATTGATGCAGAAAGATAAAGTGATTGCTTATGCTTCTCGGCAATTGAAACCGTACGAGATTAATTACCCGACTCATGATCTGGAGCTAGCAGCTGTGGTCTTTGCCTTGAAAATTTGGCGACATTATTTGTACGACACTCATTGTCAGATCTTTACAGATCATAAGAGCCTTAAGTACATTTTCAGTCAGAAAGAATTAAACATGAGGCAGAGAAGGTGGCTGGAATTAATCAAGGATTACGACTTGGAGATTCTCTACCATCCGGGGAAAGCAAACGTAGTAGCCGATGCTTTGAGCCGTAAACTTATTTCTCTTCGAGTGTTGGAAGCACTTACGTTCCAAACCAGTATTCAACAAGAACTGATCCGCGAAGGGATTGAGGTATGGGCACCAGGAATCCAAGGGCAACTGTATGTGATGGAACTGACTTCATCATTAGTCGAGGAGATCAAGTCTAAACAATTGAACGATTCTCTGATCCTTCGATTATGTGACGAAGTAAAGAAAGGAAAGGCCCCAGGATTCGTGATACAGGACGATGGAGTTCTGAGATTTCAGAGTCGACTTTGCGTTCCCGAGGATGATGATTTGAGACGGACAATTTTGAGGGAAGCTCATAGCGCGCCCTATTCTATTCACCCAGGCAGTAGTAAGATGTATAAAGATTTAAAGCAAAACTTCTGGTGGGGGAATATGAAGAAAGACCAATCAAGATACTTGAGAGCCGGATCAAACAATTGAGAAATAAACCAATACACTTGGTTAAAGTACAATGGTCACGACATGGAGTCGAAGAGGCCACTTGAGAAACGGAGGACAGTATGAAGACTAGATATCCGGAGTTGTTTTCATCTTAAGTTTCGGGACGAAACTTCTTTTTAGGGAGGAAGGATGTAATACCCGAGATTTCATATGTAATCGAACTTGTGATATTGTAATGATTGTACTTGATCTGAGTATTATTTTCCGTATTTTATAATCCGATGTTGTCGAGCGTTTAATTTCGTGGTTGTGATTTAAAGATTGTAAATCTGCGCATATAGCGCACGCTACAGGATATGTTTAGCGTGCGCTAACGTGGATTCATAGCGCACGCTACTGAGGGTCTTTAGCGCACGCTATGCGTGGTCAATTTGATTGAGACGTGCGGTAGGTGAGATCTGCCGGGAACCCCGCTTGATCGTGTCGGGATGTACTGACGGCTTTCGAAAGCCGAGTCAACGCCTTAGCGCACGCCATGTACATGCGTAGCGCACGCTAAGTCGCCGAGCATGATTAGTCAATGAGCCGTTAGCGCACGCTACGATCGTGGTCTAGCGCGCGCTAATAGACATTTATTATAAATAGACAAAGATCTTATTCGTGATTTCGCTTCTTTCTTCTCCCATTACCCGAATTCTTACACTTAGAACATAACTTCCTCACCCTAAACACTTCATAGCAACACCCTAGCTCGTGATTGAAGATCATACATCGTTGGAGATTGGTGTCTGCCTTCTGTCGATTGCTTCGACTTCCTCCGTGTTCTTCACTACTTTGAGGTAGGTGATTCTTCACCGATGTTAGTAATGTTTTTAAGGACGCCCGATCATGTTTAGATAGCCGCTATTTCGCTTTGGATCGGTCATCATATGTTAGAAGGATATTTTCGACGTTTCGACACTTATTCATCGTATGAACCTTTGAACCATCTTAGTAGTATGGACTCCTAAGCGTTTTCAAATCGATTTATGATCAGTAATCGGAGATTACCTAGTTCGTATGTTTTACGTAAGGAATCATATGTTTTGGGACTTGGAATAATCGGAACTTAGAATATTTCGTGAAGATCGAAGATAAGATTATGATGTTGAGTTGATTATCCGTATATTTGTACCTCATGATCATGGAACTTCCACAAAACCTTATTAGCATGACATGCTTGAGGATGACTTGTTGTATCATCATAGAATTCATGAATTCACCACTGTTCAACCCAGTTTTTCCGTTAGCAGTATTCTGCCATGCAACGTTAGCGCACGCTAACATATGTGAGTTAACGTGCGCTATCGGGGTTCAGTTAACGCACAGAACGTACATAGCGTACGTTTTGTATCAGCCGATTCGAACTGTCAGTTCGTAGCTAGCGCACGCTAGTCTTATACGATAGCGTACGCTAACAGGCCGGCTTAGCGCACGTTACGTAGAGTACGTAGCGCACGCTAAGCGATCAGCATTGTTTATTTTGAGCTTTTCGGCCGTAGACCGAATTGTTAGGCCATCGTTCGACTTGAGATGATTTGTATATCGTTCCTTTTGTTAAGGTTCGAGCTTGTTACGTTGATCGAAGGAGGCGGCCTTCGAGTGTGTCGAGATCATTGAAGTGTTTCGTCCTTGCCATTTTTGAGGCAAGTATCATATGTCGAGTTCGATTTATCATGCTTGTGGTTTTATTCATATCGTTGAATATGAGATGTATTTCTGAAAATTCTCGTGATATTCGTTGTTGTTTGTTCGTATTGATGAACATATTGAAATGCATATGTGTATGCATAATTGATTGATTATGGTATAAATGATCCGAGGGGGTCATGAGGATCTATGCTGAGGGCGCTGGATCGAATGTCCACCATGCGTTGGTCCGACGGGATCATCATGGGGATCTATGCTGAGGGCGCTGGATCGCTGGACGGGTTTTCCACCATGCGTTGGTCCGACGGGATCATCATGGGGATCTATGCCGAGGCGCCGATCGCTGGATTACCTTGTATTGTGTTGATGGAATCGTTAGGATTCGCATCGTTGGATTCCGGTGGCGGAAGTCCGTTTTGCATGTTTTATGATGCATTGATGATTGATTGTATGATGATACTTGTACTAGCATTGTTTTGCTAACCCCTTCGGGGGTGGACATTGTTTTGATGTTCAGGTAGCCGAGGAGCGGGGAGGCAACCACAGTACCTACAGGACGATGGAATGGCTCAGTGATGTGATTGATGTTATTGTTATTGTGATTTGTCTTCTTGGTTCGTTTAGTACTCGAGTACGTCTGTTTTAATAAGGTCAATTCGATATGGTTGTATAAGTTAACTCATTTGATCGGTTGAATCAAATCTGTATTTGAACTCCAGTTGTTCGATTAAATTGTTTTTACACTTCTGTTAAAATTTGCCTTGGAAATCCTTATCTAAAGGGTTTACGGCGCTGTAATTATTCCGAATATCTCGGGGTGTTACATTGTGACTTTGCAATCTTATCAATACAACGAACAAATTTATCCAAAGTATAATTTCGAGTATACATGTACTTCTTCAACTTGGCATGTTGGCTCTCAACTCTGTTGGATGTGCGATTTCCAAAGTTCAAAGACTGGTCAATCGAGGCAGACACAAAATATTTTTTTATATTTATCCAACCAGTTATCATTTACGTATCTTAAAACACCTGAAAGGAAAGATAAATAAATATTGGATAGGAGGTATGGATAAAATTCTCGGACTATAAAAAACTATTAATGTAAAATACTTCAGGGGTATTTTGACAACAATGTTCGAAGTTTCTCGTAGTTTTCCGTATGTGATATCCACGTTGGAGAATCTTCTAGTAACTTCCACGTCGATTGGAAAAGTTCCCAATCACGTTGCGACTTAATAGTTGGCCTGCAATTCTTGAAAATATTTCGACCAATGTGCCATCTACAGAGTAAATGATTGGCGTGCGGAAAAACTATTTCACACGCATTCATGAGAGCCAACTCTCTACCTGTGACTATAATAACACATGGGTGCATGCACTCATTTAGCCTCCACTTTAGCTGTTCCAAGGCCCATTTATAGTTGTCCATATTTTCTTCGCTCATAAAAACAAAAGCTATGCAAAATGTCATGTTGGTTGAAGTTACACCAACAATTTGAACAAAAGCCATATTATATATGTTCGTCTTGTACGTGGCATCTATAATCAACACGTGTGGGAATGCACGCCATATCTCAGAAGATGTAGGATGAACAAAAAATAAAGCTTGCAACTCGTTTGTAATTGGGTGTGTATATGTCTGATAAATATAACGATTAATATGCAAAAGGGACAGAAGAACCTGCATTGAAGTTTCACCGGCTTTCTCGTCGTTGCGAATTTTTTTTGTGCCTCATATATTGTCGGGAGTGTTGACAACTTAGTCTCATCTTGATCCTTTAGCGTTGATAGAATTTCACGTGGTGGGACACTCTTCCACGTCAAATCTTCTACCAAATGAAAGTCATCATCAAATAACCGCCTTGCATATGCATGACCCTCTAGATGCACTGTAGGGGGTGGTTATGTTGATCGCATACCACTCTTATCGTCCAATAATGATGTTGCAATGAATATTTTCCTACCAATTGAAACGGACAATCTGTCTTTTTGGTACTAGGATTTCTACTTGATCCGGATCCATCAGGTTTACCGCTACGATCACACATAAGAAATAATTTATTTATAAAACCACTTTTATATTTTTTTGATCTTTGTGTGACGATAACATAACCAAAAGAGTATGCCATATTTTTCACTCAGTTCATCATATCTTCACGAGACCCAAAAACCTACAATTGAATTTAAAAAACGGTGTTGTGACGAATATTAATTTTATTAAAATATTATAAATATTTATTATCTAAAATTTATTATACCTGATCGGTAAAAAATGGTGATGTCCATGTGGAAACTTGAGCTTCTTCAGTTCCATAAAAAAATTGAGCGTCATCAACACCCGGATTTGAGTTGTTTTCGTAAAAAAATGACATCTTTCTGTCAAAACAAAATAATTTCCTGCAATAAAAAAATATCATCATATATGATAAATAAAAATTAGATTTATCAACAAATGAACCATCACTACATACAGCAGGAAACACTACAAACCTTAAGTCTTTTGTCTGAGAGAAAAGATCGTTTGTGGCCACATTTATATAAGAGTTATATAAGAGAGAGAAAGTGTCATGTGCCCCAACACTAAAAAAACATCCCCTGCCACCCACTGTACGCACGCCCTCCACTGTACACCCACGGGACCCACTACCCCACTGCCACCCACTGTATATGTATTTTTATTTTTTTATGTCAAATCAAAAGCACGCCCCTTTTAGTGGTGTACACCCGGGGGTGTACAAACCACAACTCCCAATAAAGTTTCTGCATTTGGCCAAAGTACTAGTTGTACCCCCTCTTTTCTCATTGTCATAGAGAATGTCATTTAAATCACCAGTAACAAGCCATGAGAGTTGGAATATATCCTCTACATGCATCATGTTATCCCATAATCTCCTCTTAGCTTCAATATTGGGCTTGGAATACCAAGCAGATTGACTCTGAGTATTAACCATCGCATGTATACACTGATCATTAATATCGACAACATCCAAGTCAACATTTTGATAGTTATAAAGCATCCAAATACCCCCCTAGGCTCATGTAGACGGAGAAATTACAAAGCCAAAATAACCCAAATTTGCCAATAACTCTAGAAGGAGACATATCTGTGTGTCTTTAAAGTGAAAAACACATCGGGTCTATGGAGAACCCTCAACTGATCAAAGGTGGTTTGAAAACCATCCTTTCTAACTCCTCTTACATTCCATGACATAATTTTAAGAGGAGGATCCATAACAAATGTTTGGTTAGTGACCTAGCGAGCCGGAGCTCCTAGGTTGACCTGTAGGGGCGATCCCCTGACGACGACCAGGTTCCGCCACAATATGAAAATCGTTGTCGTATTCCAAATCGTTTCCCGACCATCCATGGTCGAATTCCATGTCATCACCTAATGGGTCAAAAGAATTATTTAAATCAAAAACTTGTTTGATCCCTGCTCAAGCTTTTTCGATCTCCCTCACCTGGATATATTTATTGGTGACATCTTTCAAGAATGGGCGTTTGGTAGGTGGATTTCTGCCTGGAGGTATCTTCCCCCATTCGAGTTCTTGCTCCTAGGGTTCGCCGTCAAAGTCTGAGCTGCTCCCCCTTCGCACCCAGTTTGTTTACCAGGCTTCCTTCATTTCCTTCGCAACATCAACCATGGACCAAAGCCCTCCTTGTTCTCATTCTCTTTGCTGTCTTCATTATCTTTAGAGGGCTCTGGGGTTTCAGCTTTCTTCATCCCTGTTGGAGCGGAAGAATCCATTCTCTGGTTGTTCTCATCCGTTTTGGGGGATACCTTCTTCATTGAACATTTGTTAGTACCATGATCGAGTCTCCCACAATTGAAGCAAAGGGTGGGCAGATTCTCATAGATCACATTATACTCCTTCCGATTTACATTTCAATACATCTTCTAATCGGTTTCGATAGGTCTACATGCACACACGGGCAAACTTACCCCTCGTACGCCAATATGTCTTGGCATCCACCTTAACAGGCTCGTCCAATCCTTTAGGGGGAGGGAGTGCGGCTCGGGTAGTGAATCGGGTTGAGGTACCCGATCGGCAACACCGCCCCGTGGGGCTCGGGTAGTGAAAATCGGGTATGATTTCGGCTTCCAAGCCCGATCGGTGGAAGGAGAAAGATGTGTGTGTGTGTGTGTGTTTTTTTTTTCTTTTTTTTCTTTTTGAAAAAAACGATCGTTTCCAACGGCTATCTTGCATTAAATAAATAAAAAAAAAATTCTCTTTAAAACCAAACATTTTCAACTCATTTTTTCAAAATAAAAACACACAAAACATAAATAAAAACACACACTAATCTTTCAAAAACACAAAACCATGGATCCAAGAAGAGGTAAAAAAACTTCCACCTCGCAACCACAACAAACTCCGTTAGGATTTAGCCAATTTTATTCTCAAGCATCCCCGAATCAATTTTACGTTCCACAACCCCCATCTCCACATCCATTTTACCAATATAATATGGGTCCTCCTCAAATGAATCCTCAACACTACAACATCACTACTACAAGCGAGTTCTCCCCGTTCGAAAATATTGATGAAGACGTAGAGTGCGTACCCGAAACACAACCACTACCAAACGAAGAAGACAAAGATGAGGAAGTTCAAGAAGTCAATCCGAGAGGGAAGAAAAAAGCATTCGGGGGGAGGAGGCCCCGTGAACTTTGGTCGCCGGCACAAGAGGAGGCTTTGGCGAAAGCATGGATTCAAATCTCCGAATGTGGCGTTGTCGGTAATGAACAAAAGTCCGACGGTTTTTGGAAACAGATTCTCAAGCATTACGAGGCAACTATGGGTTCGAGTTCACGAACTTTTCATGCGTTGAATACCAAGTGGAAAACAATGAACACGACCATGGGTATTTTCAACGGCTACTACCTCCAAGCGGTACAAACTATATTTTTTATTTTACATAATCTATATTTTTGATTTAACATAATCTATATTTTTTATTTTGTATATAATGTAGAAACGTGCTAAGGCTAGTGGGTGCAACGACTTGGACGTGGTGAGGCAAGCTGAGTCCGATTACTATACAGCAAAAAAAAGACAATTTACTCATACCTTGGCGTGGGAGGTTGTCAGAGGTCATGACAAATGGACGGAGCAAGAATGTTTTCAAGATATTGCCGGTGCGACAAGCAACTCTTCAAAAAGGAAGTCGGGGGAGTATGAATCGGCAAGCAACACCATTCCCGACATGAATGAAGACCCCACCCCTCCATTTTCATCAAGAAAGATGAAAAAGAAGCAAGGCGCATCCTCGTCGATCTCAAGTGTTGCGGATGAAATCAACTCCTACACACAAAAGAAGACACAATATTTGGAAGAAAAACGCGAGAAGGATGCTTTGGCAAAACAATTATTGGCTACACAAATCGAGGGGGCGAAGTTCAAGAATGCACAACGGGAGATGAAGTTTTTTTTGGAGCCGCATGATCACATTCGCGATCCCGCTATGTTGGAATTCATTGTTAACCAAAAACGTGAACTTGCGGCCAAACACGGATGGTCTTGCAATTTTTAAGTTGTAGTTTCAACTTGTTTTAATTTCAACTTATGTAATGTTTTTTTTTTAAGTTATAGTTTCAATTTTTAAGTTGTAGTTTTTTTTAAGTATTATGTAATGTTTTTTTTAATGAAATGATATGTTTTTATTTTAAATATTGTATGTGATTTTATGTATGAAAAAAGAAAAATCGGGTACTAAGTGACCACTCCTTCCACTTAGGGTAGTGTTAGGGTAGAATTGGGTAGTTTTGAATTGGAGGGTTTTTATTGGATAGAGGTGACGTGGCACATAGGTTACTAGGTGAGGGAGTGGTCACCTAGTAACCTAGGTGCCACGTCACCTCTATCCAATAAAAACCCTCCAACTCAAAACTACCCAATTCTACCCTAACACTACCCTAAGTGGAGGGAGTGGTCACCTATACTACCCGATTTTTTTTTATATTTTTAATACATAAAATTACATACAATATTAAAATAAAAACATACCATTTCATTAAAAATAAAAACATTACATAATACTTAAAAAAAATATTACATAAAAACATACCCGATTTTTTTTTCATACATGAAATCACATACAATATTAAAATAAAAACATACCATTTCATTAAAAATAAGAACATTACATAATACTTAAAAAAAACATTACATAAAAACATACCATTTCATTAAAAATAAAAATATTACATAATACTTAAAAAAAAGAAACATAACATAATACTTAAAAATAACTAGATTAAAATAAAAAACCCACTAATCATCGAGATGCGGCAAGTATTGACGTGCTACGTGCTCCGTGAGATCATATCGAAGTCGGTCATGGAGAACTTCGTTCTTGCAGCCATGCATAAATTTTCATCATACTCATCGGGGGGATTGCCGGTTGCGAGTTGCCTAACGGCCGAAGTGATTTTTTGTTTCGCCGTGAAACTTTTTTTCGAACGCGCATCGTAGCCTTCTTGAAAATATGGGTATCTCGCTTCAATGTCGCCCACTATTTGCAAAAACATGCTTTTCTCCATTCGAATTTTTTTTTTAAAGTACTCTTCGTTGTACTTTGGTGTTTCAACGAACCAATCATTCTCCAACGTTTGAAGACCTATTTCCCGTTGACGATTTACGCTAGTTCGGCTAGAGCTTGCCGTGTGTCTTCAAATCTTGGCGCTTGAAGATAAGTTGCAACGAGCTACCCGTGGATATCTCGTCGGACGAAGACGGAATAATGCATTCGAATTCGGAAGAATCGGAAGACATTTTATTAATTATTTTTTGTTTTGGAGAGATTAGTGTGTTTTTATTTTGAAAAAATGAGTTGAAAAAGTTTGATTTTATAGGGAATTTTTTTTTTTTTTTTTTTTTTTATTTGAACTAGCCGTTCAACGGCTAGTATTTTCATAACCAAACCCCCCCCCCCACCGATCGGCTTCCGAAGCCGCAAGGTAACACCGCCCGCCTTACCCGACGCCCCGGCGGCGGTGTTACCGCTCGGGTAAGGGTACCCGATCCCCTTACCCGAGCCCCACTCCCTCCCCCCTTAGCAATGTTCAACAAAACCGATTCGTGATATAATGGAAGAGGAAGGTATTGCACCCTCACCCAAGTTATAGCTGTCATGATTTTAAAATCTATGTGATTGAAATCCATAACCATGTTCTCCGCATCAGGATTCTCCCGGCTAATTGCTGCGGACCTCCTGTGAGGATGTAATTCATGCTAATCCGGTCCAGCTTATGGATGACGTACAAATTAAACCCTACATCTATCAGATCATAGGGTCATCTCAAGTCCCATAGCGTGTTAAGTCTCCCCTTCGGAATAACATCGCAAATTCTACCTGGGGTTTTCATTATAATCGCATCATTCCAGGCGTCATTAAACGATCGCACAGAATCCTCCTCAATGGTGATGACTGTAATATATTTCTTAGTTCCCCCGTCGATAATTTTATCTTGGCTAGTTCATCCTCCTTTGCCAAACCAAAATGAACATCAGATTTAGGGATATCCTTCGAAACACGATCAGCCCACGATCCTCCCTTCATTGTCGCCGCATATTTCACAGTTTCTAGATCTGGAAGTTCAGTAGATCGTATTCGCTTGTGTTTCTCTCCTCCGGGAAGGGGAGAAAGGATATTTGCCAGACGATCCGCATCGGTGGTAGGGTTAGAGCCACCAGAGTCATCGCACATAAAGGTATCCATTAACTCTTTGTGATGGAGAGGAATCTAGAGTTCAAAGGCCTTTTCAATTTATGTCCACATGTCTCTTGGATGATAGGTGCCGCAACTTGATGAAAGACTTTTAGATCCAGCAACATACTTTCTGAAAAGGCTATTGAAATTCTGCCGCAGATTTTACGTAACTGGAATTGCAAGTCTTTTGGCAACATTTTCAGACATAAAAGAAGATTGCTTGCACGGATTGAAGGGGTCCAATGCAGTCTTGATAAACAGGTCACTGATAACCTTCTTAAATTTGAGGCTAAACAACTTCGGGATTTTAGTTTAGTCTTGAATCAAGAAGAGCGCTTTGAGGATAGAAATCCCGGATCCAATGGATGGTCGAGGGAGAGCAAAATATTCAGTTTTTTCACCAATAAACTATTAAGCGGAGGCGTAGAAGTATGATTCAGACACTCAAGATCGAAGGAGAGTGGTGTATGGACCAGCTGACTTTGGTTGATCATGTTAGGAGTTATTTTTAACTCCATATTCAGTGAAAACAACAGTGGAGGGATTTTTCTTTCTAGGTCGGTGCATCAACGTTCTATTTGCAGGTCAGATAAAACATGCTAGAGGAGAGCGTGGACTAGAAAGAATTGAATGAGGTGGTGTGGAGCTTCCAGCCTAACAAGTCTCCGGGTCTTGATGGTTTCCATCCCGGGTTCTATCAACACTTTTGGGATGATATTAAGAATCTCCTACTTCAGTTTGTGCACAATACCATGGCTACTGCAAGTTTTGATAAAAGGGTAGGCGACCCTTTCATCTGCCTTATACCCAAAGTGCCGAACCCGGACACCGTTAATAAGATGCGACCAATTACTCTTTGCAATATGTCGTATAAGATCATTACCAAAATCTTGACACGACGTCTTAAGAGTATCATGCCCTAGATTATTGCGCCGACACAGAGTGCCTTTATCAAAGGACGGGGAACACATGATAATATCCGATTGGTTCAAGAAATTATCCACACTTGCAAATTGAGGAAGAAACCTGTAATAGGTGATATGATAATCAAATTGGATCTAGAGAAAGCTATGACAAGCTTGACTGGAACTTCCTGGAGGATACTTTGCCACATTTTGATTATCCAGATAGGATTGTTTCTCTGATTATGTTTTGCGTCTGTAATTCGAATCCTAGGATTCTTTGGAATGGTAGCCCGGTCGACCATCTTAATCCCTCGTGTGGCTTGCGACAAGGGGATCCTCTATCACCCTACTTGTTTGTCATGTGTGTGGAGCGGCTGTTTTATATGATTACCAAAGCAATTGAGACAGGTAATTGGACTCCGTTCAGTTTTAGCCGCAAAGGCCCTTTAATCGCATGTAGCATTTGTCGATGACCTGATCCTTTGTGCTAAAGCAGACGTTCGGAACACAGCTTGTACCAAAAATGTTTTATCTGCCTGAGGCATGAAAATTAACTCAGAAAAATAGAAAATCTTCTTCTCTAGTACTAACAGAAGATGTCAGAGAAGAGCAATTTGTGAAGTGTTGGGGGTATAGTAGCACCCGGAACCTGGGGAAATATCTGGGGGTGCCGATCTTGCATGGAAGGGCTACATCTGGTGCATTTCGAGAACTAGTTGAACGCGTCGCAAAGAGGCTTTCCACTTGGAAAGCTAAACTTTTATCCATGACAGGATGCTCGACTCTGATTAAATCAATTACTTCCGCTATTCCAAACCACGTTATGCAATCTCAGTGGCTTCCTGGCGGGGTTTGCGAGGAACTTGATCGTTTGAATAAAAGGTCCTTATGGTCTAATGATGTGGACAAAAATAAGGTTCACTTGGTTTCTTGGAACAAAGTGATAAAACAAAAGTGCTTGGGTGTTGGGTATCCACAGGTCCCGGCTGGCCAAGTTATCGCTTCTTGTCAAAGAAGCTTGGAGGATGATAAAAGGCGAGAAAACTCCCTGGTTGGACGCATGTAGAGAGAGATATCCGAGGTACAAAATTTTCGACTTTTATTCTATTAGAGGATCTGAATCTAATTGCTTCAAAGGTATCGTTCGTGGCTACGAAGCTATCAAGAATATGGTTGGTAAACGCATTGGCAATGGAAGATCATCTTCCTTTTGGTTTGATCATTGGGCAGGTAAGTCCACTCTTGCGGAGTGACCTTGGTTTGTTAGTTGCGGATGTCTGGGACCCCAGAGAGGACTGAAATTTGGCCCGTATCCGCTCTCAATTGACGGATGATGCTATTAGTGTGATAGCTTCTGTGTCGATGCCTATTTCTTCAATGCATGAGGATACATTATATTCCTAGGGGCTTCAAATGGGGTTTTGATAGCTAAATCAGTGTACACATGCTTATTAGATGAGAAGAGTTCAATCAATAACTACTCCAGTGAGGTTTGGAATTGGCTGTGGAAATTAAAGTGTCAACCGAAGCTGGAGTATTTCATGTGGCCATGTGCTCAGGGTAGAATTGCTACTAGTATATTCCTTAATATGATCGGCATTAAAGAAGTCAGTGCATGCCCTCCTTGCAATGCTGACCCGAATTTTGTTCGTCATATTTTGAGGGTCTGCGTTTTTGCTAAGGAGATGTGAGTTAGTTATAGCTCCTTCTGACTGGACAACTTTCTTCTCCGTGGACGACAATGACTGTTTTAGAAAGCTTGGGAACAAGAAGCTATGTAATACGTTGGTCGAGAATGCCCCTTGGGACATGACCTTTGTTGCCACCATTTGGCAAATATGAAAGAGTAGAAATAAATGGATCTTCGAAGGATGTTGCTCGCCACGAAGAGAAATATGTTTTAAAATTAATCAACAGATTCATGACACTCTTAAGGCCTTCCCCAGCCGGTTGCATGAGGAGAAACATAGACAACCTGGGAAGTGGTCAAAACCACCTGTAGGATGGAATAAACTGAATGCAGATGCTAGCTGCATTGTTGATACAGGATCAACTGTGGCCGGTGGTTTGTTATGTGACGAGAATGGAGACTGGGTTTATGGCTTTTGTAAAAAACTTACAACATCCTCCATCAATATAGCTGAATTGGAGGGATTGAGGATTGTAATTAAGTGACTCGAATGTACTTGGATGTAATTAAATAAGTCAAATAGGTGATTCAAATAGGTGATTCGAATGTGTTTTTGTGTTAATCGAGTAGGTGACTCGAATGTCTTCGAGTAAAGGTCAAATATGATAATTTGATTATAAAAAAAATGGTGTTAAACTTGGGAAATTTTTTTACTATAGTCAAAAGGGCACGAGGGAGTTTTCACACAATAACTGTATTCGACTAATTATTTACCCTTTTTAGGGTATGTTTATCAAATTTGTCTGTCTGGGTAATTGTGTCTGTCTGGGTAAATTTGTCTGTTTGGGTAAATGTGTCTGTCTGGGTAAATTGATGTTGTTGTTTACTTTTTTATCTGAATAAACTGTCTGAATAATAAAAATGATCGATTTACCCCTGAATATGAATTATAAGTTGTTTTATAAATTGTTTATTGTTTAAGCAATATAAATGATATAATCCAAAAATCAAAACATAAATTCATAAAGTACTTAAAAATCCAATTTCAAACACAAAGAAGTCAAGTTCAAACATAAAGTAGTCAAATTCAAACATAAAGTAGACAAATTTAAACATTATTGAAAATTCAAATTTGACTCATCTTATATATATATATATATTATTTAAATTTAAACAAAATATTACACATAAATGATTCAATTTTGTATGTAAGTAATATATAAAATATTTAATACATATATAAATAATACGTATAATATACAATATATATATTTATATAGAAATATATTTTAAATAGATAAGAACATATATAATAAATATTATACATATGAATAAATGTTAATATATTAGTAATATATAATATTTACTTTTATATTCATAATATATATATATATATATATATGATATTTTTTATATACAAATGTGTGGTTTTCAATTAGAGATAGTGGAGTTATTTTTTTGTCTTAATGGGGACAACACCCATTTTCATGTATAATGAATAACCCATTTTTATCTGCACAAATAAGCCATTAAACCACAAGTAAGCAATTCCAAACTGTCTGAGCGAATAAGACATTTTATCCATTAAGTTGATTAAGTCACCAACAAAACAACTCCCTTAGTTGTGTATCTGGCAGCAGCTTTTACGGTGGAGACAGAGTAGGTGCACCATACCAGACCAGACTAGTGGAGAGAGAGAGACGTTTCATATTCCAAGTCTTCATAAATTATACCCTCCCTGCTTTCAAATCTTTTACTGTCAGTTTCACAATAAAATAGGGGGTTATTAAGACCCTCTATATTACTAAATAAACCCTTCCTAAGGAGGAAAGATGTCCTTTTTTTTTTTTTTTTTTTTTATTCTTTTGTTGTTTTTTGGTGTGTGTGTTATGTTTTTAAGTGTTTATTTGTTATGTGTTTTTTGTGTAATGTTTTTTTAGTGTTTATTTGTTATGTATTTTTTGTGTAATGTTTTTTTAGTATTTATTTGTTATGTTTTTTGTGTTATGTTTTTTGTATTTCTATTTAATTAAACAACAACAACAATAACACGTTAAACATTAACACATTAAAAAAATACAATAATTGTTATTATTCAGTTAAACAATAACAACATTAACACATTATTTAAAAACACCACCACCAAATGTAGTGCATTTACTATGTTTGTGCTCTTATATTTATAACATAAATCAGTAATCATTTACTATGTTTGTGCTCTTATATTCTCAATAATTTCAGTATACATGCGTTGTCGATTCAAATATAAAGTTTCCCATGCGGATGCATTGGGAAGTCTGTACGCACTCCATTGTGGGTGAGTATTGGGGAGTGGTGAATTTTCATCCAGTGTCACATAAATGTAGTGAGCACAGTCGTCGTCCCCCACACGGGCAATCACAAGGGGGCCACTTTCTTCTGATAAGTCTGGACCGGACAAAAGCGGACAACACGTAAAACTTTGTTGTGGGGATATAGATACAACTGGCCGGTTTATCAGTGAAGCAATAACCAACCCCGTGTTTGGCATACTCATCCAGTAGGCCCTAGGTGCAAATCCAGGACGGAACCATTCTATCGAGCTCCGAATGTGGTTAAAGCCATCACACCACCACATTCCTGTGTAATAGTCCCTGTGAGTGTCTAACTCTTGGATTAAAAGAGCTCGAATTTCGGACCACCTATCTTCCTGGTAACCAATACCTACGGCAACGCACCGAAACCCACAATTTCCATCACCTAGCACATTATAAATACTTATGATGTATCGATGGAAAAGCTCTGGAATTTGCTCCATCAAATATTCGCCAACTCCATCTCGAACGTATAACTTATGTCTTCTACTTTGTTCAACTCTGGGACCCATGTATGAACTATGTCTTGCAGGTTCTTTGTTCAAGTTCGGGACTTTTGTAGATCTTGAATTTGTGCTTCTTCGGTGATTTACGGTTGGTTCTTTATTCAAGTCTGGGACTTTTGTAGCCTGGGACTTTTTGTCCTTTGTGCTGGGATGTCCACGAGTACTTTTGTGAACAGCAGGTTCACGTATATCAACAGATTCGGGATCGTATATCCCTCTCACCTTCTTTAACATACTTTTCTTGACAAACAACGACATTTTGCCAAAAACATTCTTGAATTGTCGTATGTCAGTTTCACAAGAAGGACCGTCTTCAGGCGTAGGAGTACTGATACTAGGCCACGGAACAGCTAGGGTTCTCCAAAAAATATCAATTCTCTCCAGTGGAATGGCCATTTTGCATTCATTAAAAGTGACTCATATATATTACTGATATTAATGGGGAAAATAACTTGATAGTCATAAATTTAATATACTTACTATGAATTCGATAGTAAAGCAGTTCGTGAAAGCATGGTAGCCCATAAATTGACCGCAACTGATGACCACATTCTTCTGGGGTGATCGACCGTTGGAGTTCTTCGAAAATAAGTTCCAAAGCATAATTGGAAACTTTATACCACAATTCTGCAAATAGTGGTATATTACATTTATGCATTTTCTCGTTTTTGCTTCTATTAAAAGTTTCTTTTATCGCAGTTTCTTGCGCAATGATAATCTTATCGATCGAACTCAACAACGTGTCTAAGTTGGATTGTGTGGTGCCCAAGTATACTTTCAACAACGCGTGTTGACTCTCAACTCTGCATGTTGTTGACTCGCCGTAGTTGCGATATTGATCGGTAATAAACGAGAGAAACATGTCTGAATAACCTTGCAGCCAGTTATTCAGATACGAAAAAATATCTGGAAAAAACAATGAATTAATAAAAAGTCCTCCGGGTACTTATTTATTAAATAATAAAAACAATGAATTAATAAGTAAGTACCTGCATGTTCGACCAATAACTGTTGTAGGTGTTCATAATAATGCGTGAATATGGCCCGTGTCGGAGCTTTAACCATCCAATCTCATGTTCCTTTAATGGACTCATACTCCTTTAGCGTACTGCATCTATTTCTGCAATACTGAAGCACATTTTGTGAAATATGCCATCGACAAAGTAATTTGTTAGCATTCGGGAATTCTTCTCTGCATGCCCCAACCAACGTTAAATCTCTGTCAGTGATGATAACACGCGGGTAATATTCTTCGTCTATCACCTCCTTCACGCATTGCAATACCCATTGAAAATTAGGTCCTTTTTCTTTGTCTAAAAAGCAAAAGGCATTGAAAATGTTTTGTTTGTTGAAGTAACTCCAACAATTTCAAAAAACGGCAATTTAAACAACGTGGTGTTGTATGTGGAGTCCATTAGCATGATTTCTGGGAATGTACACCATAACGCATATGACGTGGGGTGAACAAAAAATAGTTCCTCAAGCTCATCAGTGACCTCATTTACCCTCGGGTAATATGTATAACCTAAACGCATCAAATGTGACGAAAGGACTTGGATTGGAGTTCTATCACCTATTATGGCTCCACGTATCTTATTTTGTGCGTTATATATAGTTCTAACGCTAGACACGTTATCCGAATTACGCTCCTTTATCGACGAAAGCTCGACTCCACCATCCTCCGCCTTCAAGGCGTAGCACCAATAATCAGTACACCACTTTCGTAGGAGTCTCATCGCCTTCAAGGCGTTAATAACAAACTTCTGGTTTCTCTTTCGCCCCGTGAAAGAGTGTTTGGTGCCGTCCTCAGCTAGAATGGTGATGCTCCTCGTGCGGTAGTTCATGATTGCACCATGCCGCTCGAGCCAATCATCCCCGAGAATCAAATCCTCACCCTCAATACCCACAACAATAAGATTAGAGAGCCAAGCCCTCTCACAAATAAACACAGAACAGTCCCGGACCTCTCGATCACCGATGATTCTATCACCGCTAGGAAGTTTAATGATGAAAGGCTCGCATGGTGATAAGCAGTCAAGACTCAAACGGCGCACACACTCCAGAGAAACGAATGAATGCATAGCACCCGAATCAAAAAGCACACTGACAGGATGGGAATGGATATGAACGGTACCTGTCGCCACAGTGGCCGCTGGATCATCGGCCCTTCTCATCTCATAGATACGTGGAGGGGTAGAGCCAACACCGGAAGCTCCCCCTCTAGTGGGCTGACCCCGACCTCTCCCTCGGCTAACACTTGGCGGAGACTGCGGAGCGAACGAGCCCTGATTCACACTCGGCTCCCTAGGTGCTGGAAAAGAAGTCTGAGCACCAAGAAGCCGTCTTGCCCACTCACAAAAGGAAGCCTTATGGCCCGACTGACCACAAGTATGACAAGTCAGAGGCGGACGAGGACACTCCCGGTTCCGATGGCCCGGCTCACCACAGTTAAAGCATTTGACATCCCGAACGGAGGCACTGATAGTACCTCGATAGCCCCCAGAGAAACGAACCGAATTACCTCCAGGAATATTCGCAGACTGAGATTTCTGCTGACCTCCACCCTTGTGACCCGAGAAATTTCAGGTGGATTTCTGTTTCTTACTCTCCCGAACCGCCGCACTGGCTGTTACCGACATATCATAAGCAAGAGCTCGACTCTGATAATCCTTCAAAGTAGTACAGACGAGCCCAGACATGTAGTCCCGAATTGACAGTTTCATCCTCCTGGAAAAATGGAAAATTTTGTCGCTCTCCTCGACAACTTGGGTCTTCACATAGCCCAACTCCTTGTTAAAATCGGCAATAGCTTGGGATACGGGAATATCTCGTGGTTGAGCATCATAGAAGGCATGGACTCGAGCCTCTGCCTAACCGCCACGGCGATTCAGTCTCCATCAATTTCTGAAATTCGGCCCACGAAGCAACATGGTCTTTGGGCCCAACGGCCTCCCACCAATCCGTAGCGTCCCCAGTGAGAAAGTACTGGGCAATAGGGACCTTACGGTCCTCGGGACAGTTGGTAGCAGTGAATACTTTAGATATCTCCTTGGTCCACCCCTCCCAGCCGATCAGGTCCGAAGCTCCCGAAAACTGAGGAGGATGCATCTTGATGACATCCTGAAGCCAACGATCCATTCCGCCCCGGTTAGCGTGGGCCGAATCCGGGTTCTGGACCACCTGAGCTATCACCGCCATTTGGTTTACCATTTGCTGCATAACGGCCGCAATACCAAGGTCGGCGCGCTCCTGAGAAGAAGCATGACTGTGGCGGTCGCCGGTACTGCCGACTCCCGAAGAATGCGACGTGGCCGCCCCACCGGCTGCCCCACGTCCTCGGCCGCGTCCACGACCACGACCACGACCACGGTTTCCTCCGGCATCCATACTGGTGTTAAGAGATAACAGAAGTATATTGATGATGAGTAAGGGAGGAAAAAGGAACTACGATTCAAGAAGCGGAAATACAATGCAAGAAAACAAAGGACCGAATAAGAAAACTTACTAGCACTGGAAGTACCGAGATGCTGGCAGCGGTGTGACAATATGCAAAACAAAACACAACTAAACCCAAATAACCGACAAGCCTAGGTATCCATAAACCTAGCGCTCTGATACCATTTTCTGTAACACCCCCGAGATATAGGGTATATTACAGTGCCGTGGACCCCTACATGGGACCCACCAGGCTAGACACAATTTACCACAGTAAAAATACACATCATCCAATTAAAAATCAAATCACACGCCCGGTACAACCGGCGGAATAATCAATAATGGCAAACATAAATAACTTGACGAATACAAATCTTAATCCGAAGAGAAAAGCCTAAGTACTCGCGAGTACAATCTATAAGTTTCAAAAGTGGACAACAACCATATCGAATGGAATAACGGAAATAAAAGGGCTCAAACGCATATGTCAACGACCCTTGCCAACATCCTCGTACTGTCCCTGCGCTCGCTCGTCCGGATGATCATAACCTGAAATCCATAACAAGAATTTCCCCACAACGGGTCCCCATAGGGGTTAGCAATTACGCTAGTACAAGTAATCAAGGCAAACCAATCGCTTACACATTTCATAGTACATGCACCAATATCATTTCAAAAACCAAAACCAGACATGTATTTTCCGGAAACAAACAGTCAAATAATCAATTTGCCTAGGACCAGGACGCCACCATGAATCCCACCCGAGGCCTCTAAGGACCCTCCCGAGCTGGCCACTTTATAAAACAAGTCACGCACAGGCATCGCCTAGGACCAGGACGCCACCATGAATCCCACCCGAGGCCTCTAAGGACCCTCCCGAGCTGGCTAGCGAAACAAACTCGTGACTCCAGAGTGAAGTCATAGATTCCCCCGAGGCCCCGTCGGACCCTCCCGAGGTGAGTAAAGCACACACAATATACATTACCATTTCATGTTAAGCATAAAGGTTTCCAAAAATACTTGCCTTGAATAATAGACGACGCAACGAACAGAAGAAAAAATGCCGACGAATGCTAGGGACCGACAATTACGAACCTAACAATTCGAAGAACACAATCACCACCAACCCTAACAAATACGGAATTGGAATACACCCGAAAACCCGCCTACGATTCATGTATATTCGTATAAAAACAACAACGAGGGCGGACCACAACCAAACCCTCTCGATTAAAAAAATACCACGAAATATACCATGAATCCGTAGGAGAACCAACAATACCAACAAGATTAATCATATTCATCATGAATTAATCTATCATACGGAACGAATCGGACGAAAAAGTGAAAACCCCCAATTTACCTAAAAGAAGGTTTTAGGAGTTTACCTCGAATTAAAGACGAAGAACACGATTAGATGTTGATAAAATACTCCAAAAACTCGAAGAAGATGATGGCTCGGAGTTGCTAAGCTTCAAATCGCCGGAAAACACCAAGAAAATCGCCCACGAGTCGGAGGATAGGAGAAGGATGAAAAATGACCGAAATCGGTCAACTCCTGGGTTTATAAACCCAGGCCGCGTTACGTACGTTAGCCACCACTTACTAACGTACGTAGGCTGTGTTACGTACGTAATACGTAAGCTATAAGGGCCTTACGTACGTAACCAAAAAGGCAGAAATGTTTGTACCCTTTTACACTAGGACGTTACGTACGTAACCAAAAGGTGTGTTACGTACGTAATATTCTTTTCTGGGAAGTACAGACCAGAAATAGATAAGGAATGTACCGAAAAGAATCGAAATATAACGGTGAACAATTCACGATGGTACGAACGTAAAGGACTCGAAACGACGAACTTAAGTGTTGAAGGAAAACATATTCCCGACTACCCAAAGGTTCGGAAAAACAACAACAAACGTAATTTTCCCAAAACTTCGGGAAATTTAGAAAACGGCCCAAAACATCCGAAATGTACGATACATGGTCGAAACACCAAACAAAAGTTCAAAACATGCATAATAACATGAGATGGATCCTCGGCAACCCCGAAACGGCGGTTCCGAACGACGATTTACGAGAATACCCGAAATAGCGACGAAAACAACATGAAACACCAAATCGAGTAAAACGAGTCCGAAACAAGCTCGAACGACAAAATGTCCAATATTAAATATCCTCAAAATGTCAATACGGTTACAAGTGAGTTGCCAAAAACAAAAATACACCAAAATGAGAATATTAGACTTGCAGTGGCCGGATCCAAAAACAATCAACCTACTGATGAGAATACATCAACCCAGACGACGGATCCAAAAACAATCCCTATTATCTACCTGCAGTGGCCGGTAGTTTGGAAAGACGCAGAAGAACAAGTTTCAGACATATCAAGCAATCGGACCTGGATGACCCCACTGATGGAATATCTAGAGCAAGATATACTCCCTGATGATAGGAACGAAGCACGTCGAGTCAAAGCTCAATCAGCCCGATTCTCCATCATCCGAGGTAAACTTTACAAACGTTCTTATTCTGGTCCATACTTGAGATGTATTAACCCTGCAGAAGCAAAATACGTCCTGGCGGAGCTACACGAGGGGGAATGTGGAAACCACTCAGGCGGAAGAAGTTTGGCTCACAAAGCTCTGACAAGTGGGTCCTACTGGCCTACAATGAGGACTGATTCGGCAGATTACGCGAGAAAATGTGACAAGTGCCAACACTTTGCCCAGGTGTCTCATCTTCATCCAGAAAAAATGACCGCGATCACGTCACCATGGCCATTCATGAAATGGGGAATGGATATAGTAGGAAAGCTACCTACAGCACCTGGACAAAAGGTGTACATGTTAGCGGTAACTGACTACTTCAGCAAATGGATTGAAGCAGAATCATTCCATCAAGTCCGAGATAGGGAAGTGAAAGGCTTCATATGGAAGAACATAATATGTCGATACGGAGTACCTAAAGAAATCGTGACAGACAACGGCTCTCAATTTATAAGCACTGCATTCCAGGACGTTTGCCAATACTGGAACATCAAATTAAGCTTCTCAACTCCAAGGTACCCGCAAGCCAATGGACAGGCAGAGTCATCTAACAAGACGATCATCAACACTTAAGATGAGACTAGAAAAAGCCAAGGGAAAATGGGCAGATGAACTTCCCGGAGTCCTTTGGTCATATCGAACTACAGCCAGGACATCGACGGGAGAAACTCCATTCTCCCTGGCTTACGGGATGGAAGATGTCATTCCAATAGAAAGCGAAGTACCTACTGCAAGGCACGAACTCACAACAGACGATCAAAATTGAAGGGATATGTGCCACGAACTCGACACACTTGATGAAAAGAGAGATAATGCAAGAATCAGGATGGCAGCCTATCAACAAAGTGTCGCCAAATATTACAACAAAAATGTGCGCACTCGTACGTTTAAACCAGGAGACTGGGTGCTCAGACGAGTTTTTCAGAATATGAAGGAAGCTGGATCCGGCAAGTTGGCCCCAACCTGGGAAGGACCGTACTTGATCACCAAGGTGGTCGGAGGTGGAGCTTACAAGCTACAGACACCAGACGTACGAGACATAAGCAATAGCTGGAATGCCAACCATCTGAAACTATATCACGCTTAAAACTTTTTCATGATTTCAAATATATTTTCGGTCTTACGAGACCAACACTACAACCATATTATGTCTAACACTTCTACGCAGGTCCTTCTCAGAACTACATCTGGGCTTGATCCCTGAAATAGGGTATGTAGGCAGCTCTATGGAACGCAGCCCATCAAAGCAACGCCCCTAAAAATAGGCGGAAGATGTTTATACAAGTTGAAAACCCAGCAAATAAGCGGGCCAACCCGTCGATAACTCATCATACATGAAGTATAAGACAACCAAGACAATCAGAAGAAGATAAAAAGCTTCAATCATAAATATCAGTCAAAGTCTAAAGCCTTACAAATAGACTTAGACTTGAGCTATGAGAAGACAAAAACTACATGAAAAATAAAACCACAGTCATGAATAAGAACAACAAACAACAAATAATAATGGCGCAAAGATCAATCTTCAGGAGGAGGTAGGGAGTCTCCATCCTGACCCGCCTGCACAGCGTCCTCGGCCTGCATTTGCTTGAACTCTTTATATTCAGCTTTGTATCTCGAGACATCCCATGTTCCCACGGGACAACTCTCATACTCCTCAACTAACATGCCTCGGATTCTGACTTCCGCTTCAAGACACATGTCGGTCATCTGATCTTCTAACATTTTTGCCTTCTTTTCAAGAGCGGCATAGTCGGTAGCGACACGTCGGGCATCCTGATCCCGAGCAAACAGCTTGGCCTTAAAATCGGCAATATCCCATACGGCTTTATCATGAAGGGACTTGACTTCCCTTAGTTCATTTCGCAGTTGGCTTTTCTCGGATCGGAGCCCAACAACCTGCTCACCCAACTCTTTTATCTTTTTTTTCGCGAAAATAGTCTTCTGAAGAACCTACAATATACGAAGATCAAGTCAAGACATTAGTTGCACAATAATTTTTTGGTGAAGATGTGGTAACTAAATAGACACACTTACCATGAAGACACCTTCTAAACTAGCAGCACCAAAGGAATCATCCCCCATGGTCTCGAGTTGATCATTGTCTTCGTCAAATAACAACTTTTCAACCTCCCCGACATAAGGAGCAAATTCAGAATGAGCAGCAGCAGAAGAAGGAAATGACAAAGTGACAGAATCGGACAAGTCTGTCAGGTCAAATGCACCGTCACGCTTTTTCTTCAGCACGCGAGCCGGGGGAGTAGGAAGAGCAATAACCTCTTCAATACATTTGGGGCCTTCATCACTTGTGCCAGCAGCCATCTTTTTCTTGCGGCGCTGGCGATATAGTTCCATGGCATTCTTGCCGGCTAGTGGGGGGAGAAAAATGTCGGACATGTTTTCGCCTATCAATAAGACAATCAGAACATGTTAGCCAAGATATATCCAAATCAACTAAAATAACTACACAAACATGTAGATCGAAAATACCTGTAAGAAAAGAACTGGTCGAAACACTCTGCACAGATAGAATGTTGCGATAATCACGATCCTCTTCATAGAATCTAAAGAACCAGGCAATCTTCTCCTGAGTAGCCTTGGAAAATATAGGATTCCTTCTCTTTAAGCACTCTGCACAAGGGATAAAGGAATGAATCAATCAGACAAATAGAAGCATATAAATGAGACTAAATATTTTAACTCGTCAAAATCAGGCACTCACGGGCAACAGACCATGCTTGAGGAACGCCGTGATCAGTCGGCACTCCCAACACATCAAAAGGAACAAGAAAGTAACGTTCCTTCCACCTCTTATCACAATCCTTGAGTCCAAGAATCAAAGGCGTCTTTGAACAACTCAAAAACTGGTATCGACCGTAGCCGCTCTTATGCGCCTTAAGGCTGTAGGCAACCAGGACGTCCTCATAAGAAAAGCTAACTTCCCTCGCCTCAGTGAACGCCTGGACGGCCATCAAAACACGCCAGACATTCGGCATCAACTGACTTGGCACAATAACGTGGAACTTGCAAGATTCTAGCACCAGCCGGGGAAGCAGAAACCGAGCACCTAGCACAAATGGAAGCTCGTACATCACCAATCAACCTGGATAAATACAATCAGCCCTCTCTAGTCTTGGGATGTCGTAGCTCTGGCGAAAACTCTTGAGATGCTCTAAGGTGATCTCAGACTTTGGGTTCCTCCCCAAGAGCAATTTTTTAGGTTGGCTATCTCTAACCGGCCCAACGCAGTCCACACCAATACCGGAGGTATAGGTATAACTACCATGACTATCCTTCCATCCTTTCAAATCATAACACGGTACGCCGATTAACACCTCGCTGCAAATGTCTCTATCATCAGACTCCCCGACCCTCTCACTAGTCGACCCGCTAAACTGAGTTCGGTCGAAGAAAGACATTATGACTAGATGTCCTACTGACAGGTTACCTAATGATAAAATAAGAGGGAGGGGCGGATGGTGTCAGTCGAAAGAAGTTGACAAAACTACTTGGATGACCATCTAGACATATCATTAGTTAGAATCATCACAATTAAACGAAATCAACAAACCCATCATGAACAAGTCAACAAGAAGACAACCGAAACACATCTTATGGGTCGACCGGACATAACAAGGCTATACTACCTACGTGGAAGAAGCCATACGAGACCATCAGTCTCTTACACTATAAAGCCTCTACGGGGTTAAACAAAGGAAATCAACCTCCTATTTGATTAAGAGCAATCAAACACAAACACATAATTTGGCGAATCATGAAACTTCGAAATGATCAAACAATATGAAGAGCAATCAAGAATGTGAAGAACACATGAAGAACATTTGAAGAACATTCAAACAATATGAAGAACACTCGAAGAACTGACCTGACAAAGACCTTGCACCTTGCTCCTTGCTTCCAAGCTCGCAACCCTTAAAGTATATAATGAAGTATCAAAGTGAGAAATGAACACATGCTTCATCAAACTCTTATAGGAGAGTCCTTCTCGAAACACATACAGGACATTATAAAATGCGTGCCGGATCTATCTTATCTCATTTAAATCACGTACCAAGATATTTTGAGCGCGCGCTGTCTGGGTAGATAGTCTAAGACAGACAAGCACCCGGACTTAGTTGATTGAATTAGACCGATCAAATCAAGCAATCGAACTCTAATATAACGGACATAGTCCGATTATAAACGAACGAATGGATTGGAAGGACCTATCCACCTGACACCAATTAAATGGGCATCGAATAATCTACCAGACAGACTAGATTGGCCACATGGATCTGCGGGTCATTCGGACAGAACGGGTCACCCGGATCCGGATCTATCTTATCTCATTTAAATCACGTACCAAGATATTTTGAGCGCGCGCTGTCTGGGTAGATAGTCTAAGACAGACAAGCACCCAGACTTAGTTGATTGGATCATACCGATCAAATCAAACAATCGAACTCTAATATAACGGACACAGTCCGATTATGAACGAATGGATGGATTGGACGGACCTATCCACCTGACACCAATTAAATGGGCGTCGAACAATCTACCAGACAGATTAGATTGGCCACATGTATTCAAGTAGATAGACCAATTTCAATCAGACTCATGCGCGTCATCCAATCAGACACATGTATTCAAATTGAGTCGCTTCCGGATCAATTGACTGGATGCATGACCAATCAGACAGCCGGATCTCTCACGAGCTAGATCCAATCGGACTGCACAATCGGACATGGGTCACGGTTACCTTCAATCTGACGCGAGCGCGAGCTGGATCCAATCGGACATGGCGGGTCAATCGGATGTGGGCCACGTGTCACAGGCAAACTTCAGTCCGTCGAGTTATGCCGTGCGCCCCTTAGCAACTCAGTCCTTCGGCCACTAAGGCAGGCTTTCCCAACCCTTGCCGGTTAAGTGCAGAAGATTGAAGTATTTTATAGAGAGAAAGTTAGAGAGAGAAACTGCTCTTTAGAAAGGAACTTTTATTGCTCAAACTTCGGATGATGTACAAATGAGGGGCTTGGAGCTCCTTTTATAGGTCTCCATCTACATCTTCTAGAATGTACAATAATATATAAGTATCTAGAACATACAAGAGATTACAAGACAATCTACATCCTTCTAATCCTTTCTATGATCATTCCGGAGGGCTTCCGGAATGTTACAACATCTATCAAGTAAACACGAGAAGTCTGGAGAAGAATCTCGACCCTTCTAGAAGCTTCCAAAGCCAAAGCGTGACAACTCTCCCCCACCTGAGTCTTGACATCCCCGTCAAGGTTTTGCCTTGTATGCTTCAATTTTGGTTTTGAATTGCCACAAGTCTTGCTCTTTTTCCCACGAAGCTTCGCTGTCTGGTAAACCTCTCCAGCGCACTAAGTACTCCGTCCAGCGGGGTGTTCCCCATTTTCCAACTTGTCGATCCGCCAAGATTTCTTCGATTTCCTTCTCAAAGGACACCGTGTGGGCAGGCGGGGCTCGATCTGACTTATTTCGAGTTGGGTCTTCCTCATTCTTGTACTATGGTTTCAAAAGACTCACATGGAAGACCGGATGTATTTTGAAGTCATTAGGAAGATTGAGCCGATAGGACCGCGTTCCGACCTTCTTCACTACCTCAAAGGGTCCTTCATATCGCTGTGTCAAGCCTTTGTGTACTTGATGGATCGCCTTGACGTTCCTTCCAATCATTCAGACCAACACTTGGTCCCCTACTTGAAATTACCTCGGACGGCGCTTGTCGTCCGCCCATTTCTTCATTCGTTTGGCAGCCTTAGTAAGATACGCCCTTGATATGTCATGTTCCTCGTTCCAACCTTTAGCAAGTTTGTACGCTGCCGGACTCGCACCTTCATATTTCCGGACTAGTTCCTGGGGTGTCGTTGGTTGTTGCCCCATCACTAGCTCGAATGGACTTCGTTGGGTGGACTCGTTCCGCTGCAAGTTATAAGAGAATTGCGCAATATCAAGTAAACGAGCCCAGTCGGACTGGTTGGCACTTACAAAGTGTCGTAGATAAATCTCCAACAAATGATTTACTCGTTCAGTTTGGCCATCCGTTTGGGGGTGAAAGCTTGTCGAGAAGTGGAGGTTTGACCCCATCAACTTGAACAACTCCCTCCAAAACTTTCCTGTAAATCGCGGGTCTCGGTCGCTTATAATACACCGAGGAACTCCCCAGTACTTTACCACATGTTTCAAGAATAGTCGGGCAGCTTTCTCGGCCTTACAATCCTTTGTTGCCGGTATGAATGTCCCATACTTGGAGAACCGATCAACTATCACCATTATCGACCCGCATCCTTCCGACCTTGGTAGTGCCGATATGAAGCCCATCGTAAGACTGTCCCACGGACGTTCGGCAATAGGCAATGGCTCTAGCAGTCCCGCTGGTTTACTTTGCTCGACCTTGTCTTGTTGGCAGACCAAGCAGGTCTTTACATAGGCGTTCACGTCATCCTGCAGGTTAGGCCAGTAAAAAGACTGCTCAACAAGCGCTTTAGTACGAAGAGTACCTGGGTGTCCCGCCCATTTCGAATCATGGCACTCTTTCAGCACTTCCCTTCTAAGGTTGTCCCATCGGGGTACATACAACCTATCTCCAACAGTAAAGAGTAAGCCATTCTCTTGCCAGAACTTCCTTGTCTTGCCCTCCTTTGCCAGTTCCACCAGATTTTTGGCCAAGGGGTCTTGGGCAATTCTGTCTCTTATCTGGTCGGCAAGGTCACACTGCACTTGGGTGATAGATGCCAGTGAGGCCTTCCGACTTAGAGCATCCGCAACAACGTTTGTTTTTCCTGGCTTATACTCCATAGTATAATCAAATTCAGCCAAGAAATCTTGCCACCGTGCTTGCTTCGGGGTGATCTTCTTTTGATTTTGGAAATAGCTAGTTGCCACATTGTCTGTCTTGATCACAAAGTGACTCTCGAGCAAGTAATGTCTCCACGTACGAAGATAATGGATTATCGCCGTCATTTCCTTGTCATGGACCGGATACCGTCGTTCCGTCTCGTTTAGCTTCCGGGACTCGTATGCAACAGGATGACCATCCTGCATTAAGACTCCTCCAATGGCATAGTCGGAGGCATCCGAGTGTAATTCAAAAGGCTTTGTGTAGTCCGGAAGTTTCAGGACTGGGTCATTCATGACTGCCACCTTCAGATCCTCAAAGGATGCTTGGCACTCGTCCGTCCAATCCCATGCAACCTTCTTCTTGAGTAAGTGAATTAATGGCGTTGCCCTCGCCGAATATCCATCAATGAATCGCCGATAGTAGTTCACCAAGCCTAAGAACGACCGAAGCTCGGAGACGTTCTGAGGAGGCTCCCACTCGACAATGGCCTGCACCTTCTTTGTGTCCATTAAGATCATTCCTTCCTTCACCTTGTGCCATAAGAACATTACCTCCGTTTGGGCGAGCGCACATTTCTCCAGTTTTACGTATAATTCGTTCTCCCTCAGGACTCGGAACACTTTCCGTAGATGTTCAGCATGTTCATTCAAGGACTCGCTGTATATTACTATGTCATCCAGATACACAACAACAAACTTGTCCAAGAATGGGTGAAATATCTTATTCATGAGAGTGCAGAAAGTCGCAGGTGCATTTGTCAAGCCAAAGGGCATAACCAAGAACTCAAATGAACCATACCTCGTCACGCAGGTTGTTTTTGGTTCGTATCCTTATGCGATACGGACTTGCCAATACCCCGACCGCAAGTCTAGTTTGGAGAACCACTTTGCCTTCCCCAATCGATCGAATAGATCGGCCACCAAAGGTATTGGGTATTTATTCTTTATAGTAACCTTGTTAAGCGCCCGGTAGTCAATGCACATCCGCAAGCTACCGTCTTGTTTCTTCTGGAATAACACCGGGGCGCCATAAGGAGCTTTGGAAGGACGAATATAGCCAGCATCAAGTAAATCTTTTAACTGCCGTCGAAGTTCTTCCAACTCTGGCGGAGCCATCCGGTACGGCCCCATTGCAGGAGGCTTCGCCCCCTGTTCCAGCTCAATCTCGTGATCTACCTCCCACCTCGGTGGTAACTTTTTGGGCAACTCGGGACGCATCACGTCCTTAAATTCGTCCAGCACTTCACCGATTTCTACCGGGGCTTCCTTGCCGACAGTTGGGTCGTCCGTCTTTAGGGCAGCAAGGTACGTCTCTTGCCCCTTCTTATACCCTTTTGAGACCTGCATAGCTGACAACATATGGGACTCGAGCTTTCCACGTAATAATGGAATATCGAATGTTACCTTGTTCGGAGTGATACTCAGAATTTGGGCATCCTGGATGGTTACCGTTTTCATCCTTTCCAGGAATTCCATACCTAGCACCATCCGATAATCATCCATTCGGACCACTTTCAAGTCAAGCTTGCCCTGCCAATCCGCCAGTTGGACCGGGACTTGCTTAGCCACGCCAATTATGGGTCTTGATGGTGTGTTCACTGTTTTCATCCATCCCATTTCCTTAGCAACTTTTACACCCAGTCGGACCACCTCGTCCTCAGCTAAGAAGTTGTGAGTGGCTCCCGTGTCTACTAAGGCCTTTGTGACTCCCTTATTTATCTTTGCTTCAACATACATGAGACCATTCCTGACCTTTTCCGCCTTGGGTACCATCACGGTTTCTTCCTTCGCCTTCATTGCATTGAGGAGTTGTATCAACCCCATCTGCATTTCCTCGGCCCGTTCCTCTTGTTGGCTTATTATGGCATTAAGTGCTTTCTTCTTCGGGCACTCCTGGACGAAGTGTGGACCCCCGCATAAGAAGCACTCTCTCTTCTTGACTTCATGGGTCTTTTCTTTCCCTTTGAAGGTTGGCTTGTATTCCGTCTTGTGAGGCCTGTCTCCCCCACCTTTTTCCTTGCCTCCCTTCTTGTCCTTTCGCTGCACGAAGTCCTTTCGGAACTCCACAATTTCCTCGGCCGCAGCAATTGCTTCCGATAGATCTTGGACCTTCTGCCTTCTCAGCTCAAGGGCTGCCCAGGACTGCAACCCGTCCAAGAAATAGAATAATCGATCCTTGTGACATTTCGGGAAGTTCCAACATGAGTGAGGAGAACTCATTGACATAATCCTTCACACTCCCCGATTGCTTCAGGCCACACAGCTTCTTCATGGCCAGACTCTCGGCATTCTCCGGATAGAACTGCTTTTTCAAGTCCGCCTTGAATTCTTCCCAAGTGTCTATCCGACATGTCCCTCGTGCAATGTCTTGATGGCGCCGTCTCCACCATAAGGCAGCGTCATCACTTAGGTACAAGATCGCCGACTTGATCTTGTACTCATCATCCCTTATACGTACTGCATCCATATAGGTTTCGAGAGACCAAAAGAAATTATCAAGTTCTTTGGCATTACGCTTACCCGAGTACTTCGGAGGTTCTGGTGCCCGAATGCGCGGCGTCTCCGTTGCCATGGTGCCACCTTCCACAGCTGCCTTGCACAATGCACAATCCTCCTCGGTCTTTTCCAACCGTGCGGTCAGCTCCTCCCGCAATTTGGCGACTTCGCCAAGAAGTGTAGACTTCAAATCGTTAAGAGCAAGCAACACCTTGTCCTCAATTTCGCTGGCATTTTTTTCAAGGACATCCATCCGTTCGATGGTTTCACCAACAGCCACCTCGACCTTGGTCATCCTTGCTTCCATCGAGGAGGCAAGATCTCGGGACTTGTCCCTACCACCTTTCTTGGTCTTGCGACCATCATCGCCAGCATTGTTCCCTTCGACCATGCTGCTGTTTCCGCTCATTCTCTCACTTTACCAACAAACCGGTCTCCGATACCACATGTCACGGACAAACTTCAGTCCGTCGAGTTATGCCGTGCGCCCCTTAGCAACTCAGTCCTTCGGCCACTAAGGCAGGCTTTCCCAACCCTTGCCGGTTAAGTGCGGAAGATTGAAGTATTTTAGAGAGAGAAAGTTAGAGAGAGAAACTGCTCTTTAGAAAGGAACTTTTATTGCTCAAACTTCGGATGATGTACAAATGAGGGGCTTGGAGATCCTTTTATAGGTCTCCATCTACATCTTCTAGAATGTACAATAATCTACAAGTATCTAGAACATACAAGAGATTACAAGACAATCTACATCCTTCTAATCCTTTCTATGATCATTCCGGAGGGCTTCCGGAATGTTACAACATCTATCAAGTAAACACGAGAAGTCTGGAGAAGAATCTCGACCCTTCTAGAAGCTTCCAAAGCCAAAGCGTGACACACGGCTACCTTCAATCGGACGCGGGTCATGACTGGTTGCAATTGAATAAATCGGACAGAACGGGGTGATCGGACAGCCTGAATACGGGTCACTTTTGGATCAATCGGACAAGAGCTGCTTCTGCTGCAACCAACTGGATCTGCGGGTCATTCGGACAGAACGGGTCACCCAGATTCGGCTCGCCATAATCAGACCCGCGGGTTGTGCCTTGTGCCAAAATCAGCAAAAATATTTTGCTGAAGCAAGGACTCGAACGCGGGTTGATGAAGCCAACAGCGGTTGTCCGCGCCACTCGTCCAAGTCACATGTTATGCTATACATTGGATGCAGTTTTATATATAACTGTTGGTCCACTTTCTCCTCAAATTCAAAAGATGAATCAGCCGATCCAAACGGTTTTATTTGAGTGATCAGATGACAAAGCCTACTCGTAGAAATTTATTAGAAGCCGCGTGTCAAGAACAACTTTTCCACTTTTTTTTTTTTTCCGATTTATTGTCTAAAAAAACAAAAATTCGCCATGGACGATGCCACATATGTTTAAACAAACAAACTCCAACGAACGGTCATATTGGACCCAAATGTTGACTCGAATGCAACACTGATAATCTCGATTACTTGACTTCATTAACTCTCCAATTAAAAAAATTCTAATTAGAGAGTGGGGGACAAACTGTAGTGGACAAATTTTGTTAATCCAGCCCAAGCCCAACAAAGTCTTTCCAACCAGCCCAACAAACCCAATTGACTAGACACTTTGTCTAAGATAAAATTCGTTGGGCCCCTGACTTGGAAAGATTCACAAACCAACCCGGATCTAGGGGTTCGCCACGTCAGCCACGCGTATTCGAATGGTCAGATAAAATGACTTTTGAGCCAGTCAAAAGTCAAAAAAGCATGCTAAAGTAACAGACGAATAGAGTTGAGGGCCAAGGAGGTCAACAACGGGCATGTGACAGACAAAGCGAATCAACAGGCATGTGACAGACAAAGCGAATCAACGGACATGTGACAGACAAAGCGAATCAACGGGCATGTGCCAGACAAGCGAATCAACGTGACGGACGAATAAGGGAATAAGGATCCCAAGCTGTCCTGACAAGACAACCCACCCAATTGATTCATTGAATTCGAGGTCATTCTCTACTTAACTTACGCCCTCTAATAATTCTCGGTCATCCTCCTGCGCTCTCAATCACCGCCTTATCTCCTTCACTAGCCAGACGTACCTGACCGTCTAATATCACCAATCTCCGGCGCTCTCAACCACCGCCTTACCTCCATCACTCATCGGACGTACCTGACCGTCCAATACCACCAACATCATCAACTGCTCTATTATTTATTATATTTAATTCGTTTATTTCAACTTTATTCAATATAAAATTGCTTATTGACTTGAGCGTCGGAGGCTCTTCGGCTGACACCCCACCGGTGCTCTCTGAGGGCTCTTACGTGTTTTGTGTTGACAAGTTGCTAGTGCCCGATTCAATCAACTTGACTGACGTGCCTGACATCATCATCATCAGTTGTAGGAATCACCCCTACATCAACGAACACGAGCGAGTCGAAAAAATGGAGAAAGAGAAAATACAGAAGTCAAAATAGTATGGGTATTACCTTCGACCTCATCCACGAAATTCACAAAAACGGAAGCAAGGTAACAATACATTAAACAACCGACACATAACGGAACAATCACCGATGCACACGGTCATACCAACCCAATCTCTAACAGCTCGCACATGTGCGATAACGCAGAAATCACCACTAGGCGACAACATTCAATACCAACATATCACATCTCACAGAGGGCTAACACAACAAATGTGTGGAAAACGACTCAACGCTCACACCGCCAATTCGACTACAACTCACAGGGCAACATCCTAACAACAACGCTAACGTCACATATACATTCCTGGACCGCAAATAGGAACGATAGGTTTTAAAAACGAAAACCACCTTTGAGAATAATTTGAAAACACTAATTGATCTCGAGTATCATATATAAAAAGTAGTACAAACATCGTCATCGAGACTTTGAAAAACCAGCTTGCGTTTGAAAAAAAATGAGGACACCTTTCTTTAAATTAAAACTTTTCATAAATATTCGACCTTCGGGTCTAAACAATTGCATTTCTAAATCATTAAAAATATCTCAAAATATTTTTTGGTCCTCAAAGTGGAATAAATTTAAAACACACAGTGGCGATAAAACAATCTATTTTAAAAGTACGTCTCGAGATTTATTCTCTAAGATACTCAAGGTTTTCAAAAATCTAATAGGCCAGAATGCCCAAAACTCACACATATCGACGTGCGCTAAAACACATCCTAGTACATGCATCAAAACGTTTAAAATCAAGACAATACATGTCTTTTAACGGAAAACAAACGGTAAAATACCACAGTCGAAAACCGCCTAGGATTCAGAACAAAACCACTGACCCCATTCGAGGCCTCTAAGGACCCTCCCGCACTGGCTAGTGAACAATTCGAACGCGTATAAGCACAAAGCTTCCACAAGAGGACTTGTAAAACGAGCAAATCAATTCGAAAATCATTAGCAATGGACAAAAACAACTGTAAAAAAAGACATCAGCCGCGACGACACTCCTCGTATAAACCAAATATGAGAGTCGATTAAATACATATCGTGAAATCAAAA
This sequence comes from Orobanche coerulescens, assembly GCA_033398695.1. Classification (NCBI taxonomy): domain Eukaryota; kingdom Viridiplantae; phylum Streptophyta; class Magnoliopsida; order Lamiales; family Orobanchaceae; genus Orobanche; species Orobanche coerulescens. Next base: position 18,805,896 of record CM065812.1, read on the forward strand.
TCTACAGAAGAATTCCATCACTTAACAAATAATCATAAAAATAGCTCGTGTCACACGAGGCACAACACAAAGAAGGAAGACTTACATCCACAGGTCGCACGAAGATGATGATCGCCCCACGATACTAATCATGACCAACAAACTCGGACGACGCGTCGCGACACGACTCAGTCAGATAAAATATGACGAAACAAAACTCAACAGACTCAACTTGACCCGACAGCCTAGGTTTTCACAACCTAAGCTCCGATACCATTTATGTAACACCCCCAATCCGCTTAGGGGTATTACTTGCCGTAGAACCTTTCCTCAAGGATCTACCAGGTTGGTAACAAAATCAAACAACTCAACAATGCTTTTAAGGCTAACAAGACTCAGTAGACCGATTTGGTCTTTCAGCAAATACATACAACTCAATCTCATTACATGCCCACGCAGGGGTTAAAACGTAACGCACTCCCGTACAACGGGTAAAACACTGCATCAGAAATAAAGTACAACAAAACCAATACGATATCGTATGGATCCTCATGTGATTAGTATCGATCATCTTTCATCATCCTTCATGCCGACCCTGTGTCATGCTCCCCAAAACCTGAATGCAAAACAGACACCCACCCCCCGATTTCTCGGGGGTTAGCAAAATTCCACTATTTTGCTAGTACAAATATGAAATCATACGAAGTGTAACAAACAAATAAAAATCACGAATCGAGTACGACAAATAATTACAAAAGACTTCCTGAGAAGTTTTATTAATTAGAAACCATCAAAGAAGTGTTTGAAAATAAATTCCTCATCTCGGGGATTCTAAAAATAGAAACTTTGTTAGACCTCAAGTCCTTAGTTGAAAAATAACCATTTCAAAATGAATGGGTCTCGGCCTAAAATCACTTTCCATAAAACGACCTTTACAACCCGTTGGGATCTCATCCCAAATCTCATCAAATCACAGTACACGAGAATAATATCAAGGTTCGTTTTCCAACATCAAAATCCACAACCCAAGGTTTAAACACAGACGAAAAATACTCTAGTGCCATACTAGCCAAGTAAGCCAAACGAACAACTTACCTCTTACACACTTAGTCGATGCATGCAATCATGAAAACCGTTCAAAAGCACTCATTCCCAGAAATGCCATAATCAAATCACATTTGTAAAATGCACCACAATTAACCGTCGATCCACGTCTCTGTGGACCCCTACCGAGACCCCGTCGGATCTAAATCGTAGTGGTTAAAATCCAGCTCATCGATCCACGTCTCTGTGGACCCCTACCAAGACCCCGTCGGATCTAACCCGTAGTGAGCATACACATGTAATACCCGTAATTTCGATTTCCGGTAATTTCTTTTTTTCAGTGAAAGTCCATTTTGACGACTCGCTCATGACCGTTTCATCATTCCGAGAATGATTAATTCTGCACTTTTTGTCATCCGAGCTCGTTTCGGTGTCGTTTTGTTGAGTTCCGTGCTTTTTGGCGACTTTTCCGCACTTGAGTTCGATTCTTGCGAATCTCGTCCGAAACTGTTGTTTCGAGTTTCCCGTAAGTCCTTTTAACTTTGTTAGACGTGTTGTGAACTTCGGTTTGGTTATTCGATCACGTATCGTGATTTTCGGACGTTTTGGGCCATTTTCGTAATTTCCCAAAGTTTGGGGTAATTACCTTTTGTTGTCGAATTTCGAGCCTTCGGGTGGTCGGAATCGTGTGTTATACTAGATCTTAGATTCGTCTTTGCGAGTACTTCGTGACCGTATCTTTGATTCGTATTCAGGTTCGGGTTTCGATGTCATTTTCGTGAGTTCAGTATTATTAAACGACTTTTCCACGTATGAGTTCGACTTTGTTAGATCACCATTAATTTTTGGGAACTCCAAAAATTCTGAATCTTTGCAATATTATAAATCATCGAGTTAGCTTTCCAATGGTTCAAACGGTGAGTCAATTGGAGTCCGGACGATGGAGTTATGGTCGAAATAGCTAAGTCACTCACATGTTCCAGTTTTGGCCGAGCAGCCTGCCGGAAGGGCCGCGGCACACTTGGCCGAGCCGCGGCACACACACATTTCAAATTTCGGCCGACCCATCTGTACCGCGTGCCGCGGCACATGCCGGCAGGGCCACGACACACTGCCGAGTCACTGCCGACAGATTTGGCCCTATGGCGCGGCACACTTCGGCTGGGCCGCGGCACACTGTGTCAGCCTATTTAAGGCCCAGCAGTCGTTTTTTTCGCCATTTTTCTCCTTCTTACCCTTCTCTTCCGCGGCTGGGGTTGATCCTATCATGGAGAGATGTTGTTGGTCAATAAATCCATGAAGTCTTGGAGTTCATATCATCAATCATCCATTCTATAACATCCTTTGATCGAGCGAATCAGGTCAGATTTTCTAGAAATCTAATTTTTGGGGATTTTGGGTATTTTGTTCGATTTCATCCGTTTAATCCGATTTAACTTAGGATTGTGATGGATTGATGATTATTTAGATGTATTTTATCATTTCCCTTGTTATCCCATGGTTGGATCGTATCGATTCGTTGTTTTGGTCGAGTTCTTGACCGACGCCTTGAAGGTGTCCGGTAAAATGTCATAGAGGGGTTTTCCGGCGTTCTAGGATTATTCTTCCTCGTATGATCGATGATTTATTGATTTTATGTTGTTAGGGTCGAATTCTTGTGAAGAACTTGAGTCGGAACCCTTCCGTTCATTGTCTTCTTCGGGGTCCGAGCTTCCCGGTCGAACTGTGTTCTTCGGAGCGTTTGGTAGCGGTTATTAAGGCAAGTATCTTACTATACGACTTGTATCTTGCGACTAGTAATTACGTATGAGATGTATGATGATTTTGCTTGCCTTCGTAATTATTTTCTGTTTGAGTTGGTTGTGTTTTCCGTAACTTGAAGGCTTTGCGATAATAGTGTTATATCAGTATACGTGTTAGGCGTTGTGCCATTTGTGCAGGAATGCGACGTACATATGGGATGGTTGTACACTTGGTTGTGCAACGTATTGTGTACCGAATGTGTGTTATGTTGGTTAAATGTCGTTGATTGATGATAGTTGTTGCGAGTGTTGAGGTTGTGTTATGTGCGTGCAATGTACGATTTTGTGGTGATCAAGGTGATTGATTAATTGTGCTCATTGTTGTATGTAATGTGAATGTGAATATGTGTGTGACCGCTAAGTTCACTCGTGTTGGTTCGATGGGACCTACGAGGATTCGTGGCAGAGGACTACGGGGTCAGAACTTAGTGAGGTACTGAGGTCCAATCGTGCTGGTCTGACGAGACCTACGATAACGCATGGCAGTGGACCATGAGTTTCGGACACAGTGCGTCCAACCGGGTGAGCTCGACGGGGCTTACGGTGACACGCGGTAGTGGACTACGGTGTCAGGACTGTGTGTGTGATTGTTGTGATTGATATAGTCCGTGCGGGTTGTTGTGCCTACGGAGACACGTGACAGTGGATCACGGTGTCGGAATTGGTTATGTCTGGTTAATAGTCCGTGTGGGTTGTTGAACCTACGGAGACACGTGACAGTGGATCACAGTGTCATAATTGATTATGTTTGTTTAATTGTGCGTGATGTAGTCCGTGCGGGTTGTTGAACCTACGGAGACACGTGACAGTGGATCACGGTGTCATGAGCATGATACTTTTCAAATCAAAGTTTTTAAAGGAAAAGTTTTAAGAAAGAATGTTGGGCCGAGCCCCACGAGATTTATGGAAATGTTTTCGTACTGTAAATTGTTGAAATACAATTTGAGATTTGGGTTAAGACCCTAAGATTTTCGAAAGGTTTTGAAATTCTAAAAATTCGAGAGATGATAATCTTATTTTCGAGTGCTTCATAGCTTATCTTCTCTTGTGAAAACCTCCCGGGAATATTTGATACTTGATTATTATATTTGATTCATGATTATTAATTGCTCGTTATATTTCGTATGATTTGATACTTGCACTAGTAAAACAGTGGAGTTTTACTAACCCCCGAATAATCGGGGGGTGGATGTCTGTTTTGCGTCCAGGTACATGCAGATTCAGGGGAGCAGTCACAGGATTGGCACAAGAGGATGACGAGCTGCGATACTAATCAAGAGTCGAGAGTTCGTAGAGTTTGGTTGTATTGTTAGAGTTCATTCAGTCTTCCGCTATATTGTGGTTCGACCCCTGTGTGGGTAATGTTGTTAGTCAGTTCTGTTGATAGAGTTGTGTGACCTCATCGGTCTGTGTGTTTATTTGTAAGTGACCTTAACGGTATATATTATTATATTGTTTGACCCTGGCCGGGCAAGCATTTAGTCGTTTATGGATGTTTAGCCTGGTAGATCCTTGTGGAAGGGGTCTACGGCGTGTAATATTCCTATACGGTTTTGGGGGTGTTACATTTATGGTATCGGAGCTTAGGTTGCGGAAACCTAGGCTGTCGGGTCGAGTCAAGTCGTGATTTGTCGAGTAATGTGTTGTCATGTCGCTCGAGTCATCAGGTGACAAGTTGAGTTTTGCGTAGTCACAACGTGTCGGTTATGTTGTCGGACGAGATTAGTATCGTGGGCGACCGTCACCTCCGTGCGACCTGTGGATGTAAGTCTCCTCTTTTATGCGAAGTACCTGTGTATCTCGATTTTATCTTGGTGAGTTAATTGCGGTGCATGATTTTATTTACACAGTATTGTGTAATATAGTTGTGTTTAGTACTTGTGGCATATAGTATGTGTATAGAACTGGGCACATTATTGTTTTATCTTTGAACCACCGGGTGGTGTGGTATGGTGTGGAAGTTGTAGACCTTGATGGATTTCAAAAAGGTATCGACGATTGAGTTCGTGGGAAACTCCGAGGAATGGTTTTGTTATATGTTTAAACTAGATGCTGTGAGACGTATTCAATTGGATTGTGCATGTTGGACTGTATTTTTTTTATCCGCTGCGTGAGTTCTTTTGTAATGGCTTTCGGTATTTTACCGACTGAGTTTTATTTTGAAAATCGATTCCCTTAACCGAGTTTTTGGTATTATGGCCTTGATCGTTTTGGCGAAATTCTTATGACGGTATTTAGTATTTTGTAAATGGCTTTTGCGAGTTTTTGAAATATTACCGTCATCGGCCCTTTTGGCGTTTTTGTAAATGGTTTTTATCCTGGTGGGTTCCGGCACGGGACTCACAGCGCTATAATGTTCCGTGTAATTACCTGAGATTTTTGGGCATTCTAGCCCATTGAATTATCTTTGAAAACCTTGAGTATCCTAGAAATAAATTTCGAGACGTACGTTTAAAATGAATTGTTTTCTCGTGGTACTTCCAAGGTGCCACGATATGTTTCAGAATTCTTCTACCTCGAGGACCAAAATGTTTTGAGATATTTTTCAATGTTTTATAAACACTTTTACTTAGACCCGAGGGTCGAATATTCTGAAAGTTTTCCACTAAGAGAAAGTGTCCTCATTTTTCTCAAATGCGAAATGGTTTTCCAAAGTCTCGATAACGATGTTTCACGTTTGTATTTTTTTTGAAAGGTGATACTCAAGATCAACCGGTGTTTTTCTAAATTATTTTCAAAAGGTGGTTTTTTTTTAAACCTATCAATTCCCGTTTGCGTTTGGGAATGTATGTATGATTTTTGCTTTGTCGTTTTGATGTTCCTCCCGAGTATGATCGAATTGGTGGCATGAACGTCGAGGCGTTGCCACGCAATTATTGTACTAGCCCTATGTGAGAGGTGTGAACTGGTGTTTACTGTTTATCGCCTCGTGGTGATTTGCGTTTTGTCGCACGAGTGTGAGATGTTGAAGCTTGGGTTTGTACGTTTGTGTACAGGTGTGATTGTTTCATAATGTTTGTAATTATGTGCTGATTATCGTTCGGGCCGTTGAGGTCGCCGAACGATACCGTCGTTGTTGTAGTGTTTGTGTGTGTGTATTACTTTACGATGGTAATCGTTGTATATGATATGTGTTATGATTCTTTGTTATGCTGAGTTGGCATCTCCGGTATGTTGTTTTGCGGTGTTATGTTCTATTATATCTAGCATCTGTATTTTCGATATGCCGAGCCGAGGCATTTCGAACGTATTGTGCCGGGGTCATGTACGTGCAAATTGTCCTTCTCGTCAGTAACGCTTTTCAAGTGTGGACCCGAGAGACACAGGATCCAATTTTGCGAGTTGGGTTCCGAGTCTTTCGGGGCGCGAACTTCAGTACAGAGATGAGGATCGGCTTTGAGAGGCCCATGGGAGATGTTTATGTCGTTTGCTTTTTGTGTTGTCACCTTACTCCAGTTGTTGTGAGTTGCGGGAACGACATTTCTTTTATTAGAGGTCGAATGTAATGCCTGTATCGTTTTGACTTCTGCATTTCCTCTTTCTCAGGTCTATCGACTCGATCGTGTTCGTTGATACTTTCTGAACTTGTTCTGTATTTCGGTTTCATCTTTCGAACGAGCTGTGATCTTGTTTTGGGTCGATCTGGTTATCATTGTGACTTTTCCGAGTTCGGTTCGATTCTTGTGAACCATGTTCGGAAGTAACATCTTTTGGTTCTATTAGTTCCTTTAATCGAAGTGGATCGGATTTTGAACTTCTGTATTTTCGAATCTGTCGACTCGTTTATGTTCGTTGACATTTTCTGAGCTTGTCCTGCCCCTTGCTTTTGTTGATCGAACGAGCGTGGTATTGTTTCAGAATAACTCGTTTGTTGTTGTGACTTTTCAATTTCTATTCCCTTTCCTGTGGATCTTATGTGAAGGCACATGTTGTTTTCACCGGATCATATATTGTCTCGAGTCGAGATATGAACCTTGGAGTTGTTGTTTGAATTTTATTGTTCTTCGTGATTCGAACGTGATTGTTCGATTTTTGTTGTCTCGATCGTTGTGGTTCGATCGTTTGATTGATCGGTTTTTGTTGATCTCGTTTCGTGATTGTTGAACGCCTGCACTCTTCGTAATTCCCTTAAGTTCGAGAAATTAGTCTCGTTTCGATCTTCCAACCCTTGGGCGGTGGAATTCCGTATTTGTTCAGCGTTTGGCTCGCGTTTTGATTGATGAACCGTTGGGTTGGTCAATCGTATTGATTTTTGTTCGTTGTGTTTTTTGATTGTTCAGACAATCGACTCGATTGTATTATCTGTTTGATGACGCTTGTCACTTGTTGATTTTATTATGTCTCTACCGGTGGCGTCGTGTTGGTCGTCGTGGAGCGTGTTTTCACGCCGTATATTCCGTTACGTTGTTTGTAACGTTTCACCATTGGGCGTTAGTTACGCATTCTTGTGCATCTCATTGAAATATTCCTGGTGGTATATTTCCTCTCCCTACTTGTTTTAAGTTTCGGGACGAAACTTCTTTTAAGGAGGGTAGAATGTAATACCCGTAATTTCGATTTCCGGTAATTTCTTTTTTTCGGCAAAAGTCCGTTTTGACGACTCGCTCATGACCGTTTCGTCATTCCGAGAATGATTAATTCTGCACTTTTTGTCATCCGAGCTCGTTTCTGTGTCGTTTTGTTGAGTTCCGTGCTTTTTGGCGACTTTTCCGCACTTGAGTTCGATTCTTGCGAATCTCGTCCGAAACTGCTCTTTCGAGTTTCCCGTAAGTCCGTTTAACTTTGTTAGACGTGTTTTGAACTTCGGTTTGGTTATTCGATCACGTATCGTGATTTTCGGACGTTTTGGGCCATTTTCGTAATTTCCCAAAGTTTGGGGTAATTACCTTCCGTTGTCGAATTTCGAGCCTTCGGGTGGTCGGAATCGTGTGTTATACTAGCTCTTAGATTCGTCTTTGCGAGTACTTCGTGACCGTATCTTCGATTCGTATTCAGGTTCGGGTTTCGATGTCATTTTCGTGAGTTCAGTATTATTACACAACTTTTCCACGTATGAGTTCGACTTTGTTAGATCACCATTAATTTTTGGGAACTACAAAAATTCTGAATCTTTGCAATATTATAAAGCATCGAGTTAGCTTTCCAATGGTTCAAACGGTGAGTCAATCGAAGTCCGGACGAGGGAGTTATGGTCGAAATAGCTAAGTCAATCACATGTTCCAGTTTTGGCCGAGCAGACTGCCGGAAGGGCCGCGGCACACTTGGCCGAGCCGCGGCACAGACACATTTCAAATTTCGGCCGACCCGTCTGTACCGCGTGCCGCGGCACATGCCGGCAGGGCCGCGGCACAATGCCGAGTCACTGCCGGCAGATTTGGCCTTATGCCGCGGCACACTTCGGCTGGGCCGCGGCACACTGTGTCAGCCTATTTAAGGCCCAACAATCATTTTTTTCGCCATTTTTCTCCTTCTTCCCCTTCTCTTCCGCGGCTGGGGTTGATACTATCATGGAGAGATGTTGTTGGTCAATAAATCCATGAAGTCTTGGAGTTCATATCATCAATCATCCATCCTATAACATCCTTTGATCGAGCGAATCAGGTCAGATTTTCTAGAAATCTAATTTTTGGGGATTTTGGGTATTTTGCGATTGCATCTGTTTAATCCGATTTAACTTAGGATTGTGATGGATTGATGATTATTTAGATGTATTATATCATTTCCCATGTTATCCCATGGTTGGATCGTATCGATTCGTTGTTTTGGTCGAGTTCTTGACCGACGCCTTGAAGGTGTCCGGTAAAATGTCATAGAGGGGTTTTCGGGCGTTCTACGATTATTCTTCTTCGTATGATCGATGATTTATTTATTTTATGTTGTTAGGGTCGAATTATTGTGAAGAACTCGAGTCGGAACCCTTCCGTTCATTGTCTTCTTCGGGGTCCGAGTTTCCCGGTCGAACCGTGTTCTTCGGAGCGTTTGGTAGCGGTTATTAAGGCAAGTATCTTACTATACGACTTGTATCTTGCGACTAGTAATTACGTATGATATGTATGATGATTTTGCTTGCCTTCGTAATTATGTTCCGTTTGAGTTGGTTGTGTTTTCCATAATTTGAAGGCTTTGCGATAATAGTGTTATATCAGTATACGTGTTAGGCGTTTTGCCATTTGTGCAGGAATGCGACGTACATATGGGATGGTTGTACACTTGGTTGTGCAATGTATTGTGTACCGAATGTGTGTTATGTTGGTTAAGTGTCGTTGATTGATGATAGTTGTTGCGAGTGTTGAGGTTGTGTTATGTGCGTGCAATGTACGATTTTGTGGTGATCAAGGTGATTGATTAATTGTGCTCATTGTTGTATATAATGTGAATGTGAATATGTGTGTGACCGCTAAGTTCACTCGTGTTGGTTCGACGGGACCTACGAGGATTCGTGGCAGTGGATTACGGGGTCAGAACTTAGTGAGGTACTGAGGTCCAATCGTGCTGGTCTGACGAGGCCTACGATAACGCATGGCAGTGGACCATGAGTTTCGGACACAGTGCGTCCAACCGGGTGAGCTCGACGGGGCTTACGGTGACACGTGGCAGTGGACTACGGTGTCAGGAATGTGTGTGTGATTGTTGTGATTGATATAGTCCGTGCGGGTTTTTATGCCTACGGAGACACGTGACAGTGGATCACGGTGTCGGAATTGGTTATGTCTGGTTAATAGTCCGTGTGGGTTGTTGAACCTACGGAGACACGTGACAGTGGATCACGGTGTCGGAATTGATTATGTTTGTTTAATTGTGCGTGATGTAGTCCGTGCGGATTGTTGAACCTACGGAGACACGTGACAGTGGATCACGGTGTCATGAGCATGATACTTTTCAAATCAAAGTTTTTAAAGGAAAAGTTTTAAGAAAGAATGTTGGGTCGAGCCCCACGAGATTTATGGAAATGTTTTCGTACTGTAAATTGTTGAAATACAATTTGAGATTTGGGTTAAGACCCTAAGATTTTCGAAAGGTTTTGAAATTCTAAAAATTCCCGAGATGATAATCTTATTTTCGAGTGCTTCATAGCTTATCTTCTCTTGTGAAAACCTCCCGGGAATATTTGATACTTGATTATTATATTTGATTCATGATTATTAATTGCTCGTTACATTTCGTATGATTTGATACTTGCACTAGTAAAACAGTGGAGTTTTACTAACTCCCGAGTAATCGGGGGGTGGATGCCTGTTTTGCGTCCAGGTACATGCAGATTCAGGGGAGCAGTCACAGGATTGGCACAAGAGGATGACGAGCTGCGATACTAATCAAGAGTTGAGAGTTGGTAGAGTTTGGTTGTATTGTTAGAGTTCATTCAGTCTTCCGCTATATTGTGTTTCGACCCCTATGTGGGTAATGTTGTTAGTCAGTTCTGTTGATAGAGTTGTGTGACCTCATCGGTCTGTGTGTTTATGTGTAAGTGACCTTAACGGTCTGTATTATTATATTGTTTGACCCTGGTCGGGCAAGCATTTAGTCGTTTATGGATGTTTAGCCTGGTAGATCCTTGTGGAAGGGGTCTACGGCGTGTAATATTCCCATACGGTTTTGGGGGTGTTACAACACACACACGTTACTCATGCAATATTAATATGCTAAGAATGTAAGTTCATTAAGAATACTTACTAGAGATGACCACTTATCCGACACCATTATCAAACTCTTCAAAACACAACAACACAATTAACACGGAATACACTATTCCACAACATTAAACCAATGGAAACGTCATTAAAACCTTCAACATTCAAAATAATCAAATCAAAATCAACTCACACGAATCACAGTCACGAGGGTAAACCAACCATCGTAAATCCAACATGTAAACTCTATTTGCAGGACACAACTCGTATAAGAAAATACTTGCCTCGAAACTACGATTGAAGCGAGACGATGAATGAGATACGGTCGGGCAGCCCCGAACTCCTGAACGTAATCAAGCACATGATAGCACCGCGAAAACTACGAGGATAACAATGCACGAATTACCAACACAAAATGATGATCGACTCAGAATCCTCGAGCACCTATAATCCTCCGGAATAAACAACAAAAACAAGATCAAAACAAGGACCGAGACCAACAACACTAGGAATTACATCAAAACATTGAAAGAAACTCATTGAAATATTTAATCGAACATTAAATGTTCAATGATTTCCAAGAACACTCAAATCGTCAATCGAGTTAAACCAACTCGAAGTATGGATATACAATCCATAGAATACGATTAATAACATCATTAGACAACAATCGGTTTATCAAAACCGAATGGAAAATGAAACCAAGAACAAAACTCCCAAAAAGTCAACTTGAAGGAAAATCAAGAAATATACCTTGATTCGACAAAGAACAATGGATTAAATGATGTTAAACACAAGAATACTACTAAGATTAATCATACCAATCATGGATTAATCAACAATACGGAACGAATCGAACAAAAACCCCAAACCCCCGAAATTTCCCAAAATAGGGCTCTAGGAAATCTAACCTTGATTCGCTGGATCAAAGTAGGTTATGGAGGGATTAATCGATGATATTGTAACACCACCAAAACCATTCGGGATATTACAGTGCCGTGGGCCCCGCGCTGGAACCCACCAGGCTAAAATCCATTTTAAAAAATGTTCAGAAACGCCAAAAAGGACGATGACGGTAATGTTTTCAAATACTCACAAAAGTCATTTATAAAGTATCAAATACCGTCATGAAAATATCGTTAAAACGTTCAAGGCCAAAATGCCAAAACTCAATTTAGGGAATCGGTTTTACGAAATAATCCAAGTTTATGAAGTACCCAAAAAGCCGTTTTTAAATGTACACACGATTTGGTAAAAATACCGGAAAGACATTTTGAAATATACACACGCAGCGGATAAAACACAGTTCAAAATATATATTTGCAGCCGAAATAAAACAACCAGAAAAGAATACTCGATTTCTAAAATAATGCCACGGCCAGTATCACCAGGGAAGCTCATCTCTTCACGACCACTACTAGCTCGATCTTCGAGTACCTAAAAATAAAGCCCACGATGGGGTCAGTCACAATACTCAATAATGATATCGATCACATCACATAAATAATTACATACCAATGTAATAATACTGTAAGAATACTACCAACGTAATTTTACCGTCATAACTTTACCAATCCAAAACAATCCTTACCATAATCCACATTTCGCATTCTCAAATGACGAAATGAACTCAACAACAGTCATCTGGACTGAACCAAAACAATACTCGAAATCCTCAAAAACATCATCATAACTCATAAGCGGAAAATAATCTATCTGTGCCAAATCATGTCCGTCGGATCGCACAATCAAATACTAATCCTGATAAGAACCAAACATACACAATACATCTGTAGATCAACTACCACAAAATAATGATAACAAATCCGAAACATCGATGCACAGCCCAAACGCTCATACGATCAATAACCAGATCAACCAATACGTCAACTGAGAATATCACCAACATGACAAACTCCAAGCAAAACCAACAAAGAATCAACAGCGACCAAGAATCTCATCAACATGATCAGCTCCAACATGACCAACAAGGATCAACGATGACCAAGAATACCATCAACAAGCTAAACTCCAAACACAATCAACAAAGGACCAATTAACGACCGAGAATACCATCAACAAGGTAAACTCCAAACACAATCAACAAAGGACCAATTAACGACCGAGAATACCATCAACAAGGTTAACTCCAAACGATCAACAATAATGGATCTCAAGAAAATAACTTCGACTGTCGAACATACCCCTCGGGCGTATGAACAACTAGTCGCAAACCGTCGAACATATCCAATCATACATGGACTATGAACGACCAAAACAATATGGCTCAAAGATGGACGTCACAGTACGTCCGATCCGGAAATGTGTCCGTGCACAAGCCACCCCGGGTATCGATCAAATACCCGTGTGGTCTTGTACCTAATCAATCTCACGAAGTAATCTTCTCGTGTGCATAGCCCAATGTTGTAACACCCCCGAGATATTCGTAGAATATCACAGTGCCGTGAATTTCGACCTGGGACCCACTAGGCTTATCTTACTCACAACGTATCAAATTTGACAAAATCCACTCGTGAATCAATAAATCTAATACAAACAAGGAAGTTCAACCACGGACAAACAATATCATGAAGAAATACAAGAAGTTGTACAACAACTGGAAAAGGACTTTCCTAAAATACTTGAGTACCATTTATTATTGCAAGGATAAAATGGACCGAAGATAACAACGACCAAACAAAATGGAACACAACTAGTCACAGTATCATGCCTCACCATCCTCATCGTATCGTCCCGGTGCTCGCTCGTATGGATCCTTAGGACCTGAAAAACACAAAAGTAATTTTCCCCAAACGAGAGGGGTTAGGGCAAGTATTATAAGTGAAACGTCAAGTCTTATACATAAAAGCATAAGCACCAATTCAAAGCTATGATAATGATTTTATGGAAAATACAATTATCCAAACATATTTAGAAATGATGATATCTCTTGATTAACCGTGGACTCGACAATGCGCGAATCCCTCCTCAACCCCGTCGGATCATCTCGGAGTGGCTAACCCAAATGTTCACGGAACCGACATAAGCGGAACCCTCCTCGACCCTGTCGGGCCCTCTCGGAGTGAACGAAAGCAACTCTCACAATCACATGCATTACTTTTCACATTTAAGAACATAACTTTCACAAGAATCACTTGCCTGGAATCGAGAGAAAAGGGTACGAACGACAAGGTATTAAGGTTGAAGGATTCTACAACTTCGAACCTAGACAAGTTCGTAATTCAATTATCAAAACCCCATCGGTATGAAAATAAGTTGGAATCACTCGAATTTACTACCCCGATACATGTGTTCCGGGAATAATTCTCTTAGATGGTGAATCGCAAGCCAACTATCCCAAATACTCAAGAACTCTGGAAATATACCAATAAATTCGTAGGAAAACATGTATCCAAGGTAGATAATTCATAATCGATATATTCCACCATAACAACAAGCTGGATCGAAGAGATCGGATGGAAAATCCCCAAATACCGAAAATCTAGGGTTGTGGGAGATTTACCTTGATTTGGAGCGGTGGAGAGGATTAAACGTTGATTAATCCGAACTAGTAACTCAAAGATGTTGCTAGATAATTTCAGCTCGAAGAACTCCTCACAAATCGCCCGGAATCGCCTGAAATCGTCCAAGGAGGTGAAGGAAGGAAGAAATGACGATTTGGGAACGGAAGTGTCCTATTTATACTAAAGAGGAACTAGCGTGCGCTAGTTATGAAAAATAGCGCGCGCTATCGGACTCACCAGGCAGTCAAGTAGCCTCTGCCAGTCTCGTTAGCGTACGCTAACACCTGCTAATTGTAATACCCGAGATTTCTGTTATGTAATTGGAACTTGCGATATTGTAATGATTGAACTTTTGTCTGAATACTATTCTCCGTAGTTCATAATCCGATATCGTCGAGCATATAATTTCGTGTATGTGATTTTAAGGTTGAAATTCTGTGCATGTAGCGCACGCTACAGGCTAAGGGTAGCGTACGCTAACATGGTTTTATAGCGCACGCTATCGAGTGTAATTAGCGCACGCTATGCGTGGTCAGACTGATGGAGACGTGCGGTAGGTGAGATCTGGCCGGGGGACCCCTGTCGGATCGTGTCGGATGTACCTGGACGGCTTTCGGGAAAAGCCGGGTCAACGCCTTAGCGCACGCTACTGGTATATGCGTAGCGTACGCTAAGTGCCGAGTACGATTTAGATCGTGAGCCGTTAGCGCACGCTACGAACAGGTGTAGCGCGCGCTAATAGCCATTTATTATAAATAGATGACATCCTATTCGTGATTTCAGTCCTTTCTTCCCACATAACCCGAACTCTTGCACTTGAAACATAACTCCATTCGTCCTAAACACTTCGTATCAACCACTTAGTTCGAGATTGAAGATCTTATATCATTGGAGATTGGTGTTCAAGCCTTTGGTGTTGGATTGCTTCATTTTCATCCGTGTTCTTCATTACTTTGAGGTAGGTGATTTTTCACCAATGATTAGTAAGGTTCCTAAGGAAGTTTGAATCATGTTTGGATAGCAAGTATTTCGTTTGTATCGGTCATCGCATGTTAGAAGGATACTTTTGTCATATAGATGCTAGATATCGAATGAACCTTTGAACCACCTTATTATAAGGACTCCTAAGCATGTTTAAATCGATTTATGATCAAGTAATCGGATATTACCCAGTTGATACGTTGTATACGTTGGAATCATGTGTTTTGGAACGTTAGACGATGGAACTTAGATTATTTCTGGAAGATCGTAGAGGAATTGTGATATCGAGATAACTATCCGTATATTGGTATTTCATAATCATAAATCTTCCAGAAACCTTATTATCATGATATGCCCGAGGATAACTTGTAACATCACCATAGGATTCATAAGTTCTTCATCATTCAACCCAGTTTTCGGTTTGCAGTATTCTGCCATGCAAGATTAGCGCACGCTAACCTGTGTGAGTTAACGTGCGCTATCGAGGTTCGGTTTTCGCACAAAACGTACGTAGCATACGTTATGAGACCAGCCGAGTCGATCGCCAGACCGTGGCTAGCGCACGCTAGTCTTATAAGACAGCGTACGCTAACAGTCCGTCTTAGCGCACGTTACGTAGGGTACGTAGCGCGCGCTAAGCAGACCGGGCAGATTGTTTATTTTGAGCTTTTCGGCCGTAGACCGAATTGTTAGGCCATCGTTCGACTTGAGATGATTTGTATATCATTCCTTTTGTTAAGGTTCGAGCTTGTTACGTTGATCGGAGGAGGCGGCCTTCGAGTGCGTCGAGAGCATTGAAGTATATCGTTCTTGCCATCTTCGAGGCAAGTATCGTGATATGTTAATATCGGTATTTTTGGAGTATGCGTATGATTATGCAAGTTGTTGAACATGATATTTACTTCGTTGATTTGTCATGATATTCGTTATATAGTGTTTATATGTTCATGTTGATGAACATAATGATTTGGCATATGTGTATGCATGAGTTGTGTTTGTATACGTTGAACGATCTATGCTGAGGGCGCTGGATCGGATGTCCACCTCGTGTTGATCCGACGTGATCATCTTGGGATCTAGCCGAGGGCCGGATCATTGGACGGGTTATTTCCACCTCGTGTTGGTCCGACGGGATCATCTTGGGATCTATGCTGAGGGCGCTGGATCATTGGAATACCCATGCTGTGTAATGGAATCTTGTGGATTCGCATTGTCGGATTCCGGTAGCGGAAGTCCGTGTGGTGTATCTTGTTATGTATTATTGATGCATATTCGAATTGTTTAACATGATACTTGTACTAGCATCATTTTGCTAACCCCTTCGGGGGTGGACATTTGTTTTGATGTTCAGGTAGCCGAGGAGCAGGGAAACAGCCACAGGACCGACGTGACGACGAAGGGGTTCAATGATGTTTATTGTTATTGGAGATTTGTGGTCTTGGTTTGGTTTCTGTACTCGAGTACGCGTGTCCTTTTGATATTAATTCGATATGGTTGTATTAATTACCCGTTGAACCAGTTGTACGTTCCATAAACTTGAATTTTCGTAGTGTTGATGTCTTATATTTACTTTCCTTTTTAAATTAGCCTTGTAAATCCTTACTTAAAGGGTTTACGGCGCTGTAATTATTCCGAACATCTCGGGGTGTTACAGAATATGGTATCGGAGCTAAGATTCATGGATATCTTGGCAGTCGGGTTTTAGTTGGGTCTGTTTACGTTATTTGATTTACGAGTCGTTTGTAACATCACTGTTCAGCCGAAGTCGTCATGTGGACCGTGGCTGTAAGTCTCTTAATCTCTTATACTACCGTTTTACTTAATTACTGTTTTGTGAATATTGACGGACTTTATTTCAAAAACTTTGTTCTGGATATTGAGAAATTGCGTTTACAGTATGTTGAGAGGAGGACGTGGACGCGGACGCGGTCGTGGACGCGGACGTGGTAACATGAGACATGAGGATTCCGCAACTACCCCAGAAATATCGGCTTGTCGAACCGATTCCCATTCTGGAGGGCAGCAAGGATCAGCGAATGGTGACGCAAATCCTAACATGCCAGGGGTGCTTCAACAGGTGGTGGCGCAGATAAACCAGTTCGCCCAGGTCGTTGATCGCATGCAGAGCCGATGGGACAAAGACCACGAGGATAACCGGGGAGACAGATGGCTTGCTGAAGCGGTTAAATTGCACCCGCCAAAATTTGACGGATCTGCTGAGGCACTTACTTGGGATCACTGGCTCAAGGAGTTGGAGAAAATATTCGCGGGTCTTAACTGTCCCGAGGACCGGAAGGTTCCCATTGCCCAGTATTTTCTGACTGGGGAAGCCTTTGATTGGTGGGAAGCTGTTCGACCCGAGGATCATAATGCGGATTGGACGGAATTCAAACAAATGATGGAAGCACAGTATTGTCCTCGTCCAGTAAGAGAGGCGAAGATCCGAGAGTTTTTCTCACCACAGAGTTCGGAGGCATCTGTGACAGATGTAATTAAAACTTTTAATCATCAGCTGACTTGTGTGCGACACTTGGTCAGAACGGAGGCAGAAAAGATTTTTCATTTTGATATGCGGATGAAGCCGGAGATTCAGCAGTACATGTCCGGATTCGAGTGTACTGCGTTACGACAGTATCAAGACAAAGCGCTGGCCTACGACATGAAAGAGGCGGCGGTAGAGAAATCCAGAGAGGCAAAGAAGCGTAAGGTGACCGGCACTTTGCGTAAAACAAGAGTGGTGGGGCCCGCAAGGCCGCCTTCCTTTTATTCGGCTAGAAACCTCCACATCCTTCTAGAGGCGGAAAGAGGTTCGGACACCATCAGCAGCTTGACGCATCAAAAAATGCTACAATTGTGGTCGAGCAGGCATGTTCGACGTGATTGCCCCGCATCTTCTCGCGACTTGTTACGATTGTGGGCAAGAAGGGCACCGTGCGGCCTTCTGTGGAGCCGCTACTAGATCTTTTGGTACCCGCACTCCGGCACTAGCCTAAGGAGATAAGTGTGAACCAGACACGGCAGAGTGGATTTCAGCAGTAACGCTGGGAAGAGAGAGACATCCAAAGGCCGGGTCCGTTCCTCTCCGCGCCTGCACGAAATGAGGAGATCTGACGACTGAACACCGCCGTTGCATCGGTACGATTCGCATCCTTTTGCAACCAGCTAGTGTCTTGTTCGATTCGGGAGCTACGCATTCTTTTATATCTTTGAACCGTGTTAAACGTTTGAACATCTCGTGCTTGTATAATTGTGAACCTTATGTTGTGGGATTACCGAGCGGGAGAAAATTGTGGGAACACTAGAAGCTAGGGATTTCCCAAGATCTATAGAAGGAAGAGATTGGCCATCGAATCTTATTGTAGTTGACATCTGCGGTGACGATTTAATTCTCGGAGATGATTGGCTCAACCGTTATGGAGTCAGTGAATTACCGAGAGAGAGTCATTTCCATCATTGCTGATGACGGATCTGAACACTTATTCCGAGGATGGAGACCGGGAAGCTCGGGGATATTGATCAAGGCAATGAAAGCGGTGAAATTACTGAAGCAGGGATGTCATGGACTTTGGTGCTATGCCATGAGGAAAGAGGAAGGAATAGAGCTCTCGTCTATCTCAGTTGTGAATGAGTTCTCGGATGTATTTCCTGACGAGCTACCAGGGTTACCTCCGCAAAGAGAAGTGGAATTCACCATCGAATTAGAGCCTGGAGCAAACCCTATTTCCAGGGCACCATACCGTTTGGCGCCAACCGAGATGTATGAACTCAAGAAGCAGCTGGAGGAATTGTTACAGAAGGGATATATTCAACCTAGCGTTTCTCCTTGGGGAGCGCCCGTTCTCTTTTTCCGGAAGAAAGACGGATCCCTCCGATCGTATTGATTACGTGGAGCTTAACAAAATGACGATCAAGAATAAGTATCCTATACCTCGGATCGACGACTTGTTTGATCAACCGCAAGGGCAAGGGTATTCTCAAGTTTGACTTGCGATCGTGATACCATCGCTGAGAATTAAGGAATCGGATATACCAAATCGCCAGATCCCGATGCAGGCATTATGAATTTGTAGTGATGCCATTTGGACTTACAAATGCTCTGCGGTATTCATGCAATTGATGAATCGGGTATTCTTGGAGTACTTGGATAAATTTGTGGTTGTCTTCATTTACATCTTGATATATTCGAGGGACGCAGAGGAACATGCCGAACATTTACGTGTGGTTTTGAGCATCTTGAGAAAGGAACACTGTATGCTAAGCTTTCTAAATGCGAATTCTCGCTTAAGGAAGTAACCTTCCTTGGGCACGTGATATCATCCGACGGAGTTCGTGGACCCGAAGAAAGTCGAAGCAATCTTGGAATGGGAAGCCCTAAAACGTGAAAGAAGTCCAAGCTTCTTAGGACTTGCCGGATATTATCGCCGCTTTGTAGAGGGATTTTCCAAAATTGCTCGTCCGCTCACCCACTGCATGTAAGACTCAAAAGTTCGCGTGGAATGAGAAGTGCCAGCCGGGTTTTGATGAACTTAAGAAGAGACGGACAAGACACCTATATTAGCACCGCCAAGGAACCGACGGATTTTTGGTATACAAATGACGCTTCGAATCGTGGTTTGGGTTGTGTGTTGATGCAAAAGGGTAAAGTAATTGCTTATGCTTCTCGGCAATTGAAACCGCACGGGTTAATTATCCGACTCATGATCCGAGCTAGCGGCCGTGGTCTTTGCCTTGAAAATTTGGAGACATTATTTGTACGGCACTCATTGTCGATCTTTACGGATCATAAGAGCCTCAAATACATTTTCGGTCGTAAAGAATTAAACATGAGGCGTAGAAGGTGGTGGAATTGATCAAGGATTACGACTTGGAGATTCTCTATCATCCGGGAAAGCAAATGTAGTAGCCGATGCCTTGAGCCGAAAACCCGTTTCTCTTCGAGTGTTGGAAGCACTTACATCCCAAACCGGTATTCAACGGGAACCGATCCGCGAGGGGATTGAAGTATGGGCACCAGAATCCAAGGACAACTTTATGTGATGGAACCGACTTCCTCACTAGTCGAGGATCAAGTCTAAACAGTTGAACGATTCTCGATCCTTCGATTAGGTGATGAAATAAAGAAAGGAAAAGCCCCAGATTCGTAATACAAGATGATGGAGTTCGAGATTTCAGAATCGACTTTGCGTTCCCGATGATGATGATTTGAGACGGACTATTCTCAAGGAAGCTCACAAATACGCCTATTCTATTCACCCGGCAGCAGAAGATGTATAAGGATCTTAAACAACTTCCGGTGGGGAATATGAAGAAGGACGAGCAGTACGTTTCAAGTGTTTGACTTGTCACAGGTCAAGATTGAGCATCGGCGACCACGGATGTTAAAGCCGCTTCCGATCCCTGAATGGAAGTGGGAGGACATTTCGATGGATTTCATCACCAGTATGCCAAGGACTAGAGCAGGAATGAACATGATTTGGGTCGTAGTTGATCGACTAACCAAGTCGGCTCATTTCCTAGGAATCAAAGATACATGGGGACCCGAGAGATTGGCACGAGTATTTGTTGCGGAGATAGTCAGATTGCATGGGACGCCGAAGACCATTATTTCGGATCGAGATGGTCGCTTCGTGTCGCACTTCTGGAAAGCAGTTCACAAGGCTTTGGGGACTGAGCTCAACTTTAGCACAGCTTATCACCCCCAAACAGATGGTCAGTCCGAAAGGACTATTCAAACTGTAGAAGACATGCTTAGAGCCTGTGCGTTGGATTGGTCTACTGATTGGGAAGTTCACTTGCCCTTGATCGAATTCACTTACAATAACAGTTGGCATGCTTCTATTAGAATGGCACCATTTGAAGCTTTGTACGGGAGGAGATGCCGATCACCCCTGTGTTGGGATGATTCTTCGGATTTGATCGGGACGGAACCGGAATTGATTATTCAGACTCAAGAGAAGATAGCTGTGATTCGAGAGAGACTGTTGACTGCCCAGAGTCGACAGAAGTCTTATGCAGATGTACGTCGTCGCCCTCTAGAGTTCGACATTGGGGACCACGTACTATTGAAGGTGTCTCCTACACGAGGGATTTTCCGTTTTGGGAGAAGAGGCAAGCTTAGTCCAAGATATATCGGACCATTTGAGATCCTAGAGAGAGTTGGGGATTTAGCATACAGGTTGGCCTTACCGCCATCGCTGAGTCATGTTCACAGTGTATTTCATGTATCCCAACTGCGGAAGTATATACCGGACCCCAGTCACGTCATTGATTTCGACGAGATCGAGATAGCTAATGATGGCACCTTCGAAGAGAGACCAATCAATATACTTGAGAGCCGGATCAAACAATTAAGGAATAAACCGATACATTTGGTTAAAGTACAATGGTCACGACATGGAGTCGAAGAGGCCACTTGGGAAACGGAGGACGGTATGAAGGCTAAATATCCGGAGTTGTTTTCATTCTAAGTTTCGGGACGAAACTTCTTTTTAGGGAGGAAGGATGTAATACCCGAGATTTCTGTTATGTAATTGGAACTTGCGATATTGTAATGATTGAACTTTTGTCTGAATACTATTCTCCGTAGTTCATAATCCGATATCGTCGAGCATATAATTTCGTGTATGTGATTTTAAGGTTGAAATTCTGTGCATGTAGCGCACGCTACAGGCTAAGGGTAGCGTACGCTAACATGGTTTTATAGCGCACGCTATCGAGTGTAATTAGCGCACGCTATGCGTGGTCAGACTGATGGAGACGTGCGGTAGGTGAGATCTGGCCGGGGGACCCCTGTCGGATCGTGTCGGATGTACCTGGACGGCTTTCGGGAAAAGCCGGGTCAACGCCTTAGCGCACGCTACAGGTATATGCGTAGCGTACGCTAAGTGCCGAGTACGATTTAGATCGTGAGCCGTTAGCGCACGCTACGAGCAGGTGTAGCGCGCTAATAGCCATTTATTATAAATAGGACAAAGATCCTATTCGTGATTTCAGTCCTTTCTTCCCACATAACCCGAACTCTTGCACTTGAAACATAACTCCATTCGTCCTAAACACTTCGTATCAACCACTTAGTTCGAGATTGAAGATCTTATATCATTGGAGATTGGTGTTCAAGCCTTTGGTGTTGGATTGCTTTATTTTCATCCGTGTTCTTCATTACTTTGAGGTAGGTGATTTTTCACCAATGATTAGTAAGGTTCCTAAGGAAGTTTGAATCATGTTTGGATAGCAAGTATTTCGTTTGTATCGGTCATCGCATGTTAGAAGGATACTTTTGACGTATAGATGCTAGATATCGAATGAACCTTTGAACCACCTTATTATAAGGACTCCTAAGCATGTTTAAATCGATTTATGATCAAGTAATCGGATATTACCCAGTTGATACGTTGTATACGTTGGAATCATGTGTTTTGGAACGTTAGACGATGGAACTTAGATTATTTCTGGAAGATCGTAGAGGAATTGTGATATCGAGATAACTATCCGTATATTGGTATTTCATAATCATAAATCTTCCAGAAACCTTATTATCATGATATGCCCGAGGATAACTTGTAACATCACCATAGGATTCATAAGTTCTTCATCATTCAACCCAGTTTTCGGTTTGCAGTATTCTGCCATGCAAGATTAGCGCACGCTAACCTGTGTGAGTTAACGTGCGCTATCGAGGTTCGGTTTTCGCACAAAACGTACGTAGCGTACGTTATGAGACCAAAGTGCCGATCGCCAGAGTGGCTAGCGCACGCTAGTCTTATAAGACAACAGACGCTAATCAGTCGTCTTAGCGCACGTTACGTAGGTACGTGCGCGCTGCTGCATCGGCATTGTTTATTTTGAGCTTTTCGGCCGTAGACCGAATTGTTAGGCCATCGTTCGACTTGAGATGATTTGTATATCATTCCTTTTGTTAAGGTTCGAGCTTGTTACGTTGATCGGAGGAGGCGGCCTTCGAGTGCGTCGAGAGCATTGAAGTATATCGTTCTTGCCATCTTCGAGGCAAGTATCGTGATATGTTAATATCGGTATTTTTGGAGTATGCGTATGATTATGCAAGTTGTTGAACATGATATTTACTTCGTTGATTTGTCATGATATTCGTTATATAGTGTTTATATGTTCATGTTGATGAACATAATGATTTGGCATATGTGTATGCATGAGTTGTGTTTGTATACGTTGAACGATCTATGCTGAGGGCGCTGGATCGGATGTCCACCTCGTGTTGATCCGACGGGATCATCTTGGGATCTATGCTGAGGGCGCTGGATCATTGGACGGGTTATTTCCACCTCGTGTTGGTCCGACGGATCATCTTGGGATCTATGCCGAGGGCGCTGGATCATTGGAATACCCATGCGTGTAATGGAATCTTGTGGATTCGCATTGTCGGATTCCGGTAGCGGAAGTCCGTGTGGTGTATCTTGTTATGTATTATTGATGCATATTCGAATTGTTTAACATGATACTTGTACTAGCATCGTTTTGCTAACCCCTTCGGGGGTGGACATTTGTTTTGATGTTCAGGTAGCCGAGGAGCAGGGAAACAGCCACAGGACCGACGTGACGACGAAGGGGTTCAGTGATGTTTATTGTTATTGGAGATTTGTGGTCTTGGTTTGGTTTCTGTACTCGAGTACGCGTGTCCTTTTGATATTAATTCGATATGGTTGTATTAATTACCCGTTGAACCAGTTGTACGTTCCATAAACTTGAATTTTCGCAGTGTTGATGTCTTATATTTACTTTCCTTTTTAAATTAGCCTTGTAAATCCTTACTTAAAGGGTTTACGGTGCTGTAATTAATCCGAACATCTCGGGGTGTTACACTAATAGCGTGCGCTAGAGCATTCTAATAGCGTGCGCTAATTCTTTCTAATAGCGTGCACTACCTGGTAGTTGGTGCCCAGTCCAGAACCTATTGTCCCCAGCTCTGCTCTCTTTAGCACACGTTACTCGAGTAACATAGTGTGCGCTACCACTAAAATCTAGCGTACGCTATCAGTCACACCTAGCGTGCGCTAGGGATTCCCTTTTTCAGTCCAGTACCTACTGGACTGTCTACCTCCAATACATTAGTAGCGTGCGCTGATTATAACAGATAGCGTGCGCTACCCTCACTAAATTAGCACGCGCTACAAGGTGTGCGTAGCGTGCGCTACCTTTTACACGGATGTAGTATAATCGCATCAAGGATCTGAAAACAGCGACGATCCGAACAAGAAAAAGGGTAAATCCAATTGACAAGAGTTCCAAGATTAATATAAGCTTACTAAATACTTACACGAGTGTCAAAATTACAAAGCACAAACAGTAGAAGATTTACAAAAAGTACGGGTATTACATCCTCCCCTCTAAAATGAAGTTTCGTCCTGAAACTTAAGAAATGAATAACTCTGGGTATCTAGTACGCATGCTCTCTTCGGTTTCCCACGTTGCTTCCTCAACTCCGTGTCGTGACCACTGAACTTTAACCAACGGTATGGTTTTGTGCCGGAGTTGTTTTACCCGATGTTCTAGTACTTTCACTGGTTTCTCTTCAAATGTGACATCCTCTGCGATCTCGATGTCCCCGTAATCAATGATATGACTCGGGTCAGGGACATACCTTCTCAGTTGGGAAACATGGAACACACTGTGAACATGGCTAAGGGCTGGAGGTAAAGCCAACCGATAGGCCAGTTCCCCAAATCTGTCGAGAATCTCAAATGGTCCAATATATCTCGGGCTAAGTTTGCCCCTTTTCCCGAACCTGAAGACTCCTCTAATCGGTGATACTTTGACTAGGACATGATCTCCCACATCAAAGTCCAAGGGCCGACGACGATTGTCAGCGTAGGATTTTTGTCGACTTTGAGCGGTCAACAATTGGTCTCGGATGATGGAAATCTTCTCTTTGGTTTCCATCAACATATCGGGTTCCGTCCCGATTAAATCTGAAGCTTCATCCCAACAAAGTGGGGATCTACACCGCCTACCATACAATGCCTCAAAAGGTGCCATCTTGATCGATGCATGCCAGCTATTATTGTAAGTGAACTCTATCAAAGGTAGGTGTATTTCCCAATCGGTACTCCAGTCCAGGGCACACGTGCTCAGCATATCTTCCAATGTATGGATCGTCCGCGCAGTCTGACCGTCAGACTATGGGTGGAAAGAAGTACTCAACCTTAACTCGGTGCCCAAGGCTTGATGGACCGCCTTCCAAAAATGCGACATGAAACGACCATCACGATCGGAAACAATAGACTTAGGCGTACCGTGTAATCTCACGATCTCCGATATAAAAATCCAGGACAATCGCTCTGGTCCCCACGTGTCCTTAATGCCAAGAAAATGTGCCAACTTAGTCAATCTGTCAACAATAACCCAAATCATATTCATCCCCGTCTTAGTCCTCGGCATCCCAGTGATGAAATCCATGGTAATATCCTCCCACTTCCATTCGGGAATAGGGAGAGGTTTCAACATCCCGGCCGGCCGTTGATGCACAATCTTGACTTGTTGACATGTCAAACACCTTGACACAAACTCGGTGACATCTCTCTTCATATTATTCCACCAAAAACTCCTTTTAAGATCCTTGTACATCTTACTCATCCCAGGATGGATCGAGTAAGGTGTAGCATGGGCTTCTCGGAGTATTCTCTGCCTCAGCTCCGAGTCATTCGGAACGCAAAGCCTACCTTGAAATCTCAAAATGCCATCCTCATGGATCATAAAACCTGGGGCTTTCCCTTTTTCCACATCCGCCTTTAGTTGGACAAGCATTGGGTCATTCCCCTGTTTCTCCCCGACGTCGTCGATCAAGGACGGAATAATCTCAAGAGTACACATCTGACCCTGAACCCGTTGGATCCATACTTCGACTCCCTGCTCAATTAACTCCCGTCTGATCTTAACTTGAGGCGTAAGGACCTCAAGCATCTGAAGAGATATCGACTTCCGGCTCAACGCATCAGCTACAATGTTAGCCTTTCCTGGATGGTAAAGGATTTCCAAATCATAATCCTTTATCAGCTCTAACCAACGTCGTTGTCTCATATTCAGCTCCTTCTGGCTAAAAATATACTTTAGGCTCTTGTGGTCGGTATAAATTCGACATGAAGAACTGTACAAATAGTGACGCCAGATTTTTGTTGCGAAATTTCGTTGAACGCAAGTGCACGTTATCGTAGACAAGTAATAAAGTTATGAGTAAGATACCATTCCCACGAGGACTGACTTACTAACTACCGATTTATGAGTATTCTAATTTTATCTGAACTATCAAATTTGAGATGAAAGTAAATAATTAAGGAAAATTAATGAAAGCAAAGAAATGGTAGAATCAATTATTCAAAGGAAGAAAATCAAATAAGGAATTAATCTAAGATTGTGAATCCACCTCGGTTTATCCGAATTACTCTCGATTATATGAATTTAATGATTTCCTAATTTATTGAAGGCGAAGGTTTCTAAAATACTCTACCACCTCTCCCGAGGTCAATAGATTTTTCTAAGGCGAATAACACACTCTATTCCTAGGTGGATTAATTCGACAATAGGCAAAAAGCACGGAATCTTCAGAAAGGCCACGTAGTTCCTATGAGTATATTCCTATCTCATAAGATAAAACGATTCTCACCAATTATTTTCCTCACCAACTCTCCTCTCCCGATTCGAGTTGCGTAATCAAAACAATTCAATTATAGGCCACACAATTGAAAACATTAAGAACAATTGGGAAAACTCAATAGAAAATGGAATTGAATTAATAATCAAAAGTTAATTCATCAAAACCTCGGTTTCATCAAAATCATAGACTAGGGTTCTAGCCTGACATGCTAGAAAATAAAAATACAAAAATAATTAGAGAAAGCATAAAGATCAAATGCAGTCGACAAGCTCGGATTCGTCCGTTCTCTAGCTTCCGCTCTCTGCTTCTTGGTGTTCTCTGCTTCTTCTTGATTCCTCGATGATGATCCCCTTGATAATTCGATGATGCCTCTTTTCAGACCTTAAACCCTTATTTATAACTATCATCAGCCTCCAAAATGTGTTCGGGGATTGGGTCGAAAACTGCTCCAAAAACAGAAAAGAAACGCGGAAGAGTCAGCAAAACCGCCCCGTGGGCCGCGGCTCACTTAATCTGTGCCGCAGCTCACCATGCTCAGCGCCTATGCCTGGGCGCGCGTTTTTCCTCATGGGCCGCGACTCAGCATCCTTGTGCCGTGGCCCCAGGTACAGTTCACTCGGGGCCTTGTTGTGCCGTGCGTGTGCCGCGGCTCGCTTTCCTTGTGCCGCGGCCCCTGGCCAAAAATTGCCGTTTTCGCCCGTTTTTCGTCGTTCGAGCTCCCGGACTGCAATTTCCTGCAAAACATAAAAGAATAGTGCATTAAAAGCTCATTTATGCAGATTTACACTTCAAATGAATATAAAATAATGATAAATAAGCGTATAAAAATACGTCTAACAAATACCCCCAAACTTGAGCCTTTGCTTGTCCTCAAGCAAAAAGAATCAATTTTACATAAGCACAAAAAAAATATCGTGAATGATCGTGCAAATCCATAGTGCTCAACTTAATCAATACTACCCTGAAAATCTCAAAGAATAGTACGAGTATCGTAGTAGTGAGTCACATCAAGGACACTGATTCCACAAAGTACCCATTTTTAGTGCTAATCAATCGTTTATGAAGAAAATCAAGCTCAAAGATTAACAAGCGTAATTTTAACCGACCGCCAATACGAAGGGTTAGAATAAACAAGCCACATCGCCCAGTCCCACAGTCAAGTGACAAAAATTTCATCGTCAAAATTAACCCTCGGACAGCATTCCCTTATGTATGATCATAAAAAAATTCGAGTTAACCACTAGATTCGGATTTTGGGATATTTCATCGGGATAATCCTAGGGTGGATTTCCATTCTCATATATTGGGGAACCGTTTGACGTAAAAGACACTCATGGGGCACATGGATGCTTCTAGTTACTAAGTCCCCCTCTACAGCGGAGAAAAAACTCGAATAGCAATTCCCGCGTGTCAAGGTTGCTGTTTTACGCGAGAGTAAACAACGGGTCACGTGAATACCCCCGGTTACTAGGCTTCCCATCATCGGTAATGCGCTATTTCTAAACAATTAGTCTATTTAGGGTTGTCGTTTTATGCGAGAGTAAACAACGGGTCACGTGAATACTCCCGGTTACTAGACTTCCCATCATAGAACATATATAATATCACGACTTTTTGGGAAAAACTGTCAGACTCTAAACTCACTTTAAGTGCCAACAAGACTCATGTTACTGGACGACTAGCTACGCGAAAAGTATAACCAAACGTATAGACAGTGATTTGAAAACACGTATGTCTCCTTTCTTATCTGCTAAGATTTCTACAAAAACGAAAAATATAGACCTAAATGAATGCTCAGAGGGAACAGATATCGCTGACTGCAACTCGACTAAAACTCAACCGTTTCTTCCAAGAGAAATCAGTATCATAACATCAATTTTACACTACGAAGCACGAAAAATTCATGAATGCAAATAAAAACAAGACAAGCAAGGCTAGCGTCAAAAATAACGAAAAATAATGAAATGTGCAAACGAATAAGTAAAAAGCAACTGAAAGTAAACACCCCCCCCAAACTTAGGACGTACATTGACCTCAATGGACATAGATAATAATATGCGATAAAAGAAAAGGTCAAGTACTCCCCTAGTGTCAGCTCATGAACTGGTGTCGGCCTCGTCCGGCGAGGAAGGTGGTGTGGATGGCCTAGCTGGTGGAGTGAATGTCCCGTACAGGTGCAGAATATGGCTCGTCCACGCAGCAAGGTAATCCTGGTGGTAAGCATCTCTCGCCTCCAGGCGCCTCTCCTCACGTCGGTTGGCCCGGCGGGCCTGCTCCCTCATCTCCTCCCGGACAGCAGCGAGGAGGCTCTCTCTCTCCGTCCGCATCTCCTCTCTCATAGAGTCTAGGTGGATCTCTCGATCTCTCCTCATCTCCTCTCTCAAGACGTCAAACATCGCCTGGAGGTGCGGTCTCTCGGGCGGCGGGCTGGACTCCGCCTGCCCATGTGTCAGAAGAAGAGGCTCGGGGGACTGCTCATGTGCCTCATCAAGAAGAAATCCTCGTCCCCGAGCATGTGCCGGTTCTACACCCCACTGGTCGAAGTGAGAAATGATGCTATGATCAATCGGACCCTGGGGTGCTAACATCGGCTCATCATCCGACCAAGTCATGCCCGACTGGCGGCATAGAGCGCAGATGAGAGAGGGGTGTTTCAGCCCCGTCTTGGCCCCTCCTTGAATGCACAGAAGGATAGATCGGACCAAAAGAGGGGCCACATCGAATCTTATCCTGGAAGTGATAGCATATAGTGTACGGGCACGAGAGAGTAAAACAGAGCGAATCTGTGAGGTAGGATCAACACGTGCGCAGAGGAAATACAACCAGGCTCGCCCGAGCCGACTGAGGCGCGAGCTCTTAAAATAGAAGGCTGACGAACCCGGGGCGCGAGTCTCCCAGACGGAGCCAGGCTGTGTGAGTGTCTCAAGCAGAGCCTCCCTCGTGAGGCTACCCATAACTCGCGTATACGCCATCTCATCCACCACTGGTAGCTCATATAATCTCTGAATAGCAGCCACCGAAAAATCCACTGTATGGCCTCGGACGACGACCTGAGTCCGAGTATCTGACTGCGGTATCATCTGCCCAGCCCGAATATGCTTCAACAGAGCGCTAGCATAAAACTCCTGGACTATGGAGATAACAACTGGTTCGGGAGGCGCAGTGAAACGGTCCCACCCCATCTCGTCAATCATCGTCAGAAGCTCACCGTCCTGGGGGGCGGGAGTGAATCCCCGCTCCGGAATCAAAGGTCGAGGACGGATCTTTTCATTGAATATTTTATGAATTTCTGGGTCGGAGAATTGGTGCGACTCCAACTCGGCTCGGCTTTGTGAAGTTTCCCCTCTTGTGGGGGACGATTATGTCCTGGCCCTTGTGCTAACCTTCCTCTTTCTAGCCATGGAGAGTTCCTGAAAAGATAAACACTGGAAATTATGTAAACTTGAAGGAAAACAACACCACTTGACTTAAGATATGCAAAACGTGAATATCGAGTTGAGCGAGCTTGCACCGTCGTGAGAGAAAATTAAAGTTGAGTTTTCACGTTTAAACTTGACGTAAGGGGTGGGGCACAATGTAATCACATAAAATCATTCGTTGCACATAGTTTGAAAATGCTTGGCTTAAAATTTTTTCATTGGCGCAATTCATCAAACACTTGGTATGCATGAGTTTAAATGAATAACAAGACTTACAATGGTTCAATCTACTTCCCCAACAATAGCAACATGAATCGACAGTCATGGCAAAGCGACAACTAACATCAAAAATTCGTTCATGATCAACAAAATACCATCAATAATTCAATCAAAGATTTCATATCCCAACTCAAATTTTTATAAAACTTAAAAAAAACTAACAACATATTCATCATCAAATGAATAACAATACTTCGCATTCAAACCATGTAGCAATAAGGATTGAGAATTGCCTTGCTTGGATTGAAGGATGCAAGAAGAAGAAAAATTGAGAAGGGTTTCGGCCGATCGCTGTGCAAAGAAGAGGAAGAAGTTTACCTGGAGTGTCGGCCGATTCGCGTTATAAAGGTACCTGGGCCTTTGAACTTCCGAACGGGGGCCGCAGCACAGAGTAAGTGAGCCGCGGCCCAGAGTACATCCTCCTAAGCATGTTTGTTCTTTTTGCCTTGTGCCTCGGCTCAGCATATGGGTGCCGCGGCTCAGATGGTAAGTGTGCCGCGGCTCATCTGTTACGTGCCGTGGCACAGAGTACAGCTTCCTGGACACTTCTTGGACATTTGGCGTGCCGCGGCTCAGTGCGCATGTGCCGCGGCTCAGGGACCGGGTGTGCCGCGGCTCAGTAAGGTTGTGCCGCGGCACAGAGCACAGTTTGTTTGGCCTTTTTCCTTCAACTGGTGTGTGCCGCGGCTCACTATCCTTGTACCGCGGCCCATTGCTGATTTCTTCCCCTGGGGTGATTTCTGCACAGAATTTTCAAGATAAAACACCAAGAACGTGAGGGATAAACGTATTAAAGCAAAAATGACGAAAAATAAAGACTCTAAAAATGCAAGAAAACACTGAAAAAAAATAAAATCTACGACTAATACTCGGGTTGCCTCCCGAGAAGCGCTAAGTTTATAGTCTTCAGCCGGACCTTTTGAAAATCAATTTGCTTTTCGCAAACACCATTTGAACTCCGCCCCGTCCATCGAACCGTTAATATGTGTTTTAAATGTTTGACCATTGGTCTTTAACAATTCGATTTTTGGTTTGGACATCCAATGTTCTTTGCGAAAAGATTTAAACAAAAACAATTTTCCAAAACACCCATATTGCACACGACTTGGCACCCGTTTCACTTCCGGCTTATTCTCTTTTTTCACGAACGAACTTATGACAGCATTAGACTTTTTCGTTGGTGGGTGAATGGTTGATGAAGACGACATGTCCAAATGCCTAAGATATGCGACTCGTTCTACAATTTTCTTCGACGTCGGAGCAACTAACACGGATTCTGAACATTTCGACCGACAACTCCCCCGGTGTGTGTCTTTCTCAAAGATGTCAATTTGTGAAAACTTCTCAACCTTGCTTGGACACGGGAGAGATCGAAACACCTTGAATGTGACTTGATCATCTTCAACCCGAAGTATTAATTTCCCCTCCTGAACATCAATAAGGGTCCTTCCGGTAGCTAAGAACGGTCTACCCAATATAATCGGAATCTCATGGTCTTCTTCCATATCCAGCACAATGAAATCAGCAGGAAAAATGAATTTATCGACCTTAACCAAGACATCTTCTATTACCCCTCTCGGGTATTTGATCGATCTATCGGCTAATTGCAAGGAGACAGTCGTCGGCTTGGCTTCCCCAATTCCTAGCTTCTTGAAAATAGAAAGAGGCATGAGATTAACGCTAGCGCCGAGGTCACATAATGCTCTATCAAAAGACACGTTCCCAATAGTGCACGGTATAGTGAAGCTTCCTAGGTCCTTCAATTTAGGCGGGAGCTTCCTCTGCAAAATTGTGCTGCACTCTTCAGTCAGTGCTACCGTTTCATATTCCTCGAGCTTCTTTTTCTTAGATAAGATTTCCTTCATAAACTTCACATAGCTCGGCATTTGTTCTAAGGCGTCGGCAAATAGAATATTGATATGTAGTTTCTTGAAGACGTCAAGAAACTTGGAGAATTGTTTGTCCAATTTCTGCTTTTGCAAACGCTGTGGAAACGGGACGGGCGGCACATATGCCTTCGGATTGTCAGGAAACAGTTTCGAGGGTTTGGAATTTTGTGATTCCTCAGTCACCGCATTTTTATTCTCCTCATCGTCGCCTCTCTTTTTGTTCTGCCCGGGCAGCTAACACAATTCCTTCCCGCTTCTCAAACCGATGGCATTTATACTTTCTCTGGGGTTCGTATCGGTTGTACTTGGAAAGGTACCCTCAGGGCGAGCTGTTAATACATTAGCAATTTGGCCCAATTGGTCTTCCAAGTTGCGAATAGAAGCGGAATGAATTTGCAAGGTTGCTTCCGTACGGGTCATGAACTGACTCGTATTTGCTGCCAATTTCGCCATTGCTTCCTCTAGAGAGATCTTTGGAGCGGGAGGAGGTTGCTGTTGGTGTTGAGAAAACTGAGGCTGGTTTAAGTTTTGTCCGTTCTTCCATGAAAAATTTGGGTGATTTCGCCACCCCGGATTATATGTGTTGGAGTACGGATTGTCCTGTCGATTCCCATTCCCCACAAACTGAGCTTGTTCCATCAGGTGTTGCTCGAAAGGATTTCCAACTTGGCACTCTGCGCTAGGGTGAGATCCGTTGCACCAATTACATTATTCTGTCGTGACGGTAGAAGGAGCATGCGAAAAAGCTTGAAGTTTCTGAGTCAAGGCGGCAACTTGGGCTGATAATGTAGAGATCGGATTGTTGTCGGAAATTTCCATTACTCGCTTCGGAATCACTCGTTCGGAAGGCCACTGATAAGCATTCGCAGCCATAGCTTCTAATAAAGAGTGGGCTTCAGCCATCGTTTTACCCATCAACGCTCCTCCAGCTGCTGCATCAACAAGAGTGCGTGTAGAAGCACTCAATCCGTTATAGAACGTCTGAATTTGTAGCCAGTCCGATAGGCCATGCTGTGGGCATCTCCGTAATAAATCCTTGTGTCGCTCCCAAGCTTTATGAAGCGATTCCATATCAAATTGCCCGAAGGTGGTTATCTCGTTCCTAAGTCTCGCCGTCTTTGTTGGTGGGAAGAACTTAGCTAGGAAGGCTTGCGCTAATTCCGCCCAAGTCGTGATAGAGCCCGGCGGTAAAGAATTCAACCAAAATTTTGCTTTTTCCATTTGAGAGAAAGGGAAAAGCCGCAGACGAATAGCATCATCGGTAACATCGTTGTTTTTTAAGGTGTCACAAATCTCAAGAAACGAAGCGATATGCGCGTTGGGGTCATCGTTTGCCAATCCACAAAACTGGCTTGCTTGCACCATCTGAATAATAGCCAGCTTGATTTCAAAGTTGTTCGCTTGGATGGTTGGACGCCGAATTCCCGAAAAGTTCGCATTGATTTGTGGCATAGCATAATCACGGAGTGCTAATGCCAGTTGAGCTTGCTGAATGGGGTTGTCTGCTTCGTGATTTCCCGTGTTATCGGCCATGGTGCCTGTTGTCAGTAACTCACGTTTCTCCTTCTTGTTTTTCCAAAGAATGCGCTCGAGTTCAGTATCCAAAGGTAGTAGGCCTTCGTTACCGAATTTTCATATGCACTAATCAGAAATTCCTGAAAGGAAAACAAATAATAGGAATTACACACACAAAAAAATGTTCAAACTAAGACTAGAAATACTGAAATCGATATTAGTAAAAATAATCAGTCCCCGACAACGGCGCCAAAAACTTGTTGCGGAATTTCGTTGAACGCAAGTGCACGTTATCGTCGACAAGTAATAAAGTTATGAGTAACATATCGTTCCCACGAGGACTGACTTACTAACTACCGATTTATGAGTATTCTAATTTTATCTGAACTATCAAATTTTGAGATGCAAGTAAATAATTAAGGAAAATTAATGAAAGCAAAGAAATGGTAGAATCAATTATTCAAAGGAAGAAAATCAAATAAGGAATTAATCTAGGATTGTGAATCCACCTCGGTTTATCCGAATTACTCTCGATTATATGAATTTAATGATTTCCCAATTTATTGAAGGCGAAGGTTGCTAAAATACTCTACCGCCTCTCCCGAGGTCAATAGATTTTTCTAAGGCGAATAACACACTATATTCCTAGGTGGATTAATTCGACAATAGGCAAAAAGCACGGAATCTTCAGAAAGGCCACGTAGTTCCTATGAGTATATTCCTATCTCATAAGATACAACGATTCTCACCAATTATTTTCCTCACCAACTCTCCTCTCCTGATTCGAGTTGCGTAATCAAAACAATTCAATTATAGGCCACACAATTGAAAGCATTAAGAACAATTGGGAAAACTCAATAGAAAAGGGAATTGAATTAATAATCAAAAGTTAATTCATCAAAACCTCAGTTTCATCAAAATCCTAGACTAGGGTTCTAGCCTGACATGCTAGAAAATAAAAATACAAAAATAATTAAAGAAAACATAAAGATCAAACGCAGTCGACGAGCTCGGATTCCTCCGTTCTCTAGCTTCCGCTCTCTGCTTCTTGGTGTTCTCTGCTTCTTCTTGATTCCTCGATGATGATCCCCTTGATAATTCGATGATGCCTCTTTTATGACCTTAAACCCCTATTTATAACTATCATCAGCCTCCAAAACGTGTCCGCGGATTGGGTCGAAAACTGCTCCAAAAACGGCAAAGAAACGCGGAAGACTCAGCAAAACCGCCCCGTGGGCCGCGACTCACTTAATCTGTGTCGCGGCTCACCATGCTCAGAGCCTATGCCTGGGCGCGCGTTTTTTCTCATGGGCCGCGGCTCAGCATCCTTGTGCCGCGGCCCCCGGTACAGTTCAATCGGGGCCTTGCTGTGCCGTGCGTGTGCCGTGGCTCGCTTTCCTTGTGCCGCGGCCCCAGGCCAAAAATTGCTGTTTTCGTCCGTTTTTCGTCGTTCGAGCTCCCGGACTCCAATTTCCTGTAAAACATAAAAGAATAGTGCATTAAAAGCTCATTTATGCAGATTTACACTTCAAATGAATATAAAATAATGATAAATAATCGTATAAAAATACGCCTAACAATTTTCAATGCAAACACTACAGCAACTAACTCCAAATCATGGGTAGGATAATTCAGCTCATACGGTTTAAGTTGCCGTGAAGCATAGGCGATAGTCTTATCATGCTGTAAGAGTACGCACCCAAGTCCTTGTCCTGATGCGTCACAATAAACCGAATACCCACCGATTCCCTGGGGCAGGGCTAAAACCGGCGCGGTAGTCAGACGCCTTTTCAGCTCTTCGAAACTCCGTTGTCTCTTTTCATTCCATTCGAACCTTTCGGACTTCTGGAGTAATTGAGTAAGTGGTCGAGCAAGTTTGGAGAACCCCTCGACGAACCTCCGGTAGTATCCGGCCAGACCCAAAAAGCTATGAACTTCCTTCACGTTCCTGGGCAGAGCCCAATCTAACACTGCCTCAATTTTCTGGGGATCTACCTGAACTCCTTCCGCTGAAATCACATGCCCGAGAAACATGACTTCCTTCAGCCAGAATTCACACTTAGAAAACTTTGCATAGAGGTTCTGAGTCCTCAAAATCTCTAACACCAATCGCAAATGCCGAGCGTGTTCCTCTTCATCACGAGAGTAGACCAGAATATCGTCGATAAAAACGACTACACAATTATCAAGATGCTCAATAAATATTTTATTCATCAATTGCATAAATATCGCCGATACGTTGGTTAACCCAAAATGCATAACCACAAACTCATAGTGCCCATACCTCGTACGGAAAGCGGTTTTAGGAACGTCAGATTCCTTAATGCGAAGTTGATAGTAACCGGACCTCAAATCAATTTTCGAGAACACCGCGGCTCCCTATAATTGATCAAACAAATCATCGATACGCGGCAAAGGGTATTTATTCTTAATGGTCACTTTGTTCAGTTCCCGATAATCAATACACAAATGTAGTGAACCATCTTTCTTCCTTACGAACAAGACCGGTGCACCCCATAGCGAGGCACTGGGTCTAATATACTCTTTGTACAACAATTCTCCCAGTTGTTTCTTCAACTCTTGCATTTCTGAAGGTGCCATACGATACAGTGCCTTAGAAATCGGGGTTGCTCCCGACTCCAAATCAATTTTAAATTCAACTTCCCGCCCCGGTGGTAGTCCCGGTAATTCATCTGGGAAAACATCTGGAAAATCACTTGTTGTCCACTCAAGTATACTGGATACAGTTTGGGAAATAGTTTAAACAACAAACTGTACGGATTCTAAATCTGAGTGCGTAGCGGAAGTCTTGGATACAGTAAGTTGCCGTGGATACAGCAACGAAGTGTGTGGTGTATACTTAATATATCACAGTAATTTAAAACAGTAAAAGCTGAAGGTAAATAACACAGTAATTAAAGTGGTTCGAGGTAAACCCCTCTACGTCCACTGGTCCTCCACACAGGAGTAAAAAGTTTATTATAATTACTGCGTACACAACTACGTAATTATAAACAAACCTATCCTTGTATCGTTCACACAGATTGATACAAAGAATGTCACTTTCAACCGTTCACACAGATTGGTTAAAGCTTCCTTCTTGACTAGCTTCTTCACACACAGTTCCAAAGCTTCGTCCTTATTCATCCCACACAGGTCAGAATAACTTGTTGAGTTCACACAGAGCTCGGTTTTTACACAGAGGTAAAAAGTAGGTAACCAGGTAAGAACAGCAGCTTTGAATATGAAGTTCTAGAGCTGATGATGGCTGTTCTTGATGTTGAGCACTGTATATCTCTTTCGTTCTTAATTGCAGTATGCTTTGGAGATATCTTTGCTCTGATGATAACTTTTGATAGCTTGAGTGTTAGGTTACTTGGGTAACTGATCTTCAATGTCTTCATAAGATATATATAGTCTCTGAAGAATGTATCCGTTGAGATGTATCCGTTTGAATAAGATTTCCTTCAACGGGAATATGACATGATCCGGATTTCGCGGGATTCTGAAGATCTGAAGACTGGCAGTATTTAAATACTTTATCCTTGAGTATTTAAATACTTCTTTATTCAACGGGACTTGACTTCTGTTCCTTCTTTGTCCTGTTGTGAGCTGTATGGAAGATAACTGTATTTTGAGTTTCGAGACAGTTTCCATACTTGGTCTTTTTACAAGACTACTTGCTGTACTGAAGAGCTTCACTTTATATGCTGATTCGAGGTAGGTCTTCGATACAGGATAAAGCCTCAAAGCTTCGATACAGTTTCCTTACTGTATTCGGATTGGCATATATGTCAAAACCTCAAATATCATTCGATACAGGGATCGGGTATCCCGGCTGTTTCGATACAGGGTGTTTGTTTTTCCCAACAATTTCCCCCTTTTTGACAATTTGCCAAGACCTTCTTACTTAACTCTTCGAGTCTTCTTGATGATGCCAAAACTTTCTTCATGAAGCATTCTTCTTTGATGACTTCTGGCAGATTTCTTGGTCTTTCGTCAAAGGTCTGACTTAGTGACTTAGTCTACAATAATGAACTGCTCGCAGGCAAGTTCGATACAGTTTAAGATTTATAACAACTTAAGCCTATGATTGGCGCGCAGGCACAATCTTACAATGTATTCTAAGCTTACAACTGAAATTATGAACTGTTCGTAGACTAGTTCGTACAGCTTATTTTTCAATCAAGTTTATCTAACTTGAGATTCCTATCAAACAATTTTAAGTAATCATACATAAACACAGTAGATTACGAGTTGTAATCTTTCAAGACAAACAAACGTTTTTATTGATATTCAAAATGATTGAGTACAAAGTTTGCTATTTCGAATAGAAATTACAAAATAAAAAAATATACATAAATTTCATCTCCTTATCTATAATCCGCATGCCTCCATGGTCTTTTTCCTTGTTCATTCTCGGTGCCACGCCACCAGTTTTGAAGAGAATCATTGCCTCGATCCTGGTATATCGCTCTTCCTTCATATGAACGATCAAAGGCAAGTATCCAATCTTCTGGATGGGTGACCCGATCTCCTCTTCTATGTTTGGATTTCATTTCGATTTGGAGAGGGAGTTTACCTTCTTCTAGGATCTTTGTAAATTTATCTGCCGCCTCCGCTAATGTTTTATAATTCTTGAAGATGGCGGATTCCCTGATGAGTCTGACAAAGTATCTCGTCAGTTCGTTCTTCCTCCAGTGCTTCACTTCGTCGGCAGTTGGGTTGCGGTTGGTCGGCAGACGAATTTCCGAAGGTCTCTGAATAAGAGTTTGCCAAGGGACATTGGGATCATGAAATTCCGGTCTGGAGCCTGAAATTTTAAAGCTTTGGTATTGAGGTGCTAGCTTGTTCAATTCGGCAGTGATACTCTTCTGAGCAGCCTCAAATTCCCTTTCTTGTTGCAACCTTATTCTCCTAGCAGCTTCTCGTGCCTCTTCCCCCTTTTTGGCTTCATCAAGACTTTGCAGGATTTCAAGAGCAGCGTCCTGTTTGGTCTCGATGCTGGTCATTCTTTCAACAAGGGAGGAAAGAGTCTGCTGTAATATCCGGATTTATTACGGTGTATTTCATCTGTATTCAAATCATGTATTATTCGGATTGGTGGTTTTGATTATCGGAGTATGATATTTCGTGCATTGACATCATTGTACATAAGTATAGAAACTTGCAAAATTGTTCAAGCAACCTCGTGATAGCGCACGCTAAGAATGTATCTTAACGCGCGCTATCGGGCCATTATTAGCGCACGCTATGCAGGTAGTAGTAACGTGCGCTAAGGACTCAATTATTGAGCGGGACGGCTAACACATGCGCCAAATGACATGGGTCCGGATAAGATTCCCGCCGACGCACCTTGACAAATTCAGTCAACCATTATTAGCGCACGCTAAGGGATGCTTAGTAGCGTGCGCTAACTTGTCAATAATGCAGAATATTATAAATGGGACATCAACCGTGTTGGCTTGCATTTCTTTCGCACTTTCCTCAATCTTGAGAGTTTAGAGAGTTGTAGTAATACTCCTATACACTTAGAACACATATTGTTGATGTTTATACATTGGTTATCACGTGGAATGTTCATGGAAGTGGAATAGCACCTTGGAAGGGCATACAACCAACCGGAGTTGGATTCTACCTTACGGTTCAGTGATTTCGTCATTTTAAGGTATGTTCAATCTATCTCCAGACTTAGAGTTGGATTCTAACGATTTGGATGATCATGTTAACAAGATATGGATTTTCATAGATGAATTATCCAAGTATATCATGTTTAGAATAGTGAGTTGAGTAAGCCTTAAATACCTTGATTATAATCATCATGATTCGAATCTTAGTACACTAATATGTGAAGAGAAGCTTCTATCATTGGTAAACCGAATCTAATAGATGATTTCATAGTAATCTTGGACTAGACGTTAACATCCTTATTGTTAGATAAATCTAAAGGTTTGATCATGGAAGGATTTATCTAGTATATATAGGACGTTTATCAACTTCAGTATAATAATATGGATTGATATAGAGGTGTTGATATCAACCGTTAAGCTTTTCGAATTGTCGTATGAAGATTTGAAGTCGGAATGGAATATGGTTTTATATTGGTATGCATATCCTTGAATCCGAAGTTGTCTTTATCCGTAAAATCATTCATAAGGGTATGAACATGGTATTCATGGAAGTAACATGAATTATCACGAAAGATTTCATTGTTTCGATCATGGCAAGAAACGATTCTTGCTCGGCGATAAGCGCCATGCGAATAGCGCACGCTATGATATGCAGTTTAACGTGCGCTATCGAGTACTAGTTAGCGTGCGCTACGTTTGGTACGTAACGTACGCTAGACCATCAGTCGAGTCAGTTGGCTGATCAGTGAAGTACTGACCATGCATCGTTAGCGTGCGCTAGGATTTGTTGTTTGCGTGCGCTATCGAGCAGACTTAACGCACGCTACACAGAGTACTTAGCGTGCGCTAAGCTATTCGGGCAGATTGCAGTTTATGAACTTTTGACCGTTAATCGAATTGTTAAACATTTGTACGACGTGAGATAAATCCTATTTCATTTCTTTTGTTAAGGTTTGGTCTCGTTACGTGATTGATTGAGGAGGACGATCTTCGAGTATTCATTTTCGTGGAAGTATTGTTATTGTCTTCAAATCGAGGCAAGTACCTTAATTGTTTTATGTATTGTTGTTATACATATTGTCGTGCATGTATGTCGTTATTGTGTGTACACCTCGTGTTGGTCCGACGGGATCATCGGGGGATCTATGCTAGCGTCTTTTGGATCATCGGATGGGTTTTCCACCACGGGTTGGTCAGCGGAATCATCATGGGTTCTAGGCGGTGAACGCTGGATCGATGGAATTACCATGTGTATGTATTGATATCATGTCGTGATTATCATTGTGTATGTTATGTTTGAGTTTCGTAGGAGAAGACTCGTTGGTATTTTGTCGTTTACGTTATTATTATTCTTCGTGAGATATGAATAATATGTTGTGGTACTTGTACTAGCATCGTTGTGCTAACCCCTTCGGGTGAACATTTTGTTTGTGTTCGGGATCCGGGAGAGCGGAAACAACCACTGGGCTGTATGGTGACGAGGGTGCAGAGTGATGTCCCGACCGGGTTTATTTATCTGTTGTTTATTCGTTATTTCAATAAGTACTCGAGTACGAAGTCATTTGTGATGATTTGAATTTGGTGATGTATTATTGAGTTCTGTTGAAAAATTGTACTGTTTCTGTATTTGGTCAGAACTGATGTACTGTAATTCCGTTATTTCCATTCGTTAGTACCTTTTTATGCTTATTCAATTCTTCAGCCTTGTAAATCCTTATGTAAAGGATTTACGGCGCTGTAATATTCCCGAATGTATTGGGGGTGTTACAGAATATGGTATCAGAGCTAAGATTATGGATATCTTGGCCGTTGGGTTAAAATAGGGGCCATTTATGTCTTTTGGGGTAACCGGCCGTGAATGACATCACTGCACTGCCTACGTCTTCATGCGAACAGTGGTTGTAAGTTCCTAAACTCTATCTTGTTCTTTTCATGTTGTGTCTCTTTACATTCGAATATTAGAACGATGTTGTTTCCTGTATATTGAGTATGTATGCTTACAGTATGCTGAGAGGCGGACGTGGACGTGGTCGCGGTCGTGGACGCGGACGGAGAAATGCCGAAAGGGAAGCGTCGCCTTCTAACCAGGCCAGTCATAGCTCAGGCGAGCCGCAACAATCTATTAATAATGAACCAGATCCTGCTGTACCAGAGATCCTTCGTCAAGTGGTGAACCAGATGACTCAGTTCGCCCAGGTCGTGGACCGAATGCAAGTGGCGGTGGGACTACAGCAGGTAGAGAGACAACAAGGGATCCCAGATATGGGAAATCGAGGTGACCGGTGGCTGCAAGAGGTGGCGAAGATGCAACCACCCAAATTCGACGGTATTTCTGAGACTCCCACCTGGGATCATTGGTTAAAGGAACTGGAGAAAATCTTTGCCGGAATTAAGCGCCAGACAATAGGAGAGCCTCTATCGCTCAATATTTTCTGATAGGGGAAGCGTCCGAATGGTGGGAAGCCATCCGGCCTGTAGACCATGATGCCGATTGGACAGAGTTTAGATTGATGATGGAAGCTCAGTATTGCCCTCGTCCTATGAGGGAAGCCAAAGTTCGGGAGTTTTTCTCCGCTCAGCCTTCTGATGTGCCAGTATCCCAGGCGATCAAGACGTTTAACCAGCAGCTGGCATTTGTTCGACATCTGGTCAGAACAGATGCATAAATGATGATTCATTTCGATATGAGAATGAAACCAGAAGTCCAGAGGTACATGTCCGGATTCGAATGTACCACACTCCGCCAATATCAGGATAAGGCGTTGGCATATGAGATCAAGGAAGCAGCCATGGAGAAATTTTCAGAATCCAAGAAACAGAAAGTCTCTGTTACTTTTACAGAGCATAAGAACAGTGGGGCCCGTAAGGCCCAGTCATCCTTTCACTCTTTTAAGAAACCTCCGCACCCAGCTAGGAGCGGAAAGAACTTCGGGACGACATCAACTATTACTGATGTTACCAGGAAATGCTTTAACTGCGCCCAGACGGGGCACTATCGCCCCCTTCCTGCCGTGACTTGTTTTGATTGTGGACGAGAGGGACATCGGGCGGTGTTTTGTGAAGAGGCTGCAAAGTCTTTCAGAGCCCGTACACCACAGCCAGTCCAGAAGGAGGCCAGTATTCCACAGACGCAGCAAAGTGTTCAGATGCCTCGGAATTTTGGCCGCGGGCAGGCGAGAGGACAATGGGACCGAAAGGGACATCGAGTCCGAATCTGCTCCCCCATGTCTCATGCGAGATGAGGAGGACAGACGATCGAGATCTCATTGTCGCATCAGTCTTGTCGAGATCCTTTCCCGGCCGATTAGCGTTTTATTTGATACAGAGCTACACAGTCTTTCATATCCTTGTCTTGTGTAAATCGTTTGAATATTTCCGGTTTTCATGCTTGTGAACCTTATGTGGTTGGTTTACCGAGTGGAGAGAGGATTGTCGGGAATTTAGAAACTAGAAATTTCCCTGTATCATTTGGAGGCAGAGAGTGGCTCTCAAACCTGATCGTGATAGAAATGCAAGGAGACGACCTGATACTCGGAGACGATTGGCTTAATCGATATGGAGCAATTGTGAACTACCGAAGGAGGAATATCTCGCTGATCGCTGACGATGGTTCCGAGATTCTGTTTGAGGGATGGAAACCGGGAAGCTCAGGAAAATTGATCAAGGCGATGAAAGCTGTCATATTGTTAAAACAGGGCTGTACCGGGTATTGGTGTTACGCAATGAAGAAAGAAGACGAAATTATAGAACTTTCATCCATTCCTGTTGTGAACGGATTTCCAGATGTATTTCCTAACGAGTTACCTGGACTACCTCCACGAAGGGATGTGGAATTTACTATTGAGCTGGAACCTGGAGCGACACCGATTTCCAAGGCGCCGTATCGTATGGCACCTACTGAGATGTACGAACTGAAGAAACAGCTAGAGGAGTTACTGGATAAGGGCTATATTCAGCCAAGCGTTTCACCACGGGAGCGCCGATTCTTTTGTCCGAAAGAAGGATGGATCGCTCCGATTGTGTATTGACTATCGAGAGTGAACAAGAAGACGATTAAGAACAAGAATCAGTAGCCA
This sequence comes from Orobanche coerulescens, assembly GCA_033398695.1. NCBI lineage: Eukaryota > Viridiplantae > Streptophyta > Magnoliopsida > Lamiales > Orobanchaceae > Orobanche > Orobanche coerulescens. The sequence goes on from CM065812.1 coordinate 18,849,285, forward strand.
CGGATTGATGAATAGTTTGACCAGATGCAAGTGGCAACAATATTTTCTAAGATTGATCTGAGATCGGGATACCATCACCGAGGATTAAGGAATCGATGTTCAAATCGCTCGTAACTCGCTACGGGCATTATGAGTTTGTGGTGATGCCGTTTGGTCTCACTAACGCACCTGTTGTATTTATGCAATTGATGAACCGTGTGTTCATTGAATTTTTGGATAAATTTGTGGTCGTGTTTATTGACGACATCCTGGTATATTCTAAGAGTCCTGAAGAACATGCACAGCATTTGCGGATTGTATTGGAACTTTTGAGAAACGAACAATTGTACGCCAAACTTTCTAAGTGTGAATTCTGGCTAAAGGAAGTAATGTTCCTCGTCCATGTGGTGTCAGCTAGAGGAGTCCAAGTAGATCCTCAGAAGATCGAAGCAATATTGGATTGGAAGCCTCCAAAGAACGTGAAAGAGGTCCGAAGCTTCTTAGGACTTGCTGGATACTATCGTCGATTCGTGGAAGGGTTTTCTAAAGTCTCCCGCCCACTTACTCGACTTCTACAGAAAACTCAAAAGTTTGAGTGGAATGAATTATGTCAGATTAGCTTTGATGAATTGAAGAAGAGATTGACGACGGCGCCGATTCTATCACTTCCGCAGGGAACTGGAGGATTCATAGTTTACAGTGATGCTTCGAACCAAGGACTTGGGTGCGTGTTGATGCAGAATGATAAGGTGATCGCTTATGCATCGCGACAACTGAAACCTTATGAAGTGAATTACCCAACACATGATTTGGAGCTAGCGGTGGTTTTGCCTTGAAGATCTGGAGGCATTATGCTGACGGGACTCACCGTCGGATCTTTACGGATCATAAGAGTCTCAAGTACATATTCGATCGAAAAGAGTTGAACATGCGGCAAAGAATATGGTTGGAACTGATTAAGGACTATGACTTGGAGATTTTATATCATCCAGCAAAGCAAATGTAGTGGCCGATGCACTTAGCCGCAAGCCTGTCTCTATTCGGATCTGGAGACACCGACCTCCCAACTTAGCCTTCAGCGAGAGATGATTCGTGAAGGGATTGAAGTGTGGTTACAGAGAGTCCAGGGACAATCATGCGTGATGGAGATAACTTCGTCATTAACCGAAGAAATCAAATCTAGACAGGCAGATGATCCTCTGATGATTCGGTTGCATGATGAAGTGATCAAAGGAAGGGCCCCCGGATTCATAATTCATGACGATGGAGTTTTGAGATTTCAGAACCGACTCTGCGTTCCCGATGTTGATGTTCTGAAACAGACGATTATGAAGGAAGCTCATAGTTCGCCCTATTCTATCCACCCGGGCACCAGTAAAATGTATAAGGACTTGAAGCAGAACTTCTGGTGGGGCAACATGAAGAAAGACGTAGCGGACTATGTTTCGAAATGCTTGACTTGTCAGTAGGTTAAGATCGAGCATCAACGGCCTGTTGGAATGTTGAAGCCACTCCCGATTCATGAATGGAAGTGGGAGGACATATCGATGGACTTCATCACTAATATGCCGAAAACCAGGACAGGAATGAACATGATTTGGGTGATAGTTGATCGTTTAACCAAATCGGCTCATTTTCTAGGCATTAAGGATACGTGGGGACCAGAGAGGTTGGCACGAGTCTTTATTTCGGAGATAGTTCGATTGCATGGTACGCCGAAGACCATTGTTTCTGATCGAGATGGCCGTTTTGTGTCTCACTTTTGGAAAGCAGTTCATAAGGCCTTGGGGACCGAATTGAACTTGATCTGACTTATCACCCGCAGATCGACGGACAACTGAGAGAACTATACAAACGGTGGAAGACATGCTAAGGGCCACGTGCCTTAGATTGGTCAAACGATTGGGAAGTTCATCTACCGTTGATTGAATTTACCTACAACAATAGTTGGCATGCTTCCATTAAGATGGCACCGTTTGAGGCATTATACGGAAGGAGATGCAGATCGCCCCTATCTTTGGGACGATTCATCGGACTTGATCGAACAACGAGTTGATCGAAAGGACTCGAGAGAAGATAGCCTTAATTCGTGAAAGGTCACTGCGCCCAGAGTCGCCAGAAATCCTATGCGGACGTACGTCGTCGCCCATTGGAGTTCAATACTAGAGACCATGTACTTTTGAAGGTTTCTCCTACTCGGGGAATCTTTCGTTTCGGAAGGAAAGGAAAGCTGAGTCCGAGATATATCGGACCATTTGAGATCCTCGAGAGAGTTGGGGAGTTGGCATACAGATTAGCATTGCCGCCGTCATTGTGCCATGTTCATAACGTGTTCCACGTATCCCAGTTACGGAGATATATACCAGATCCCAGTCATATCATCGATTTCGGCGAGATCGAAGTCGAACAAGATGGGACGTTTAAAGAAAGACCAGTCAAGATACTCGAGAGTCGAGTTAAGCAACTGAGGAACAAGTCAATCGTTTTGGTCAAAGTTCAGTGGTCACGTCATGGAACGGAAGAAGCCACCTGGGAAACGGAAGCTGATATGAAGTCCAGATATCCCGAGTTATTTTTGTCTTGAGTTTCGGGACGAAACTCCTTTTTAGTAGGAGAGTATGTAATATCCGGATTTATTACGGTGTATTTCATCTGTATTCAAATCATGTATTATTCGGATTGGTGGTTTTGATTATCGGAGTATGATATTTCGTGCATTGACATCATTGTACATAAGTATAGAAACTTGCAAAATTGTTCAAGCAACCTCGTGATAGCGCACGCTAAGAATGTATCTTAACGCGCGCTATCGGGCCATTATTAGCGCACGCTATGCAGGTAGTAGTAACGTGCGCTAAGGACTCAATTATTGAGCGGGACGGCTAACACATGCGCCAGCCGGGACATGGGTCCGGATAAGATTCCCGCTGACGCACCCGGACAAATTCTGAAGTCAACCATTATTAGCGCACGCTAAGGGATGCTTAGTAGCGTGCGCTAACTTGTCAATAATGCAGAATATTATAAATGGGACATCAACCGTGTTGGCTTGCATTTCTTTCGCACTTTCCTCAATCTTGAGAGTTTAGAGAGTTGTAGTAATACTCCTATACACTTAGAACACATATTGTTGATGTTTATACATTGGTTATCACGTGGAATGTTCATGGAAGTGGAATAGCACCTTGGAAGGGCATACAACCAACCGGAGTTGGATTCTACCTTACGGTTCAGTGATTTCATCATTTTAAGGTATGTTCAATCTATCTCCAGACTTAGAGTTGGATTCTAACGATTTGGATGATCATGTTAACAAGATATGGATTTTCATAGATGAATTATCCAAGTATATCATGTTTAGAATAGTGAGTTGAGTAAGCCTTAAATACCTTGATTATAATCATCATGATTCGAATCTTAGTACACTGATATGTGAAGAGAAGCTTCTATCATTGGTAAACCGAATCTAATAGATGATTTCATAGTAATCTTGGACTAGACGTTAACATCCTTATTGTTAGATAAATCTAAAGGTTTGATCATGGAAGGATTTATCTAGTATATATAGGACGTTTATCAACTTCAGTATAATAATATGGATTGATATAGAGGTGTTGATATCAACCGTTAAGCTTTTCGAATTGTCGTATGAAGATTTGAAGTCGGAATGGAATATGGTTTTATATTGGTATGCATATCCTTGAATCCGAAGTTGTCTTTATCCGTAAAATCATTCATAAGGGTATGAACATGGTATTCATGGAAGTAACATGAATTATCACGAAAGATTTCATTGCTTCGATCATGGCAAGAACAGTTTACTGCTCAGCAGTAAACTGCCATGCAGAGATAGCGCACGCTATGATATGCAGTTTAACGTGCGCTATCGAGTACTAGTTAGCGTGCGCTACGTTTGGTACGTAACGTACGCTAGACCATCAGTCGAGTCAGTTGGCTGATCAGTGAAGTACTGACCATGCATCGTTAGCGTGCGCTAGGCTTTGTTGTTTGCGTGCGCTATCGAGCAGACTTAACGCACGCTACACAGAGTACTTAGCGTGCGCTAAGCTATTCGGGCAGATTGCAGTTTATGAACTTTTGACCGTTAATCGAATTGTTAAACATTTGTACGACGTGAGATAAATCCTATATCATTTCTTTTGTTAAGGTTTGGTCTCGTTACGTGATTGATTGAGGAGGGCGATCTTCGAGTATTCATTTTCGTGGAAGTATTGTTATTGTCTTCAAATCGAGGCAAGTACCTTAATTGTTTTATGTATTTTTGTTATACATATTGTCGTGCATGTATGTCGTTATTGTGTGTCCACCTCGTGTTGGTCCGACGGGATCATCGGGGGATCTATGCTAGCGTCATTGGATCATCGGACGGGTTTTTCCACCACGGGTTGGTCTGACGGGATCATCGTGGGTTCTAGGCAGTGAACGCTGGATCGATGGAATTACCATGTGTATGTATTGATATCATGTCGTGATTATCAGTTGTGTATGTTATGTTTGAGTTTCTCGTAGGAGAAGACTCGTTGGTATTTTGTCGTTTACGTTATTATTATTCTTCGTGAGATATGAATAATATGTTGTGGTACTTGTACTAGCATCGTTGTGCTAACCCCTTCGGGGGTGAACATTTTGTTTGTGTTCAGGATCCAGGAGAGCGGGGAAACAACCACTGGAACTGTATGGTGACGAGGGTGCAGAGTGATGTCCCGACCGGGTTTATTTATCTGTTGTTTATTCGTTATTTCAATAAGTACTCGAGTACGAAGTCATTTGTGATGATTTGAATTTGGTGATGTATTATTGAGTTCTGTTGAACAATTGTCTGCTTCGTATTTGGTCGAATCGATGTACTGTAATTCCGTTATTTCCATTCGTTAGTACCTTTTTATGCTTATTCAATTCTTCAGCCTTGTAAATCCTTATGTAAAGGATTTACGGCGCTGTAATATTCCCGAATGTATTGGGGGTGTTACATCTGCGACATTTCTTGAATGCATTTGTCGTGAGCACGCAGTTGAGAGCTGTTCTCAATCATTGCACAAGCGGTCTTGGCTTCAGCTATTCTCGTCTTTGTAGCTTCCTCCTTCAGCAGTTGCTCCTGCTTATCTTCCATGATCTTCAAGGCTTGCTTGAAAACTTCTGGCAAAAGAATGAATGCGTCGACAACTTGAGATAATTCGTGTTGAAGAGTGGTCATTTCTTCGACGGCAGAGGTGTGCATCCAATTCAGTGCCTTTTCAACGGAAGTTAGAGCATTTACTGCATCTTGGATAAATACAGTCTGAAGGCCAAGAGCTCGCAGGCGCTCTTTTCGTGCAGCAGAGATCGGAGAATCTGGTTCGGCAAGGTCTGCAGCGCTGTTCAACCTTCTTACATTCACGGATGGGCGTGAAGTAAGTTGGACATCCTCAGGTTCGGTACCGTCCTCGGATTCCATGGTTGAAGGGGCGGGAGCAGCTTCCTGTGGTTCGGCGGCTGGGGGATGAGAAGCGTCCTGTGGCGAAGGTTCTTCAGTAATCATGGATGCAGGAGGGACTGAATCCTCCTGTTGGCTTTCAGGAACAGCTTCTACGGTCGAAGCAGGCTCAGGTGCCTGTTCCAAAATTTCTTGAACTTCCTCGACTGGGGGGACTGATTCCTCCTGGTCGGGAATGTTCTCGGGCTGTGGCGAAGGGGGATTGGCTTGGGTAGAAAGCCCTTCGTCATTTCTGGGTGGAGAGGCGTCTCGAGCTTCAGCCTCTTCACGACTCATTCTCAGACCTGCTTGTAGAGCGTCGTCGTCGTCGTCTGAGTCATGATCTTCGTCATCTTTTGGATTGGTGGGAGAGTCCTCTGACTTATTCTTTCCTTTCCTCCCGGCGCGATTTGTGCGAAGGTGGCTTTCAATTAGATCCTTGCAAGAGGCGTTGTCCCATCGGCGGGGCCTCAATTTGATTGAGTGCATTACTTCGAGACGAATCTCTCTTCGTGGCTCCAATCGCTCCAGTTGTACAGTGTATCGTACGGAGCTAGCCTGTAGCCTTTCCATTGCAGAAATCTTTCGTAGGCATGTTCAATTTGAACCGAAAGAAGTGTCTGATTGATGATCGAGTCAGGGGAGGGACTTCAAATAACGTCTGGAGACGCTGTTTCGAGGGATTCCGGTACAGGTATGGGGTCCTGTACGGAAGATGGACTCCTTATAGGGGATGGTGCCCTGAAGGATGATGGATCCTGCACGGGTGTGGGATCCCGCAGAGGAAAAGTAGCTTTTGGCTCCGAATGGGCAGCCGACTCGCTAAAGTCTTGAACGTTGGCAGATGTCTCTATATCCGTCGTAGCCGCCAAAGGCTCGGGATCTACTGTCGATACAGTAGGAGACACCTCTTCCACAGGGGTTGGGTCCTGGGGTTCTTCATCAGTGGGTTGCGCCATGGGAGAGACATCCTTGGAGTGCTTGGCAGATTTGATTTTTGAGAGCCTCCTGAGTCTCTTCTTGGGCTTCTCACCAGCAGAGTGTTTCTTGCTTTGAGATCGCTCTCGCTTCTTTGAAGATTCCATTTCTGGGACCTTCACGGTTTCATCTCTTGGGTTGGCAGAAATTGGCATGTGCCTGGTTATCGGGTGATTGCAGTGCATGGTGCTCTGGTTATATGCAGTGGGCTTGACGCCTCCTAAGTATATCCTCGAGCTATTTTTCTTCGCATCGGCGGATTGCGTCAGTCCGCACTTCGTCAGGATGTAGTTCAGCATTAAACCAAAGGATTTCTTTTGGGTGGCAGGTTTGCACACCTCTTCTTGAAGACGTTTCAGAATTATTTGGCACCAATTGACCTTTTCACAGGTCAAAATAGCTACCATCATTCTGAACCTTAAGTTCGTGCACATCTCGAACGCACCGGTTCGGTTTTCAATGATCCTGGAGCAAAAGTCATGAAGATAAACAAAATGAAGAAGAAAATTTTTCTTGTGACAAGTAGTTGTCACCATATCAACCACTTTGGACCCTGTAAATAGTCCATAAAACTTGGTAATGAGCTCTTGAGACCCGAACGTCTCAAGTTGGTCCATGGTTAGGCCATCGGCGGGTAGCCTGTAGATTCTCTGGAGCAGATCGCAATTGATACAGATCTCCACTCCTTGGACTGTTGCAGTGATGTCAGCAACATGACCTCCCTGGGCCAGTGACAGAAAACGGACGACAGCGTTGAGGTAGAATTCCTCAACCAGATGGGCGTCGAATTTGTCGGCGGTCTTGCTCCCAAAGCGATAGAGGCCTTGTTGTTGAAGAAGAGTAATGATATATTCCATCGGTTCTGAGTCGTTGGTTTCCGAGAGAATACGCTCGATGATGACAGGTTTGGAGAAGATCCGGCCATCAATGATGTTGGAGGATTTCTTCAGAACAGGGGAAGAAGATTGACCAGCCATTGAAGTTTTCTTAATAAATAAGGGTGCAAGAAAACAATCGAATTACGCAGTGAATATGCAGAAAATATGTAGGTTGTTTGCTTGAGAACTCTTGTAATTGCAGAAAGCGTAAAGAGTCTCTAATGGCAGATACAGTCCTTTTATAGTTGGGCGGCGAAATAGGGTTTTGCAGAGTACGAATGGTCAGATTTTAAGGGATGGGAACCGGTTTTGAAATCAACGGTCAAGATGGATTTAGTGTAACCGGTACGCTAATCCATTAAGAGGTTTAAAAATAGAGCGGGTCCCACTTCTGACATAGGTTGATACCCTAAATGCTTAAAACGGCGGTTTAAAAATAATAAACAATTTGAAAACATCGCGGCTTTTGAGATTCAGTTGTCCAGATGTCGTGTAAGGCATTTAATGAACATGACGTTTGACATAAAAACAGGGCACGTGGACAAAAATTATTTTAAAAGAAAATAATATTATATTATATACTGAATCGAAATCCTATAGCATGTCTTTGTTCTCCGCGTCGTCTGACGTTCCCCCCTTAAAAAGGTACTAATAGGTTTTGAATTCCATACAGCAATATTTGGATTAATGCTGTATTCATGGGTCCTATAGTATTCCCCCTTAATTATTGCACACACCAGCTGTAGGATTCATATGCGTTCGCTCGCTACAGTACTATATTGATGATTCTGAGTGTGCAGATAATTAATGTTGGATACTGTATTCACGGGTCTTACAGCATTCCCCCTCAATTGTTGAGTAAAAACAGTAAATGACTTACAGGGAGTCTGGCTGTAGTATTCCCAATTCTTGTCTGAGCATGTTGAATCTTGCTGTGTCGAGAGGCTTGGTGAATATGTCGGCCAGCTGAACTTCCGTATGAACTTTTTCCAGGCGAACATCCTTGTTCTCGACATGATTCCTGATAAAATGATGCTTCATGTTGATATGTTTGGTGCGCGAGTGCAGAACAGGATTGTGCGTGATTGCAATTGCACTCGTGCTATCACACATGATTGGAGTCTCTCTAGCATCGATTCCATAGTCGGCGGTTGTTCTTTGCATCCAAAGGATCTGCATCTGGCGACTACCTGACATAGTACTCTAATTCAGCCGTGGAAAGAGAGTTAGCCAATTGCTTCTTACTGAACCAAGAAACGAGTCTAGGTCCGAGAAAGTGACAAGTTCCACTTGTACTCTTCCTATCTAGCTTGCAACCTCCGAGATCCGAGTCGATGTATCCAACTAAATCGAATCCGCCTTCCTTAGGATACCACAGTCCTGCATCGACTGTTCCTTTAATGTATTTCAGGATTCGTTTAGTTGTATTGAAGTGTGATTCCTTAGGTGCAACTTGGTATCTCGCACACACTCCAACAGCAAACTGGATATCGGGCCTGCTAGCCGTTAGGTACAGGAGCGAACCAATGAGCTTCCTGTAGAGTGATTGGTCAAACGGCTTTCCGACTTCATCAGCACTAATTTGCACGGAAGTGCTCATAGGGGTTGGCGAGGATTTGGAATTGTTCATTCCAAATTTGTTGAGTAGCTCCTTGCTGTATTTCTCCTGGTTGATGAATATACCTGTAGGCAACTGCTTTACCTGCAAACCTAGGAAATAACTAAGTTCCCCCATCATACTCATTTCAAATTTACTTTGCATGAGATGTGAGAACCTTTGACATAGAGCAAGGTTAGTTGAACCAAAAATAATATCATCGACATAGATTTGTACCATTAGAAGGTCATCACCTTCATGTATCTTGAACAAGGTTTTGTCCACAGCGCCTTTCTCAAATCCGTTGTTGGTTAGATACTGGGACAGGGTTTCGTACCAGGCTCTAGGGGCTTGTTTAAGTCCGTACAGCGCTTTCCTTAGCCTGTAAACTAGATCGATACCGTATGTGTTGGCAAACCCTGGTGGTTGTTCAACATAAACTTCTTCTGCAAGTTCTCCATTTAGGAAAGCACTCTTGACGTCCATTTGGTATACGATAAAACTCTTATGGGCGGCAAAGGCTAAGAATATCCTAATGGCTTCTAGTCTCGCTACAGGGGCGAAGGTTTCATCATAGTCGATTCCTTCTTCCTGACAATAGCCTTGTGCTACTAGTCTGGATTTGTTCCTTATGATAAGTCCATTTCGATCCTTTTTGTTTCGAAATACCCATTTGGTTCCTATAACCGATTGGTGTGTCTGCAGGTACAAGATACCATACATTTTTCTTTCGAAACCGTTAAGCTCTTCTTCCATAGATGTTATCCAATGAGAATTGTTAAGAGCGTCTATGGTCGAAACAGTTCTGATCGGGCTAAGAATACGGCGATAGTGCACATATTGAGTCTCCTAAGTTCGGATTGAGATTTCCATTCGAAACCGTGAAACTTGAGATTAGATTCTTCTTGTGCACAAAGTACATTTCCTTGTGTACTGTATTCTCCTACGAGTAGAAACACTGCATTAATGTTTCCAATGATCGGCTCTTGCGGGTGATCTCTCAACCATCTTCGGTCGGGTTCTAGTTCAGATCCCGTCTTGTATCGAAAGTTTCTGTGGATACGGCCTCGGCTTCATCCACATCGATTCTTACAGCTGCGGGGTTGATTTCTAAATCAACGACAGGTTCTATGGGTGTAGGTGGATCCAAGATAGATAGATGGTGAAGGTTCTGAGTGATATCATCTACTCCTGTAGGGTCATGGTGTGGTTCGTCGAACACTACATGAACTGATTCCTCGATCGTCAGCTTCCTTTTATTAAAGATTCTGAAAGCTTTGCTGACGGAGGAGTATCCTACGAATATTCCTTCATCTGATTTTTCATCAAAGGTTCTAAGTTGGTCCTTCCCATTGTTCAATACATAACACCTGCATCCAAAAATGTGAAAATACGAATCTAATGGAGTTTTGTTATGCCATACCTCATAAGCTGTTTTGTTGTGGTGCTTGTTGATGATACAGCGATTTTGAGTGTAGCACGCTGTATTGGTTGCTTCACCCCAGAAACGCTGTGGTAATTTGCTTGCGGCAATCATTGTCCTTGTTGCTTCTTTCAACGTCCTATTCTTTCGCTCGGCAACACCATTTTGTTGAGGTGTACGGGCAGCTGAGTATTCGTGCTGTATTCCATTCTCCGAACAGTATTGCTCTATAAAGCGGTTAGTAAATTTAGTACCTCTGTCGGAACGAATGCACACGATACTCGATGCTTTTTTCATTTTGCAACTTTCTCAGGAGCTCGGGCAGCCTTGATGTTGTTTCCTTCTTCTTGCTAAGAAAGATCGTCCAAGCATACCTGGAATAATCATCAACAACAACCATGCAATATTTCTTACCTCCCAAACTTACTGGGTCTACAGGACCGTAGAGATCCATGTGTAGCATTTCCAACACTCTTTGGGTTGAAAGGTAGGATTTGCTTTTCAGGGTTGACTTGATTTGCTTGCGTTTCTGGCATGGTCCGCAGACACTGTCCTTTTTTAATGACACATCTGGCAAACCTCTAACCATACCCTGTCTTGAAAGCTTGTTGATCGTCTTGAAGTTGACGTGAGATATCCTCTTGTGCCATAGCCAGCTAAGATCTGCAGTGCCTTTGGCAACAAAACATGGAATTGAGGAGCTCATAGGCTTCGATCGGAATGTACATATTACACGATCTGCTTCTGTAAGCACAACTTCCTTGGTTTGGGTGTTCTTGACTCTCTACGATCTATATAGAACTTCACCGAGAACTGTTTATCACAGAATCAAGCTAATACTAAGTAGATTATACTGTAAGCCTTCAACATATGCAACATCGGTGACCTTGAATTTTCCGACAAGTAGGTTTCCTTTCCCTCTTGTTCTTCCTTTAGACTTATCACCGAAGCGAACTTTTGGACCGCGACCTTCTACAAAATCAGATATCTTGCTCCTATCTCCGGTCATGTGACGAGAGCATCCACTATCAAAGTACCAGGTATCCTCCTCTAGAATGTCCTTTAACAAAGAAATTAGGTAGATTTAGGTCCCCTTTGATTTTTGGGTCCATATATGTTAGTTCCTTTAGGTACCCAGACTTTCGTGACAGCAATTGGTTTACTGTAGGATGTACTCGGTACAGTGTTGCGATATCTACGGGGGGCATATCCATAGTTGTTATAATCATGATAATTATTATGCATGTAAAATTCAGGTTTATTATTATTATTCCAGTACGAGTACCGTCTAGGAGGTGGAGCCATTTTCTTAGGCCTAACAGCTTGTCTTCTGGGTCTCCAGTTGGATTCCCAATGCTGTTGTTGATACTGAACTGGCATCTGCTGTCTTGAGGGATAACGGGGCTCCTGTATCCAATACCTAGGCGCGCTGTACTGAGGGTACTGCCGTGCGGGCCTTTGGTGGTTGGATACCGCCTTCTTTCTGAATGACTGTCGGCTTTGATGATATGCTTGTGGAGCATGCTGTTGATTACGCCTTCTGAGTGGCTGTTGGTTCCACTGTCTCGAATAGTAGAGTTGAGGGGGCGGAATTGCAGCCTTCGGTTTTCTCGGTACAGCAGGTTCCTTTATGGGACTAGGAGTATCTTCCGTCTCGAATGTGTTCCACACTCTTGACGAACACAAGACTAGTTTTCCTTTGTTCGAACATGAGTTGTATCCTAAGCCACTTTTATCATGAGCATGTTGCCCGGTGCTCAATTTCTTCCATTCTTTTGGACGATTTTTCAAAAGACTTGAGAATGGTCTCAAGTTCGGCTCGCTTTTGAGAGTTGTGATTTTGGTTTGTAGTAGAACCAAATCATTTGTCTTGCTCTCATTGTGGGTTTTAACCTCATTTAGTTCATGAGCGAGTTGATGATTGCTCTCCATGAGTTTTTCAAAATCGACTTTCTTTGGTTTCACAATCAAGAGACATATTTTCATAATTTATTTTCAAAAGTCATTTTCATCTTTTAGCTCTAGATTTGTTAATTGAAGTGTACATTCTCGGTTTTGAGTCTCATGGGCTTTTGAATGTTTTTAAATTCATTCATCATATTTTCAAAGTATGAGATGCATTAGATGGAATAGCCGAGGTTGAACTCACCTCATCGTCAGTCTTCACTTTCGAACATCTTTGGCCATAAAGCACATGTATGCTTTATCATCGAACTCATCGTCGGATGAATCACTTTCGATGACCACCAAGACATTCTACCGATTTGGATGGTGTGGGGAGGCTTCGATTCTCCAATCGGGGCCTTGAGCTTGTCTTTCCAAGCACGTCTTCTTTCATCTCTCTCTTGTTGCTCGGCCTCGTGCAATCTTTGGACTTTGGGATGAGGACATTTGTTTGCATAATGGCACGGTTTCCTGCGATTATAGCTCGAGTTAGCATCACCAGATGATGTTTCGGTACTTACCTTGTTGTGATTTGGGCACTGTAGGAGTCTTTCAGTGTTTGATGAACTTTTTGAATTTATGCATTAGAAGCGCCATTTCATCTTGGGACGTGATGTCGTCCACCGTCCGCATTCTTGTGACCGGGCTTCACGAGCTAGGCATGCTTTGTGTCGACGGTTCGATACGAGCGAGATCTCGTGACCTTTGAAGGAGATTCTTCGACTTTCTCTTCACAATGTCATACTCAAAAGCTTTAAGGTCGAGAAGAGATCAAAAGTGGATATTTCATTAAGATTACAGATACACGCATAGCCGTGGTCTTAATGTCCCATCTGGCCGAGAGATCTCAAAATTTCTAAGTTCTTCTCCTTTGGGTGTAAATCTTGCCCAACGCTTCAAGTTCACCAACAATACCAAGAACTGAGGTCAAGTTCCTCAAGTGTTTCCGTTGGTTTCATTTCAAAAGATTCAAATTCTTTGGGTAAGTTTTGAAATCTTGTTTTCTTTTGAGAGCCTGGCCTCACAAATTAACTTGAGTTTATCCTGCATTTCTTTGGTCGCTTTGCAGCTCTTTACCTTTGAGAACGTGCCTTTGTCAAGAGTGACAAATAACGCGTTCTTAGCCACGTTGTCAAGATTGGCTCGCTTCCTTTCATCTGTTGTCCATTGCTCGCGTTCCTTCTCGAGCATTTCAGCATGGGCTTGGCCCTCAATCCTTGCGGCCGGATTGACCTTCATGATCTTGATAGGACCATCCTGTATAACAAAAATCAGCTCTTCGTGCATTGCTGCAAGATGAGCTTCCATTCTAATTCTCCAGTCGTCAAATTCGTTAATAGAGAACATAGGGACTTTGTTAATCATAGAAGTATCCATACTGATAATATAGGAAAGAAAGAGACTGTACTGAAAATAAGTGATTTGAATCTGATTCGGTTAAAAAGAAGTACGACTGATTCTTTTTAGAATCAACCGCTCCGATACCACTTGTTGGCCACTTAAGTATACTAGATACAGTTTGGGAAATAGTTTAAACAACAAACTGTACGGATTCTAAATCTGAGTGCGTAGCGGAAGTCTTGGATACAGTAAGTTGTCGTGGATACAGCAACGAAGTGTGTGGTGTATACTTAATATATCACAGTAATTTAAAACAGTAAAAGCTGAAGGTAAATAACACAGTAATTAAAGTGGTTCGAGGTAAACCCCTCTACGTCTACTGGTCCTCCACACAGGAGTAAAAAGTTTATTATAATTACTGCGTACACAACTACGTAATTATAAACAAACATATCCTTGTATCGTTCACACAGATTGATACAAAGAATGTCACTTTCAACCGTTCACACAGATTGGTTAAAGCTTCCTCTTGACTAGCTTCTTCACACACAGTTCCAAAGCTTCGTCCTTATTCGTCCCACACAGGTCAGAATAACTTGTTGAGTTCACACAGAGCTCGGTTTTTACACAGAGGTAAAAAGTAGGTAACCAGGTAAGAACAACAGCTTTGAATATGAAGTTCTAGAGCTGATGATGGCTGTTCTTGATGTTGAGCACTGTATATCTCTTTCGTTCTTAATTGCAGTATGCTTTGGAGATATGTTTGCTCTGATGATAACTTTTGATAGCTTGAGTGTTAGGTTACTTGGGTAACTGATCTTCAATGTCTTCATAAGATATATATAGTCTCTGAAGAATGTATCCGTTGAGATGTATCCGTTTGAATAAGATTTCCTTCAACGGAATATGACATGATCCGATTTCATGATTCTCAAGATTCAAGATCGCGGATTTAAATACTTTATCCTTGAGTATTTAAATACTTCTTTATTCAACGGGACTTGACTTCTGTTCCTTCTTTGTCCTGTTGTGAGCTGTATGGAAGATAACTGTATTTTGAGTTTCGAGACAGTTTCCATACTTGGTCTTTTTACAAGACTACTTGCTGTACTGAAGAGCTTCACTTTATATACTGATTCGAGGTAGGTCTTCGATACAGGATAAAGCCTCAAAGCTTCGATACAGTTTCCTTACTGTATTCGGATTGGCATATATGTCAAAACCTCAAATATCATTTGATACAGGGATCGGGTATCCCGGCTGTTTCGATACAGGGTGTTTGTTTTTCCCAACATCACTTACTACAGGAATCGAGGGAAGTTCAACTTTCCCATCCTCGACTTTCAAGGCATAACACCAATACCCAACACAACCTTCTCTAATTAGTTTTGTCACCTTCAAGGCACTAATCAAAAATTTCTGACATCCCCTCTTGTACCCCGCAAAATAATGTTCGGTACCGTCTTTGGCTAACATTGATATGATCTTCGTGCGATAATTTATTACCGCATCGTGTCTATCGAGCCAATCGTCACCGAGGATTAGATCTTCATCAATAATGTCTACGACTATCAAATTCGAAAACCACACTCTCTCAGCGATTAACACCGGACAATCTCTAACTTCCTTGTTCCCCACAATTCTATCACCACTGGGCAACTTAACCACAAAGGATTCACAAGGAGACAAGCCCTCAATATTCAATCGACGCACACAATCCAAAGAGATGAACGAATGAGAAGCACCAGAATCAAAAAGTACTCTAACTGGATGTGACAAAAGAGAAACGATACCTGTCGCCACGGTAGCCTCTGGATCTCCAGCTCTCCTCACATAGACACGAGGTTGCACCAAACCAGCACTGGGGGCTCCCCCTCTAATAGACTGACCACGTCCTCTGCCTCGACCGTAACTCTGGGATGGCTGACCCATAGATGACTTCTGATTAACACTCGGTTCTCCAGGCGTAGGGGCTGATGCCTGAGTTCCAAGTGTATTTTCTTCTTCCGTACAGTACATGGCTTTATGGCCTTCTTGGCCGCAATTAAAACACTTCAATGGGGGTAGACCACAATCACGATTAAGATGGCCCTGTTGGCCACAATTAAAACATATCACAACCCGGTTGGACACACTAGCACCAGCTCTGAAATTCCGTTTACCTCCCGACGCACGGGAAGACCCTTTGGTTGGATAACTTGCCGACTGTGATCCCCGCTGGTTGCCACCTCTACCGCTAGAAAACTTTCCAGTGGTCTTCTGCTTCTTACTCTCACTTGTCGTTTCGGTAGTAGTGAAGGACATATCATAGGCTAATGCCCTATCTTGATACTCCTTCAATGTGGTGCAAGCGAAGCCCGACATATAGTTCCGAACCTTTGGCTTCATTCGCATGTCAAAGTGACGGATTCTATATCTCTCTTCCTTCACTTGACTCTTCACATGGTTGAGTTGACGGTTGTATTCAATGATTGCCTGAGATACAGGGACATCCTGGGGTTTAGCTTCGTAAAAGGCTCGAATCCTGGCCTCCTGAACAGGCCACGGGCAGAACTCGGCCTCCATCAATTCCTTAAACTCGTCCCATGAAACCACACGATCCTGAGGTGCAACAGCTTGCCACCAACTAGCCGCATCCCTCGATAGAAAGTACTGGGCAACTGGCACCTTACGTGCCTCTGGACAATTCATGGCCAGGAAAACTTTATTCATCTCATTAATCCAATCTTCCCAGCCGATCGGATCATTTGCACCAATAAATTGGGGAGGGCGCATACGGATAACATCGTCTAACCACTTCTCGGCCCCAGTGTCGGTAACAGGAGGTGGTTGGTTAAGCTGTACCGCCTGGGTTAAAAGAGCCATTTGGTTCGCCACTTGCTGCAATATGGTGGCAACACCCACATCGGGTTGGCTCCCTGTAGAAGTTCCCAGACTGGCTGACGGCTCCTGATGACTACCGGTGCTAGGTTGAATAGAGTCCGACAAGCTAGGCGTAGCTGAGCCTCCTACTGAGCTGAGGGACATGGCCGCTCTCCCAGTTGTGCCACGCCCTCGGCCACGACCACGGCCGCGTCCACATCCTAT
This sequence comes from Orobanche coerulescens, assembly GCA_033398695.1. Lineage (NCBI taxonomy): Eukaryota > Viridiplantae > Streptophyta > Magnoliopsida > Lamiales > Orobanchaceae > Orobanche > Orobanche coerulescens. The sequence goes on from CM065812.1 coordinate 18,865,985, forward strand.
ACCAGTTGACATTCCAAAGAAAAAATGGAAGTAAAATCATAAGCATAGTTCGAAGCAATCCCATATAGAATATGGACTTCTCATGTCCCATAATCGAATGACAATGAGTGAATAAAGAGGGTAAATAAGATAGGGAACTTACGAGTACCGGTCGTACGAGATGACGGCAGCGCGATGATACTGTGTTCTCGGAACAGTACATTTAGACCCAGCAATCCGACAGCCTAGGTATCCATAAACCTAAGCCCCGATACCAAATTCTGTAACACCCCTGAGATATTCAGAGAATATCACAGCGCCGTGAATCCCGACCTGGGACCCACTAGGCTTATCTTACTCACAACGTATCAAATTTGACAAAATCCACTCGGGAATCAATAAATCTGATACAAACAAGGAAGTTCAACCACGGACAAACAATACCATAAAGAAATACAAGAAGTTGTACAACAACTGGAAAAGGACTTTCCTAAAGTACTCGAGTACCATTTATTATTACAAGGATAAAATGGACCGAAGATAACAACGACCAAACAAAATGGAACACAACTAGTCACAGTATCACGCCTCACCATCCTCATCGTATCGTCCCGGTGCTCGCTCGTATGGATCCTTAGGACCTGAAAAACACAAAAGTAATTTTCCCCAAACGAGAGGGGTTAGGGCAAGTATTACAAGTGAAACGTCAAGTCTTATACATAAAAGCATATGCACCAATTCAAAGCCATGATAATAATTTTCCGGAAAATACAATTATCCAAACATATTTAGAAATGATGATATCTCTTGATTAACCATGGACTCGACAATGCGCGAATCCCTCCTCGACCCCGTCGGATCATCTCGGAGTGGCTAACCCAAATGTTCACGGAACCGACATAAGTGGAACCCTCCTCGACCCCGTCGGGCCCTCTCGGAGTGAACGAAAGCAACTCTCACAATCACATGCATTACTTTTCACATTTAAGAACATAACTTTCACAAGAATCGAGAGAAAAGGGTACGAAAGACAAGGTACCAAGGTTGAAGGATTCGACAACTCCGAACCTAGACAAGTTCGTAATTCAATTATCAAAACCCCATCGGTATGAAAATAAGTTGGAATCACTCGAATTTACTACCCTGATACATGTGTTTCGGGAATAATTCTCTTAGATGGTGAATCGCAAGTCAACTATCCCAAATACTCAAGAACTCCGGAAATATACCAATAAATCCATAGGAAAACATGTATCCAAGGTAGATAATTCATAATCGATATATTCCACCATAACAACAAGCTGGATCGAAGAGATCGGATGGAAAATCCCCAAATCCCGAAAATCTAGGGTTGTGGGAGGTTTACCTTGATTTGGAGTGGTGGAGAGGATTAAACGTTGATTAATCTGAACTAGTAACTCAAAGATGTTGCTAGATAATTTCAGCTCGAAGAACTCCTCACAAATCGCCCGGAATCGCCCGAAATCGTCCAAGGAGGTGAAGTAAGGAAGAAATAACAATTTGGGAATGGAAGTGTCCTATTTATACTAAATAGGAACTAGCGTGCGCTAGTTATGAAAAATAGCGCACGCTATCGGACTCACCAGGCAGTCCAGTGGCCTCTGCCAGCCTCGTTAGCGTACGCTAACACTTGCTAATAGCGTGCGCTAGAGCCTTCTAATAGCGTGCGCTAATTCTTTCTAATAGCATGCGCTACCTGGTAGTCGGTGCCCAGTCCAAAAGCTACTGTCCCCAGCTCTTCTCTCTTTAGCGCACGTTACTCGAGTAACGTAGCGTGCGCTACCACTAAAATCTAGCGTATGCTACCAGTCACACCTAGCGTGCGCTAGGGATTCCCTTTTTCAGTCCAATACCTACTAGACTGTCTACCTCCAATACATTAGTAGCGTGCGCTGATTATAACATATAGCGTGCGCTACCCTCACTAAATTAGCGCGCGCTACAAGGTGTGTGTAGCGTGCGGTACCCTTTACCCGGATGTAGTATAATCGCATCAAGGATCCGAAAACAGCGACGATCCGAACAAGAAAAGGGGTAAATCCAATTGACAAGAGTTCCAAGATTAATATAAGCTTACTAAATACTTACGCGAGTGTCAAAATTACAAAGCACAAGAGTAGAAGATTTACAAAAAGTACGGGTATTACAAATGTGAGGACATGACCCCATCACATGTCTATATGTGCCCGCCCTGAAAATCATACACATAACCGATCGGCACGCAGATATGACTCCAGATATGTCACGATGCAACATGACAATGAAACTCAAAGAATCACATATCCGATAAGGATCAAAAGACTCACCGAAGTGAACAAAGACACACGGATAATGAAAGATCGACACGACCAACAATATCCAAAACAACCATCCTCGAATCGCAATCCCCATAACTGAACAATACTTACATTACCTCAAAGCCGAAAACAATGTCCTTTCTACGAACAAACATCCCTAAACAAATACTCAGTTATACGAATAATCTTAAATAAGGTACCGTCCATTTAATACCAATAAACCTTTATCCCGATACTCATGTCATCACGACAACTACCTTCGATATCCGACATTCCATAACACATATTAAAGATAACTCACATATCTGTCTTCAACCAAACACAATTAAATCATATACATTATGATTTATCCCAAACCACGTCACGATAAACAAATCATCATCCCGATAGTTTACATCTATAATAGCATTGCTATATGAATTATAAATGAAAATGAAAGCGAAATCATTCATTAAATATTATAAACTGAACAAGTATAACTTGCCTCGATACCGATACCACGAAGCCGTTACAAAACCATTACCTTCGTCTACGAGCTCCTCAGCCCCAACCAAAAGCAATCTACAAACTCTTCAACCTCAACCGCAACACAACGGTCGTAATTACCAATCAATTATCACCACCTATTGCAATAATCAATTAACACGCATTCGATAATAATCAACAACCGGTATAACCAATTCACAACCCTAACGATTACAAAATATCTTGATTAAACACAAGTCCGAACAATCTAACTCAAATAATTACGAAGTCATTCCCATGATTCCACAAAGTCCATATATCGATTCGATAAGGCGAGTATACAAACTTAACTAAAATATTTCAATCAATTTCTCTTTCAAAACTTCAATCAAACACCTTGAAGGCGGAATTCAAGGTATATTCGAATCATCAATCAATAAACACCAACTACATCAAGAACACGAAGAACACAATCACAAACATATATACCCTTCAACATTATATGATTCTAGCCATCGATACGAACTAAACAACCCAAATATATCAAGAATCTCAAACATCCAAAAATATTAGAGTTCAAGCCAATTACCTTCAATCTGGCGAAAGAATCAAGAATGATGTTATAATCCTTGTTCCAAGCTTTCCTAGATGTTATCACTTGATAAACCAACTCAAAATCTGAGGTTTAGGGGTTAAAAACCGAGTTTGGGTGATTTGGGACGAAAGGGGATCATGTAGGAAGGATTGAGGAATGAAATTCCCGACTGCTGTATACGTCCAGGCACGTTAGCATATGCTAACTTCATCAATAGCGTGCGCTACCTGTTCTCAGAATACAGACAGTATAGTTTTTGCCATTTTGAGCATAACTCACTCATCCGGACTCCGATTAACTCACCGTTTGAACCATTAGAAAGATAACTCGATGCTATATCATACTTTTATGTTTCAGAATTTTTGGAGTTTTCAAGAATCGGTGGCGATTTTCCAAAGTCGAACCTTATACGCACTACTTTCCAAACAAGTGTCCAAATCTCATTTCTACTAACATTTCAACATATAATCTTCTTAATCATATCATATAAACCAAGAATCATAATCACTTGCATGATCATCATCATACGAAGTAAATAATGATGGCAACATCAAAACCCGAAATGAAGGGAGATATTAACCAACATATCTATTGAAGAAGAACAACACCATTCCAAACCACACGAATCATATCAATATCCGCATATCAACAATATCATCAACATAACTCAGTAATCCATCTCATAATCATATACTCATCAGCTCATATACATGACGATTATCAACTCAAGAACATCATATACAATTCAAACGAAATCCCAAAGTGAAGAGTAATTACCTCTTTGAAGGAATGGATTGAATCCCAATGTTGAATCCGTTTCCAATCGTTTCCAAACTCCAATGTTGTTAAGGACGATCAACTCAAGTGTTTGGAACCTCAAACTTCTCTCTAAGAACTCTCTCTATCGAAATAAGGTAAAGAATGGCCGAAAATGCATCTTAACACCCGGCTGTCCCTTTATATACTGCACATTACTAGCGTGCGCTAAAACTTGTATTTAGCGTGCGCTACATCCCTAGCGTGCGCTATCCTTCCTTGATAGCGTGCGCTATCGGGAAGTCCAGAGGCTACTGCCTTGCTTCGCACATCATCTTACGTACGTAATGCACATGCAATAGCGTACGCAAATAGGCGTTGACTTACTACAGTGAAATGCTCAGTAGCGTGCGCTATTCTCCAACAATAGCGTGCGCTATTCCTCGTTGACCCGGCATTCTGCACCTTCCCCGAAGATGCCCGGGGTCCACACGCCGAAAGTAACCTGACAAAGCCAAGATTACCCTTTGACCGATCTGATATTAGCATACGCTAACCATATGCACTAGCGTGCGCTAAATGCCGATAATAATTAGCCTGGGCCTACCTGCCGGCCAGCTTCCAAACCTTATCCAGAATACCTTACGTACATTAGAGGTCCTCCTTAGCATACGTAATTCAGACCTCTTAGCGTGCGCTAAGTTTACATCGTAGCGTGCGCTAAGCATACATCGTAGCATGCGCTAACGTGGCTGTACTTAGCCATTTCAGCTATTCTCATTCAACGTATCGACATACAGAATACGAACATACGGCATACTGAATACATATACTCAATTCGATAACATTATCATATGATATACCCAATATCAAAAGTACGATAACCTAATACACGATATCCTCAAATGTAATTATCGACCGAATACGACAATTATACCAATACAGCTGTCTCAGTTCTCAATCTATTTTATCCATACTGTATAGACACCAAGCTATCCAGTACGTCTCAGATAAAATAACGCGAAAAATTTATACGGAAAATCCAGATATTACATACTAAAAATCGAGGTATTACAGATATGAACTCCCAAACTTCGTGGATTAATTGCTTGACAACATATCTCCTTGATAACCAGGCCTCCAGCCATGGAGAGGAAAAGATGAAAATGAAAAACGGGTGAAAATATGACTACTCTGTCATATTTATACTGGCACGGTCTAGCGTGCGTTAGCCTTCCGGACTAGTGTGCGCTATTGGCCAGTATCGGCCCAGAACCCTCGATCGGGGCCTGCACAACCTGGCACTACTGACCTAGCCTGCCGACCGGGACCTGCCTGTCCGACCGCGATAGCGTGCGCTGCGCGGACGCTAGCGTGCGCTGCGCGGACGCTAGCGCGCGCTAGCCGACCTGTCCAGAACTCTCTGGACTAAACTGCTCGGCCAGATAACGTGCGCTAGTCGGCCGGCAGCATGCGCTACACATGCCGATTAGCGCGCGCCACGACCGACAGTAGCTGCGCTACCTGGCGATCCTTCCCGAGCCAGAACTATAAAAACCCCACTGCCCAGTCCGGTAGCGTGCGTTGGTCGGCCGATCTAGCGTGCGCTATACCTGCCGAGCTAGCGTGCGCAATCTTCCGGCAGTAGCGTGTGCTACGCCGGTTCTTGTCGCGCTTGCCCGGCCATTTCAAGATTTCCGATTACTGCCGGACCTATCCAAACAAGGCTCAAGACTTCCGATAAGGCTGCCGCACTGTCCGGCCGATGCCCACCGCCTGCACGACGATTCAATTTCCGAAAACGCATGGAACGAACATGACGAAATGCTCGCGAACAACATCATCGATCCAAAATCAAATACCATGCAACAATTAATCATGCGCGTCCATAAAAAGGGTCAAGACAACAAATACGAAGGCGGATACCGACATTTTAGGAAATTACAAAATGGCCCAAAATGCCCGAAAATCACGATACGTGATCCAATAACCAAACCAAAGTTCACAACACGTCTAACAAGGGTAAACAGACTTACGGGGAACATGAAACAACAATTTCGAATGAGATTCGTGAGAATCGAAATCAAATGTGGAAAAGTCGCCAAAAGCACGGAACTCAGCAAAACGACATCGAAACGAACTCGAAAGTCAAAAAGTGTAGAATGAATCATTCTCATAATGGCGAAACAGTCACAGGCGAGCCGTTACAACGGACTCCTGCCAAAAAAAAAGAAATTTACCGAAAATCGAAAATTGCGGATATTACATACTACCATCCTTAAAAGAAGTTTCGCCCCGAAACTTAAAACAAGTAGGGAGAAGCAATATCCCACCAGGAACATCTCAACGAGGTACACAAGAACCGTGCAACTTACGCCCACCGGCGAAACGTTACAAGAACGGAAGGAGGCATATAGCGCGAAAGTGTGCTCAACGACAATCATCACCACGTCACAAGCAAGGATAAAACACGATCACCAAGTGCCAAGCACCACCAACCGGATAACGCAATCAAGTCAATTATCCGAACCATCAAGTGACAAAAGGCACCTATTATAGGAAAACACGCACAGTAGAATGAAGCGCACAACAATCCACAAAGGCAACCACGGAAATCTCCGACCGCGTCGAAGTTCTCGAAAACCACACTAGGCATCTTCGTGTCCCTTCGGAGCAGAGATGCAAACTCGATTCCCAAACCTCCCAGTTACTGTCTCGCAATGCACGGCTCGGTTTCCTAATTGACCACAAACGAAACAGCTGACTAACGGTGAACAGTCACTCTCCGTGGTACGAGATCAGGCAACAATAGTCAGACAACCACGATGATCAAACAGAACGATAGAAAAACAAGGATCGAACAACAATGATCAAACAAAAATGATCGAACAACAACGATCGAACAACGATGATCGAACAACACCGATCGAATCACAATGATCGAACAACAACAATCGCAAACAATGATCGAACAACAACGATCGAAAACAATGATCGAACAACAACGATCGAAAAACAATGGTCAAACAATAATGGTTGAACAACAATGATCGAACAACACCCCAAAGTTCGCACTTAACTCAAGACATTAAAAGAGCCGGTAGAAACTAAAAGATGTTACTTTTGAACAAGGTTCACAAGAATCGAACCGAACTCAGAAAAGTCACAGCGATAACTAGATCGATCCAACACAAGGTCACGGCTCTTTCGAACGATAAAAACCGAAATACAGAATAAGTTCAGAAAGTATCAACGAACACGAGCGAGTCGAAAGAATGGAGAAAGAGAAAATACATAAGTCAAAATAGTATGGGTATTACCTTCGACCTCATCCACGAAATTCACAAAAACGGAAGCAAGGTAACAATACATTAAACAACTGACACATAATGGAACAATCACCAATGCACACGATCATACCAACCCAAGCTCTAACAGCTCGCACATGTGCGATAACGCAGAAATCACCACGAGGCGACAACATTCAATACCAACATCTCACCTCTCACAGAGGGCTAACACAACAAATGTGTGGAAAACGACTCAACGCTCACACCGCCAATTCGACTACAACTCACAGGGCCAACATCCTAACAACAACGCTAACGTCACATATACATTCCTGGACCGCAAATAGGAACGATAGGTTTTAAAAACGAAAACCATCTTTGAGAATAATTTGAAAACACTAGTTGATCTCGAGTATCATATATAAAAAGTAGTACAAACATCGTCATCGAGACTTTGAAAAACCACCTCGCGTTTGAAAAAAAATGAGGACACCTTTCTTTAAATTAAAACTTTTCAGAAATATTCGACCTTCGGGTCTAAACAATTGCATTTCTAAATCATTAAAAATATCTCAAAATATTTTTGGTCCTCAAAGTGGAATAAATTTAAAACACACAGTGGCGTTAGTAGGCACCTTGAAGGTACCGCGAGAAAACAATCCATTTTAAAAGTACGTCTCGAGATTTATTTTCTAAGATACTCAAGGTTTTCAAAAATCTAATAGACCAGAATGCCCAAAATTCACACATACCGATGTACGCTAAAACACATCCTAGTACACGCATCAAAACGTTTAAAATCAAGACAATACATGTCTTTTAACGGAAAACAAACGTTAAAATACCACAGTCGAAAACCGCATAGGATTCAGAACAAAACCACTGACCTCATTCGAGGCCTCTAAGGACCCTCCCGCACTGGCTAGTGAACAAGTCGAACGCGTATAAGCACAAAGCTTCCACAAGAGGACTTGTAAAACGAGCAAATCAATTCGAAAATCATCATCAACGGACAAAAACAATAGTAAAAAAAGACATCAGCCGCGACGACACTCCTCGTATAAACCAAATACGAGAGTTGACTAAATACATATCGTGAAATCAAAATCCACAGAAGGATTCCATCACTTAACAAATAATCATAAAAATAGCTCGTGTCACACGAGGCACAACACAAAGAAGGAAGACTTACATCTACAGGTCGACGAAGATGATGATCGCCCCACGATACTAATCACGACCAACAAACTCGGATGATGCGTCGCGACACGACTCAGTCAGATAAAATCTGACGAAATAAAACTCAACAGACTCAACTTGACCCGACAGTCTAGGTTTCCACAACCTAAGCTCCGATACCATTTATGTGACACCCCCAATCTGCTTAGGGATACTACATGCCGTAGAACCTTTCCTCAAGGATCTATCAGGCTGGTAAACAACTCAACAATGCCTTTAAGGATAACAAGACTCAGTAGACCGATTTGGTCTTTCAGCAAATACATACAACTCAATCTAATTACATGCCCACGCAGGGGTTAAAACGTAACGCACTCCCGTACAATGGGTAAAACACTGCAGTGGAAATAAAGTACAATAAAACCAATACGATATCGTATGGATCCTCATGTGATTAGTATCGATCATCTTTCATCATCCTTCATGCCGACCCTGTGTCATGCTCCCCAAAACCTGAATGCAAAATAGACATCCACCCCCTGATTTCTCGGGGGTTAGCAAAATTCCACTATTTTGCTAGTACAAGTATGAAATCATACGAAATGTAACAAACAAATAGAAATCACGAATTGGGTATGAAAAATAATTACAAAAGACTTCCCGAGAAGTTTTATTAATTAGAAACCATCAAAGAAGTGTTTGAAAATAAATTCCTCATCTCGGGGATTCTAAAAATAGAAACTTTGTTAGACCTCAAGTCCTTAGTTGAAAAATAACCATTTCAAAATAAATGGGTCTCGGCCCAAAATCACTTTCCATAAAAATGACCTTTACAAACCGTTGGATCTCATCCCAAATCTCATCAAATCACAGTACACGAGAATAATATCAAGGTTCGTTTTCCAACATCAAAATCCACAACCCAAGATTTAAACACAGACGACAAATACTCTAGTGCCATCCTAGCCAAGTAAGCCAAACGAACAACTTACCTCTTACGCACTTAGTCGATGCATGCAATCATGAAAACTGTTCAAAAGCACTCATTCCCGGAAATGCCATAATCAAATCACATTTGTAAAATGCACCACAATTAACCGTCGATCCACGTCTCTGTGGACCCCTACCGAGACCCCGTCGGATCTAACCCATAGTGGTTAAAATCAAGCTCGTCGATCCACATCTCTGTGGACCCCTACCGAGACCCCGTCGGATCTAACCCCTAGTGAGCATACACACACACGTTACTCATGCAATACCAATATGCTAAGAATGTAAGTTCATTAAGAATACTTACTAGAGATGGCCACTTATCCGATACCATTATCAAACTCTTCAAAACACAACAACACAATTAACACGGAATACACGATTCCACAACATTAAACTAATGGAAACATCATTAAAACCTTCAACATTCAAAATAATCAAATCAAAATCAACTCACACGAATCACAGTCACGAGGGTAAACCAACCATCGTAAATCCAACATGTAAACTCTATTTGTTGGACACAACTCGTATAAGAAAATACTTGCCTCAAAACTAAGATTGAAGCGAGACGATGAATGAGATACGGTTGGGCAGCCGCGAACCCCTGAACGTAATCAAGCACACGATAGCACTGCGAAAACTACGAGGATAACAACGCACGAATTACCAATAGAAAATGATGATCGACTCGGAATCCTCGAGCACCTATAATCCTCCGGAAGAAACAACAAAAACAAGATCACAACGAGGACCGAGACCAACAACACTAGGAATTACATCAAGGCATTGAAAGAAACTCATTGAAACATTTAATCGAACATTAAATGTTCAATGATTTACAAGAACACTCAAATCGTCAATCGAGTTAAACCAACTCGAAGTATGGATTTGCAATCCATAGAATACGATTAATAACATCATTAGACAACAATCGGTTTATCAAAACCGAATGGAAAACGAAATCAAGAACAAAACTCTCAAAAAGTCAACTTGAAGGAAAATCAAGAAATATACCTTGATTCGACAAAGAAAAATGGATTAAATGATGTTAAACACAAGAATACTACTAATATTAATCATACCCATCATGGATTAATCAACAATACGGAAAGAATCGGACAAAAACCCAAAAACCCCAAAATTTCCCAAAATAGGGTTCTAGGAAATCTAACCTTGATTCGCTGGATCAAAGGAGGTTATGGAGGGATTAATAGATGATATGAACTCCCAAACTTAGTGGATTAATTGATTGACAACATATCTCCTTGATAACCAGGCCTCCAGTCGCGGAGAGGAAAAGATGGAAATGAAAAATGGGTGAAAATATGACTACTCTGTCATATTTATACTGGCACGGCCTAGCGTGTGCTAGCCTTCCGGACTAGCGTCCGCTATTGGCCAGTATCGGCCCAGAACCCTTGGTCGGGGCCCGCACAACCCGGCACTGCTGACCCAGCCTGCCGACTGGGACCTGCCTGTCCGACCGCGATAGCGTGCACTGTGCGGACGCTAGCCGACCTGTCCAGAACTCTCTGGACTAAACTGCTCGGCCAGATAACGTGCGCTAGTCGGCCTGCAGCGTGCGCTACACATGCCGATTAGCGCGCACCACGACCGACAGTAGCGTGCGCTACCTGCCGATCCTTCCCGAGCCCAAAACTCCAGAAACCCCACTGCCCAGTCCGATAGTGTGCATTGGTCGGCCAATCTAGCGTGCGCTATACCTGCCGAGCTAGCGTGCGTAGTCTTCCGGCAGTAGCGTGCGCTACGCTGGTTCTTACCGCGCCTGCCCGTCCATTTCCCAGCACTTCCGATAGTGCCTGCCGCACCTGTCCGGCCAGTGTCCAGTCGCCTGTACCCGATGATTCGATTTTCAAAAACGCATGGAACGAACACGACGAAATGCTCGCGGACAAAATCATCGATCCGAAATGAAATATCATGCAACAATCATCCATAAAAAGGGTCAAGACAACAAATACGAAGGCGGATACCGACATTTTGGGAAATTACAAAATTGCCCAAAATGCCCGAAAATCACGATATCCAATAACCAAACCAAAGTTCACAACACGTCTGACAAGGTTAAACGGACTTACGGGGAACACTAAACAACAATTTCGAATGAGATTCGTGAGAATCGAAATCAAATGTGGAAAAGTCGCCAAAAGCACGGAACTCAGCAAAACGACATCAAAACGAACTCGAATGTCAAAAACTGTAGAATGAACCATTCTTAGAATGCCGAAACGGTCACAGGAGTGCCGTTACAATGGACTCCTGCAAAAAAAAAGAAATTATCCGAAAATCAAAAATTGCGGATATTACATACTACCCTCCTTAAAAGAAGTTTCGTCCCGAAACTTAAAACAAGTAGGGAGAAGAAATATACCACGAGGAACATCTCAACGAGGTACACAAGAACCGTGCAACTTACGCCCACCGGCGAAACGTTACAAGAACGGAAGGAGGCATACAGCGCGAAAGTGTGCTCAACGACAATCATCACCACGTCACAAGCAAAGATAAAACACGATCACCAAATGCCAAGCACCACCAACCGGATAACGCAATCAAGTCAATTATCTGAACCATCAAGTGACAAAAGGCGCCTATTACAGGAAAACACGCACGGTAGAATGAAGCGCACAACAATCCGCAAAGGCAACCACAGAAATCTCCGACCGCGTCGAAGTTCTCGAAAACCACACTAGGCATCTCCGTGTCCTTTCGGAGCAGAGATGCAAACTCGATTCCTAAATATCCCAGTTACTGTATCGCAATGCACGGCTCGGTGTCCTAATTGACCACAAACGAAACAGCTGACTAACGGTGAACGGTCACTCTACGTGGTACGAGATCAGGCAACAATAGTCAGACAACCACGATGATCAAACAGAACGATTGAAAAATAAGGATCGAACAACAATGATCAAACAACAATGATCGAACAACAACGACCGAACAACGATGATCGAACAACACCGATCGAATCACAATGACGAACAACAACGATCGAAAACAATGATCGAACAACAACAATCGAAAACAACGATTGAACAACAACGATCGAAAAACAATGGTCAAACAATAACGGTCGAACAACAATGATCGAACAACACCCCAAAGTTCGCACTTAACTCAAGACATTAAAAAAGCCAGTAGAAACTAAAAGATGTTACTTTTGAACAAGGTTCACAAGAATCGAACCGAACTCAGAAAAGTCACAGCGGTAACCAGATCGATCCAACACAAGGTCACGGCTCTTTCGAATGATAAAAACCGAAATACAGAATAAGTTCAGAAAGTATCAACGAACACGAGCGAGTCGAAAGAATGGAGAAAGAGAAAATACAGAAGTCAAAATAGTATGGGTATTACCTTCGACCTCATCCACGAAATTCACAAAAACGGAAGCAAGGTAACAATACTTTAAACAACCGACACATAACGGAACAATCACCGATGCACACGGTCATATTAACCCAAGCTCTAACAGCTCGTACATGTGCGATAACGCAGAAATCACCACGAGGCGACAACATTCAATACCAATATCTCACCTCTCACAGAGGGCTAACACAACAAATGTGTGGAAAACGACTCAACGCTCACACCGCCAATTCGACTACAACTCACAAGGCCAACATCCTAACAACAACGCTAACGTCACATATACATTCCTGGACCGCAAATAGGAACGATAGGTTTTAAAAATGAAAACCACCTTTGAGAATAATTTGAAAACACTAGTTGATCTCGAGTATCATATATAAAAAGTAGTACAAACATCGTCATCGAGACTTTGAAAAACCACCTCGCGTTCGTGCGACCTGTGGATGTAAGTCTTCCTTCTTTGTGTTGTGCCTCGTGTGACACGAGCTATTTTTATGATTATTTGTTAAGTGATGGAATCCTTCTGTGGATTTTGATTTCACCATATGTATTTAGTCGACTCTCGTATTTGGTTTATACGAGGAGTGTCATCGCGGCTGATGTCTTTTTTTACTGTTGTTTTTGTCCGTTGGTGATGATTTTCGAATTGATTTGCTCGTTTTACAAGTCCTCTTGTGGAAGCTTTGTGCTTATACGCGTTCGACTTGTTCACTAGCCAGTGTGGGAGGGTCCTTAGAGGCCTCGAATGGGGTCAGTGGTTTTGTTCTGAATCCTAGGCGGTTTTCGACTGTGGTATTTTATCATTTATTTTCCATTAAAAGACATGTATTGTCTTGATTTTAAACGTTTTGATGCGTGTACTAGGATGTGTTTTAGCGTACGTCGATATGTGTGAGTTTTGGGCATTCTGACCTATTAGATTTTTGAAAACTTTGAGTATCTTAGAGAATAAATCTCGAGACGTACTTTTAAAATGGATTATTTTCTCGCGATACCTTCAAGGTGCCTACTAGCGCCACTGTGTGTTTTAAATTTATTCCACTTTGAGGACCAAAAATATTTTGAGATATTTTTAATGATTTAGAAATGCAATTGTTTAGATCCGAAGGTCGAATATTTCTGAAAAGTTTTAATTTAAAGAAAGGTGTCCTCATTTTTTTTCAAACGTGAGGTGGTTTTTCAAAGTCTCGATGACGATGTTTGTACTACTTTTTATATATGATACTCGAGATCAACTAGTGTTTTCAAATTATTCTCAAAGGTGGTTTTCATTTTTAAAACCTATCATTCCTATTTGCGGTCCAGGAATGTATATGTGACGTTAGCGTTGTTGTTAGGATGTTGGCCCTGTGAGTTGTAGTCGAATTTGCGGTGTGAGCGTTGAGTCATTTTCCACACATTTGTTGTGTTAGCCCTCTGTGAGAGGTGAGATGTTGGTATTGAATGTTGTCGCCTCATGGTGATTTCTGCGTTATCGCACATGTTCGAGCTGTTAGAGCTTGGGTTGGTATGACCGTGTGCATTGGTGATTGTTCTGTTATGTGTTGGTTGTTTAATGTATTGTTACCTTGCTTCCATTTTTGTGAATTTCGTGGATGAGGTCGAAGGTAATACCCATACTATTTTGACTTCTGTATTTTCTCTTTCTCCATTCTTTCGACTCGCTCGTGTTCGTTGATACTTTCTGAACTTATTATGTATTTTGGTTTTTATCGTTCGAAACGATACTCTTAGGAGTACCGTACAATCTCACTATCTCCTTGATGAATAATTGGGCAAGCCTCTCGGGACCCCATGTATCCTTGATCTCAAGGAAATGAGCTGACTTAGTTAAACAGTCCATAATTACCCAAATTGTATTCATGCCACGACGACTCGTCGGTAAACTCGTGATGAAGTCCATTGAATTATCCTCCCATTTCCACTCCGGAATAGGGAACAATTTTAGCATACCCTCCGGTCGCTGATGCTCTATCTTGACTTGTTGGCAGGTGAGACATCTCGAAACAAACTATGTGACTTCTCGCTTTATATTACTCCACCAGTAATTTTGTTGCAACTCTTTGTACATCTTCCTAGACCCCGAATGAATAGAATAAGGGGTAGCATGAGCCTCTCTCAAAATCGAGTTTTTTTAACTCGTCATCCGCCGGAACACATAACTGGTTTTTAAATCGCAAAATTCCATCCTTGTGAACCACAAATCCAGGGGCTTTCCCCTGAGTCACATCATCTCAAATGCGCAATAAAAATGGGTCTGAACCCTGATTCACTCTGATCGCCTATTCAAGTGGCGATGAAATCTCCAGCATACATAACTGTCCTTGTATATGATGTAACCAAACCTCGACTTCATGCCTTAGGAATTCCTATTGAAGTTCCTTCTGAACGGTTAAACGAGCAAGCATCTGCTCCTGAACGGACTTACGGCTCAAGGCATCGGCAACAACATTCGCCTTACCCGGGTGATACTGTATCTCGATATCATAGTCCTTAATCAGTTCTAGCCACCGTCTCTGACGCATAATTAACTCCTTCTGAGTAAATATATACTTCAAGCTCTTATGATCGGTGAAAATTTGATAGGTGGCGCCATAAAGATAATGACGCCAAATCTTCAATGCGAAAACCACGACTGCTAGCTCCAGGTCGTGGGTGGGGTAATTGACCTCGTAAGGTCTCAATTGCCGTGAAGCATAGGCAATAACTTTCCTGTTCTGCATTAATACACATCCAAGACCGTGTTCGGACGCGTCACTATAAACCACAAATCCTTCTGTCCCTTGCGGCAAAGAAAGGACAGGTGCTGAAATCAAACGACTCTTGAGTTCCTCAAAACTCCGCTGACACGCGTCAGACCACGCGTATTTCTTATCCTTCCGCAAAAAGTTCGTCATGGGTTGAGCGATTTTAGAAAATCCTTCCACAAATCTCCAGTAATGTCCTGCTAATCCGAGAAAGCTTCGGATTTCCTTAACATTCTTCGGAGGTTGCCAATCTCGGATCACCTCTGTCTTCTTAGGATCGACACGTACACCGTCTGATGAAATTACATGTCCGAGAAATGTCACTTCGGATATCCAAAACTCACATTTGGAAAACTTCCCATAGAGTTGCTCTCGTCTCAACATGCCGAGAACCTGATGAAAGTGAACTTCGTGCTCCTATCGGTTATGGGAATAAATCAAAATGTCGTCTATGAAAACAACCACGAACTGATCCAAATAGTCGATGAAAACCCGATTCATTAACTCCATGAACACCGCAGGTGCATTAGTTAACCCAAACGGCATTACCACAAACTCATAATGACCATAGCGTGTTCGAAATGCCGTCCTTGCGATATCCGACTCTCGAAGTCACAACTGATGATATCTAGATCTTAAATCTATATTGGAAAATACTGAAGCTCCCTGAAGTTGATCTAAGAGATTATCGATGCGGGGTAGGGGATATTTATTCTTAATCGTCACCCTGTTCAACTCTCGATAATCAATACACAAGCGAAATGAACCGTCCTTCTTCTTGACAAATAATACTGGTGCTCCCCACGGGGACGCACTCGGTCGGATATAACCTTTCTCGGACAATTCCTCCTATTGATTCTTCAACTCCTGCATTTCGGTCGGGGCCATCCGATACGGTGCCTTTGATATTGGAGACGTACCAGGCTCCAACTCAATCGTGAATTCCACATCTCTCTGTGGAGGCAAACCAGGTAACTTGTCTAGAAATATGTCAGCATATTCTCACACTACAGGAATATCCGTCAACATCACTGATGATTTCTCGGTCTTGATCATATAGCACCAATAACCGACACACCCCTGATTGAGTAATTTCACTGCTTTCATCATATTAATGACTCTACCAGAACAGCTGGGATTACCTCCCTGAAATATACATTTGACTCCATCGTCTGAAATGATAGTGACCATACGGTTACGGACACTAAGGATGGCATCATGACGATCCATCCAATCGAGACCCAGAATAACGTTGTCTCTAGGTAAATCTACCATGATTAGGTCTGCTAGCCATACACGGCCATTAAGCAGAATCGGACAATTCTTAATCTCACGCTCCCCGATAATTATTCTACCATCAGGTAGACCAATGATATAAGGTTCACAGCTAGAAGCACTATCCAGGTGAAGTCTACTCAAGCATGACTCGGAAATGAATGAATGCGATGCACCAGTATCAAAAAGGGTACACACAGGTTGAGATAGAATTTCGAGTGTACATGAGATCATCCGGGCCTCCGGATCATCGGTCTTCTTCATCTCATAAATTCGGGGCTTGCCAGCCCCCAAACCGGACGCTCCTGTCTGATAGCTTTTGGCTCCGCCTTTGTTTGCTCCCATCGTCTTGAACGACGCGGATTGAGTGGCCTGATTCTGAACCGCTAACTGTCTCGGGGCTTGAGATATCGCCGGAGTAGGTTTAGAGTATCTTCGGCAAAAACGGGCCTTATGCCCAGCAATCCCACAGTTATGGCACGTGATAGTCTGCCTCGGACACTTAGTGCTGAAATGTCCCTGTTCTTCATAGTTGAAATAGGTGATGGCCGAGCTGGCCGCTCGGGACTGAGACTCCGCGGGTCTAGGCGCCATAGGAGGTTGCTCAGAAAAAGTAGAGCCCGCACGAGGCTTCTTGAAAGTTGCGTGACTGCCTTCAGACTGATTACGATTCTTAGACTTCTTGCTAGCAGATGAAGGTTGCTGCTTAGCAATCTCTTTAGCAGTAAGCTCATAAGTAAGAGCTTTCTCGATGAATTCGGCCAGAGTGGTGCAATTGTGATTAAGCAACTGCATCCGCATAAGAGGTTTCAACCTCTTGCTGAAATACTTGATCTTGTCCGCCTCGGAGTGAATAATAGATGAGGCGAAATGAAGTAGCTCCTGAAATTTCTCGGCGATGGCGAGAACATCATCATCCGCTGAGGGGTCGGGAATGAGTAATTCTGATAACTTGGCCTCCCTGAGTGGGGACAGATAATATCTTTCCATCATGAGAGTTTTGAATTGATCCCATGTACAAGATCCGTCGGTGGGCTTCAATGATAACCACCATGGGTGAGCGCTCTTACCCAGATAGTAAGCCGCAACTGAAACCTTATGCCCTTCGGGGCAATCCACCATAGCAAAAAGATTCTAAAAGTACTCAAGCCAGTGAACAATATCCGCCGGCTCAGACGATCCCTCAAAAGTAGGTGGTCTCTGGCGAGAGATATCGCCAATAATACTGCTCACACTCCTCTCTTGCCTCTGAGGTGGCGGAGGCGCCTGATGATTCTGAGCGGTTGAATTCTGCATCATCTCCATGAGGCATACCAACTGTGTCATATGGGCCATCATGCCCTGCATAAAAGCGAGTGGGTCAACCCGAACACCTTCTGAATGAGCTGTGTCCCGGGTGCGACACCCTGACAGTGAATGATTATTTCCAGGTGAATGAGTGGCAGCGTCGCTGCTCGATGAATCAGCATTGTTCCTCGTGTTTGCGCATGTATTCACACGAGCTCTCGGGTTTCGGACCGCACCGCGGCCCTTTCTCCCGCGTCCTCTGCCAGCTCTCTCCATACTGAAGTAGGAAAGTCACATGACAGTTATAGATCTCGCATGAATACCGCATTATGATTACGTCATGAAATGATAATAATGAGCGTACGCACTCTAACGCAATGACTACACGAATGATCAACTGAGGTGACATGATTATCTGATGAAATTCTTGAAATGATTATCTTGAACAAGTTAACAAGATTAATGGTACGATCCTCAAGATCAACAACTGAGCAGTGAAATGAACTAAGTGATTAATGAATTAACATGATCGACATGATCAAAAATGAAAATGATGATTGAGGATTGTTGACTGTTGAATGATAAATGAGTGATCTTATTGCCAGAAATTATACCATGGCGTCAGAAATATTACTGTTCTTTTGGTCTGAGGGGCTCGGATCTTGCACAGGTCACACGTGACCCGAAAGTCCAATGATACTAGTCTGATGAACGGTGAATTCAAATGAGACATGACTCGGAAGGTAGTATACAAAACCACGCTCTGATACCAACTCTGTAACACCCCAAACTAGGCGGATATTACAGCGTCGTGGACCCCCAACTGGGACCCACCAGGCGAATGAAACTTAATGAATTAAATAATATAATTGTAGTACCGAACCACATTATATCATTAATTACTCCGATGAGGAGTCTCAAGTACAACACACCCAGGAAAATACAGAATACATGTATATTTTATATGAAAATAAAATATTCAACACTAAATGAAAATGAATATCCAAATGGAAATCTGCAGCGGAATTAAAAACGAAGAAAACATGAATGACTGAAAAAGGACTGGGGCTCCATACTAGTATCACTGGGACTCCTCGCCGTCAACATTCTCTTCCCGTGCTTTAGCCTTGCCATGACCTGAAAACAACATTCCTCAACGGGGTCAGTTACACAGAACAACAATCCTCAAGAGTTGAAATAAACACAATCATGATATATCTTAATTATGAAATTAAGTTGAATAGGGGCATCATAGTACGCTCGTAATGGTATGTGCAAGTGCACAAGATGAGTGTCCGGACACACCCGCCCTTGTGCCTAATTAGTCTCATGGAGGCACGTTACCGTGTGCACAGTCCATTGTGTCGGTGAACCCGATCACATGACTATCATGTGCCCGACTAAAAATTCCACACATCCCCACCCAGCCATGCAATATGAACCCAGAAGGCCACAAGAACAAAAATGACCAATGAGTATTAGTGAATAACAACACGACAAAGGTCAAGAAAGACTCACCGAGATGAAATAATAATGAAATGAATGATAGCTCACTCAAATGATTGGAACCGTCGTTCCTCGTGAATTGAATGATTATTTGACATTTACAAGTCTCAATACGGTTAATATGTTATGAATGAATTATGATTATGAATGAACAAAAACGAAAGGAATGAGTATCCTTTTAACTGAGTAAGAATTAACTTACACAACACCGGTGAAGAATGTCCTTCCTCGAACAAACATCCTAAAAAGAGATGTCGGTCGCTCGAACAACCTTGAATAACACAATTACCAATAATCCACTTAATAAACGATTCAAACATGATCACAACCCACTTCAAAGGTCGATACAATAGTATCCAAACTCATTGGGGCATTATGACAAACACTTTAGCAAACATTCATCCTTTGATTCTAACCAACCACAAATATATCGGAACCAAACTCCAAAATAAGTAGTTCAATTCAACAATACACCTTCAAATATATCAATAATCCAAAAGGAAACCACAACTCAAGGTTACGGCAACATCCATCGGAAATCCCAAAATAACCAGAGTCAACCTTTAAGGGTTCTTGAAAAATTCCCCAATTATTCATCAAATCCGAAATATACACCAATAAATCCATAGGAATACATGTATCCAAGGTAGATAATTTGTATCTAACATATCCCAACATAATATCAAGCTTACACGAAGAGATCGGGAGGAAAACATTCAAAATCCGAAATTTTAGATTCAAGAATTATTTACCTTTATTTGATGTATTGGAGAGGATGAAGGTATGATTAATCCAACTCAGAAGCTCGAAAATGATGATAGGTGAGTGCAGCTCGAAGAGATCTCTCTAAACGTCCAAAATCGCCCGGACTCGCCCAAAAACGAAGTGAGAAACGAAAATGACGAAACTGGACTGGACTGTCCAATTTATACTGTTCCAGTTTAGCGCACGCTTTGACCTGATATGTAGCGTGCGCTAGCGGGTTAACCAGACAGTCCAGTGAGCTCTGACTGCCTCGTTAGCGTACGCTATGAACTTGGTAGCATGCGCTAACGTCTTCCCGATAGCGCGCGTTAACCCAAAACTCAGCGTGCGCTAACTGATGTCTGATGCCCAGTAACTGAAGTCCAGAACCTCCTGTCCTCTGACCTGCTCGCGATAGCATGCGCTACACCCATGACTCAGCGTGCGCTACTACACGATTAGCGTACATTAATATCTACTCATAGCGTGCGCTATGAATTATTCCAATTCAGTCTAGTACCCACTGGACTCTGCCTGATCGGCCTTAGCGCGTGCTACACTGATTGCATAGCGTGCGCTACCCAAACTACTAGCGTGCGCTACTTACCATTCGTAGCGTGCGCTACTACAACTCAACTACAGTCCAGTGCCTTCTGGACTGTCAGCCTGAACCACCGTAGCGTGCGCTAATGCTGAGAAGTAGCATGGCTACCCGTATTCAATTAGCGTGCGCTAAGAACAGTACGTAGCGTGCGCTAGTCCTCACACACAGCCAGCTACAAAGATGACGAAGATGAAACGCTCAGGCCAACTCTCCAATCGGGTTGAATGACGAATAATAACTGATACACGATACAAATTACTCTGAACGGTGAATACAATGAATGAATATGAATGATGAAAGATCATTAATGAGTGAAAAATTACTGAGTGACAATACACTGAATGATAATGAATGAATTTACATCCGAGTATTACACAAAAAAGTTTGTAGTGGCCAAATATTTGGACTACAAGATGGTTGACTTAAAACCAATCATGGAACAAGTGCAAGAGTTCCAACTCATCGTTAATGATGTCAATGCCGAAGGAATGGTCCTGCCGGATGCTTTCACTATTGCAACTGTGATTGAGAAGTTGCCCCCAGTTGGAAAGACTTCAAGAGCTACCTCAAGCACAAGCGAAAGGAGATAACTCTTGAAGACTTGATTGTGAAATTGCACATCGAGTCTGATGTGCGCAAGAATGATCATAAACCAAAAGGGCTGATTGATGCTAAGGTCAATCTGTTGGAGCACGACAGTCCCTCTAATAAAAGAGCCGGCCCAAGTGTCCAAAAGGGAAGCAACCAGTCAAGAAGTTTGATGGCGATTGCTTCAACTGTGACAAACATGGGCACGCGGCGAAGGAATGCCGGAAGCCGAAGGCCAACAAAAAGAAGAAACATGTTGCCAACATAACCGAGATTACCGGCGAATGGAAAGAGGATGACCTTGCTACTGTGGTCACCGAGGAGGTCAGCCACGTTGAGAACCAAGGTGGTTGGTACGTCGACACCGGTGCGACCACCCACGTTGGTGCTGATAGGAGTCAGTTTAAGAACTATCAAGCTGTTGAGGGGAGGAAGCTCAACATGGGGAATCCAGCTTCATCTGAGATTATTGGAGTTGGAGAAGTGGACCTCAAACTTACGTCTGGACAGACTCTCACCTTGAAGAATGTGCTTCATGTTCTGGATATGAGGAAGAACTTGATCTCGGGCTCTATAATAGTTAGTAAGGGGTTTAAACTAGTGTTTGAGTCGGATAGAATTATCATAAAAAAGTTTGATAGGTTTCTTGGTAAGGGTTACCTCATGGAGGGACTCTTTAAACTCAATGCTTTGACTAAACCTCATGTAACCAAATATGCAAATGCTAATGAAAATGCTACTGCTTCCTCTTATTTGACTGAGTGTTCTGATTTATGGCATTGTAGATTAGGTCATGTAAATCTAAATGCTATAAAAAGATTAGTAAACTTAGATTTACTAAATTTAAATGAAGTCAATACTCAAAATAAATGTGAAATTTGTGTTGAAGAAAAAATGATAAAACTTCCGTTTTATTCGGTAAAACAGAACACAAAACCCCTTGAATTAATTCACACAGATGTGTGTGATTTAAAGTTTGTGAAAACTAGAGGTGGTAAGAAGTACTTTATCACTTTCATCGATGACTGTACAAGATATTGTTATCTTTATCTTTTGAGAAGTAAAGATGAGGCTATTGAAGCTTTTAAGAACTTCAAGAATGAAGCCAAGAATCAATTAGGCTGTCGTATTAAGATAGTTCGAAGTGATAGAGGTGGCGAATATGTAGCCCCGTTTGAGGAATTATGCAACGAAAGTGGTATAATTCATCAAACAACAGCTCCATATGCACCACAATCTAATGGCATTGATGAATGTCAGAATCGAACACTTAGAGATATGATGAATGCCTTATTTATTTGTTCAGGGTTGCCTCAGAACATGTGGGGGGGAAGCTATCTTGACAGCCAACTACATATTGAAAAAGATTCCACGTAAAGGTAAGGATGTTACTCCTTATGAGTTGTGGAAAGGTAGAAAACCTTCATACAAATATCTCAAAGTGTAGTGCGTTTGGCCAAGGTTGAGGTACCTCTACCTAAACAAGTTAAAATCGGACCTAAGACGGTCGACTGTATCTTTATTGGGTATGCATTGAACAGTAGTTCCTATTGGTTTGTTATCCACAAGTCAGAAGTACCTGAAATGACTGTGGGAACAACAATTGAATCAAGGAATGTTGTATTCTTTGAAAACATATATCCTTGTAAGGACAATGATAAAGTTGAGAACAATTCGAGCAATAGAGTTGAAGATGAAGGAACAAGTTCAAAACCTGTGGATGTAGATCCAAAGTCACGTAAGCGATCGAGATCTAACCTGGAAGAGGTAGAACCGAGACGTGGTAGTAGGGTTAGGACACCAAGGACATTTGAACCTGACTACATAGCATTCATGTTGGATGAAGAACCAACATCAATCAAAGTAGCTTATGCTGGACCAGACGGGTTGCTCTGGAAAGAAGCTGTTCAGAGTGAAATTGACTCAATTTTACAAAACCAAACTTGGGTTTTGGTTGATTTACCTGAAGGTTGTAAGCCCTTAGGATGAAAATGGATCCTTAAAAGAAAGTACAAGGCTGATGGGTCAATTGACAAGTATAAAGCTCGTTTAGTAGTCAAAGGTTTCAAGCAGAAGGAAGGGTACGATTTTTTCGATACCTATTCACCTATAACGAGAATTACATCTATTCGAGTGCTTCTCACGATTGCTGCTTTGCACGATCTTGAGATTCATCAAATGGATGTTAAGACTGCTTTTCTAAACGGTGATCTGGAAGAAGAGATCTATATGAAACAACCTGAAGGGTTTGTAGTACCTGGACAAGAGAAAAAGGTATGCAAACTGGTTAAGTCTCAATATGGATTGAAACAAGCTCCACTACAGTGGCACTTGAAATTTGATAATGTAATGTTATCAAATGGTTTTAAAATAAATGAGTGTGATAAATGTGTTTTATATTAAGAACACTAATAATGGCTATATTATTGTGTGTCTTTATATAGATGATATGTTAATCATGGGTAACAATATACAAGTGATTAACGATACTAAAAACATGTTAAAAATAAATTTTGACATGAAAAACATGGGGCTAGCCGATGTGATTCTTGGAATGAAAATTTTGAGAAAATCAGATGGAATCATCTTGACACAATCTCACTATGACGATAAAGTTCTCAAGACATTTAATGCTTTTGATAGTTTGCCGGCTAAGACTCCAATAGAGTTAAATGTTCACTTAAGCAAAAATCGAGGGGAGTTCGTTGCACAAGAAGAATATGCACGAGTCATTGGGTGTTTAATGTATCTTACAAATTGCACTCGACCCGATTTAGCTTGCGCTGTGAACAAATTGAGTCATTACACGAGCAATCCAAGCAAAGAGCATTGGAAAGCTCTCGTTAGAGTTTTGAGGTACTTAAAGTATACTCAAAACCTTGGGCTACACTATTCGAGATACCCCCCGGTACTTGAAGGGTACTGTGATGCGAATTGGATATCCGATACGAAAATTTCATTTTCTACAAGTGGTTACGTGTTTACCATTGGGGGTCGAACTGTCTCGTGGAAGTCTGCAAAACAAATGTGTATAACCCAATCCACCATGGAATTGGAATTCGTAGCTTTGGACAAAGCTGGTGAAGAAGCCGAATGGCTCAGGAACTTTCTAGAAGATATTCCATGTTGGTCAAAACCAGTACCCGCAATGATGATACACTGTGATAGCCAAGCTGCTATTGGTAGGGCAAAAAGTAACGTGTATAATGAAAAGTCTCGACATATTCATCGACGCCATAATACCGTGAGGCATTTGATCAAAAGTGGGGTTATCTCTATTGACTATGTTAGGTCATTGGATAATCTAGCGGATCTGCTAACCAAAGGGTTAAATCGTGGTCAAATGAATAAATTGCTAGAGGGAATGGGTTTAAAATCCACAAATTGAGAATTATCATAGTGGTAACCCAACCAAGATGACTGGAGATCCCAAGAACTTGGTTCAATGGGAGAACTAAGCTATGAGATTTCGTGTGAAACACTCATCTAAGTTTATTCCCTATAGAACAATTGAGTGTTGAAAGCTTGCCTAGTGGTGAGGTTAAGTCTATGACTTTTAATGATTCCTAAAGACCTCGAGGAGGTTGAGTATGGAAAAATACTCGATAAATAATCACCTATATAAGTGATAAGTGGGGGCCGCTTTATGAAATACACTTATGAATCCAATGGGGTGTCCAAGGCCTGCAAATAACACAAAACGTGAGAACGGTGAGGTTGAGGTGTTCAAGTGTTAGCACCATTGTCTCGGTGCATGCCATGGGGGAATAGTTCAAAGCATCAAGCCACTAATCCGCCTGTGTACCCAATGATGTTAACTATGGAAGATTCAAAGTCACGAACTACCTATCCTTATACTTTAACGCCTCTTGAGGACTGAGCTTGAGTCTGCATATTGCATTTGGGCTATTTTCACTCATGTGGGGGATTGTTGGATCGTTAATGATTTTAATTTTATTTTGTAAAATTAAGTATCATAGGATCGATCACGTTCCGAGTAGATGATTGTGGTATATTCACTTTCTCTAAACTGATTCCCGATGAGTGAGAAATAGTGAATTAAAGTTTGTCACTTAATTGTGAATTAATAAGGGATGATATCCCACATTGAATAATGAACCAACATTATTCTAGTATATAAGCAGTTAGCTTTATTCATGTAATAATTAATGGCACATGTGTATGGGCTTAAAGCCCACACGCGCGTGCCGCCGCCACCCGCCCGCCTCGGCCGCGAGCCGCGTGCCGCGGACCTTGGCCTTGGCCTTGATTTTTTGGACAAGCTCAACAACATAGTTGGGCTCGTATGTGCACATAAGGATGTCCAAATACATGTAATACTCGAGATTTTTATTTTGGTTGCCTTGAACTATGTGTTGATTGGTTTCGGTTATTTCGTGCCGTTATGATTATTGGGAATTCGTTTTTCTATTAGGAACGAGTTGATATACTCTATTGTAGTGTTTGACGAGCGAGACTTGTCATCCCGTATGTTTATTTGACTCAATGTGAGCGTGTGGTGTGGTATGTTTTGTTTCGTAATTTGCTTATTATTGCTTTGAATCTTAGCCGGTGCGTTAGTGTGACCGAGACGTTGTCGAATGCCTAACCGGACTGTCGGAACGATCGCGTCCCGACCACAGGACCTGGCCGAGTTACGGCCGCAATGCAGTGCCTGTTACGGCCGCAAGACATGGCCGGTTATGGCCGCTACATCTTGCCGATTACGGCCGTAAGGCTCCCGCATGGGTTGGTCAGTTTCCCAGGTATGTTCGACTACGGCCGTAATGGGCCGACAGTTATGGCCGTAAGGTCTGTTACATACGTAAGCCCCAGACCGGTAACGTACGTAACACTGTTGGAAGTTTTGGGCAGAAGGTTCAGCCATGGTCGGTTACGGCCGTAAGCCATGGTCGATTACGTACGTAAGGCGGTCGGCAGGCTGCCTATATAAGGCCCGCTGACGGGTTTTTGGGCCATTTTTCACTTTTCTTCTTCCTTTTTCGCGAATATTCGACGAAAATCGAAGGTTTTGGTCGGAATCAGTTGGAAAGATTGAATCATGATTATTATCATCATATAATCCTTGTTCTTCATCCGAATCGAGGTATGTTGGCTTGAACCCATATTTTTGAAGATTTTGGGGATTTTCCTTTTGATTTCGATTCTAATTCCTTTTTTATCGATTAATTGTTGTATAAACATTGTTTTGGACATGTTCTATGGATTGAATACTCATATCTTTGATTCGTTCGACTCTAGGGGTGATTTCTTTGTTCTTTGAGGGTCTTGAACATTTAATGTTCGATTAATTGTCCCAATGGGTCTCCTTCGATAGTTTAGTAGGATTTTCGTTGTTTTGGGGTTTGATTCTCGTTGTAGTCATAATTCCGTTATTTTCGCCCGGAGGATTGTAGGTGTTTGAGGTCTATTGGAGGAGTCGTCTTCGTCGGGATGTTCGGTAGCGGTTAATGAGGCAAGTATCTTTCTATACGATTTGTGCCTTGTGAATAGAGACTTCGTGCTAGGTTTATGATGATTTGGTTTACCTTCGTGAATATGTTTCATGTGACTTCATAATCGTGAACGGTTGATGACAGTGATGATATCCTCACCTGGCTAACGTCGTGGAAATTGTGTTTGTTGTGTTAATCCTATGATTTGTGTCTTGCGTGATTAATCATGGTTAAGTGTTCTTGATGATGATGATATTTATATCAGTTTGATTACATACCTTAATATGTATTATGGTGTTATTGTTGATTAAGGTGGCGTATTGTTAATTATGTGTGTTGCATGTGGTGATGTGTGAGTTGATCAATATGAGTTGTGACGTGTCAATGCGTGTGTTCTAGGTAAGGGTCTGACGAGGCCTCTGGAGTTCGGAACATGATGTATACGAACAATGTATGTAGTCCAGGTAGGGTCCATTGAGGCCTCTGGAGTTCGGTACATGATGTGTACGAACAACGTGTGTAGTCCGAGTAGGGTCCATCGAGGCCTCTGGAGTTCGGTACATGATGTGTACGAACAACGTGTATGGTCCGGGTAGGGTTGATGGATTCAAATTAAATACTCGCAAGTGTACGAATCGCTCTTGTAGTGAGCGGCAAGTAACTCCGAGGTCGATCTCACGAGGAATTGGAAACGGTTTAAAATTCGATGATGTTCGGCAAATAGTCGAATGAACAAAAATAAATTAAATTAAAATACATCATTCGTTGATTATGATTGCAATTACTAATGCACAAAATTTAAATTGAACTAAGTGATAGCAACACCAATTTGATGGTTGGATAAATGAGAGATAACAATAATGAGATTAATATGGGAATTTAGAGTCACCGACACACATGTAATCAATTATTAGTTCCGATACTCAAATAAATAAGGTTAGGAATTATCGATTGCTCACGATTAAAAGAAATCCGTTTGATGGCGGAAATTCTAAAATCACGATTGTTCTCAACGAAAATTAAGGGATACTCTTTTGATGGGGACGAAACCCTAGCTAACAATCAATTAACCGACTACTTTTGATGAGGTAAATCGTTAAAAGATCGCGCGAAAAGCCCGAGAACATTCACAATCGTTTCTTTGGTCGTTTGATGGCGAACACCGATAAAAACCCTCGATTCGAATAATAATAACAACAATGAAAAAGGTTTGATGATCTAATTCAAAAGTTCTTAAACGAAGAACGAACAAGAGGAATAATCCCAAACTTTATCCGGAAAATCAAAAGGAACTAACAATCAAAAACATGTGTGTGGCTATATCTAAAAACCCATATGAAGTGTTTAGCCACACATGATTAATTCAACAATAATAATGGAAATTGAAGAACAAAACATGGTAAAAACTTCCCTTGTAAATGCCGAAATCGAATTCCCGATGAAGGTTTGATGATCTTCTTACAAGAACTCACAACAAATTTATACAAGGAATTATTATATCTCACTCAAGTATTTTTCTCACTCCAAGAACACACAAGGAAGATGATGAAAATCTCTTTCTTTCCCACTCTTTTGGTGTTTTCCTCCCCTAATCTTGTGTTTTTCCACAAAATATCTTCTTCACAAGACAAGTACCCTCTCAAGGGGTCACTCCCCTTTGTTTTATAGCCAAAAAATCAAGACAAAAGGCTTAAAATATGCAAAAGATGTCAAGGAAAGTGACATGAAATAAAAAGTGGCACGGCCCGTGTCCTGGGACACGGCCGTGCGGTACTACGCTGAAAAATGAAAAAGGTAACTGTCTTGAGACCCGGCCGTGTCCTATGACACGGCCGTGTTGTACTGCGCCCGGGAGTGTAAATGGCCGATAGTGACTCGGCCGTGTCCCAAAAGGCACGGTCGAGTCGTTCCTTTCCGGAAAATGAATTTCTTGTGGAATGAGACCCGGCCGTGTCCTGTGGCACGGCCGAGTTACCTGATGTGGCTCGAGTCGCCTGCGGCACTAGTTGAGTAAATGCAGTGCGGCTAGTCCGGTTTTTGGTCTTCTTCGGCATGATCCTTCGTTCTTGTATCAATTCACCTCGGATTTTAGCATATGATATACCGTTTCGAAGCTAATTTCACGAGGAATTTATATCAAAGGAGAATACATCTCAATTCGGAGTGGAGATTCTGGTATTTAGGAGATTCGACCGATATTGCTTAAATCTTTCGTCGTTTTAGGCCCCGTTCGCGCTCTTGATCGTCATAAACTCCAACATTGGCCATAAAAGCGCATATTTCACCACAATCTTCGTCCGGATACCTTCAAAACAAAAACACAACATACCACGCGTAAAAAGGGCAAAAACACTCGAAAACAAATGAAAGTGCGACTCGATAGAACAGAATGAGACGATCAAAAATCGACTCATCAAATCCCCCCAAACCTAAACTTTGCTTGCCCTCAAGCAAAAAGAAATAAAACACACGACAAATAAACGAGAAGGATTGAATAATCAAGTTAATCATCGGGTATACATACAATCAACCGAGAATGTAAAAGTATCGTAAAGTCTCGTAATTCATCATGGAAGCCTAAACTCACAAATGAGTGGAAAGCAATGGCACTAGATCGAACATGAAAGAAAACAAGTCTTAATAGTCCCTCACAGAATTATATCGATTCACTCATCTCTCAAGTGTTTAGATAGGTCAATACGCTCAACTCGATTCAAATGGAAAGTTCTACTATATGCTTGCACTTCTTCTCTTCATCAAACGCATCAATATTCACAAAACATGAGTCATAGGGTCTTACTTTTGGTTGTAATTTTGTGGCTCGGGTTGGGAAAATTTGGCTAGTGGTTACAAGTTCGGTCAAGTAGAGCATATACGATCCTCATATATATGAAATAAAAACTCAAAGCAAGATCGATCATTCTACTTCAATTCTCCCGTATATATATCTCCCTCTTTTTTTTCCTAGGCCTTGTTAAGTGTAATTCTTATGATATTGGCCTATTTCTCACAACCCAACGACTTCCCTTTTGTTTTTCTCAGCTCACTCCTCTCCTCCCTATTTTTTTCTATCCCACTATTATTATTAGGATGGGGCTTATTATTTTCGGGGAACGGAGAGAAGATTTTTGCCTCTATACACCACAAACTTTGCACACCTTCGTTTTCAAATATACCCTCTCATGCTCTTACGTGGATCAATACTTGGGTAAGTTATGGATTTTGGATATGGAGCAATAAGATGCGGGGTTTTCGAACAAAATTACGGCTAAAGGCTCAACGAGGCTAGCAAAGGATATTGATATGAATTGGTAGATATTTTTAGATAAGTAGGTTCAAGACAAAAAATGGGCAGCCCTAATCATTCCTCGTGTATGTAAATATCAACACGTCATCCGACAGAATCATGCAAGTTCTAAAGAATACAATCCACAAGAAGAGAAATCACTCATGAAAGAATTTCACCGCTAAAAGTGAACGGTTTAATTAGGCACAAGGACTCACGGCTTTTGGACTACCATACTCATTCCTTACACGTCAAATCAAGTAACCAAAAACTATACATTCACACGCAAGGTCAAGCAAACAATTAGATTTATTAAACTCTACGAGCCAAACACAAACACGATTAATCATCCATATACCCAACAGTTAACAAGGTTATTGCAATCCAACTACGACATCACGCAAGAAAAAATAAAGAAAGGAAACAAACATCACGCAAACTAAAAACAAATAAAAATCAAAGAAGTTGCACCCCCCCAAACCTAAACCTTTGCTTATCCCCAAGCAGAAAGATTAAGTCAGGAAAAATGCGAAAATACAAATTAAAAAGAAAGAAAATAAAACTACCGGATTAAGAAGTGTGGTTTTTGATCGCGGGGCACCATCCTTTGTGCTCGGGTCTCAACTTTCAATAAGCTAGGCTTCTTCCTCCCATAAATACCTCCTTTATTAGATTACCTACACACGCCATAGACAAAAACAAAATTAATGCAATAATAATAATAATAATAAAAGCGATAAAAATTAAAACTCCCTTGGGTTGCCTCCCAAGCAGCGCTTTTTTATAGTCTTTAGCTTGACTTCTTCGGGTTCTTCTATCCGGGATTAAATGGAAATGTGATAGGTCCAACCATATAGCTCGTCATTTTTCGCTCGTTTTCCTTTGTAAGGATGTGGAGAGTGGTTCCATGGATTTCCATTGTGAGCGCTTTTGTCACCATTTCAATTTTCAGTATCATCGTAAGTGACGTGATTTTTGTTGGTGATGTTTCTTCTATGTTTGGTATCACAAAATCCATCGGGGCTATCACCTCCCCCAAATCTAGTGGCGAGTATATTGATGTTTGTGTTAAATTAATACTCGCTCCTAAGTTCACAACGGAACTTCTTTCTCCACGAAAAGGACTTCCATATCAAAGCTTTCTAGGTCCTCCTTTTGATGCATTGAGTTGGTGGTTTGCTCTTATTCTCTTCAATTGGCTTCTCGATTGGATCTTTAGATTTGTCCCAAGGAATTTGAGTCTCGCAAGATTGGGTAGCGATTACTCGGATTTCTTCATCGCTCGACTCATCCTCTTCAATCACCATAGATTTCTCCGATTGACTCGCAATTCTTCTTTCTCACCGCCCTTCTCTTTCGCTTCGGAAATTATCTCTTTATTTATCACTTTACCACTTCGGATGGTGGTAATAGCTTGAACTTGCTCGGGTTCACTTGGTAGTTTACCCGTTTCTTGTTTGCATGCCTCGGTAGCAAGTTGCCCAATTTGAATCTCCATTTTCTTCATCGAAACTTCTAAAGATTCAAACCTTTTATTGTTCTCCTCTCGGTTTTCCTTGCCCTCCTTAATGAATGCCGCAATACTCTCCGCAAGAGAGTCCCTTTGTTGTGGAGGTGGTTCACTTCGCGTTGGTTGTTGGGCTCGGTTTCCTCCGTTGTATTGAGTTTGGACATTTGCGTCGTATGCCATCAGGTGATAAGTATTTGGGAGAGGTGCATTTCTTGCGTTTCCGCCATAATTATTCCTCCTCTCCTCCCACTCGGGCCTTCCTGCTTTGTCCCATAGCCCAATTAACTTGTTCGGTTTGTTCTCCTAAAAATATAAGGGCAAGAATTAGCATGATGTCCGGTCCCCAACAAATTTCGCAAACTCGTGAGCTCGAAGATTTATTTTGAATCTTGAGTTGTCTTAGTTCCTTCATTAACTCATCGATTTTAGATTGCATCTCGTCCTTCTCGCTTACTTGGTTCACAACTCCTCTATGAACACGCACATTTTTTTGTTGAGAATTAGCCCCCAATAATTCAAATACGTCATAAGCTTGTCTCTCCGTTAACCCCCAAAACGAACCACCGGCGGCGTTATCCACTGCTCCTTGGCAATATTGAGTCAATCCGTCATAGAAGAATTGATTGAGTAGTTGAAGCGGATAGTGATGGTGTGGGCATTGAATGAGGAGCATCTTGAATCGGTCCCATGCTTCATGAAATGCCTCTCCTTCTTGGTGTCCGAATGTTGATATTTGGGCTCTCAATTGTGTAGTCTTCGAATGAGAGAAGTACTTGGTAATGAATTTGTCGTAAACTTCATCCCATGTTCTTAACGATCCGGGCGCCAAAGTCATCAACCATTGTTTCGCCCCGTCCTTGAGTGTATTAGGGAAACACTTCATTCGTAGTTGATCCTCGCTCAACCCGTTCAATGGGAAGTTATCAATCGCCACATAGAAATATCGAATGAATGATAACGGATCCTCTCGTGCTAATCCGTGAAATGAGGGCAATTGCTCGATGTGAAATCCGCTTATGTGGTAGTTCCTTGCGGCCGGTGCTAATTGGATGCATGAAATGGCGGTGTTCACTACGGGCTTTGCATAGTCCCTCATAAGATGTTCGACCGAGGTTGTTGCGGCATGTTATAGTTCGCCTCCATCCCATATCGAGGTCCGGATAATAATTCGCTCCATATTGCTCTCCAACGGTTGGTTGTCTCGGATAGAAGTACCTCCCTTGTTGAGCTTAGGTATCCCTTGATTGCGCCCAACATTATCATATCTCGAAACCTTGGTTGACGAATTTCTTCCTCATCTATATTTTGTGCAACATTCTCAACCCTTGGTTGACGAGTGTTTTCTTCGATCAAAAGTCGCTCTTCAAAGTCCGGATTCACCTCGTGCTTGCCATTGATGTTGTGGCCATTATTTTGGAGCTCTAATTCTTTGAACTTCGTCTATCGGTGGAAGAATCGGGTTACCCAACGATCTCCTACCAAACATCAACAAAGGAAGTAAGAGCAAATTTTATCGAAGAAGTATTGATGAAGAATAGCTATTCAACTAGGATTATTTCAAGATTATAAATTTAACGCCAATCACTTCAAGAACGGCGCCAAAAACTTGATGGATTCAAATTAAATACTGCACGTGTACGAATCGCTCTTGTAGTGAGCGGCAAGTAACTCCGAGGTCGATCTCACGAGGAATTGGAAACGGTTTAAAATTCGATGATGTTCGGCAAATAGTCGAATGAACAAAAATAAATTAAATTAAAATACATCATTCGTTGATTATGATTGCAATTACTAATGCACAAAATTTAAATTGAACTAAGTGATAGCAACACCAATTTGATGGTTGGATAAATGAGAGATAACAATAATGAGATTAATATGGGAATTTAGAGTCACCGACACACATGTAATCAATTATTAGTTCCGATACTCAAATAAATAAGGTTAGGAATTATCGATTGCTCACGATTAAAAGAAATCCGTTTGATGGCGGAAATTCTAAAATCACGATTGTTCTCAACGAAAATTAAGGGATACTCTTTTGATGGGTACGAAACCCTAGCTAACAATCAATTAACCGACTACTTTTGATGAGGTAAATCGTTAAAAGATCGCGCGAAAAAGCCCGAGAACATTCACAATCGTTTCTTTCGGGTCGTTTGATGGCGAACACCGATAAAAACCCTCGATTCGAATAATAATAACAACAATGAAAAAGGTTTGATGATCTAATTCAAAAGTTCTTAAACGAAGAACGAACAAGAGGAATAATCCCAAACTTTATCCGGAAAATCAAAAGGAACTAACAATCAAAAACATGTGTGTGGCTATATCTAAAAACCCATATGAAGTGTTTAGCCACACATGATTAATTCAACAATAATAATGGAAATTGAAGAACAAAACATGGTAAAAACTTCCCTTGTAAATGCCGAAATCGAATTCCCGATGAAGGTTTGATGATCTTCTTACAAGAACTCACAACAAATTTATACAAGGAATTATTATATCTCACTCAAGTATTTTTCTCACTCCAAGAACACACAAGGAAGATGATGAAAATCTCTTTCTTTCCCACTCTTTTGGTGTTTTCCTCCCCTAATCTTGTGTTTTTCCACAAAATATCTTCTTCACAAGACAAGTACCCTCTCAAGGGGTCACTCCCCTTTGTTTTATAGCCAAAAAATCAAGACAAAAGGCTTAAAATATGCAAAAGATGTCAAGGAAAGTGACATGAAATAAAAGTGGCACGGCCCGTGTCCTGGGACACGGCTGCGGTACTACGCTGAAAAATGAAAAAGGTAATCGTCTTGAGACCCGGCCGTGTCCTATGACACGGCCGTGTATTATCGCGCCCGGGAGTGTAAATGGCCGATAGTGACTCGGCCGTGTCCCAAAAGGCACGGCCGAGTCGTTCCTTTCCTAAAATGAATTTCTTGCTGGAATGAGACCCGGCCGTGTCCTGTGGCACGGCCGAGTTACCTGATGTGGCTCGAGTCACATGCGGTGCCTAGTTGAGTCGTCTGCAGTGCGGCTAGTCCGGTTTTGGTCTTCTTCGGCATGATCCTTCGTTCTTGTATCAATTCACCTCGGATTTTAGCATATGATATACCGTTTCGAAGCTAATTTCACGAGGAATTTATATCAAAGGAGAATACATCTCAATTCGGAGTGGAGATTCTGGTATTTAGGAGATTCGACCGATATTGCTTAAATCTTTCGTCGTTTTAGGCCCCGTTCGCGCTCTTGATCGTCATAAACTCCAACATTGGCCATAAAAGCGCATATTTCACCACAATCTTCGTCCGGATACCTTCAAAACAAAAACACAACATACCACGCGTAAAAAGGGCAAAAACACTCGAAAACAAATGAAAGTGCGACTCGATAGAACAGAATGAGACGATCAAAAATCGACTCATCAAGGGTCCATCGAGGCCTCCAGAGTTCGGTACATGATGTGTACGAACAGTGATTGTGGAATAGTGATCGTACGACAGTGATTGTTTGGATAACATTCTAAAACATGGGTCACGGACTCATAATGAAATCTTAACTAGTGTGTTGTGAAATGAGAATCGGGCTGAGGCCCTAACATTTTCGAAAAGGTTTTGTAAATCGGGACTGAGGTCCAAAAGAATTTTCTACTTTAGAAATCCCCGAGCTAATGAGTTCCTTTTCAAATATTGCTTACTTGAGTTCGAAATTCTAAAACTTCTCGGGAACATTTTGATAGTTGATTTCTGTGGTAAATTCGTGGTTGCTATTTATTTGTTGCATTTTCGTATCGTATTATACCTGCACTAGCAAAATAGTGGAATTTTGCTAACCCCGAGTAATCGGGGTGGATGTCTGTTTTGTGTCCAGGTGCTTGCAGGTTCAGGAGCAGTCTCAGGATCGGCACAGGAAGTGACGGGCTATGATACTAATCGAGAGTTGGGAGTTGAGTCGAGTGAGTTATCATCAGAGTCGTATTCCGATTTCTGTTGTTTTGTGTCTTTGCCCCTGCGTGGGTGTTCATTGTATAGAGTTGTGTTTTTATGATTATATCAGTTGTATGACCTCATCGGTCTATGTAGTTGTTAATAATTGACCTTAACGGTCCGTATCATTGTATTGTATGCCCCGGTCGGACACACACACTTGGTCATTTTGTGATGATTAGCCTGGTAGATCCTCGTGGGAAGGATCTACGGTGTGTAATATTCCCATATGGTTTTAGGGGTGTTACATTTATGGTATCAGAGCTTTGGTTGCAGAAACCTAGGCTGTCGGGTCAAGTCTAGTCGTGATTTGTCGAGTAATGTGTTGTCTCGTCATTCGAATTGTCGGGTGACAAGTTGAGTTGTGCGTAGTCACAGCGTGTCGGATATGTTGTCGGATGAGATTAGTATCGTGGACGACCGTCATCTCTGTGCGGCCTGTGGACGTAAGTCTCCTCTTTTATGCATAATATTTGTGTTCATGATTTTATTTATGTGTGATATTTGTGGTGCATAATGTTATTTGCACGGTGTTGTGTAATGGAGTTTGTATTCGATACTTGTGATACATTGTATGTTTATAGAATTGGACGTATTGATGTTTTGACTTTGAACCACCGTGTGGGGTGGTATAATGTGAAAATTGTAAACTTTGATCATTCCGAAAAAGGTACCGATAGTAGAGTTTGTGAGAGACTCAGATAGATGGTTTTGTTGTATGTTTAACTTGATGCCCATGAGATGCATTTGATTGAATTGGTGATCCCGTTTGCCGTTTGGGTACGTGGTTCTAAGTTCGACTATTTTGAATTGTTGTAATTATGCCCGCTGCGGGTAGGTTTGAAAACGTTTTTCCTGAAAGACTCTACTGGTTTGAGTATTTTTGTGGAAATCAAAATTTTTGAAAATATTCTGATGGTGCGGTTAAACAACGGATTGTGTGGATTTTGAAATCGGTTGAATTGTGACAAGTTGGTCATGTATTTTCAAATAGCACCATCAGTTAGTATTTGGAAAATGTGTTTTAAAATACTTCGGACATTGCAAAATACTACCTTCATTTTTATTACGATCGAAAGGATTCTGGAAAATATCTGTTTTGCAAACGACCTTAGTTTTCGGAATTTTAAGCATTATGTGATTGTGTGTTGGGGCTAAGTAGTTGCGACAAGTTTGTTATGTTGTTGTGCTCGCCGTATAATGTTGCAGTGTTTTCTAAATGTTGTAATACTTTGTTAAGAGTCGATCCCTAATCGTCGGAGCCGTGTCAGGGCTGCTGGGACAATTCTATTGTTCTACAGCTAGTTATTATGGCCGTAATATGTTTACCATTACGGCCGTAAGCTCATAGTTATTACGTCCGTAAACTATATGGTGTTACGGACGTAAGGTCTTGACTGTCACAGTAATAACCTTGTTGCTATAGTTGTATCTGCGCCCTCTACCAATCAATTGATTTCAGTAAACATAGTCGTATGGTCCGCCACGACTGTGAATTTTAACCATTGTGTTAGTAATGACGCATTCGGTTAGTTACCCTGTATGATATCGTTGATGTGTTGTTGATTGTTGCCATCCTTACTAGAATATTTTTGGTTTTATACATAAGTGTTGTCACATAGTATGATTTGATCGTGCTATTCCATGTCATTATACGAATGTGGTAGTTAATCTGTGGATATGTTGAGTGCCAGTATAAGAGGTTTTCTACCCGGGATTGGTTTGGCAAAACCTTTGGGGAGTCAGTGCCGTGGGGCATGGCTGCAGATTATCATGTGCGTTGTTATTCCGTGATGGTTGGCATAGTATCATGTGATTGCCTTGCATGTTGTTAGCAGTGATAATGATATATATATTGATAAGGTCATTTTGATGATATCGTTTATCGAGAAGATTGAAGTTTCAACGTGTTGTTTTGACATATAATTTCAAACAGAATAGTTGTGATAATGGGCTCATGGTTTTGACTAAACGGCGAGGTATTAAAAGTGTTCTCAAATTTTCATTTCACCAAAATCTTTCAACTCCTGAATTTTAAAATATTATCATTCGAACAAATACCTCAGAAAAACTTTATTTTTAAAAGATATTACAAGTGTTTGGCCCCAACGATATGTATGCGGGTTTGACCGTGTTTGTTTTGGTATAGGTCGTACCTCTCTGTGGGTGTGACCATGCGAATTAATTTTGAATTTAAGTTATATTATTGCAGTGTTAGTTCGTGTACTCATGTAATGACTTAGAGTTAATATTGTATTGTACTACTGTTTATTGTCTTATGTCGGTTTGGTGATGATTATTTTGTTATGTTATTCTGTATGGTGGTCCGTTCAGTATGCTGAGGGGTCGCGGCTGAGGTAGGGGCCGAAATCAGGAGCATGATATGGTGACCCGCTCGTTGTCGAGCGCCAATGAGCTCAGTACAGGTGGTTGAGATGACCAATCACGTGAGCAGAGGCAATCAACTAGGGAAAATGCTGACATTGGCGCCGCCACCATCCTTCGTCGGGTGGTTGACCAGTTGGCACATATGAATCAGACCATACACCGGGATGGAATCCCAGATGAGGATAATGGAGCTAGTAAGTGATTACGAGGTGTGATGAGAATGCACCCGCCCCATTTTATAAGTTCTTTGGACTCGTTAGGTTGGGAGAACTGGCTATTCTAGTTGGACGGAACATTTGATGCCATAGCTTGTTCCGATGAGAGAAGAGTGCCTATTGCTCAATACCTGCTCGACACGGAAGCTGCAGACTGGTGGGAGGCTGTAGCGCCTAGTGATCGTACCGCAACTTGGGCTGAATTCAAGACTGCTATGGAGGCCGAGTACTGTTCGCCGCCTGTTAAGGAGCGTAGAATTGTCGAGTTTTTCTCGGCTACGCCCCGAGATGTGTCGATATCTCAAGCAATAGTCGATTATAATCGACAATTGTGCTACGTTTGAGATCAAGTGCGAAGTGAGACAGATAAGGTTTGTTACTTTGATATGCATATGAAACCTCAGGTTCGGTAGTGTACGGCTCCTTTTATGTGTACAACGTTGAAGGACTATCAAGCTCGGGCCTTAGCATTTGAAATGGCTATGATGTCTACAGAGTCTGTATCGGTAGCGAAGAAACAGAGGATGTCTGATGACGTCTCGGGAAATAAGGGAATTGGGGTTTCTAAATCTCACGCCTCACATCAAATGACTGTGGGACCCTCTCGGTCAGCTAGAGAATCTAAAAGACCCAAGCCGGTGTCCTTGAGTTCTGGTAATGCTCTTAGGTGTTTCAACTGTAACGTTCTGGGCCATGAACGCACGCATTGTAAGAAACCGCCAGTGACTTGTTATAATTGTGGATGCGAGGGGCATCGAGTTCAGTATTGCGAGATTATTGCCAAGATGGTAGGGAATCGTAGTTCCATCCCTACTCCTGGAGGGCCAAGTGATGTCCAGTGATGGTGTTTTCGTGCTCGTTACGTGGATTGTTTCTCGTGTAAAGATGTATTTTGTGACGTTTTTATGTTTGGAGCTTGATGACTGATATTTGTTTTCAATAAGTTTCCATATGGTTGCTGAACCTACGGAGACGTGACAGTGGACCATGGGGTCATGATATTAGTAATTTATTGTGTGTCGTGTTTTGTTATGTATCACTGTGATGACCTTGTTTTAAGTTTCGGGACGAAACTTATTTTTAGAGGGGTAGAATGTAATACCCGAGATTTTTATTTCGGTTGCCTTGAACTATGTGTCGGTTGGTGTCGGTTATTTCGTGCCGTTATGATTATTTGGAATTCGTTTTTCTATTAGGAACGGGTTGATATACTCTATTGTAGTGTTTGACGAGCGAGACTTGTCGTCCCGTATGTTTCTTTGACTCAATGTGAGCGTGTGATGTGGTATGTTTTGTTTCGTAATTTGCTCGTTCTTGCTTTGAATCTTAATCGGTGCGTTAGTATGATCGAGACATTGTCGAATGCCTAACCGGACTGTCGGAACGATTGAGTCCCGACTGCAGGACCTGGCCGAGTTACGGCCGCAATGCAGTGCCTGTTACGGCCGCAAGACATGGCCGGTTACGGCCGCTATGTCTTGCCGATTACGGCCGTAAGGCTCCCGCACGGGTTGGGTAGTTTCCAAGGTATGTTCGACTATGGACGTAATGGGCCGGCAATTACGGTCGTAAGGCCTGTTACGTACGTAAGCCCTAGGCCGGTAACATACGTAACACTATCGGCAGTTTTGGGCAGATGGTTCAGCCATGGTCGGTTACGGTCGTAAGCCATGGTCGATTACGTACGTAAGGCGGTCGGCAGAATATTCACTTTTCTTCTTCCTTCTTCGTGAATATTCGACGGAAATCGAAGGTTTTGGTTGGAAATCAGTAGTACATCAGTTGGGAAGCTTGAATCATGATTATTATCATCATCTAATCCTTGTTCTTCGTCCGAATCGAGGTATGTTGGCTTAAACCCATGTTTTTGAAGATTTTGGGGATTTTCCTTTTGATTTCGATTCCAATTCCTTTTTTATCGATTAATTGTTGTATAAACATTGTTTTGGACATGTTCTACGGATTGGATACTCATATCTTTGATTCGTTCGACTCTAGGGGTGATTTCTTTGTTCTTTGAGGGTCTTGAACTTTTAATGTTCGATTAATTGTCCCAATGAGTCTCCTTCGATAGTTTAGTAGGATTTTCGTTGTTTTGGGGTTTGATTTTCGTTGTAATCGTAATTCCGTTGTTTTCGCCCGGAGGATTGTAGGTGTTCGAGGTCTGTTGGAGGAGCCGTGTTCGTCGGTGTGTTCGGTAGCGGTTAATGAGGCAAGTATCTTTCTATACGATTTGTGCCTTGTGAATAGAGACTTCGTGCTAGGTTTATGATGATTTGGTTTACCTTCGTGAATATGTTTCATGTGATTTCATAATCGTGAACGGTTGATGATAGTGATGATATCCTCACCTGGCTAACGTCGTGGAAATTGTGTTTGTTGTGTTAATCCTATGATTTGTGTCTTGCGTGATTGACCACGGTTAAGTGTTCGTGATGATGATGATATTTATATCGGTTTGATTACATACCTTAATATGTATTATGGTGTTATTGTTGATTGAGGTGGAGTATTGTTAATTATGTGTGTTGCATGTGGTGATGTGTGAGTTGATCAATATGAGTTGTGACGTGTCAATGCGTGTGTTCCAGGTAAGGGTCTGACGAGGCCTCTGGAGTTCGGTACATGATGTGTACGAACAGTGTATGTAGTCCGGGTAGGGTCCGTCGAGGCCTCTGGAGTTCGGTCATGATGTGTACGAACAACGTGTGTAGTCCGGGTAGGGTTCGTCGAGGCCTCTGGAGTTCGGTACATGATGTGTACGAACAACATGTATGGTCCGGGTAGGGTCCGTCGAGGCCTCCAGAGTTCGGTACATGATGTGTACGAACAGTGATTGTGGAACAGTGATCGTACAACAGTGATTGTTTGGATAACGTTTTAAAACATGGGTCACGGACTCATAATGAAATCTTAACTAGTGTGTTGTGAAATGATAATCGGGCTGAGGCCCTAACGTTTTCGAAAATGTTTTGTAAATCGGGACTTGAGGTCCAAAAGAATTTTCTACTTTAAAAATCCCCAAGCTAATGAGTTCCTTTTCAAATATTGCTTACTTGAGTTCGAAATTCTAAAACTTCTCGGGAACATTTTGATAGTTGATTTCCATGGTAAATTCGTGGTTGCTATTTACTTGTTGCATTTTCGTATCGTATTATACTTGCACTAGCAAAATAGTGGAATTTTTCTAACCCTCGAGTAATCGGGGGGTGGATGTCTGTTTTGTGTCCAGGTGCCTGCAGGTTCGGGGAGCAGTCTCAGGAT
The DNA here is from genome assembly GCA_033398695.1 of Orobanche coerulescens. NCBI lineage: Eukaryota > Viridiplantae > Streptophyta > Magnoliopsida > Lamiales > Orobanchaceae > Orobanche > Orobanche coerulescens. The sequence continues at coordinate 18,907,809 of CM065812.1, forward strand.
CGGCACAGGAAGTGACGGTCTACGATACTAATCGAGAGTTGGGAGTTGAGTCGAGTGAGTTATCGTCAGAGTCGTATTCCGCTTTCCGCTGTTTTGTGTCTTTACCCCTGCGTGGGTGTTCATTGTATAGAGTTGTGTTTTTATGATTACGTCAGTTGTATGACCTCATCGGTATGTGTAGTTGTTTATAATTAACCTTAATGGTCTGTATCATTGTATTGTATGCCCCGGTCGGGCACACACACTTGGTCGTTTTGTGATGATTAGCCTGGTAGATCCTCGTGGGAAGGATCTACGACGTGTAATATTCCCATATGATTTTGGGGGTGTTACAATACATCCCTCGAGCGGTTAAGGAGCTGAATACAGCCCAGGTGCGTCCTAACTGTTCAAATTCAGCCAATACAGTCTGTAACCTCCCAGTGTAATGAGGATGAGTTAATGGCAGGTTTGAATTTCGTAACCCCTGCCATTTGTTTGAAATTCGTAACTCCTGAGCATAATGCAGCATAAATGATCGTATTATGACAGCCATAAGGGCTGTGTTTAAATCCCCTGCAGGTGAGATGGCCTATAAATAGGCATGCATTTCATTTACATCTCACATGCAATTTTCGAACTGAGTATAATCAAACAGTTTTCAGCATTCTCTGCATACCATAAGTCGGAGCTTTGTCCTCACCTCTTCTAGTTCGTCGGAGCTCTCCAGTTTGCGGTGTTGCTACTGTAGAGACTTAAAGTCGTTGACCTTTGGGGACGAGCCGCGAATCCGTGAATACTACCGGGGGGTTTCTCGTCTTGCGGGCAGAAGGCATCTTCGGGCGACTTCTACCACAGTCTGGTTTCATTTATTGTTTTTTATTGTTTCGATTATCTCTTTGTATTTCTAATTTGGTTCTGGTTAGTGCAGATTCAATTTCATTTTTCATTGTATTTTCAATTCTGTCTTGAGTCCTGTATTTTCTATTTTCAAGTTGTAATTTTAGTTTCCAGTTGTAATTTAATTTTCGTCCAGCAAGTTTCTAAAGCAGAATTTCCAACATCTTTTTCTTTCTGCTTCTCTCTCCTTCTCCTATTGAGGAGAGAGAAAAAGAAGAAGTGGAGCCGCAAAACGACACCGCATCATCGCCGCCGTCCGTTTCGACATGGTTGATCATCAGCCTGTTTTGGAGATCGGAGACGGCAGCTTCTTTTTCGGCGGCCTTCTTTTACCAGGCTCTGGCCTCCATTTATGCAGCTCTCAAGAAATCCTGGAGCTCTATCTTTTTGTCTCTCGCGGCGGCTATTTCTTCATCTTTTTCCAGCATCAGAGTATTGATTCTCGATTCGTGTTTCAGCATTAGAACTGCTTGATGCCGTTTCGTTTCTTCTAGGATTAACCTCCCTATTTCTTCATCTTTTTCGGTCCCTATTTATTGAATGTTAATCTATGTCCTGAGTAGATGAACGTGGTATATTTAATATTTCTAAATCGATTTCCGGTGAGTGAGATATTATATGCTAAAGTTGGATGTTGGAGTAGGAACTAACATAATATGTATGATGTTAGTTGTCCCATATTGATTGTGGATGGATGTTTTGGCTTGTATTTAAAGTCTTTACCTATATGGGCTTAATAACAAGTGGATTGGTGTGTATGGGTGTCCTCGCGCGCACACACGCACGCGCGCGCCGCCGACCGACCGACCGTCCGTCCGTCCGTCGGGTCGGCTTGGGCAAGGGGCCGGGCTCGGGCTCAGTCCAGGCCCAGGACTTGGATCTTGGCAATTGGTGCTTTGGACTGGTGTTTGGGCTTATCTTTTTGGACCAAATCTGTAAGTCCACTAGCCTTTTGGTATGGACCAAGACTCTTGAGTTTCCTTCATACCAAGACTCTTGAGTTGCGCATGACTCTTCATCCGACCGAGCCCTTTGGGCGTCTGAAACCGCCAGCCATCATGGCATAATTAATGGCGACGAATCCCTTCACCTGATCAAGGAGAGTGTATATCAGCACATTTGGTCATTGCAGATTCACGAAAACAGTGCATTTTTATCAAAGCATAGCATAACATATTCAGTTCAGTCTTCCTTCCAGTCCAGTTCGCAGGTGCTCGTTCAGTTTGCGGTGCTGCTACTGTTGAGACATTCAGATTGTTTTAACCTTTGGGGATGAGCCGCTTTACCGTGAGCACTACCGGGGCGTATTCTCGTCTTGCGGGCAGAAGCTCTAGCTTCGGACGATCCTTTGTCTTTTTATTAAAAATTATTCTTTCGTTTCAAGTGTAATATTTGATTCTGTTCTTTGTTATAGTTCAGTTCATAATATTATTTGTAATACACGTGCAGGTACCGAATTATTCCAACAATCGCAAGACGCGAATAATCGACCTTACTTGTTTGTGTCATCCTGAAACTTATGCTGGAGAAAAATGTCGTTCAATGTAAGCACCGGCGCATCCACTAATCCATCCACCGGTTCTAGAACCATTGGATCATCAAGCTCTTCAATGGATCCCATTCACAATGTTGCTCGGCTAATGCCTATCGCCGAGAAACCTCCTGTTTTCTCGGGCACCGACTTCAAATGCTGGTCTCAAAAGATGCTGCTCTACATTAACACAATGGGGCTTGCGAGCTTCCTGCGTGAAGAAAAGCCTCCTGTCCCTGCTGAGAACGAGGCGAATGTTCAAGTGCGTACCAACTATGATACCTGGGTTCATTCATACTATCTGTGTCAGAATATGTTGCTGAACGGGCTTGATGATGGCCTGTTCAATGTGTTCAACATCAAGGAGACTGCCAAAGAAATTTGGGATGCTCTTGAGTTGAAATACCGTGTTAATTCTGCTAGCACGAAGAAGTTTGTTGTGACGAGGCTCTCCGAATTCCAAATGGTGGATTCTCGTCCAATGATGCCCCAAGTACAAGAGTTTCAAACTCTTATACATGATGTTCATTCTGAGGGGATGCCTCTACCCGAGGCGTACACTGTGGCGCTCTTGGTCGACAAGTTGCCGCCTAGTTGGAAGGAGTTCAAGGGATACCTTAAGCATAAGTGAAAGGAAATGACTCTAGAAATTTTGGTTGCTAAGCTCCAAACTGAAGCTCAAGTCCGTGATCAAGACTTGAGAACCAAAGCTCCTATGGATGCTAAGGCTAATCTGACTGAAGGTAGGGGAGGACCTTCCAAAACGCGTCCACATCCTACCAAAGGCAAGGGAAAGGATGTGGCACCTCCAACGAAGTTTACCGGAATGTGCTAAAACTGTGATAAGCCCGGCCATATGGCGAAAAACTGCCGAAAGCCGAAGAAGGACAAGGGAAAAGGCAAAGTCAACCATGTCGAGAAGGACTTTGACTCTTGGGACAAAGATGACCTTGCTGCCATAATCACCGAGGTAAATCATGTCTCGGAACCTAACCCTATTACTTGGTTTCTTGATACAGGTGCGACTGTTCACATCTGTGTGAACCAAGACTTGTTTTTCACTTACAAGGAGATTCAAGACCGCTTCATCACAGAGGCACTTACCTCTCTAGTCCTTGGAATTGGAACTGTTATGCTTCAATTCACCTCCGGTGTGGGGATAACTCTGAAGGATGTGCTGCATGCTCTGGCAATCCGCAAGAATTTGGCGTCTGGTGTCAAGTTTGTTAGAGCTAAATTTGATGTAGACCTTCATAGCGATTTTATGATAATACGCAAGTTTGGCAAGACTCTCGGGAAAGGTCATATTGTCGAGGACGTGTTCAAACTTAGTGTTCGTACTTGTAAGCCTCCAAAGGCAGTTGCTAATAATAACGCTACTACTTCTGCTTATTTGCTTGAGTGCTCAAATTTATGGCATTGTAGATTAGGTCATGTGAATCTAAATGCTATAAAAAGATTAGTAAACTTAGATTTAGTAAAATTAAATTAAATCAAAAATCAAAACAAATGTGAGATTTGTGTTGAGGCAAAAATGACGAAGCTACCGTTTCATTCGGTAAAACGGAACACAAAACCCTCTTGAATTAATTCACACAGACGTGTGTGATTTAAAAATTGTGTAAACTAGAGGTGGTATGAAGTACTTTATCACTTTCATCGACGACTGCACAAGATATTGTTATCTTTATCTTTTGAGAAGTAAAGATGAAGCTATTGAAGCCTTTAAGAACTTTAAGAATGAAGCCGAGAATCAATTAGGCTGTCGTATTCGGGCTCGGGCTCGGGCTCAGTCCAGGCCCAGGACTTGGATCTTGGCAATTGGTGTTTTGGGCTGGTATTTGGGCTTATCTTTTTGGACCAAATCCGTAAGTCCACTAACCTTTTGGTATGGACCAAGACTCTTGAATTGCCTTCATACCCAGACTCTTGAGTTGCGCATGACTCTTCATCCGACCTAGTCCTTTGGGCATTTGAAACCGCCAGCCATCATGGCAGAATTAATGGCGACGAATCCCTTCACCTGATCAAGGAGAGTGCTATATATATATCAGCATATTTGGTCATTGCAGATTCACGAAAATAGTGCATTTTTATCAAAGCATAGCATAACATATTCAGTTCAGTCTTCCTTCCAGTCCAGTTCGTAGGTGCTCGTTCAATTTGCGGTGCTGCTACTCTTGAGACGTTCAGATCGTTTTAACCTTTGGGGACGAGCCGCTTTACCGTGAGCACTACTGGGGCGTATTCTCATCTTACGGGCAGAAACTCTAGCTTCAGACAATCTTTTGTCTTTTTATTAAAAATTGTTCTTTCGTTTCAAGTGTAATATTTGATTCTGTTCTTTGTTATAGTTCAGTTCATAATATTATTTATAATACACGTACAAGTACCGAATTATTCCAACAGTTGTTTCAACCGTATCATGATGAAACACACACACACACGGTTAGAGAGAGAGAGAGAGAGAGAGAGAGAGAGAGAGAGAGAGAGAGAGAGAGAGAGAGAGAGAGAGAGAGAGAGAGAGAAAGAGAAGGAGAGAGAGAACAAATCATGATGAGACAATAAAACCCATTTGAATTTGTTTATATCTCACCTCTAGCTGAAGGAACCAATTCATTTCCAACTTTTGCTTTACAAGTTCAGAAGAGAGGGATTGCACAATCTCCAGAGGCGCAGACCAAAAACAAGCAAACGACGAGGAAGAAGAAGAAGAAGACGAATATAGCACCTGCAAATTATGATCATAAAAATCCACATTCATAAGCGGATTGAGACTGAAAGAACCATCTTGTGAGTCCATCAAGAAACCCTGTGAGCTAAAACCCATATTCTCAAAGCATGGATTTTCTGAATAGCCATTCATTAATTATACTTGGTAGAATGTTTTAAGCCAAGAAAAAATACAACAAGCGTGAATGAGAGAGGAGAGAGAGAGGGGAATCAAACGCAACCCTCTTTAAGCCCTTTATGGAAAGTGGTGCAAGATTCACACACCACATATTTAACGTGGTGTATGAATCCCAATTTTATAATGTCACATCACTAATAAAATATATTCATACACCACCCCATATGTTATCTAAAAGTGGGGCTAGACTTTTTGGAATTTCGATGTCTAAGAATTTTAAAATATATCAATTGAAAGTTTGTCCTACTTTCTACCAAATACCTGATGAACTTGAATAGCTATTGTTTAGATTTATTTTCTGCTAATAACATAATCACATTACAAATTTGCAACAAAATATGATTATTTTCTAAGATCAGTAGATAACAAATACATTACTATCTTTTTAAAATTACACTATTAAAAAAATTTAATCTATAACTTCATATTCAGCATGTTTTGCTATCCAATCTTTATAGAGTTTTTGACGTGATTGAAATATGTTATCCCACTCAGTTGCGCCTCTTTCTCTCCTTAGTTTCCATAAGTTTTGTGTGAAAGCCACTGGAAACTCGCCTTACATTTTCACCATTACATAATGATCTGAATTCACCAGTGCAATTGTGATTATCTTTTTATCCGGGAACTGGTCAGGTCCTCTCCAAAGCGGAAAGATTGTCGAACTACTGTTATTTTCTTTAGATATGAAATGAAAAATTACGTTAAACTTGTTCGCAATCAAAAATCCCGTCTCTGGCATAATCATCCAATGTGCTTGTGGCGCAAAACCAGACCCCGACCAGTCTAAGGATGAAAACACGAGATTGTAATCGTCCACGTTATTGGTTTTGTCCTTGAAAGCCTTTTTATAATGTGTTTCAAACTTCACCATCTCATCAATTAGTAACCTTCGGATTAATAGCCATTCATCTTCACCGTACCCGAGAGCAAAAGTTGTCGCCTGAAACCCACAATTTCTATCACCTTTGATGTTTTTTATATCCTCCACATACGATTGAAAGGTTTTTGGAATTTGATCAATATAATTGTGATAGTCTTGTGATTTTTGATATGCAACATTATGCTGGCTCAACCCCATGAAATCATATTCAGTTACATTTGAAGTGTTGGTGAAATACGTTTGTTCAGCAGTATTCTCGTTAAACTCGAAGAAATCATCTATTGCGGTTGAAGGGCTGGAAAAATAACTTTGCCCGCCAGCATCTTTGGTGAAACACGTATGCACTATTGTAACCAGGATAATAATCATAGTTCCCATAAAAACCAGGTGTTTCGTAATTCACGTAGGCATTGTTGTAACTGGGAGAATCGTCATAGTCCCTTAATGAAGATGGTGTTAGATGCTCTTGGTCTTGGGAGTATCTGAACGAACTGTGCCTTGTATGCTCTTGGGCATAATCACGTTCTACGGATGGCGCATATAAACTATGCCTCGGAGGCTTATGGGAGTAGCTTCGCTGAAGGGGAGGTTTAGCAGTTGCAATGTCTGGTTTGTTCAGGTGTTTTGATTTTGTACTTGGCCTTCCACGAGTTTTTGTTTGCACCGCGGGCTCATCATAACTCATGCTGCTAGGATCCTGTAATACCCGTCATTTTTATAATGCAATATTATTATTTTATAATAATATTATAATGTATTTCATGTTATTTAATTCAATTTAGATGACCATGAACATTTATTTCGACATATCACAAGTCCTAGCCTGAGTCATTTTGTCAGATATAAATTAAGTGGTCATTACTTATTTTATAATAGTGTTATTAATTATCCGAGTATAATACTAACATTATTATTATTATTAATATTATTATTTTTTTTATTATAATTATTATTATAAATAAGAAACTCAAAGGATTTACAAGATTATTATTAAGTATTAATATTACTATTATTATTATCTTTATTATTTTCAGATTTTATTATCAACATTTTCCAATTAATTGTTATTCTACATTTACTATTATTATTATACTATTTATACTTTAACCATGAGTTATAACTTAACCCAACTATGATTAAATTTAATTAACCACAATTAAGAACTCTGGTGATGAAACAACATCATAATTTTCAATCCACCAAAACTCCTCAATACATATCCTAAATACAATCCTAATTCAACAACACTTAAAAATCTACACCTATAAATACAAAATTCTACAGTGCATAAATCCTTTACAGAAATACATTGTTCATCATCTATCGATCAAAAGAAAAAAAAAAAAAAAAAAGAATACACAAAACAGAAGCATAACAAAAATATACATCATCCCCAAATCGGCCGAAGCTACAAGAAGAATTGTTCCCAGAAGACAACTTTTCTGCTTCTCGTCGCAACTACAACTCTTAAATCTGCACTTCGGCTTCCCAACTTTTCTCTCCTGCAAATATCCGGGGCTTCATCTCCTACGAGTCGTTTTCTCTTCCAACAAAAGGTAATTAATTTCTTTTTCATTTGCTTGGGCATCATCCTTGCAATTTTTTCTTTCGCTGGTTAATCCTGTATATGTTAAACCCATCAAAATTCATTCTCCCATATATTCTCAAATTCAGAAAATAAATTCAACAAACAAATCTTAAACTCAATTCTCATATTTTCATATCACATTAATGCTCTTATGACTACCCGCACCCAAAACACCATAGCACAGCCCAGAATACGTAACCCATCATCAACCAAAAACCCCTTCAACCCTTCAAGCCATTCAAACCCGAATTCAAATTCGGAAATCACCAGAAACCCATATCAGCCGAAAACCAACTACAACCCGAATCAAAACAAACTAAAATCCGACTTACATGTTCGACGGAGTTCGTTTGACTAGCCCACGACCCGGTTGTATCAACACTAGAATCATACTTGCTTGAAGTCCGGAACCAGCTCCGCCGGCGAACGGCCGCCATGAGCAGTCCGAACCTTACATCCCGATTTTTTTTCAAATGCCATCTCATAGCCTTAATCGATCGAATCGAAAACCGCCTCGCCGCCGCACCGCGACCACTTCGCCGGTCGATTTCCAATCCACCACGGCGGGTGTGCTTGTTTCAGATGTAGCCTGTGTGTGTGTGTTCTTCTCGGTGCGATTTTCTAGTGGAAGTTCATCTGCTTCGCGTGTGTGTGGGTGATTTTTATGTTTTATGTGTTATGTGTGGGTTTCTGCCTGTTACTTCCGGCCGATTGGAGAGGTGAGATGAGAGGGAGAGTTTTGGGGTGAGGAACAGATGAGAAGAAATGGGAGGTGAAGAAGGAGAGGTGTAGGCCGAAGGTCAGGTTAGAGAGAGGAGAGGGCAGAGTGAGAAAAGGAGATTCGGGAGGTGAAATGAGTTCTTGTCGGCTGAGGATTAGATTTAAGGGTTTATATACCCGCGAGAAATTAGGGCTTTGCATTTTAGTCCTCACGTTTTCCAGTATCCTTCAATTCAGTCCCAGACAGTTTAATTAACTCGATTGTAACCTAATCAGCTTCCAAACTCTTACAATTTGACCCAGTCAACTTTCAAACTTCAATTAAATCCTAATTTTGACCGAAACGTTAAAAGGCTGACTTTCAATTCATATTAATAATTAATCCGAATTATTGCCTAAACATTTTAATTTCACTCATTAATAATGTTAACTCTTCGGTTAATATTAATAAGCAATTAAAATTTATCTTCAGTTATTATTTAGTGATGCGTATCTTTTCATTTATTATATAGCTAGTAAATTGTAAGTTTATAATTATTATTATTATCATATGTAGACTTTATCGAGGATTTACGGGCTTAGGACTGTGAGTCGAGCATCTTCATTTCAAGACAGACATCATCATTTATTCAGGTGGGAATTTTTACTATCACTTTAATTGCTTTAATTGGACTGTGTATGTGATCTTTTATTCATGTTTAAAATTTATATGCACGTTGTAATTCAGGCTAACCTGTTTTCGTGTAAGAGACTATCTTAAGATATATGTTGTTGCGGGGACACCTGCGCAACCTCAATATTCACATGCGTGCTCGATTCATGTTATGTGGTATTGTGTCTTAAGATATATGTTGTTGCGGGGACACCTGCGCAACCTCAATATTCACATGCGTGCTCGATTCATGTTATGTGGTATTGTGTTTATGTTTGATGTTGTTGCGGGAGCACATGCGCAACCTCAATATCCGTGTATGCATGCTCGATTCATGCTATACGTAATATTGTGAGTATGCATTTACGTTGAGGAAAATGTGATAGATTATTCATGTTATGCTTTCCATGAGATTGTATATTACTGTGATCAGTGTGATTTCCACGAGCTGAAGGAAGCTCACCCCCACCTTTATTGAACCCGCAGGTTGAACCAAGCCAGATGGATGAAAGAGCGAGCCGAGAGGGCATATGAAAGAGAATTTATTTCATGATGTTTTTTTTATGTCAAATGTTTGGAAACTTATTTGGGGAAACTTTGATTAGCAATTTATAAATTATGATTTATTCTTCCGCCGCAAAATTTTACCTCGTATATATGATGAAATGTTACCTTATTTAAAGGTATTTATGTTTATGTCTTTGTAGCGACTCAACTTTGTAGGCGAGAGTTTTTATATTCTCAAGAAAATTATTTTTCTCAAAATTTACCTTTTATTTATTTTTCCCCATTATTTACCCTAGAAAGTCGGGTTACAGATCCCATATAGCTCTCATCTTTTGAAGCTAAATCTTTTTCACAGCTGCTCTTTTCTCATTGATGTAAGCACCTTCAAAGTCATGTAGGTGTTTACGAACGTCGGGTTCTGGATCATCAGGTTCAGTTGGTCCCTCTTGTTTCGACAATTCCGGTTCGAAATCAAGCTTCTTCCAAAAGACATTTATCGTATGCAGTGGAATCGATACGTTTGCATCGACATATTGAGAGATTTCACATGCACATGGTAAACCGCAGCTTGTACGAATAAGACAGCCACATGATCCCGCTTTTTTCTTTAAAGATTTAACCCGCTTCATCTCCACCGTTAATACATCTAACGCTTCTATAGAAACTTTTGTTAGTAATAAACTAAATGTTCTATTCCTGTGTAAATGCTTTATCTTATTCATGCTTTTCCCCAAGCTTGCTTTTATTTCTATGTATTGTATTCGGACTATGTCATCTATAATTCCTACAAATTTGTCTAAATGTGACTTTTCATTCTCCAAATGTTTGTTCAATAAAGAATGTTGGCTCTCTACCCTATTCGTTGTCCGTTCTCCGAAATTTAGATGTTTATCAATCCAGGCAGACACAAACTTCTCTTTATACTTTTGTAACCAGTTTGCATCCACGTAGTTAAATGCATCTGAAATGTTGATAAAAACAGGTTAGTTTCAATAGATGTACAGTTTGATAAAATTAAGAATGAATTTAAGAGATAAGAATAATACTTTGCTTGTCTATCAACTTTGAGTGTAACCACGTTCGATTTTGGACATACTCGTCAATGGTTGGAGAATTAATTACGCGATTCCACCAAGAAGTGAATTTATCCTAGTCAGTTTGGGAATCAAAGGATGGTCTATGGTGCTTTCTAGTATTCTCATAAATCTGATATCTGCAAATGAACCGGCTTGACTCTGGAAAGACATATCGGCATGCCTCCATTAGAGCATAATCCCTATCTGTGACTATGACACGTGGCAGCACGTCTAGTGCCTGTCTAAGACAGTGTAACACCCACTTGAAATCGCCGATCTTCTCATTTCGTATGAACGCAAAATCTATACAAAAGGTCTTGTTTGTGGAAGTTAATCCAACAATCTCAATAAAAGGTAGGTGATACCTGTTGTAATCAATATAATACATCACATTTAATTCGTCTACCATAAGAATATTATGTCAAAACATTTAATTCGAAGTGCTTATGGGGATACCTGTTGGTCTTGTACGTGTGATCTAAAATGAGCACATGGGGGAATGCGCGCCACATCATCATTGAAATTGGATTTATGAAGAATAAATCCTGCACTTGATTGAAATCAGGTTCTTGACGAATATGATAGACGTACCCACCCGTGTGTAAATATTTCACCATTGATTGCATAGGGGTCTGTCCAACTCTTTCGGCTTTATGTAATTTTTTTTCGGGCATCGTATATGGTTTGTCTTGTGGAGACATTTTGATCGTCATTTTTTTTTAATTGAGAAAGAATATCTCGTGGAGCCATATTCTTTTTGGTCATGTCCTCCACTATTTCAAACTCTTTTTTGGACAACCTCTTTGCAAAAGCATGACCCTCCAAAAACAGAGCTGGATCATGATTATGTTCGTCGCATATAACATTAATTTTCCAACCGTCATGATTGTATTTTGCTATAAGTTGAAACGGACATCCACATTTCTTTGTACCTGAAAATTGATAACAACAACAGTGTAACGTCCTAATTTTTAAAAGATAAAAAAATATAATATTTTATTAAATGTTAATATATTTTTATGAGAGTAAAGCTAAAATTATCATTTCCTTAAAATAGTTTATTTACATTGGAAATATCGGTTAAACTAGTAGTATAAAATACCCTAAAATCTAATTAAAACTAAAATGCATCCTAGTCATGTATACGCATAGGATGAAAATGAAATCATGTATATGTGTCATGAAACTAGCCATCAAGAAAACAAAGAAATATATTTACTTTGACTTACATATGTGTGTGTGTCAACGAAACTAGATATACGTGATAAAGTTATTGTTATTATTATTATAATTTTATTATTGTATTTTACGGTTGGCTTTGATTCTATATTATTTTGTTTTATTTCTTCGTTCAGTATGGTATGTTAACCGCGTATATGTATTTGTTGTATTTACACAGTATACGGCTCTGTTCTTTTGGACTCGATCAACTGAATCGAATCGAATCGAATCAATCGAATGGAATCGAACTAAATCGAATCGAATCAAATATATATTAAGGGTAAATAATAATAATAATAATAATGGTAAATAATATTAATAATAGTAATTAACAACAACAACGATAATAGTAATATTATTAGTAATAATAACAATAATAATAATTAAGATTAATAAGAAGAAAGAAGAAGAAGAAGAAGAAGAAGAAGAAGAAGAAGAAGAAGAAGAAGAAGAAGAAGAAGAAGAAGAAGAAGAAGAAGAAGAAGAACTGAATCGAATCAATCGAATCGAATGGACTAATTGAATCGAATCAATCGAATCAATCGAATGGACTCGAATCGAATCGAATCGAATCGAATCAAAATCAAAATAAGTCCAAAAGAACAGGGCCTAAGTTGTACAAAAAATCATATTTTTCGGGTTGGGACTTCACAAACAGCAAAAATAAAAAAAAAATGGTGTATAAAACACTAATAAAATTTGTTCTGGATGTTTTTGAAAGATATAAAATTAAAATTGAAACGAACATCTAAATTTCTTCGTACCTGAATGTGTTGTCGATTGTGATGCTGACTTGTATTCACCACCACGATCACACATAAGATAAGCCTTATTGACGAAGCCGATAATAGTCTTTTTCATTCTTTGTGTGACAATAACGTATCCAAGATTGCGTGTTGTAGTTTGCACCCAATTCATCAGCTCCTCACGAGTCTCGAATACCTGATTATTGTAAAATGATGACATTGTTTACACCTTGAGATAAAATCTTGTTTACACCAAGAGTTGTGTGGTCTTCTGCAGAACTATCCAATGAAGTCTCATAACTTAAATAGGTGAATGATATTGTTTGTACCAAGACAAGATAAATTAAAAAAAACTGTGACTAAATAGGTGAATGATATTAGTTAGGGCTGGGGGCGGGGCGGTTTGGGGCGGGGCGAGAGTGTAACCGCACCCGCCCCGTATTTTTTATGCGGTGCGGTTTTATGCGGGGCGGGGCATTTTTACAACTTAAAACCGCACCGCGCCACACTTTTCGCGGGGCAAGAAGGGAGCGGGGCGGGGCGGGTCGGAGTGAAATAGTATTTAGACTATTTTTTGTTTTTTAAATTGTTATATGCGGGCGGGACGAAGCGGGCAGGGGCGGTACGGATGAAATAATAATAAAACCGCACTCGTTTTATATTTTTTTTGGCGGTGCGGGTTTGATGCGGGGCGGGAAATTTTGATATATCAAACCGCACTCCCTCGCCATTTTTGCGGTGCGGGGCGGGACGGGACGTGCGGGGCGGTTTTTTTGCCCAGCCCTAATATTAGTATCACATGGATTCTGTCAATATATTACATGTTTGTGACTAAAGAGCATACAAGGCAATATATGTATAAAAAATTGTGATTGTGACTAAAGATGCATGTGACATATACATCCAAAAGAGATGTAAACAAGATGGAAAAAAAGAGCAAGTGGGTCCCTCTTGTGATGTGATATGACATTACTCAACCCCTTTAAACAATTGATGGAAAAAAAGAAAAAAAAAAGCAAGTGGGTCCCCCTTGTGATGTGATATGAACATCAATTATGGTGTATAACACCCATTTTGGGTGTAGGAAACTCAACACCCTTATGGAGAATATATGAGTACTGCTAAAAATGGCAAAAACAGATGGGATGGGAGGCAAATTTTATGATCAAGTTGTGGATGGATATAGACGCATGACCTAAATCTCTCTCGTTTTTAAACTGTACTAATCATAGCGAGAGTCGGGCGGGCCTTAACTTCGGGTTTTTGTTGCTTGGGTTAGTTTTTATGGAGTCATTTTCTAGGGTAAAGTGCCATTAATATACTTGTACCATAACACACAGGGTGAGTGAGTGGATAGAAATGTATGTACTCTCTTATTCCGCATTAATTATACAAGCACTCAAGCAGCACCGAATATAGAGAGTACGACTTCATAGAAAAAAGGGTAAAGTGATTTTATTAAAAATGGAGTGTGTCTACTATTTGAGCATAAACGAAAATGGTAAAAAGTGCATATACTTAAGGGATGGATGGAGTATATTATTCAGATTCGGAATCTCTACAAATACTATATACTCCCTTCATCCAATATCATAATGCACACTTTCGTGTGACACGGATTTTAATGAAAATTAAGTAGTACATTTTGTGAGTAGAGAAATAGTGGGCCATATTATGATTTTTTATAAATAAGTGTGTAAAGTGATGGCAACGCGTAAAAGAAATATGTCCAAAATTAGAAAGTAGAGAAGTGTGCACTATTTTGTGGGACGCCCCAAAATAGCAAAGTCTGCATTATTTTTGTAGGACGGAGGAAGTACTTCATATCATCCTCAATATAGCAAATTACTCTCAATGTCGTAAGATGGACACTTGCACTTATGGGGTGCGACATAAAATTACCATTATTCCACTGAATAATAAATATGCACTTTGTTTTATTTACTACCAGCTGGAATTGTATAGGGTTTTTGATGTTTTCACACATATTAAAAAGCATCAATTAAATTAAAAATTAGTTATATCTTTCAAAGATATATCTACTCTTAAATGTTGATTGAAAAGACGTTTGTTCTAATAACAATGCAAATTAATTACAAATATAATAGGAAAAATAGATATAAATAACAAGTTTTTAAAATTAAAAGCAACTTTTTCATTAGACAGGGCAAAATGTGTATTAATTTTCATTAGTGTAACTCTATACACAGGCCGAGGGTACAAGTTTTAGAATATTTAATCTAGACCTAGCATACTCACAATAGAAATAACATAAAGCAAAACAAGCTAGATTAAGGCACAATGAGTATTATTCCTTCAACAGTTCTCCTTGTGTTGAGTTGTTAGAGTATGTCATGTTGCCTTGTTAAAACCTCGTCAAGCAAAAACCTATAAAAAAAATTCCTGATCGTAAGAAAAAGCACAATATCTCGACATGTATGATTAAACCTTATTGTTTGAGCCTACCACCTCATATGATCGTTACATTGACCATTACGCTCTAAGATGATCATTCAATCGACCGGTGAAGTCGGAACATTTGGTTATTTCGTTAAAAAAAACTCAAGTGATAAAAATCAAATGAGAGAAATATTCCTTGGATAAGAAAAATAGAATAATATATAATATGGACTTAAGACCCCCATCAAGTCTCTATATCTCCTAATTTATACAACAATCAAGGAATCTTTGAAAAACTGTGTATGTGTCGTTGCTTATTAAAATTTCACCAAGTAACAAAATTCAGTAAAAAAATAAACATTGGTCAAAGAAAAGAATACAACATAAGTAAGTAAGTTTCTTTATAACTCACCTCTCTCATTCGATTATGTCGATCTCAGGAGTTCGGAAATTCTACGCATTCCAATACTTCACACAAATTATTCAAACACGACTTAAGGCAATGATTTGGTAAAAAAATCGTCCACATTCTCAGGTTTTACTTGCTTTACCTGAATATTGAGGACATATTGTTGTTGTTTACTGTATAAAAACTTTGGCGATATGTGTTTTGTATTATCCACATCGATATACCCAAGCTTCATCTGCTTGATGCAAGCTGCATTATCTTCATAAATGCATTTGGATGCATCTGTAGTGGTACTTAATCTACTGTTACATTGGATATATATATAATGATAGCCATCAACTATATAAACTCGCGGACCACCTCGTGTAAAGCGATGATCTAAGCATGATTCGAGGAGCTAGCCATAAGGATTTATCAATCGATCTTCAACATATACTTGTGTTCCCAATAGTGAATATGTACCTAGTCTGGGAGCTATCTTTGTGTGGGTTAGAGAGATGCCTAGCATCAGCAAATCCTACAAACACATTCGTTAGGACAGGCTCCTTGACATCAGTATTTACATAGCATTTGCCTTTTCGTAAGCAGCTTCATTTGCCTGCTTATAGGGAAATGATAGTCTTAAATTAATGTTCATTTTGGGTATCTGAAGACATTCTCGATACCATTCTAATGATGTTGCATTAGTGTTGAACTAAATTTAGCCAGCAAATTAACTCAGGAAGCGATACCGGGTTGTATACATCGAGTCAAGTACAATAATGCGCATATTGCACTTAAATAGGAAATTTAATCTTCCAACAGCTCTTCGTCATCTTCCTTTTGAACAAGATGGGTCTTTCTTTGCATCCAAACCACGACCAATCATGTGCGTGCTCACCTGGTGTACCTTGTGTTGCTACCCAAAATATTATCCGGAGATAGATATTGTTGGAATGGATGGATAGCAAACAAATGCGAGAACACTTCTGTGGGAAAAGTAAATAACACAAGATTTGCCGGGGTTGTTAGTCCCGGGCTTGAATGCTCTCGCGAGATATTATTAATATAAATATTCGAGGATACAAGTATTAATGTAAGAATACAATTACAATGAGTGTAATGATTCTTGTTATCTTAGCTAGTGAGCGTGTAGATTGCCGGAAGAACCAGATATGATGCTCTGTGAGTTCTTGTAACAACGAAGATGAACTGTGATGGCGGTGAGAGATCGACAGTCTCTCACGGCGTGTATTAGCTGTATGCTTGAGCTCCTGGGCTTATGAATCTCTTCGTATCTGCACTGTGGAGACTTCTTGCCTCTGCTGACCGTCTTCTGGATGAGAGGTTCTGAGAGAGAAATCCTGAGGTAGATTCCGGAGAGAAAGCTGGGAGCTTGATGGTATGTATGTTCTTCTGTATTTCCGTGAATGAATTCGGAATATAAGTGAACCAATCGGGAACTGAAAGCGGAACCTTTTTCCAGAAGGAGGAGGTTCTCTATTTATAGGACCTGGATATGCCGGGCGATCGCCTTTGCTGTATTATAATAAGCGGGCGATCGTCTTATAGCACATGGGCTTGTCCCCTTAAAGTCCGCGGGAGTTGCTGGCAGTCAGTCACGTGGTCCAATGAGAAGCCTGCACGCGTCTCAGTCGCTGTCACGGGCGGTCCCACTTTATAACTTTCGGCGGCCCTATCAGTAGGTGAGGTAGGTGACAGGCTGGCGTCAAAGGTCTTATCTGTCAGCGCCTTTTGTGGATCTTTACGTGGGTACTGTTCTGAGATCCAGTCTTCAATGACTTTGCCGGGCGATCGTCTCTGTTCGGGGCGTAGGTCGGTTGCCCTTAGCCGGGCACTAGAGTCGATCGCCAGATGCCAAAGGGCGATCGCCTTGGGAGTCGATCGCTAGGTACTTGATGGTGAGCTGGTATCTTCGATTAGGCGAGTTATCCATAGTTTGATTGGTGTGGACTCAGTCGCTCGGCCTTGTAGTCGATCGTCTGTCGAGTCGAATAAATCTCGATACAACAATTGCCCCCCAGCTCGCTCCTATGTTGGAAATGTGGGGTGAGGTGGTTCTGCTGGCGATCGCTGAACTTCGACGAGCGACTCTGCGTTGCACTGAACTGGCGATCGTCTTTGAGCAGATAGATTCTGAGTTTGGACGATCTGGTAGGTCGCTGAAATGACCGGGAAATTGCAGCGGATGCGGAATAGTCTATGGGACACGTGTCGGGTTCCTGTTGGGGTAGACCGATGGTCATTTATGACTCCTCGATTGATGCATCCTTGAAAAGACGCGTATGCGGGTTTCAAGGGAGTATTAATTGCGACGGTTGAGATCCGACCCCTGAGATTCTCTTTAATTGCAAACGAGTCCCTGCCATCTCCAATAAAAAGGCGTAGTGTTGCAGTGCTCATTCCTACGCGTATTTACTGGAGAAAGAAGGATTTACTGAAGATTTTTCTGAAGATCTTAGTGCCGATCGTCGGTCGATTTCATCTTTGGTAAGACGAACACTCCTTTTCTCCTCTTTTCTTCAAAAATGGCTGGAACATCTTCTTCACATGCAGTAGGCACTTCCTCCGCCGCTGGGACTTCTGATGTCTGGGGAGGATCCACTGCTAAATTCCATCTGGAGACGGCCGCTGAGGCTATTCGTGCCGGAATTGACCCTGCGGAGGTCTAGGCGCTGTTCAACGAGGCCGACGTGGCTAAGGAGGCGGCCGTCGAACACAGACGCTCGCATATGGAGAGAGATCTTGCGGTCAGGGCCTACTGGGAGCGGCACAGTGCCTTTGGCCGGGCTTATGTGGCATTTGCTGAGATTATGGAGGGGGCTGGCCGGTCCGTCTCCAAGATTTGATTTTCGGGAGTATTCGATCGCTCACCCTTATCAACCTCCCAAGCGATCGCTATTTCGGGCTGCTCAGCGATCTCTGTGGTCGCTTGGCCAAATCAGGAGTTCGGCGACCAGGAAGGATCTGGCTGTCTGGAGGACGAGGTTTCATATCCCTTCAGATGTGGATCTCTTTGTGCCGGCCGAGAATGAGAGAGCCTATCAGCCTCCGGAGGGGATGGTCGCTGTGAACGAAGCGATCATGGAGGCAGGGTTGCGATTTCCTTTGTCGTTCGTTGTCTCCCATCTGTTGGCTGCCTGGAATGTGGCGCCTCTCCAGATGACGCCAAATGCTTGGCTCCAGATAATTTGTACCCTCACCTTGTTCGGCGGTCACCGAGTGTACCGCCTTCCTTCGCCGTCGGAGATGAACCACCTTTTCAAGCTTACGGTTCAGAAAGGGTCGGTCGGAGGCTATCATATACAAAGCCGATCCGGGCGGGTGATCCTTGGAGTCCCGAACAAGGCGCGGGGCGATCCGGCGAAGTGGTTCTGGGTCGCTGGTGCCTGGAAAGCCTCAGCGAGCGACAATCCCACTGGCGAGCTGGAGATTCCCACTGGTTTTCGGGAGAGAAATCCCGGTAAGGGTTCAGACTCTCCCTTAGTTCGGATATGTTCTGAACTGATCTAATTTCATTTTGTTTTTGCAGGTTTCCACATTTCGGCGATCGAGGAGTTGCCTTTTGATTTCCTGGTCGCCTGGGAGCGGATACGAAGTTTGTCGGACGACGACTTGAACGCTATCCGGATCAATAAGGAGAGTCGCTGGTTGTCCGCTCGCCTATTCCGTTTTCCGAGACATCTCTCGGTCTCAGGTACGAATTTCTACGGCCTCCATTTGCTGGGAGATCGTCCTTTGGAGGAATATGACAAACTATGGCTTGATTGTTCTCATTTCTAGAGGTTCGTTTTCCTCGCTTTGTGGAGCCCCCAACGGAGATTGCTATGTCGAACCCTGTTGTTTTGGGTCGTCTCCGCCAGACGAAGTCATCGCGGGCTCCTCATGTGGCGTTACCTATCATCCCGGAGGCGGAGCCTCGCATGAAGCCGATCGTGGCCGAGGAGGAAGTCCGGGAGGAGGGGCTTCGGATAAATCGCAAATGGCAGAGGTCGGGAGAGACTCCAGTTTCTGCCCCTGCCAGTGAGGTGCCGATCGCCGCGCCTCCGATCACCGTTGTTCCTTCGGAGAATGAGCCAGCTCCCTCTGCGGCTTTCCTGCGGGAGATGGCGATCGCCGAAGCTGAGACCCCTCGCGGGAAGCCATACTTCGGTCGCGATCCTGAGAGAGCCGAGAGGTAGACTTTGCTTGCTGAGTTGAAACTTGTCATTTGCGTGGGAGATGTGCTAATTTTGTTGTTTTGATGCAGGATCCGTCGCACAGATCCATCTTGCCCGCCGATGATGTTGGATTTCTTAGTGAGCTGATCTCTTCGCCAGTCCTATGACATCCCGCAATACGTCAACCGGGCCGTTTCTGCTCTACCTAAGGCCTGGACGACCGATCTAGATGCGATCGCTCGTCAGCGTTCCAGGAGTACAATGCAGGCTATTCTCGCCCTTTCTCTTCAGACGGCGACCATGGCTGCCCAGGCTGCGCAGGAGTTTGAGGGGCGTCCTTCCACTATTCGCCTGCAGGCGGATCTCGAGGCGGCTCGGAAAGAGAACGCCGAGTTCGCCGACAAGATTGTGGCAGTGGAGAAGGACTCTTTGGAGGCAGCTAAACGGGCGAGCCAAGAGCTTGAGCTGGCGAGGAAGGATGCCGAGATGTCTCGGTTGACGGTTGACCGATTCCGAGACCGAATGACAAATGTCGGACGTTCGCAGAAGGCTGCTGAGACGGAGGCCGATCGACTGAAGGTGACCGTCGCTCGGCTGAATAGCGAGCTGGCGGATTCGAGGGAGAAGATAGCTGCGAGGGAGGCCGAGCTCCAAGGATCGCAACAGGCGATGGCGGAGTTGAAAGGGGAGGTAGAGGCAACCAAGGTCAATCCCTTCCTTAACTTGGAGTTTGTCAGCAAGTTTGCCTATTATATGGCGTTCGCTGACTCGATCCGAGCTGCTAAGAACGGAGGGCTGAAGGTCGGCCCTCTTGCTGAGAATTTCAAGGCGTATGCGCTGGAGCATCCTCTCCATCCTGCTTTCTCCTTGCCGATTTTGGATCTCTCGGAGCTTGGTGTGGATTTGAGCTGGTATCCGACTCCGGCGAACCTCGTTCATCCTGACGCTCCGGAGGATGGGGAGGCTGCTCCGGAAACTGGGGAAGGGTCGCAGGTCAATCCGGCGGTTGAAGGCGAAAGCCAGGCGGGGGCCTGAGGCTCTTCACTCTTGTTTGCTTTAGCTTTTTGTCTCGTAGTTTTGTAGCTTTCTTTTTGTAGTACTTAGGCCTTCGGGCGACCTTGTATGTACTTATGAAACTTCAAGAAATGAAATGAATGTTTGATTCTCCGATTTATCACTTGAATGATTGCTATTTTTGAGTCTTTGTTTGACTTTGTACAAATGTGTGAGGAGAGATCGTTAAGAGTGTAGTTCCAAATGAATTGATAAACTCATAAAAATAACTTTTACAACAAATTCGATCGCTACACAAACATCTGAATAATGCCGATCTTCGTATGTCGTTGAATAGGGACGATCGTCATGTATATCTCCGCACTCTTCCCCCTTGTTTTTATTCACTTAGTGAAAGTAAGGGGATGAAAATAATTCGTCGAGTGAGCGGTCTTCAACTTTGTCGAATCCTCGAGGACGGTTGTCCATCTTGAGGAACCGTGCATAGTCGCGGAGTTCGATGGACCGACTCCATGACCATGTCTTGTGCGCGAGCGACATCGTCTGTTTTGTGACTCATTTTATTGTGAGGGTCCTCTGTTAGGCTGCGCCTCGCCTCGTATTTAAACGAAGGGCGTGCGGTCTTGGTCTAGAGGAGTCCTTGCGCGGAGCGTCGTCGGATTAATCAAATCCACTTCCGCGGCTTGATAGCTCTGCTTCCACCTCGGCCCTCCATGAAGATGGCGAACCTCGACGGTGTACGTTGAGATGGGGGTAGTGGCACGTCGCATTGTCCGGGTTCACCATGTTAGATGATGAACCTTTGAGAGCGGGCGATCGTGTCCACTGATTAGTTTTTGAGGGCCCTCAGACTACGCCGGCCTCGTATTTAAACGAAGGGCAGGCGATCTTGGCCCAAAGGGACCTTGCATGGCCGAAGCATCCGGTTCCATTGACTACCAGGACCATGGATGTATGTTGTGCGGTGGAGGCGATCTCGTGCCGTAGTCCACCATGTTAGATGATGAACTGTAGATGGCGAACGAGTCCTCTGGTTTTGGTGATGTTGCTTGATAATGGCGATCGGGCTGGAAGACTGGTGATCGTCGTTCGGGCGCCGATCGCGCTGCTCATAGGCTAAGAAGAAACATTTGCCTGGACAGAAAGTCTGCGGCCTTGGCTCGGAAGATCGCGTAGGTCGAGGGTTGGTCTTTCGTAAGATGCCTGTACATAGGCGAAAGACCATGGAATCCTCCTAGGACCACGTAGAGGGCGATCTCATCGCTTATGGGCTCGCCGTTGAGGATGATCTCATCTACCCGGTCGATGTAGTCCGAGTCGGACTCTTCTTCCCCTTGTTTGATTGGCATCATGCGATGGGGACCTTCTGGACGAGCGACCTTGGTGGCGAAGTATGTTGTGAAGTCGTTCGCCAGTTGATTAAAGGAACCGATGGATCGAGGCGGCAATGAGGTGTACCACCTGTGGGCAAGGTCGTCCAGCGTCAGAGGGAACATTCGGCACCGGGTCGTGTCTGATGCCCCACACCCGGTCATGTAGATGTTGAACTTGCTCAGGTGTGTTTCGAAGTCTGATCTCCCCTCGTACAAAGGTGTTTGCGGAGGAGCGATCTTGTGCTGCACGGGGGCGAGCTCAACGTGGACCGCGAGCGGCTCGCTCGGCCCAGCGATCTTGCTCTTGGCGCCTGTCCCAGATTCCAGGAGCGCCTTTATGTCGTCGAGCTGGCGTTGCATCGCGGCCATCGTTGTAGCTTGGTCGCTCGTGAATCGGCTTTTGGAGCGGGAGCCGAGGCGATCGTGTACCGATCTCCTGACTCCGCTGCTGCCGACCTCGGCTCTTGGGCGAGGGGGAGCCAGATGGCTGGCCTGCCTTCTGGGAGTTGGATACGCCGAACTCCTGGTGACGGACTCGAGCTCCGTCGTCTCGTGGCTGGGGCCGGACTGCCCCGGTCGCCAAGATGGGTCGCTGCCTAGACGATCGAAAACATAGGTGCCCCGGTTGGCGAACGCCTCTTCTTGCGAATGGGAGCCTCCTGGCGATCGCTTGGTCAGTAACGCCTTGTACTTCCGTTTGGTCATGCGGCGGATGGCCGAGGGGGTGATAGCAGGCGGCGCGTCGAGAGCACTCCGTCGCTCCTGTAGGATGGCCATGGCCTCCTTGATCTGTTCCGCAGTTTGGAACTGATCGAGCGAGAGGCTTGGGCCGTCCCTCAGGGGCGGGATCGAGAGTCTCGGACCGCGGCGGCTACCCTCTGCCATCGGCTGTGGCTCGGACTGAGATGGAAGGAGGCGTCTGGTGGATCGGCCAGCGGCTTTCTTCGATGTGGAGGCGGAAGACATGATTCTGAAAGCTTTCTCTGAAGAACAGTGAATGTTTCTTCAGGTATATGTCCCGGAGAACAGTGAGTGTTCTTCGAGACGGTAGGAATAAAAATGAGGGTTAGATGCCCTCCTTCTAGCGCCAATTGTTGCTACCCAAAATATTATCCGGAGATAGATATTGCTGGAATGGATGGATAGCAAACAAATGCGAGAACACTTCCGTGGGAAAAGTAAATAACACAAGATTTGCCGGGGTTGTTAGTCCCGGACTTGAATGCTCTCGCGAGATATTATTAATACAAATATTCGGGGATACAAGTATTAATATAAGAATACAATTACAATGAGTGTAAGAATTCTTGTTATCTTAGCTAGTGAGCGTGTAGATTGCCGGAAGAACCCGATATGATGCTCTGTGAGTTCTTGTAACAACGAAGATGAACTGTGACGGCGGTGAGAGATCGACAGTCTCTCACGGCGTGTATTAGATGTATGCTTGAGCTCCTGGGCTTATGAATCTCTTCGTATCTGCACTGTGGAGACTTCTTGCCTCTGCTGACCGTCTTCTGGATGAGAGGTTCTGAGAGAGAAATCCTGAGGTAGATTCCGGAGAGAAAGCTGGGAGCTTGATGGTATGTATGTTCTTCTGTATTTCCGTGAATGAATTCGGAATATAAGTGAACCAATCGGGAAGCAAAGCGGAACCTTTTCCGTAAGGAGGAGGTTCTCTATTTATAGGACTGGATATGCCGGGCGATCGCCTTTCTTTGTATTATAATAAGCGGGCGATCGTCTTATAGACATGGGCTTGTCCCCTTAAAGTCCGCGGAGTTGCTTTGGCGCCGCGCGGTCCAATGAGAAGCTCGCACGCGTCTCGAGTCGTCACACGGCGGTCCCACTTCGTAACTTTCGCGGCCTGTCGGTGGGTGAGGTAGGTGACAGTCAAGGCCAAGGTCTTATCTGTCAGCGCCTTTTGTGGATCTGCACGTGGGTGCTGTTCTGAGATCCAATCTTCGATGACTTTGCCGTGCGATCGTCTCTGTTCGGGGCGTAGGTCGGTTGCCCTTATCCGGGCACTAGAGTCGATCGCCAGATGCCAAAGGGCGATCGCCTTGGGAGTCGATCGCTAGGTACTTGATGGTGGGCTGGTATCTTCGATTAGGCGAGTTAGCCATAGTTTGATTGGTGTGGACTCGGTCGCTCGGCCTTGTAGTCGATCGCCTGTCGAGTCGAATAAATCTCGATACAACACCTTGTACATGTTAAAATATTGGAGCATCTTCTGGGCATAGGTAGACTAGTGGATAAGAATTCCGTAAACTAGATGTTTTATATGAATGCCTCGAACGAAACGAGTTTTTCCAAGCTATTTCATCTCAGTTTTCAAGTATCCAATGATTTCTTAATCAAGAGTGACGATTACGTTCATGTACGATGATCGCAAATCTCGGAACTTATTTTTTTATAAAGACACAGGACACAATTCATCATTCTTATAACCTTTCCAATCAAGTAGTCACACAAACGGTTATAGCGCATCCTTCCAGACTTCAATCCATAAAGTGAGCATTAAAACGAATTGTGTACACATTCTATGGTCTAGAGTCACATGATTTGGGTAATGGAATTTTCACTCCTTCGAAAATTATTAGGCTAATCAAACAGTAGAATGTGATAACGCCCATTATGGGAGAGTACAGGTCCCCGTAATTAATAGCAATGCATAGTGATAAACCTTGTGCACAAGACGATCCATGTACCTTAGGACTTTGTCATTATAGTAATAGAGCGACTTAGTGTGGGCGAGATTACTACCATATCTGGGGTGATTCTTCAAGATTAATGGTTGTTGTATGGGAGTCATGCATTTGGCTTTTGGCACTATACTTCAGAAAGTGAGAAGTTATATAATTTATTATGACCATTATGCCTTTAGTACAATTATGCAATTATAATTGTGTTATCCAAAGGTTTTCTTAATATAGGTTCAGTTATTTAACGAAAATCGCACATGATAATTCATTCCCTTTACAGTATTTTATTTGCCGTTTTACAGTAGCTACAATATCCTTTTATATTTTCTTATTTTTGGATAGGGTTACTCCACTTGACTATCAAGTCAGTAATTGGTATGTCATGTACCCGAGTCCTTGATGCAATATGGACTATTGAGCAATACACAAACATGTGTGGATAATTTGAAAATAATATTTGTGTTATTTACTTATTTATCTCTTATATATTTACTGGATTACTAAACACCGCCGTAAATTACTAGCCACTGCCCTATAATTTACCTTTTTGCCCTTAATTCATATTAAGCACATTTGTAATCCTAATTTCTTAATATTTTTCTCTCTCGACCTATGGTAAAGACCCCACTAGCCGCAGCCGCACCGCCGCCGCACAGCCGCCGTCCGCCGCCGCACCGCCACCGTCCGCCGCCATGACCGGAAAAGGAAAAGCTCCGGTAACTAATTTTTTCCGTTTTACTGGTTCTTTGGCCGCGACCGCCGTTTCGGAGTGCACGGCAGAGGCCGCGACCGTTATTTTATCACAGGCGTCCGACGATGACGCCTGGCCATGGCACAGGCGTCCTCCGATTCCGCCTGTCCATGGCGCATGCGTCCAGGGCGGACGTGCATCCAGTGGTATAGACGTCCAAGTCGGACGTCCAAACCGTGCACAGGCGTCCATATCGGACGCCTAGCCGCTAGAGTAGGCGTCTGTGACGGACGCTTGAACCATGGTTGTGGCGTCCAGACCAGACGCCCCTGTCTTGGTTCAGGCGTCCGTCACGGACGCCCCAATCATTTTTCTGTCAACTATCACGATCAACAAAAAAAGAAAATCAACTATCAACAATAAAGATCAACAAAAATGAAAATTTTAATAATTAAGGAACATACAACAAATTCATTTTTACATCATACCGACTAATCTATTCCATTTTTCTCTCCTGCTCGTATACAAGTTCTCCCAGTCACCAACACTACTATCATGGAATCTAAACCAGTTAGTCACTATGGGCGGTACAGGAAAATTAGGCATTAAATCTAGACGAATAAAATATTTGTATGTATCTCCTAAATGACAA
The DNA here is from genome assembly GCA_033398695.1 of Orobanche coerulescens. Lineage (NCBI taxonomy): Eukaryota > Viridiplantae > Streptophyta > Magnoliopsida > Lamiales > Orobanchaceae > Orobanche > Orobanche coerulescens. The sequence goes on from CM065812.1 coordinate 18,933,921, forward strand.
ATGACAATCTCTTGGCTAGGCCGTGTTGCCGTTGAGGGTGCTTTCAACGGCAGCACAGTGAGACATGAAAATAAAGATCTACCGTTTCTGAATCCGAGTAGTATGACGGCGGCATTGAAAATAGTAGCAATAGAGAATAAATCTTCAGCAACAACCATCCAATGATCCGATCCACACGCACCACCATCCCATGTAATACGTCGAACCTCAGGTTCAATCCCATCATAGTAGATCGATCGGTAGAGTGTACAGTTAGCCATAATTTCATTTGCAATGCTTACACGTACAATACGCCATTTATCTTGGTCGACAAATATGTAGTCGGCGATAACACGAAATCCACAATTACCGTCTCCGGGCACATCGAGATAACCTTCAACAAACGGCAAAATAATTCCCGGTATCTTGTCGATATGGTGATAGTTACCAATCTCCACTCGGTGGTGTGCATCTGCAAACACATATTCAATATATTACATATTATCGAAATAATATCAAACTTAAAAAGCATATCACGAGTATTACTAAATTTGTTCATACCCGATGAAGAGGCATTGTGGACTGATGCAGAAGAGCTGCGGCCACGACCAATGGATGAGCGGGAATGGCCACGACCCCTTTGGCTATACTCCCAACCACTAGGATCGCGTTTAGTCGATGAACTTCCTCTTGGTCGACCCTTAACTGCCGTATTCACTTGTGGTTCAACGTAACGCGTTTGATCAGGGTGAAGATGATCGTGGATAATAAGTGATACGTTACGGACAACTGCAGGATCGCTCTGTCTGACCTCATCGACAAGGGCCTGGAAGTACCACTGGTCCTCCGATTCAGCACCGATAGAAGGATCGACAAATTCGGTCGTGTCCACACCATCACTAATAATAAGTGTTTGCAAAATATGTGAAGACGACTAATACTGCATGGGGTCCGAGATTCCATAAGTCTCTTGAGCTCACACGCACAAGGAATCTGATGGGTGGTTTGGACTGCACAACCGCAATGATGGTACACTTAATCACTTAATTCTCTCATACGTGTCAATTCATTCGACAGTAACCGCAGACAATGATGGGAAACACGACAGCGCAAGTAGTTGAACGGAAAACCAGAGTACACCACGCCTGAACGCAAAATTTTCAACTTCTCTAACACCCACGCATAGCTCGATTCGGTCTCATCTTTCATAATTGCATAGGCGATTAGGAAGTTCTTGTTACATGGAGTCATCCCGACTATCTCGAGAAATGGCATCTTATACTTATTCGTTTTGTAGGTAGAATCCATGCCAATGAACCATCTGTAGGTCCGGATTAAGTTGATTGATGTTGGATGTGCCATGAACACGTGGGTATGATTTGTATCCTGGTCTGCGTCCAATGTACGTAGTTATTCGTCACACCCAAATGGTGAAACCGACCGACGACATCTCTTTCTTCAAAATCATGCTTCCTCAAGTGGTCTCTATAATTATAGATATGTCGTCTAGTCGGTTTGTCCTCGGAAATTTATTCGAATGGCCGCCAAGATGGCACACGGCTGCTTGAGCAAAGACTCATCTCACGAACAACTTGTTTGGCGATTTACTCACCACTCATTTGACGATGCCCCTCCTGATATACAATAAATGAGTGATTGTGCATACCCTTACTCCCAGAGATCGGTCTCGATTATCCAACCACTCAAGTCATGCAATTGTTCGGCCTTTATCCGAAATGTACACTTGCATGCTTTCGTCTTTGTGTCCTTTCGAGCAATGACATCCAAATCTCTTAATACCCTCTGCACTGCTCACCACTACATCTCAATAGCTTTGTCTTTCCTTTATTCTTATGCGACGAAATGATCATCTCGAAACCAATTTGAAGAGCAATTTTTTCGCCCAACCAATCGCATCACAATCACTAGCGAATATTTCGTCATTAACGAAATAACCACTATAATCAACGCCGTCACCTTCAAATTCTTCCAATATAACTGAAATTTTTAATTGTGAATGTTAATAATAATACCAATAATATTATTATTAAAATTTAAAATCATGCAAAAAGGGTCCAGACGTCCAAAATTGCTGGACCATGGCCGAGGTCTGTCTTGGACCACAGCCACAAAAGCGTCTGAATCGGACGCCTAGCCATGGCACAGCGTCTGAATCGGACGCCCGGACCATGGTCCAGCGCTGGTTTAGACGCTAGACTCTAGACGAGCGTCGTGAGTGCACGCCGTACCATGGTCTGTGAATCATGACGCCGTACCATGGAACAGGCGGAATATTCCGACGCCTGCGTCATTTTTTCCGAAAAATTACCTCTAGGTGTGAATTCTCGTCCATTTTCGTAGTTGTCGATGATATTGACGATATATATTTGATTGTGTGTTCTGTAGAATAAATGAAAAATTGTTTCTATATTTCAATTCGAAAAACTTGTGTGTTGGTGTGTTGGGTAGAAATAATGAAAAATTGTGAAATGAACAAAAAGGTAATATTATAAAACGGTGTCTAGTAATTTTGGACGGTATTTAGTAATACCTTATATTTATTATGTGTGTATATTTCCGTCGTGCGAATGATAAACTCAAGTTAGCTCATTCTGTTTGGTACATAGAGCACTATTGAGAATCTTTTCCTTTATTTAATGGGATAAGGAATATTACATAATAACCGGATCTATTATCCATATGAAAAATAATACAATCACAACCGTTGTAACGATTGTGATTGTTTTGAACTATTGATTATATGGGTGATGGGGTAGGTGATGGAATAAATAATGAATTTAGTGATAAATGTGTAATGAGATGGTGTGTTGTAAAGTTTGATTGTGTAAATTGATTGTATATGTAGCATTGTTGTATCCATATTACATACCAATCTCAAATTTGTAAACCAAATTTACAAATTCTACTAATCTATATTGATTTGTAATATGATGTTCTCGTCAACCTAATATTGTATAAGATGATATATCCATTAATTTATTCTTCGATATTTCTTTTGACCAATATTCTTTGATATTTTTAACAATTGTTAATACCACCAATACTATAAGAAACTGAAATCAAGTGTTTTACACCACCCGCAAGGGTAGTCAAATTGGTGGAGTAGGTGAGCGCGAAACTGAAAGGTCACAAGTTCGATTCCCCCTACCAACACTTTTTTGGTTGAGTCACGTAGCGCTTTAATGTGATTTACATGGTTGGCGTAGTTCTGGCAATGACACGCCCACTGAGGGTTTATCCAAGACTGCACCAAGAAGAGCGCGCAGGCCTCGTCATAAAAAAAAGTATTCCAGTACACCTATTTTTAGACATGGTAACAAAATTCGAGTGTGAAATATAATTCGGAGATATTAATTTTTCAGAGTTCGAATTTTTTTTCAGAAATAGAACATATAAAATCAGAAAATAAAGTTGGATCAACTAATTGGAGTGAATCATTTGCAAAAATATCGACTTTAATATGTTTAATACTACTTTCGAAAACCTAGATTATGTTTTTTATTTTTATTAATTATATTATGGTTTACTGTTATTTGTCGTTAATTCTTTTAAGTTTATCAATTAATTTAAGTATTATTTAGTTACTAAGTCGATATATTTTTAGTTAAGGAGGATTCTATTTTTTATACGTCGGTATAGTCCATTAAGCGTATTCGAATTTTACGTGCATTTTTTTTTTTTAGTTTCAAATTTTGTACAATTTCCATTTGTATTTTTTTTTTTAATCGTGATTTCTTGACATTGCAGTCGATGAGTATAATGCGGCACTGAAACGGAAAGTCGGAAACATAGAGTTGACTTGAGTCAGCGATAAGTTTTATACTTCCTCTTCTCATTTTTATTTATAAAAAACACTCTATTACACACTATTTATATAATAACATTCGATCACAATTTATTCTACTAATATAAAAATAAATTTTAACATGATAAAATATTGAATTAGTCTCAATAAATATTTTAAACTTTACTATTAATGATCAAATTTTATACATTGAACTCCGAAAAAAAGTACAATAAAATTGAACATACGTAATACATGATAAAAATTCAAGTATAAAAAACTCAAAAAATGAAAGATTATCTTTTGTTTCTAAGAATATGAAAATTAATAGATACGTATTTCCTAATTTGGATATTAAAATAAAAATAATATCTATAATTATTCGAATAACATAAATAGTAAAGATATTGGCAATATAATTATAATAAAAAAACAGCTTCCGAAAAAAAAAATAGAATCCAAAAGAATAATAATATAGAAATTGTGATTGCCATATCCCACACTTTCTACAATTTTATTACTTATATAGAAATAATATTTATATTTTAAAAATATTTTTAACTGTCCTTTTTCATTCCACTATTTATTTTGACATTCTTCAGAAAATTATTTGTAATTTTATATATTTCATATTTTTGGAATTTATATTAATAAAACTTTTAGTTTAAAAAGTATATTTAAAACAAGAGACATTTTCTAAATATGTACGTATTTGAATAGATTAAAATTATATTTTTTATAATCGCTGTATGAATTTATTTATGTTTCGTTATAAGTGTTCCGGGAATTATTATTCCCGTGATGTGTCTTACCTAATACTGATTGTAGATACATAGACGGAAGGTTCTAGATCCTTCTAGAGGTAGTAGGATCCTATTAGATGTCTTCTTGCTCCCAGGAATCACATGTATGGAAGGACTCGTTGTAATCTTATATAAAGGCGTCTATCAGTGTTATGAATACGATTGATTTCTTTGTCTTTTCTTTCTCCTCAAACACGTTATCGCACGTAGCTCGAGCGAAAAAAAAAAAAATCGGCCAGCGCCGAAGCCGCCGGGCCGCCGGACCCACCCGCCGCCGTCTGCGCAGCCACCACCGGGCCCCACCCGCCGCCTTGCCGCCGCCGCCCGCCCAGCCGCCGGGCCGCCGCCTCGCCGCCGGACCACCGCCGCCCGCCGTCTGCTGCCAGCCACCACCGGACGCCAGCCACTACCGCCGCCAGCCGCCAGCCGCCGGCCGCCGCCGCCAGAATCGCCCAGGCCGTCAGACCACGCCTCACGCCGAGCCGCCGCCGCCGAATCGCCCAAGCCGCCAACCACGCCCGATTCTGCTTGCCAACCACCGCGCCTCACCATGCCGGCTCGATCCAGTCCAGTTGTGGCCGAGTTGCCGACCCGATCTTTCGGCGATCCGTTTTCATCCAAGTCAGCTGTTGCCTAAGTGCGACCCGTCCGATCGAAGCATCGCGGATCGTCGAAGCGGTTTTATGCACGTGATATTTAATGCTTGAAAACCTAGTGCAATCGAGACAAAACTTATCAAAATCGAAAAAAAAAAAGCGAGAGACGAGAATTTCGCGCGTGAATTTTACGCGCAGCGATCGTCGAAAATCACGTTTCCCGTTTCGTTAACCGTCGGATCGGTGTGAAATTTTGGCAGCAACTTCCCAACACAAATATCGTATATTCAACGATGGAGATCGGATTACGTGTAATATTGGTTACTGAATCTACTGCCGAACAGAAGCAGATTTTTACGAAGAAATTTGGAGATCCGACTCATCCAATACCGAAATTTGCATCGCGCGCTCGAGTCCTTTGGCCGGTGTGAGCCCGGTAGCCCTATCCGGCGTTTCTCAACTCTCCATTTTTTTTCCTACTCAATGATTCATTTGTTCATTAATTTGTACACTTATGAATCTTACATGTTTATGTTTTACGTGTATATAGGAAAATACGTCGCTCATGATGATGTGCACGCTATGGAGAAAAAGCCATATTTATCCGTTCGAGGATCAAAGTAAATATAGAGCGAATGCACGGAAATATGTTGCTCATATGGAGAGAATCTCCCGTTCAAGGATCAAAGCATATATGAAACCAAGTACCCGTAAGACTTTATTAAAGTTCTCGTTTTTCAATTCCTCTCTTTTGGGAAATTTTTTTTTGGGGGGGGGGAATTGGGTATTTGGGTTCTTTATCTCCCACGCTACTTTGCGGTGGATGAGACAATGAGAGGTGGTATCACTCTCGGATGTCGAAGTAAAGCGTGTGGCGATCTGGGGAGTCACGGATAATTGTTGAAAGTCGATAGTTGTGGTTGTTGCATACACCACGTTTTGGGTGCGATTTGATGTCGCCGTTTTGTCGATTTTAAACCAACAATTAAATAAAACGAACATTGTCAGTAACGGTAAAGTTATGACTTGTTCATGATTAGTCACGGATTTGTGACATACAAATGGGACAAACATCGATTGCGACGGATATGTCGTGGTTAAAATCGATTTGTGACGGAATTGTCACGTTGAATTGAGCGACCACCACGTTGGTCTTGACCCAATCCCATACTTGGAAAACACCATCTTTCACCTTATTAAAAATAAAATATTGCATGTGGGTGTAGACATGTATCGTCTCCTTGCAATATGATATATGGAAGAATGTACGAGTAATTCTCATGAATTTTAACATGTAAGGCAATGACATATTGCGGTAAATACATGAATTCGTTGACCTCGATTATAGTTCGTATGACTATAGGTCGAATACTTTTCCGAGTATTTGTAAAGGCATGTGCCTTATACATTTGACTATGTTTAGTCGATCTTATTGGATGGTCAAGGCGAGTTGGTTATGGTATATTCATTATGTCTCATGGTTCAAAATACTTAATTATGATGCACGCGTTGTATCCATATAACATGGCTATTATGACGTATGCTTGCAAATTGAGAATTAAAATACTTGGTTGATTGATGCACTTCGGTGGATTTTGTCTACACTTTTGATCATGACTAGCGCATCCTTCTTGGTATTTGTTTATGCTTTGAAAGTTCAAACGGAATCGGTGGTTTTAAACGGCCATTTGTCAGACATTCCTACTTTCTCTGCAAGTATACCAAGTTGGAGTTACCGAAAGGATCATTAGTCGAGATAAGAAATCGAACACCTGCTGCGTTTAAACGCACATATGGTGTCATTGCCATGTTTTGCATCAACACTTATGCCATTGGATATGGTCTCAACCTTGTTTTCTCACTAAACTTGGGAAAAACTAAACAGACAATTAAAACATGCACTGTGATCGAGTTTAATGATCCGTGTGGTGCACAATATATGGATAGAAAGATACGGAAGTCTAGTTTCGGAACATCGACCGTTCGTCCATATCCTTCCTAACAAGGGAGTTATCGCTGTTTTAGTGAACAAAGGTCAAGCTGCGCGAATTTTATTTCAGCGATTATGCTAACTTTTGTCCCAACCAACTTGGTTCCCATCTTGAATTTGCAAGTGATCTTATGACACATATTTTTCAACCTCTTTACGGCCGAATTTGCCATAGATGATGCGATTTTGGTATGTGTTGTACGCTAAACTATCATCTTTCAAATGTTGAAAAAGCTTTCCTTAGGGAAGCCCAAAATACGCACCCTTATAAGAAGGTCGGCGTGTGCATGGTAGTGTTACACCATGCTTGTGTCGTAATTTTGCCCCTTAGGCATATAACCTTGCCATGTTATGCACTCAATATGATAGATCATTTTGATCATATCAAGTATAAAATCTCTATGTTGTTAGAGTGTTCGCTATGCTTATATTTGTAAAATTTTGCAAGCGAAATTGAGTGCGTATTAAGCTATTTTCAAGGAACGCGATATTTTGGATTTCGGTTTATAAATCCATTGTGACTATGATGAGTAGGTCATCACAATCAATGAGCGGTATGATGCTCAAGTTGTTGAATGCCGAATGGCGTTTTCTAGTCACATATGTTCGTAACAATTGAACCATGTTATGACTCGATGATATATATGCCAAAGTGTATCACTCATAGCATCTCATTGTGATTTGTGAGAATAAAATCTTATGCATCACTTGTATTGGATATGTGAAAAGAAAAATATTCATGAGTCAATATGGTCCTTGCATCGGTTTTGGTAACCGGAAGATGTATTGGGACATTGACACATTTAGGCTTTAATAGTCAGGAGTTTGGGCCAGTTTGATGATCCATATACCACGGTATTGTCATGGACATCATTTTCTTTGAACAAAGAAACTAATTGGATCAAAGACACCAAAGTACGTTGGTGGAGTTGTGAGCAAGGCTCATGACCGATGATGATATTTATGTCATCCGCGTCTTGCTTTCATAAGCATGTGTGACGCCAAACCCCCCCGATGATCCTTCTTAGCCATGTTCATTTATTAAAGCCTATTCTTTGGCACGATTAGGAGATGACACCCTCATATGCTAAAGAGAATAATGTAGCGACTCGCATAAGCATGGTGCTGAGTCCTCCCTTTTCACCGAGTCCTTATACATACATGATCATAAGTATTAGCCTAGGTGGCTTATGATGCTATGATGGTGTCCACAAATGGTCGTACTCAAATAATAACATTTATATGTTATGTTGTTCCTTTGACAATGATTGATAAGTTGATGAAACCTGAGTTATGGTTGTCCAACTTGTGGACCAGTCATTGTAAAAGTCGGTTCACCCACTTTTAGACCAAGTCTTAAAGTGAAATTTTAACAAGTACTTCCTAACATCCAAGGATACCTTCTCACAAACTTCGGTACCATTTGGAAACTTGGAAGGAGGTGAACCACTTAAATGAAGTTTTCACATACCACCGGCCGTCTATTAACCGGATTCGATGTCATTTCGATCGGTTTTTTAACCACAAGGTTGATGGTTTTGGAATTCTAAACACCCGTTTATACATGCTCACGAAAATTTTGAGGTGTTTGGGGATGGTGAAGGGAGTGAACTCTTCAAGAAAGCACTAGAGGTTCGATAAAACCAACGGCCTATCATCGGTTCAATCGTTTCTTTATGTTCGATCCGGTGGTGCATGGTGGCGGTTTTGTTGGATTCTCAAGACCCGAGAGCTACGGCTATGTAGCATAGGTCAACATGTCATATTCACCTATACCTATCATCATTCAAATGCTTAGTTACGAGTGTAACAATATGCATTTTGTTAAGCTGGATTGTGTTAACAATGAAAACCTTTATCGTCCATGTTCATGTGCCAAAGTGCGTCACCACAAAGCATTATGACGGGTTATAAATGATGAATTTGACATGCGCTTTCACTCATAGTCCGCTTAAAATGTACCTTGGCAGACGATCTCGTAAGTCACTTTGATGAGCCAGTCTTCCGTCGTTAGGGGAGATGCGACGATCATGTTCGAGTAGAACGACTTGGAATTGTCGTAGTTTGTCCCTACCGTGCCTCACCAAGTTCCCTAAAGTGACGAGATTAAATACATCCGCAAACATGTCTGCAAGGATTGTGTCGGTTATGGACGTTCGTCACCTATAAATGGTGATATGGTAACACCACAAATTGTGGTAGATGGTGTTACTAGGCCGTGGATCTCATCGAGTATTGGGATGCCACTTGGTTCGATAAATACTCTCGCTAAGAATGTATGCGAGTTTGGTACATGAAAACTTGATCATATGATCAAATGAACTCATCCGTCTCATGTGATTCTGGATTATAGTCATCATTGGGGGACGCCTCAATGAATGCCAATCCATAAAGAGTACTCTATGAATAAAGCCGGTTCATGAGGACGTGGAATGTGAGTTTAATCGAACCATACTTCGTTGAAAATCTACAACGTTGTAGCCTTGGCCTAAAATGGAAACATATGCGACTCCAGTATAAACAAAGTGATAGCCCTTTGTTGAAGTGGTACCGACACTCCAAAGATAAGATCTATCAGTATACTTTGTTAAAGCGAGTGAGAGAAAGAGTTAAACTCACCTCATGGCGCGAGGTTTCTCATGAACGCACTGGAATCGACTACGATGACACGAAACTTAGTTGTGCTATCGTAATGGATGTTATAGCATCCACTATCTTTTCAGTTAGATAGTTTCCCAAAAACTGAAGTGCAGCTTGAGGTTAAATCTTATCTTAGTGGGGAACTAAGTTAAGTGATAAAAAGGATCTCGTGGTGGATCAGACTCAAATCAAGTGGCTCCTGACCACGGAGTGCGACGACAAGTGATTGTCGGGAACGCATACTAAGTATATACTTGATTTGGAAGAGATATGAAGCTTTTGCGTGTAAAACTAAGGGTTTATAGTGATGTACTCTTATGAGACTAAGAGATTCCGCTAAATCCAAAGTTAAGAATGAAAGGATCTTGGGACACTTGATGATGCGTATTCATCAATCGGTTTAAGGCAATCTAAGGGACGGTTTCCCTAAGAGACGATAAAGTAATGCCTATATGATTCCCAATGACTAGTCGAAGTCATCATAAGACTTGGCTCACTTAAGTGATGATGCAGTCTTAAGAGAAAACTACGGTATTATGTACTCATGTTTGACTCGATGTACTCATTCGTAATAATCAGGTAAAGCCACCGTGATGATGGCTCAGGATGCGCTCACGCAATGTCTGCATGATTGACAAGAAGCTTGAAGCTTGCTCTATCTCGATAAAAGGACACTTGAAAATCGATGCAGAATCTGCCTGAATGTGTTGGTCTATCTCCCATATAACCTACAGGGCAGCTCACTTGATGGAAAATGGTGAAATTGGTGCCATTGGAAAGGTTTGTGTCTACTTTCCAAGGAAACCAACCATTTGATCACATCCATCATGTTGAGTGACATATGACTATTGTTGCAAAGTATGACGGGATATGTCCGGTAATTTGCTGAGTCAACTTCGATAGAGCTTTGTGATCTGCTCAGATCGATCTAGGTTACGTACTGTATGTGAATGAAAAGCTATGGGTGTCTAGTTTTCATAAGTCCTTACAGTTTCATTGATACCTATTGAATCGAAGAAGTTATGACTGATTTAGTGCATGGAGGTCAAGACTTTGGAAAACTTGATAAGTCTTTAGCGACTCTGCACTTTGGATGTGTCGCGCTCTTTTTGTCCTTAGACCAAGGTTTGTTTTTTCCCATTGGGTTTTCACTTGGTAAGGTTTTTAACGAGGCGACCTATGAGAACATCCAGACAATGATGCGTTGTATTGCTCAACTTAGACCAAGAGGTATTTTTCCCACTGGGTTTTCCTTGGTATAGTTGTGAGGGCAACTTGGCATCGACTCCTATGATTTGAGGTACTCGTGAGTCGTTATGTATACATCGGGGAGTATACACGACATGTTATGTTGGTGCGTTGCAATCTTTTCTCATCAAGCCTTTGTTTTTCCCATGGGGTTTTGTTTTGGCTTGGAATAGGTTTCTGAAGGCAACATCTTACGCACCATTGTTGTATTAGTGCTCGACACGGAGTGTTAGGAATTATTATTCCGTGATGTATCTTACCTAATGCGATTGTAGATACATAGATGGAAGGTTAGATCCTTCTAGAGGTAGTAGGATCCTATTAGATGTCTTACCTTATCTAGGAATCCTATGTATGGAAGGACTCTCATTGTAATGCCTGTATAAAGGCCCCTCTATCAGTGTTATGAATACAATTGATTTGCTGTCTTTTACTTTCTCCTCAAACAATAAGTTAATTATGTGGAAACTCGAACCTTTTTTGGTATTTTGGTACTTAATCACCATATCTCATAATTATAATAAAATATGGGATAGAAGATACACCTGCTGTTGATGTAGCTTGGAGGAACTTTGTTACAATAAAAATCAGATGTTTCGCACCGCATAAAATATTCTCTTATTAGAAAATAATTTCTCGATCTCTAAATTTATTTTCGATGATTTTTGATATGAGTATCATATTAGCGTAATATTAATAAAAGACTTATTGAGTGTATTATGGGGTGTAATATAATTTAAGAAAGAGTATCATATTAGCGGAGTGTTAAGTCAATTAGTATCAATTACAATAATACATTTTCTAGACATACCGAAAGAAAGTAGGAATAAATTTTGGGGACGAAAGCAATATGTGATTAAATCTTAATATATGTGTCTGTGTGCAGTGTATGTTTTATTATTTTTAGTTATTATAATTAAATAAATATCATAATTTATTTTTATGTAAGCAATAAATGAGTTAATATATTTTTATTTTGCATCAATTAATTTTACTGAAAAAAGTATTCATATTTTTTTAATATAATTTTTTTGTGCAATCGGTCATTATTGTAAATCCATAATGTATGTCTTGAAAATTGCGAAGTAAAAATTAATTTGATATATTTTTCATTAAAAATAAATTTGATTAAAGAAATATAAACATTTAAAATTTTAAGCTAAAAAAATAAAGCAAGGATTTTTCTATTGATAGATGAGTATAAGTTGTGGATTAAAACTCCCACAATATGTGTCTAGAATTTTATTTTATTTTGAATTTAAGAATACATCTCCATATGTAAACTTTATTTTAAAATAAAAAAATCAAAAAACTTACAAAGTGACATGTGTCACGACTCTCTTTTAATAGAAGTATAGATGTGTTGTATGCAAAAGTTTTTGGAAATCAACTCTCTGAGGCACCTTTTTGTGTTCAACAATTTTAAATATAAAACTTTTGCCTCCAATTTACCGAAAAAATTGCACTATACTGTAATAGGACGGAAATTACCACCGGGAATAATAAGACTACTTCGAGCTTATGCTTGGATTCTTGAAGATAGTCCAACCGCAGTTTCCATCCGAGAGTACCAACCACCAATTCGTGTGTGCTCTACCATGTCTCTACCGGACTTGAGGTAGCGAATGGGTTTTAAAACACCATAAACCGCCAGGTCAGCTAGGTTGGGTTTGGTTCCGCCTGGTAAAAGAATGTTAAGAAAGAAACTAACCAAACTTGTACACAAATTTCTAACCAGTAACAAAGATATTAGGGATAATTACAAGAACTACCCCCGAGGTTTGAGGTATTTACCAAAAAAAAAATGAAAAATTTCATGGATCCACTTTTTTTCGGTATCTTGGATCTATTATCCAAAAGAATGGAGAGCTAGATGACGATGTGGCTCTCAGAATAAAGGTAGAGTGGTTGAAGTGGAAGAGTGTCACAGGGGTTTTATGTGATCCTGACATGCCTCATAGATTAAAAGGTAAATTTTACCGCACGACAATTAGGCCTGCACTGTTATATGACACCGAGTGTTGGGCTGTAAAACAGTGTCACATTTAAAAGATAAATGTGGCGGATATGCGTATGCTACGATGGATGTGTGGTCATACAAAAAATGATCGGCTCAAAAATGAGATAATTAGAGAGAAGGTAAGAGTTCCGTCTATAGAAGACAAGACGATGGAGAATCGATTACGATGGTTTGGAAAACCTGTTGATGCCCCAGTGAGGAGGCTAGAAAGTTGGGGAACAAGTAATATTGTGAAAGATAGAGGAAGACCCAAGAAAATTTGGATAAAAATGATTGAAAATGATATGCGGCTTCTTGGAATTGGAGAAAGTATGGCGATGGAGAGACAAATGTAGCGGGAAGGAATACAGATGGTGGATAGAATCTGATTCTTTTTTTTCATTTGTATTTTGTTCCTATTTTCTTTTATTTCATGTTATCTTTTAATTTATTTTTCAGAATTTTTCATTTTTTTTCTTTTTTTTAACATTCATTCTCTTTTTTTTTTATTTGCTTTTTTCTCTTACTTTTTCCCCTCTTTTTTTCCTTTTATGTTATTTATGTAACGATCATTGACGGTTTCAAAATTTGATTCATGTTAGCCGACCCCAAATCATTTTGGGACTAAGGCTTAGATGTTGTTGTACAAAAACGCACACTTGAGGTTTGATTATGGCTTACATTTTAACCCAACAATTAGCTACCCTGATGGAATTTGCTAATGTCGTCAAATATTCTACACACACCCCTCTTAACTTCTCAATATATATAAATATCCCCAACTTTTCTTCTGTCTAATTATAATATTTACAGAAATAACAAGATGGAAAGTTGGGGTTACTTGATATTGAGCAAGGTTGGTTTTTGTAATCTCCAAACTTAGCTGGATTTTTCTTTAATATGGACAAACCTCGAGGGTACTTTTTGTAATTATCTCAAGATATTAAGTATAGCCACAAGGAGGCAGACAAACCTAGAAAATCTCGACCCTTGAGTGCATCCACCCAAGTTTCGGCAGCTTCATATAATGCAGCCCGTTCGTCGGTGATGTTATACTTTTTCTTCAATTTCTTAGAGACGAAGTACATTGCAGCTGCTCCGGCATATTTGGCTGTTATTTTCTCGGTAAAGCTGAAGTTACCTGCGTTCGATCGACAAAAAAGTGGGATTTCAATGTAAGAGACCTTGATGCATACCATCATGTCTCAACATGACAGAAAATCAATCCATACATGACCCACTTCACCAAAGCATTTCAGAAAGTGAATAGATAAATGAGCACAAAATTCAGCTATATGCATGTGTGCTTTATCTAGGAAAAACACCGTCGTCAAGGATTCAATGAGGGGGTCGACATCACATACCAGATAACTCAAATAGAAAAAGAACATTATAAAATACTCGGCAGGTAATACACATTTATCAGCTTTGACTTGAATACCTTGTCTAGAGTAATTTAATAAACAATAAGGTTGTCAAGGAATAACCGGTCGGTCCAACTCCATAGTATACCTTTATAACATCTTAAACAAAATTACTGAAAAGGAAGAAAATCAGATGTGAATAAATAGATTTATTCATGTAAACTTAAAAAAAAAAAAAAAAATAGCATCTACATGCTCATCAGCAGACCTAGTTGTTTCAGACTAGGTAGACAGTTGTCCACAGAATTCAGAGAGATGCCAATACAAATTTCGGTCCAAATTCAAAAAAGAATAAAATACTCTAATATTATTGATGAATGATATATCATCGTATTTTTTTTAAAGGCACACGGATTTAATAGCAGCGGGTAAAGAATTCAAGGGGCCTAAACACTGACACAATGGAAAATAATCACATACCAGTTACCACATGATAAGAGACAGAGGCGGAGATCAATAAAGAGGGGCACCAGATGAAATATAAGATGTGTTAAGTTTCATCATAAGAATTAACCAGATGGTAGCTTGGGATTCGATCTCGTTACAGAAAACCTCAACCATTAAATTGAGATTTAAAAATAATCCCCACTTTCACTTTGGAAGAAAAATGATTAGAGCAATCAAATATCGAGTCTCTCTTTTGTTTTTCTATTTCATCTTTTCTGTACTAGCACTTGCATTTCGTTACCGGAGCACATCAGACACTGTGCATCCATCAAAATCTTCATGTTGAAATAACACAAAAGTAAGCTGCATCTGGGATTAAAATAATAATACAAAAGGTAGTGCCATTTATATTTTACCATGACTAGTGATGTAATCAAATGACTCAAGGGCTTCGGAAGTACTTCGATATATATTAGGTGATAATAGATGTACCAAGTGATTGTCCACCCAACTGCAATAATTGACATTACTAGTCATCAGGGAATCTGGAATATATTTTCCGAATGGTAAAAGTAAATATAATGTTCATCAATATTTAGAACTTTTAACTATGAATATAATAGGGATGGTAACAAGTAACAACTGTGAAGTTATATAAGATGTAAAATATGTAGTGGGACACCAGATAATCATGTCTTGACAAGATAATATTTCAAAAGTGTTGGTCCCTATAAATAAAAACAGTAAGTACACTCGATACAGCCTGGGAAATGTTTTAGCAACAGGCTGTACGGTTTTCTAATTTGGAGTGCGTAGCGGAAGTCTTTAATACAGTAAGTTGCCGTTGATACAGCAACTCGGTCTAATCTCCTGTTGGCTTGGTGCGTACAGGGTTTTGCGGTGTATACTTGAATAAATCACAGTTATGAAAGCAGTAAAAGCTAAAGGTAAATAACACAGTATTTAAGTGGTTCGAGGTAAACCCCTCTACGTCCACTGGTCCTCCACACAGGAGTAAATCGTTTATTATAAATACTGCGTACACAACTATGTATTTATAATCAAACCTATCCTTGTATCGTTCACACAGATTGATACAAAGAATATCGCTTTCAACCGTTCACACAGATTGGTTAAAGCTTCCTTCTTGACTTGCTTCTTCACACACAGTTCCAAAGCTTCGTCCTCTTATTCGTCCCACACAGGTCAGAATAACTTTGTTGAGTTCACACAGAGCTCGGTTTTTACACAAAGATAAAAGGGTAGGTAACTGTAAGAATGACTTTGAATATGGAGTTCTTGGTGATGATGGTCGTTCTTGATGTTGAGCCTTTGTATATCTCTTTAGATCGATTTGCGGAAAGATTCGGAGATATGTTTTGCTCGATGTATATAATAACGACTTCTTCACTTGGTGGTGATTTCGTTGTCGTTGTTCGTATTTGATCTTCAATTTAGGGATATATATAGCATTCTTGGATATATCCGTTGAGATAGATCCGTTGGGCGGGATTCGATAGTTGACTTGAATAGACCGGGATCCGGATATTAAGGGATTTGAAGATCTCAGCGGCTTGATATTTAAATACTTTATCCTTTCGGTATTTCGATGTGATTCTTGTATCCACTTGTCTTTGTAGGCATAAATGGACAAGTCGTATTTGTATGGAAGGATCTTTGTATTGATGTCGAGACAGCTTCCATATTTGGCGTTTAGACTTTGTTGCTGTATCTTGGTAGCGCGAGAGCTTGCTGTATGCTGGCGCTATCAGAAGGTCTTCGATACAGGATTGTCAACTTCAACCGGCTTTCGATACAGGGCTTGTTGTATCAAGCTTTGTTGTTTGGCAATTATCAAAACAAAATTACTTATCCCAACAATTTCCCCCTTTTTGATAATTTCCAAACCTTCTTTCCAAAATTCTTTGACCATGCCAAAGCTTCTAAAAAACAATTTCCCCTTCTCTTTCGATACCAATTGTTGGTACTATGAGAAGACTTCGATACAGGAGATATTTATCTCCACTGATAATGTCTTGAGCAGACTTCTTGATCTTCTGTCAAATGATCTGGTCTTCAGCACTTAGTCTAAAAGAAATGTGAACTGCTCGCAGGCAAGTTCTAAAATGATAGCATCTAATAGGGAAGTGTATTACATCTTAAACTTATGATTGGCGCACAGGCACAATCTTACATTTTTGATCTAGTTGAGTACAACTTAACCTATGAACTATTCGTAGACGAGTTCTTACAGCAATACACGATAAAATAAATTTATCAATCATAATTGATGTCCTGTTGTGAAAAATAATGTATCCGCTGATAATGTAGTGTTCCCCCTCAAAAGGTACATACAGGATTCAATTAATGTTAGGATTAATGCTGTATTCATGGGTCGTACTGTATTCCCCCTTAATTATTGCACACGTCAGCTGTAGGATTCTTAGTTCTTTGTTCGCTACAGTGCTGTATTGATGATTCTGAGTGTACAAATAATTAATCGTTGGATACTGTATTCTTGGGTCTTACAGCATTCCCCCTCACTTAATGAGTAAAAGCATAAAAACTTACAGGGATTTCTGGCTGTGGTGTTTCCCGATAGTGCCTTTTGGTACCCAAATTTGCCGGGCAACAATTTGTTTGTTGTAGGCTACTTTTGGTCCATTATATCGATATCTACGCAAGGTGCACGTAGTCGTTGTAATCATGATAATTATAATGCATGAAAAATCGAGAATTATAGTTGTTATTCCAGACGATTGTCGTCTCGGAGGTGGAGCCATTTTCTTTGCCTAACATCTTGCCTTCCGGGTCTCGATTGGATTCCCAACGATGTTGTTGATACCGCGGACACTGCTTTCTTGATGGATAACGGGGCTCTTGTATCGATGTCTGTGCACGCTCAGACCGAGAGTACTGCCAGACGGGCCTTTGTTGGTTGGATGACCTTCTTCTGAATAGTGATGGCGTTTATGATATGCTTGTGGAGCATCCGTTGAGTACGCCTTCTGAGTGGCCGTTGGTTCCACTGTCTCGAATAGTAAAGTTGCGGGGCGGAATGGCGGCTTTTGTCGTCATGTGCAACAGTTCCTTCACGAACTCGGGACTTCTTTCGATACGAGGATGGATTCCTCACTCCGACGAATCATGTCTTGGATTTTTCTTTGTTGGAGAACGAGTTGTATCCTAAGCCACGTTTATCATGAGCATGTTGCCCAGTGCTTAGGATCTCTTCCATTCTTTTAGAGGATTTCTCGAAAGATTTCAAGATTGTCTCTAATTCTCCTTCACGTTTCTCGAGTGATTTTACTTTGGCTTCGAGTAGGGCCAAATCATTTGTCTTGCTTTCAAGATGAGACTTAGTCTCATTTAGATTGTTAGCAAGTTGATGATTGCTCTCCATGAGTTTTTCTAGATTGACTTTGCTGTTTTCGCAATCAACTGACATATTTTCGTAATTTTCCTTCAGCAAGTCGTTTTCTTCCTTCAGCTCTAAGTTGGAAATTTCAAGCTGGGCGTTTTCTCTTTTTAATATCTCATGGGCCTTTTGAATGTTATTAAATTCATTCAACATATTTTCAAAAGTATGAGATGCATTTATAGGTATAGTTGAGGTGGAGCTTACCTCATCATCATCGCCGTCTTCATTTTCTTCTTTAACTTCGGTCATAGAGCACACATAGGCTCTATCCTCTAGCTCATCATCAGACGAATCACTATCAGTGACCACCTGAAGACATTCTTCGGTCGTTGTTGATGCGGGCGGAGCTTTTGATTCTTCAATGAAGGCTTTGAGTTTGTTCTTCATCCTGTTTCTCCAGTCATCAAGCTCGTTAATGTGAAACATAGTTATCTTATTTGAGATAAAGGTATCCATATTTAGAGGATGGAAATTACAAAGACTGTTTTCGAAAGTAAGGATCTGATTCAGTTAAAAATGCGACTGATTCTTTTTAGAATCAACCTGGCTCCGATACCAATTGTTGGTCCCTATAAATAAAAACAGTAAGTACACTCGATACAGCCTGGGAAATGTTTTAGCAACAGGCTGTACGGTTTTCTAATTTGGAGTGCGTAGCGGAAGTCTTTAATACAGTAAGTTGCCGTTGATACAAGAATCTGGCCTAATCTCTGTTGGCTTGGTGCGTACAGGGTTTTGCGGTGTATACTTGAATAAATCACAGTTATGAAAGCAGTAAAAGCTAAAGGTAAATAACACAGTATTTAAGTGGTTCGAGGTAAACCCCTCTACGTCCACTGGTCCTCCACACAGGAGTAAATCGTTTATTATAAATACTGCGTACACAACTATGTATTTATAATCAAACCTATCCTTGTATCGTTCACACAGATTGATACAAAGAATATCGCTTTCAACCGTTCACACAGATTGGTTAAAGCTTCCTTCTTGACTTGCTTCTTCACACACAGTTCCAAAGCTTCGTCCTCTTATTCGTCCCACACAGGTCAGAATAACTTTGTTGAGTTCACACAGAGCTCGGTTTTTACACAAAGATAAAAGGGTAGGTAACCAGGTAAGAACAGCAGCTTTGAATATGGAGTTCTTGAGCTGATGATGGCTGTTCTTGATGTTGAGCACTGTATATCTCTTTAGATCTGATTTGCAGAAAGATTCTGGAGATATGTTTTGCTCTGATGTATATAATAACAGCTTCTTCACTTGGTGACTGATTTCGTTGTCGTTGTTCGTATTTGATCTTCAATTTCTGGGGATATATATAGCATTCTTGGATATATCCGTTGAGATAGATCCGTTGGGCAGGATTCGATAGTTGACTTGAATAGACCAGGATCCGGATATTAAGGGATTTGAAGATCTCTGACAGCTTCAGTATTTAAATACTTTATCCTTTCAGTATTTAAATACTTCTTTATCGAACGGGACTTGACTTTAGTGAATACTAAAGATTCCTTCTCAAACGGTCTTCAGTCCTGTTTCGATGTGACTGCTGTATCCACTTGTGCTGTAGGCATAAATGGACAAGTCTGACGCTGTATGGAAGGGTGCTGTATTGATGTCGAGACAGCTTCCATATTTGGCGTTTAGACTTTGTTGCTGTATCTTGGTAGCGCGAGAGCTTGCTGTATGCTGGCGCTATCAGAAGGTCTTCGATACAGGATTGTCAACTTCAACCGGCTTTCGATACAGTGCTTGTTGTATCAAGCTTTGTTGTTTGGCAATTATCAAAACAAAATTACTTATCCCAACAAAAAGCTTCACCAAACTATACTCGAATAGCTCTGAATCTGACAACAAGGACGAGTTGATTTCGTACAAATTCAAGAAAGAAGTAAAAATCTATGAGAATCAGATGATAAGCAGCATAAATCCATACCCACGCCATGTCTTCTCTTCGCCATCTTCAGCAACATAATCAATAGCCTGATCCGGATGAATCTTTTTTGCCAACTTATTGATTACATCTACAGAGAGAAGGCACGAACAACAAAAGTTTCATTCTAGAACCCACAATCAAAATGCATACATGACATCATATATCTATAAATTCTAACATAATATCTCCCTAGAATATTGGCAAACATGCAATCATATTCTTTATAATAATTCTGAAAAAGTTAATACCAGATGAATCGACCAGCTGTTCACCATCAACCATCAATATAGGCACTTTTTTGTAATCAGACCACTTGATTTCCTTTTTGCTGATGGGGTTGACCTCCACAACCTTATAAGGAATATCATAGTAGTCCAGGAATGCTGGAAAAGGGAGACCCATAAGTACAACAAAGTGCTACAAACCTCTAGGCAATACAAAGTACAAACCAATACCAAAATACTTCTATATACGCAAGTGTTCGTTTTGGGAGCTCAAAAGATATCACCAGCGGAACTTTCTCCCACTAGTGAGACTGCTGGCTGCATAAGAATACAAGATATTCTGTTTCGACACTTCAAATAACAAAAAGTGCATCATTAAACTGTCTAGATCGTTAATCCTAGTTCAGTAGTCAAGGATGATCTTCGTTTGTGAAAAGCACAACTTGTTTGGACCATTCATAAGGTAAGCATGCATTCACACATGCTCTAGAAGAAAGAGTTCAGTTCTTGATATCATTTTCATATTAGATGCTCGGGCATATGTGTTTATTGCAAGACGGTAAGAACTTATCTGAAAATCTAGTGCAATGTTTTAATTGTACGACAACTCAAATGGGCATTCTAGATTAAAAAGTTAAAAAAAAAAAAATCTTGTTACGCCAAATAGATGGGACACTGCTGGAGCCAATTCATTCTAATGTTTCTTACAACTTCTGTGAGAAATAATCATTAGCCTATTGACTACACTCTTTTCACTCTTTTCGCATGAGCAGAGTACATATAAGTTTCATTGAAGTTGTCTTCTTATTCATGACTAATTTTAATAAACAAAAAATAAAATCAATGTTGCATTTGAATGTCCATGATGTACATGATGATTTTATAATATCAATCACGTAGTCGTAATGTCACATGACTTTAGCAATTATCTCGACTCATCACTCATGATATTTTCCATGTAACTCGAAAAGCCTATGATTTTGATGGTTTTGGAATTCCATCTCATTTCTCCTTCATATGACGGTTGCGACAGGAAGGGCATCCAGCATAAAACTTTGCCACTTTGTCTTTTGCATGAATTGTAGTGTTAACTAATTTTCGATAATTAATTCGCACTATATTTTTCATGCCACTGACCCCAACATAGTTGGGATTAAGGTGCAATTGATGATGATAATGATGATGTTGCATTTGAATGCTCCAATGTGAAGTTGCAATAATCACTTGAAATGAAAAGCAATGTTTTTTTGATACCATTTCCCAGAATCTCAAGTTCTATCTATCAAAAAATAAGTGATTCACTAACAATATTAATGACCCCATTTCTAAAATTCTAGCTATCAACAAGTAAGTGATTCACTTACATATAAACCAAACAAATGTAGATCCACAGGACCACAACATCGTTGATTTACCGTTTACGAGATAATTACCTGGTGCAGCGCCATTCCATGTGTGTGTGCGTGTGCGGGTTTTAGCATCGAGGAGGTGATAGTCCTGGTTGAGAAAAACTCTCATCTGATGAAGTTTTTATGTATTCATGTTGTAGAACTTGAAAAGACAAGTCCGGCACTTTTCCGGATTTAAAATCGGAGTTCTATATCAAAATTAACTACAGAACAAATCAATACAGATCCTTAAATTGCATGTCTGCAAGTGCAACCCCATACCCTGTATCTACTAATTAGATTGACGAACTTCCAGATGACAAATTTCACCATCAAAAATTCAGTTCCAAATCATAATATTACCTTTAACCTTGTTACAGAAAGGACAAGCTTCATACTGATAGAGGACGACATCATTAGGCCGGTATTTCGACTGGACGGACTCCTTGGCTTCGACCTCCCAGATTAGCGTAGAGGCGGATGCTGAGAACAACATCGTCCCGGCAACGGCGATCCTGTTACGCGAAAACCAATGAGATCTAGCCGAGAAGCTATTGGTGGCGGTGGTGCTGAAAACATCCGCTTGGAAGAGGCTGCCGCGGAAGACGGTGTTTCCGGCAACCGAAGGAGCGGCAATCACGCCCTCTAAGGCACGGCGTATTCCGGCGAGCCCGCTAACCCTTCTCATTCTAGAGCGATTTCAGAGATACTTTCGTCAAGAATCCGGAATCTGGGGAGCGTCGAGAGTTATGGTTGTGTAAAGGTTCAAGAATTTGTCCACGACCGCGGAAATTTCTTTTGGCCGTTAATGAATTGATTCAGCCTCACCCCTGTGGATATTTTTCATTTATGAAATAGCAAAATACCTTTACTTGAGACTAAAATTTGACATTTTTATCATGTAGCGAATTAAAGTTTTAAGTGTTTTAAATAAAGTACTAAAGTTTAATTCGTTTCACCCGTTAGGGATTCCGTTAATTTGGTTCTGTTAAATTTTAACGGATTGATGATGTGGCCATTAAGTGCCACGTGTCAGCATTTTATTGGACGGTAATAATAAAAATTTTCAGATTTTTCTAATAATAATAAAATAATAACAAAAAATGTAAAAGTCTGAAAAATAAAAATAAAAAAATCTGTATTTTTAGAACAATTGAAACTTTTTTTTTTAAAAATCTGTAATATTAATATTAAAAATCTAATAATTTTATTTAAAGTTAAAAATAAAAAATAAAAATTAAAAATATTTGGATCTAATTTATATTTAACCTTTAGTTTGTTTTTTTTAGATCTTTAGATTTTTTTTAAAATAATATTTATTTATTAATATTATCAAAAATTAGATCCAATTTTCTATTTATTTATGAAAAATAATATCTCAATTTAAAAAAAAAGTTATAAATTAGATCCAAATTTTTTATTTTTTTATTTTTTATTTTCAAATTTTAAATAAAAACATCCGATTTTAAGTACTAGTATTCCAGATTTTTTTTAAAAAAATTGAGAAAAAAATAAAGTTTCATTTTTTAAAAAAATCCAGATTTTTTTATTTTTTATATTTTTTTAGACTTTTATATTTTTATTATTATTACAAAAATCTAAAATTTTCTATTGTATTTATTTTTTATTTTTAACTTTAAATAAAAGCATTAGATTTTTAATATTAATATTCCATATTTAAAAAAAAAGTTTCAATTTTTCTAGAAAATACAGATTTTTTTATTTTCTATATTTTTTAGACTTTTATAGTTTTTGTTATTATTTTATTATTATTACAAAAATCTGAAAAATTTTATTATTATTTTATTATTACTGACCAATAAAATGCTGATACGTGGCACTTAACAGCCACATCATCAATCTGTTAAAACTTAACGGAACCAAACTAACGGAGTTCCTAACAGGTGAAACGGATTAAACTTTAGTCCTTTGTTTGAAACATGTTGGTCCCCTTCTACAAGTATACTCGATACAGCTTGGGAAATGTTTAAGCAACAGGCTGTATGGTTCTCGAATCTGAGTGCGTAGCGGAAGTCTTTAATATAGTAAGTTGCTGTCGATACAGCAACTCGGTCTAATCTCCTGTTAGCTTGGTGCTTACAGGGTTTTGCAGTGTATACTTATATAAATCACAGTTATAAAAACAGTAACGGCGAAAGGTAAATAACACAGTATTTAAGTGGTTCGAGGTAAACCCCTCTACGTCCACTGGTCCTCCACACAGGAGTAAAACGTTTATTATAAATACTGCGTACAGAACTATGTATTTATAATCAAACCTATCCTTGTATCGTTCACAGAGATTGATACAAAGAATGTCGCTTTCAACCGTTCACACAGATTGGTTAAAGTTTCCTTCTTGACTAGCTTCTTCACACACAGTTCCAAAGCTTCGTCCTCTTATTCGTCCCACACAGGTCAGAATAACTTGTTGAGTTCACACAGAGCTCAGTTTTTACACAAAGGGTAAAAAGGTAGGTAACCGGGTAAGAACAGCAGCTTTGAATATGGAGTTCTTGAGCTGATGATGACTGTTCTTGAGGTTGAGCACTGTATATCTCTTTGGATCTGATTTGCAGAAAGATTCTGGGGATATGTTTTGCTCTGATGTATATATTAATAGCTTCTTCACTTGGTGACTGCTTTCCGTTGTCTTGATTGCATCTACTAGATCTTCAAACTCTGGGGATATATATAGTCTTCTTGGATATATCCGTTGAGATAGATCCGTTGAGCAAGATTTGATAGTTGACTTGAATAGACAGGGATCCGGATATTACAGGATTTGAGGATCTCTGACAGCTTCAGTATTTAAATACTTTATCCTTTCAGTATTTAAATACTTCTTTATCAAACGGTACTTGACTTTAGTGAATACTAGAGATTCCTTTTAAAACGATCTTCAGTCCTGATCCGATGTGGATGCTGTATCCACTAGTACTGTAGCCATATTTGGAATAGTCAGGCGCTGTATGGAAGGGTGCTGTATTGAGGTTTCGAGACAGCTTCCATACTTGGCTTACTTAGACTTTGTTGCTGTATCTTGGTAGCGCGAGAGCTTGCTGAATGCTGGCGCTGTGATAAGGTCTTCGATACAGGGTTGCAATTTCAACTGGCTTTCGATACAGGGCTTGCTGTATCAAGCTTTTGGCAATTATCAAAACAAACTTATTTAACCCAACAAAACACTTAAAACTTTAGTCCCTTAAGTGATAAAAATGGAAAACTTCAGTCCCTATTAGTAGGGGTGTTCATAACCAAGATTGATTTTTCTGCAGAATTCTGGTGCCGATTATGCGGGTATATAAAAATTGACAGTGACCCGAAAAGTCGGTGCAGCAAAAGCGGGTACCTATTTTTCGGTCGGGTCATAGGATACCCGGCCCAAAATTTAATACCACTAATTTTAAATTTTTATAAATAATTTATAATTTTGATATAAATTTATTTTAAAATTTATTATATAAATTAATTCCCTGAGTACTAAATACATTATAAATATTTTCCATACAATAAGTAAATCTCAAAACTGACTAAATTTTTTTATATATATCAATTTTTTATTATATAATTATTCTTAATTCAATATTCAATTATATATATGAAAGAATATATTATTTTTTATTTAAAGATTTTATCTTCTTGTAAATTTCCAAACTAGTGAGAATAAATACCATTACTGAAAATATAATTAACATGAATTCTCATATCAAATATAATTCATATTATTTGAAAGATAAAGTTTCATATAATTACAAATTAAATAATTAAATTTATAAAAAAATAACTATTAAAAAATAATCGGATTTTCGGGTACCTGAATTTACGCAACAAGTCGGACCATGACCCGGCCCGATTATATGACTTTTTTCCAGGTAGGGTACCAGGCCCGAAATTTTTTTAAAATTTTTAATAATACCCGGAATATTTGTTTCGAGTCATCGGGTAGTTGGGTCGGGTAGTTCGGAGCGGGTATTTTTGAACACCCCTACTTATTAGAGCTATTTTGCCTTACGTAATTTGTTTTCGGTGAAAATTAGTTTAGCAGGGATAATAGTTAATTTTGAGAGTATAATTTGTGCAATATTTATTGACAGTAAAAATCAAAATATATTTTGATTTTTACTTTAGTTATATTTTTTTAATATATATATATATATATGTGTGTGTTATCTATAATTATTAATTTTAAATGATTCAATTAAGACTATTATACATCAATGATAATAACAAGACATTAGTATTATTTTGGCTGATGGACATCACTCGAGTGAAGAAACTGAATTTTCTTATTCACAAGATTAATCGAAATCCATTGTTGAGGGGGAAAAGTACATGATAGAATTTTCAGTTACCTATTTTCATCATGTTCTCAGAAGTCGCTTGAGAGTAAGTTGGAAGTGGCTGAAATGAGAATGTTACGTTGGTCGTGTGGTCGCACAATGTTAGATAGAATTACGAATGGGGTTTTCAGGAACGCGCTGGAAGTGGCGCCCATTTCGGCGAAAGTTAGGAAAGAGAGATTGAGATGGTTTGGCCACGTCCGCATGAGGCAGGCATCTGCTCCGGTGAGGAGGGTCGAGAGTTTAATGGTTGTCGGGGAGAGGAAGAGAGGCAGACCGAGGAGGACGTGGGAGGAGCAACTGAGGTTAGATTTGAAGGCCTTAAACCTTTCCGAGACCATGACTGTTGATAGGTACGCTTGGAGGCGCCAGATCAGAGTTGTGGATTCTTTTATAGGGAGCGGTGCTGTAGTTGGGAGCCTCAGAGTTGGGTTGTCTCGGTTAGCTTTGACCTAGAGCATTGCATTTTTACTTTTATTGTATATTTACTATTGTCTTTGCGTGTGGTGTATTTTTGACAGGGAGCTGTGCGCAGAGCCAACCTCTCTTTTGTTAGAGCAGCGTTCATCGGGAGTGAAGTAGCCAAATTCCGCTTAGGTAAGTCCCATGTGGATCAAGCCATGAGCTCAGGTATGGTCTCGGGCTTTTTTGAATCATATGTTTTTCTTTGTATTTATCACACAAGATTTTGCTGTGCACTAAGTTTGGTCTTCACGGAAAGCAGCATCCCTATCGTAATAAGTAGGGGCATGGTCTGCGTACATCCTACCTCCCCAGGACACTGCTGAGCGGGATATCTTGGGTATGTTTGGTTTGATTTGGTTTGGTTTATTTTCATCTGTTCTCAACACCGTCACCGTTACTTGTGAAGATTTGAGGGTGAACTCGAATGTGTTGTTTGTGGATATCGCCAAGAGATTTGGCGTGAGGGCAAAAATGTTAGGAAAATAAAATAAAAAGAGTAATTAGTCAAATAAGAAGAAAATAATGTGATTCGTTGTTAAAAAAAGTAATTTACTTGAATAGATTTGAATTGATTGGTAAATATTGTATTTGACCTAAAGTCAATGATCGCAGCCTGCACTCTCAGTCTCAGATAAATAAAATTATAGGCGTGTTCGTATTGGTTTGATCTGGTGAACTTCTACCTATAGTTGTATAATCTCTATTTATATAAAATTAAAATATTCATATTTCTGTATATATTTAAAGAGATCGATCGAATTACAATTACATATACTTTAACGGACGTAGATGATATTATATATAACAAATCTGGATTACTAAACACCGCCCAAAATTACTAGCCACCGTCCTAGAAGATTACCTTTTTGCCCTTAATTCAGTTTAATTAGATTTTGGATCGTAATTTAGTAATACTTTTCTCTCTAAACAACTCACCAGACGCAGCCGAACTGCCACAACACTACCGCCGATAAGCCGCCATCTTACGCCGCGTAGCCGCTGCCGCCGTCTGTCGCCGCACCGCCGCCATGTCCGGAAAAGGAAAAGTGTCGGTAATTTTATTTTTCATCCGTCTTGTTTCATTGGCCGCGGCCGCCGTGCCGGAGTGCACGGCAGAGGCCGCGACGATTATTTATTCTGAGCGTCGACGATGACGCTGGCCATGGCACAGCGTCCGTCGATTCCGCTTTGTCCATGGCCGAGGCGTCACGGCGGGCGCCACTTATGGTACAAACGTCCACGGCGGACGTCCAAACCATGGCACAGGCGTCCAGATCGGACGCCTAGCCGCTGGATAAGCGTCTTCCTCGGACGCTTCGACCAGAGTTGGGTTGTCTCGGTTAGCTTTGACCTAGAGCATTGTATTTTTACTTTTATTGTATATTTACTATTGTCTTTGCGTGTGGTGTATTTTTGACAGGGAGCTGTGCGCAGAGCCAACCTCTCTTTTGTTAGAGCAGCGTTCATCGGGAGTGAAGTAGCCAAATTCCGCTTAGGTAAGTCCCATGTGGATCAAGCCATGAGCTCAGGTATGGTCTCGGGCTTTTTTGAATCATATGTTTTTCTTTGTATTTATCACACAAGATTTTGCTGTGCACTAAGCTGGGGTCTTCACGGAAACGGCATCCCTATCGTAATAAGTAGGGGCATGGTCTGCGTACATCCTACCCTCCCCAGACCCTGCTCTGAGCGGGATATACTGGGTATGTTTGGTTTGATTTGGTTTGGTTTATTTTCATCCTGTTCTCAACACCGTCACCGTTACTTGTGAAGATTTGAGGGTGAACTCGAATGTGTTGTTTGTGGATATCGCCAAGAGATTTGGCGTGGGAGGGCAAAAATGTTAGGAAAATAAAATAAAAAGAGTAATTAGTCAAATAAGAAGAAAATAATGTGATTCGTTGTTAAAAAAAGTAATTTACTTGAATAGATTTGAATTGATTGGTAAATATTGTATTTGACCTAAAGTCAATGATCGCAGCCTGCACTCTCAGTCTCAGATAAATAAAATTATAGGCGTGTTCGTATTTGTTTGATCTAGTGAACTTCTACCTATTTTTTTATAATCTCTATTTATATATAATTAAAATATTAATAATTAAATATATATTTAAAGAGATCGATCGAATTACAATTACATATACTTTAACGGACGTAGATGATATTATATATAACAAATCTGGATTACTAAACACCGCCCAAAATTACTAGCCACCGTCCTAGAAGATTACCTTTTTGCCCTTAATTCAGTTTAATTAGATTTTGGATCGTAATTTAGTAATACTTTTCTCTCTAAACAACTCACCGTGACAGTAGAATCGCCACAACACTACCGCCGATAAGCCGTCGCCGCCATCTTACCGCCAGTAGCCGCTGTCGCGCTGCCGTCCGCACCGCCGCCATGTCCGGAAAAGGAAAAGTGTCGGTAATTTTATTTTTTCATCCGTCTACTGTTTCATTGGCCGCGGCCGCCGTGCCGGAGTGCACGGCAGAGGCCGCGGCGATTATTTTGTTACACGCGTCCGACGATGACGCCTGGCCATAGCACAGCGTCGTCGATTCCGCCTGTCCATGGCCGAGGCGTCACGGCGGACGCCCGGCTATGGTACAAACGTCCACGGCGGACGTCGAACCATGGCACGAGCGTCCAGATCGGGCGCTGGCCGGATAAGCGTCTTCCTCGGGCGCTTGACCGGAGTTAGGTTGTCTCGGTTAGCTTTGACCTAGAGCATTGCATTTTTACTTTTATTGTATATTTACTATTGTCTTTGCGTGTGGTGTATTTTTGACAGGGAGCTGTGCGCAGAGCCAACCTCTCTTTTGTTAGAGCAGCGTTCATCGGGAGTGAAGTAGCCAAATTCCGCTTAGGTAAGTCCCATGTGGATCAAGCCATGAGCTCAGGTATGGTCTCGGGCTTTTTTGAATCATATGTTTTTCTTTGTATTTATCACACAAGATTTTGCTGTGCACTAAGCTGGGGTCTTCACGGAAACGGCATCCCTATCGTAATAAGTAGGGGCATGGTCTGCGTACATCCTACCCTCCCCAGACCCTGCTCTGAGCGGGATATACTGGGTATGTTTGGTTTGATTTGGTTTGGTTTATTTTCATCCTGTTCTCAACACCGTCACCGTTACTTGTGAAGATTTGAGGGTGAACTCGAATGTGTTGTTTGTGGATATCGCCAAGAGATTTGGCGTGGGAGGGCAAAAATGTTAGGAAAATAAAATAAAAAGAGTAATTAGTCAAATAAGAAGAAAATAATGTGATTCGTTGTTAAAAAAAGTAATTTACTTGAATAGATTTGAATTGATTGGTAAATATTGTATTTGACCTAAAGTCAATGATCGCAGCCTGCACTCTCAGTCTCAGATAAATAAAATTATAGGCGTGTTCGTATTTGTTTGATCTAGTGAACTTCTACCTATTTTTTTATAATCTCTATTTATATATAATTAAAATATTAATAATTAAATATATATTTAAAGAGATCGATCGAATTACAATTACATATACTTTAACGGACGTAGATGATATTATATATAACAAATCTGGATTACTAAACACCGCCCAAAATTACTAGCCACCGTCCTAGAAGATTACCTTTTTGCCCTTAATTCAGTTTAATTAGATTTTGGATCGTAATTTAGTAATACTTTTCTCTCTAAACAACTCACCAGACGCAGCCGAACTGCCACAACACTACCGCCGATAAGCCGCCGTCCGCCGCCATCTTACCGCCGCGTAGCCGCCGTCTGCCGCCGTCTGTCGCCGCACCGCCGCCATGTCCGGAAAAGGAAAAGTGTCGGTAATTTTATTTTTTCATCCGTCTACTGTTTCATTGGCCGCGGCCGCCGTGCCGGAGTGCACGACAGAGGCCGCGGCGATTATTTTGTTACACGCGTCCGACGATGACGCCTGGCCATGGCACAGGCGTCCGTCGATTCCGCCTGTCCATGGCTGAGGCGTCCACGGCGGACGCCCAGCCTATGGTACAAACGTCCACGGCGGACGTCCAAACCATGGCACAGGCGTCCAGATCGGACGCCTAGCCGCTGGATAAGCGTCTTCCTCGGACGCTTCGACCAGAGTTGGGTTGTCTCGGTTAGCTTTGACCTAGAGCATTGCATTTTTACTTTTATTGTATATTTACTATTGTCTTTGCGTGTGGTGTATTTTTGACAGGGAGCTGTGCGCAGAGCCAACCTCTCTTTTGTTAGAGCAGCGTTCATCGGGAGTGAAGTAGCCAAATTCCGCTTAGGTAAGTCCCATGTGGATCAAGCCATGAGCTCAGGTATGGTCTCGGGCTTTTTTGAATCATATGTTTTTCTTTGTATTTATCACACAAGATTTTGCTGTGCACTAAGCTGGGGTCTTCACGGAAACGGCATCCCTATCGTAATAAGTAGGGGCATGGTCTGCGTACATCCTACCCTCCCCAGACCCTGCTCTGAGCGGGATATACTGGTATGTTTGGTTTGATTTGGTTTGGTTTATTTTCATCCTGTTCTCAACACCGTCACCGTTACTTGTGAAGATTTGAGGGTGAACTCGAATGTGTTGTTTGTGGATATCGCCAAGAGATTTGGCGTGGGAGGGCAAAAATGTTAGGAAAATAAAATAAAAAGAGTAATTAGTCAAATAAGAAGAAAATAATGTGATTCGTTGTTAAAAAAAGTAATTTACTTGAATAGATTTGAATTGATTGGTAAATATTGTATTTGACCTAAAGTCAATGATCGCGACTGCACTCTCGGTCTCGGATAAATAAAATTATAGGCGTGTTCGTATTTGTTTGATCTAGTGAACTTCTACCTATTTTTATAATCTCTATTTATATATAATTAAAATATTAATAATTAAATATATATTTAAAGAGATCGATCGAATTACAATTACATATACTTTAACGGACGTAGATGATATTATATATAACAAATGGATTACTAAACACCGCCCAAAATTACTAGCCACCGTCCTGAAGATTACCTTTTTGCCCTTAATTCAGTTTAATTAGATTTTGGATCGTAATTTAGTAATACTTTTCTCTCTAAACAACTCACCAGACGCCAACTTACGCCACAACACTACGCCGATAAGCCGTCCGCCGCCATCTTACCGCCAGTAGCCGCTCTCGCGCTGCTGCCGCCGCCTGACCGCCATGTCTGGAAAAGGAAAAGTGTCGGTAATTTTATTTTTTCATCCGTCTACTGTTTCATTGGCCGCGGCCGCCGTGCCGGAGTGCACGACAGAGGCCGCGGCGATTATTTTGTTACAGGCGTCCGACGATGACGCCTGGCCATGGCACAGGCGTCCGTCGATTCCGCCTGTCCATGGCTGAGGCGTCCACGGCGGACGCCCAGCCTATGGTACAAACGTCCACGGCGGACGTCCAAACCATGTCCGGACCAGACGCCTGTACCGTGGTTCTAGCGTCCGTTCCGGACGCCCCAGCCATATTTTTGGAAAAAAATAAAATTTTCAATTAATAATTAATAATGTGTATTCTTTTTATGATTATTACTTATTAGTTGTATTGTTTGCTAAATGCAGATGAGAGGAGGAGCGGGCAAATCTATGCCGCTAGTCACAGAGTTGATGGGTTACGGAGCGCGTCACACGAGCTCGTGGTGTTGATGCTTCCGTCGTAGAATGGGAGGCGAGCGTAGGGGATTCGAGGACGTACCTTATACTGATTTTGGTACTGAGGATTCGAGCGAGTATTATTCGCACGATGAGGCCGACGATTAGGAGGGCGGTGATGATTCTTCTTCATTTTCGTGCCGTGTTCGAAAAGGGAGAGGGGGGAGGTTTGTTACTTCTCGGTCTACCAGTAGTAAACGGCATAGGGGGGAGGATGAGACATCTTGGATGGTTTCTGAGGAGATGCCTGGTGGCCCTATCGACGGCAGCGTTATCCCGAGTTTTGGTGGGCATGTCGCCGCGCGTATCTGGACTGGAGATATGAGAGGTTTGCTGAAGTGTCACACCAGGACTGCTGCTTGTCAGAGCTTGAGTCAGTGGCGCTCAGTTATGTCACCCTCTTTAGTGAGTCGGATCAGTGGGACTGGGTTATCCCACCTGACGGACGCCATGTTCAGACATATTGACTCCCCGTTGATTTCTGCGTTCGTTGAGCGGTGGCAGCCCGATACGAACTCTTTTCACATGCCGTTCGGAGAGATGACCATCATGTTACATGATGTGTGGCAGATCCTTCGCATTCCTGTCGAGGGGCGATTGGTTGATGCCGATAGCACATCTACACGATTGCGAGTGGATGTGATGGAGGTTCTTGGAGTATCGCGGTTGGAGCTACTGAGTACTCACTGGGGGGTGGCGGCGTACTTATGGACTCGATTTTCAGGTCATGTCGCGATGGGGGTCGAGTGGAGGGCACCCAGGCCGTAGCTTGGATGTGGTTGTTATTTGGATCCACCTTGTTTGTTGACAAGAGTGGTAACCGGATTAGGCCTTCCTGCATATTGGAGGTGAGGGACGGTATGGTAGGGGTGGCATTTCGGAACCGAAAATCCAAAATCGAACCGAAAAAACCCAAAAAAAGAACCAAAAAAACGAAACCGAAGAAGACCGAACCGAAAAACAAAAAAACAGAACCGAACCGAACTAATTTGGTTCGGTTCTCGGTTCGGGGTCGAGCGGAACCGAACCGGACCGAAATGGACCGAAGTCAAATTTCAACATACTAAAATGACTTTGTTTTTGTGATTTTGGTGTGTTTCAAATTTTAATATAATTCGTTTTCCTTTTGTAAGACCCTCATGGGTCCAAGAAGGACCGATAATATACTCATGAATTTGTGATTCAATTAATTTAGGTTGAGAGAATAAGCTACTATGATTTACGATTGTTATATATTTTGAGATATTTGGAAATTGCTATGCAACTATAGCTTTTATCTTGAACATATATATAACTCTTGTTGGCTTGTTGTTATATATATCTTATTCTATTGCATATAATATTTGAATTTATATTGTGAAGAACCGAAAAAACATCAAACCAAATCGAAACCGAACCGAATATTTATAAAACCGAACTTAACCGAACCGAACTTCAAAAAGAACCGAACCAAACCGAAACTGAATGTTTGGTTCGACTCTCGGTTTCAGTCAAAAACCGAACCGAATGGAACCGAGTCCACCCCTACGGTATGGATACTACCGGTCAGTATTCATGGGGTTCGGCCGCATTGGCTTTCATGTACCGTCAGCTCGGTATCGCTAGTCGCGGCGACTCCATGGGGATTTGTGGATGCCTTACCCTCGTTAAGGCTTGGATTTATGAGTATTTTCCCTACTTTCGACCTCATCGAGAGCGTATGATTGTTGACTCCACGCAGCCTCGAGCTTCGACATGGAGTGTCCAGCCCGAGCACCGCCTCCAGTCTTTACGTCGCTGCATTGATCAGTTGACAGCCGCAGAGGTATAACGATTCCTTCTAACAATCTCACAATTCATTTAAAAATAACTTGTATAACTTGTTGATTACATGTACGCAGATACAGTGGTTGCCTTATGGCCCTGATCCGGTGAGGGATGTCCCGAGGACCACATTCATTGGATGGCTACGATATCGGGATATTATCGAGCCATACATGCCTGGTCGGGCATTACGGCAGCTCGGTTATGTGCAGACCATCCCTTTCCGATCACCGACCAGAAAGCGGTTCGGGCGTGGTCGAGCAGATTGTACCGAGTTGACTATCCCATCCGGATGTCATCGATGCTTGGATGATGTTTCCGGTGCATACAGCTTCCTCTCGCCGACTATGAGGCGGCTACTCATGATCAGCCGCTTGCACCGATGATTACATTGAGTGGTATTATCGGTATTCGCACCCTCGGCTCGAGCGACGGTGACAAAGACTGGATCAGTGATCCCTTCTCGTTTCAGCACCGATTACGTATGTTCTTTAACTTTGTACTTTGTTTGATTTCATCATACATTACTCATTGTATTATATTGTCTCTATTTTTTACAGTGGGTGAGTCGATCCGTCGGTATTACCCAGCACTGTATCAGACACCTTCCCCCAGACCAGACGGAAGAAGCGACGACGATACTCGAGGAGTTCATGAGGGATTGGCATTTGGCCAACTGATTTTGTATTTTATATTTTGTTTGTGACGGTATTTTGTGTTGCGTTTTCGTTTTTTTTTTTGTATTTTGTATATTGATTGACACTTTCGTTTTGCATTTGGCACTTTACTTTTGTTTGTTTTTTTCGTGCCTTACAAAAGCGAAAATTTTTCTGTCAACTATCAAGATCAACATAAAAGAAAATCAACTATCAACTATAAAGATCAACAAAAACGAAAATTTTATTAATTAAGGAACATACAACAAATAAAGTTTTACATCATACCGACTAATCTATTCCATTTTTCTCTCCTGCTCGTATACAAATTCTCCCAGCCACCAACACTACTATCATGGATTCTAAACCGATTACTCGCTATGGGCGATACAGAAAATTAGGCATTAAATCTAGACGAATAAAATGTTTGTACGTATCTCCTAAATGACAAATGACAATCTCTTGGCTAGCCGTGTTGCCGTTGAGGGTGCTTTCAACGGCGACAGTGAGACATGCAAATAAAGATCTACCGTTTCCGAATCCGAATAGTATGACAGCGGCATTGAAAATAGTAGCAATAGGGAATAAATCTTCAGCAATAGCCATCCAATGATCCGATCCACACGCACCACCATCCCATGTAATACGTTGAACCTCAGGTTCAATCCCATCATAGTAGATCGATCGGTAGAGTGTACAGTTAGCCATAATTTCATTTGCAATGCATACACGTACAATACGCCATTTATCTTGGTCGCCAAATATGTAGTCGGCGATAACACGAAATCCACAATTACCGTCTCCGGGGACATCGAGATAACCTTCAACAAACGGAAAAATAATTCCCGATATCTTGTCGATATGGTGATAGTTACCAATCTCCACTCGGTGGTGTCCATCTGCAAACACATATTCAATATATTACATATTATCGAACTTAAAAAGATACAACTCATTGAAAAACTTCAAAAAATAATACATCTACAAAAAAATTTCTCATAACAATATAAATATAAAAAATTAGTGAAGAAGACTATTTTTATTTTTATTCCTAACGTTTTTTATTTAACTTGTAACATATAAATATAAAAAATTAGTGAAGAAGACTATTTTTATTTTTATTCCTAACGTTTTTTATTTAACTTGTAACATATAAATATAAAAAATTAGTCAAGAAGACTATTTTTATTTTTATTCCTAACGTTTTTCATTTAACTTGTAACATATAAATATAAAAAATTAGTCAAGAAGACTATTTTTATTTTTGTTTCTAATAAAAATTATCTTTTTATTTAACATGTAATACATAAGTATCCTAGTCCAATATAAAAAAGACATAGCATTAATAAATTTGTTCATACCTGATGAAGACGCATTGTGGACTGATGCAGAAGAGCTGCGGCCACGACCACTGGACGAGCGGGAACGACCACGACCCCTTTGGCTATACTCCCAACCACTAGGATCGCGTCTAGTCGATGAACTTCCTCTTGGTCGACCCTTAACTGCCGTATTCACTTGTGGTTCAACGTAACGCGTTTGATCAGGGTGAAGATGATCGTGGATCATAAGTGATACGTTACGGACAACTGCAGGATCGCTCTGTCTGACCTCATCGACAAGGGCCTGAAAGTACCGCTGGTCCTCCGATTCAGCACCGGTAGAAGGATCGACAAATTCGGTCGTGTCCCCACCATCACTAATAATAAGTGTTTGCCAAAATATGTGAAGACGACTAACACTGTATGGGGTTCGCGATTCCATATGTCTCTTGAGCTCACACGCACAAGGAATCTGATGGGTGGTTTGGAGTGAACAACCGCAACGATCGTACACTTGATCACTTAATTCTCTCATACGTGTCAATTCATTCGACAGTAATCGCAGACAATGATGGGAAACACGACAGCGCAAGTAGTTGAACGGAAAACCAGAATACACCACGCCTGTACGACACCTAGACTGTTCAAGTGTGTATCTGATCTGCGTAAGTTGTGATTCAATCTCCTGGTTCACTTTAGTCCAGACGGTATCGAGGGCTCTGGTGGAAGAATTAAGCCATTGCTTTAACTCGGCATGTGCACTCTCAACTCTACAAGTGGTTGTGTTTCCAAAATGAAGCACTTTATTCGTCCACGCAACAACGAACATCTCCTTGTATTTTAGCCATGTACCCTCAACGTATGATATCACCTTAGGATTCCATCTCCATGTATCCTTCATGAGTTGCACCGCTTGATCATATTCCTCTTCGGTCGCCGCTTCCATGATTTTCTTCCATTTCCCATTTTTAAACATTTGGCCCATTTCTTTATCTTTTCCACAAATTCTGTAGACCTTGTCTTCAACATCCTTATTAATATGCCATGTGCAAAGTAAGTGGGCACTCTCTGGAAATATCTCTTCAATAGTACGCATCAATCCCAACTCGCGATCCGTAACAATAGCCGTCAGATGAACATCAAACCCAAGCAAAATTTTCAACTTCTGTAACACTCACGCGTAGCTCGATTCGGTCTCATCTTTCATAATTGCATAGGCGATTAGGAAGTTCTTGTTACATGGAGTCATCCCGACTATCTCGAGAAATGGCATCTTGTACTTATTCGTTTTGTAGGTGGAATCCATGCCAATGAACCATCTGTAGGTACGGATTAAGTTGATTGATGTTGGATGTGCCATGAACACGTGGGTAATAGCATTTGTATCCGGGTCGGCCTGCGTCCAATGTACGTAGGTATTCGTCACAGCCAAATGGTGAAACTGACCGACGACATCTCTTTCTTCAAAATCATGCTTCCTCAAGTGGTCTCTATAATTATAGATATGTCGTCTAGTCGGTTTGTCCTCGGGAAATTTATTCTGAATGGCCGCCAAGATGGCACACGGCAGCTTGGCAAAGACTCATCTCACGAACAACTTGTTTGGCCGATTTACTCGATCCACTCATTTGACGATGCCCCTCGGATAAACAATAAATGAGTGATTGTGCATACCCTTACTCCCGAGATCGGTCGATTATCCAACCACTCAAGCCATGCAATTGTTCGGCCTTTATCCGAAATGTACACTTGCATGCTTTCGTCTTTGTGTCCTTTCAGCAATGACATCCAAATCTCTTAATACCCCTCTGCACTGCTCACCACGGTTACATCTCAATAGCTTTGTCTTTCCTTTATTCTTGTACGATGAAATGATCAACTCGAAACCAATTTGAAGAGCAATTTTTTTCGCCCAAGCAATCGCATCACAATCACTAGCGAATATTTCGTCATTAACGAAATAACCACTATAATCAACGCCGTCGCATATAACCTGAAATTTTTAATTGACACAATGTTAATAATAATACCAATAATATTATTATTAATATTTAAAATCGAGCCCAAAAAAGTGCTGGACCATGGCCGAGGCGTCAAGCTGGACGCTGGCCACGCTGAGCGTCTGAATCGGACGCCTGGCCATGGCACAGGCGTCTGAATCGGACGCCCCGACCATAGTTCAGGCGTCTGGTTTAGACGCCTAGACCTAGGACCGAGCGTTCGCACCAGACGCCTGTACCATGGTCCAGGCGGAATCTGGGGACGCCTGTACCATGGAACAGGCGGAATATTCAGACGCCTGCATCATTTTCTACGAAAAATTACCTCCAGATGCGAATTCCCGTCCATTTTCGTAGTTGTCGATAATATTGACGATTGATTGTGTGTTATATTCGAAAAACTTGAGCTTGAAAGATTTTGGTGTGGTGTGGTATTTAGAAATAATGAAAGACTTGAAATGGATAAAAAGGTAATCTTATAGGGCGATGGTTAGTAATTTTGTGCGGTGTTTAGTAACATAACAAATCTGCACATAGAGCGTGGGGAGCGGATCACATGCTGTACAGCATGCTGCTGCGTATTAGTTTTTAATTTATTCTTCTCCCTTTTTTAATTTCTCTCTCCCCTACTGTTTACTAAATCAATTATCACGGTTTTTCTTCCCACTCTTTCTCTCTTCCCTCCATTAAACTCCCGCCATCTGCTGGGCATTATTTTTTAATTTATTCTTTCTCCTTTTTTAATTTCTCTCTCCCTTGACTAAATCAATTGTTATGGTTTTTCTTCCCACTCTTTCTCTCTTCCCTCCGTTAAACTCCTGTCATCTTCAAGTGTGTTTTACCGCATAAATTCCAATCTTCAAGAACCCACTTGAGTTTCTAAGGGCTTGAAAAGTGCATACGCCTGCTTCTAACTGTAAGTATCTTTTTTTAAGGCTCTTCCGTATCTTTGAATCTGTTCATGAGTTTATTGAAATTTGGACAGTACTACATGATTGTTAATTCTTTTTTCAGTGTTTCCTACAGAACCCACTGTTTTTTCATGAGTTATTTTCTTTAGAAATGGCCTTCTGAAGTTAATGAAATTTATTTAAAATTTGTGTTGTGTCAATGTAGGTATTTTGCATGAAGTTGAACATACATATCCAGCTTTAATTTGGTGATGGATTCTGGTTCAGTTACTGAATTTAACTCTATGATTGGAATGAAATTTGATAGTCAAGAAGATACATGGAAATTTTGGGTTGAATATGGTTATAGAAAAGGATTTGGGGTCAGAAAGCATTATCACAACAAGAGCAGAAGCACTGGCATCATTACTTCATTCACATATGTTTGTTGCAAAGAAGGTGTTCGTAATAAAAGTGAATTAGATAATCTTCCACAAAATCCTCGGCTTGAGACTCGAACAAATTGTAATGTAAGAATGAGAGCCAGACTTTTGGATGGTAAGTATGAGGTTACAGAGTTCATTGAAGAACATAATCATCCACTACATCTACGAGAAACTGTTCACATGTTATCTTCTCAACGTAATATTACAGAAGTTCAGGCTTATGAGATTGACTTGGCTGAGGATGTTGGGCTCAAACAGAAATCAACTTTTCAGTTGATGAGTAGACAAGCAGGCGGACGAGATGGTATTGGTTATACCTTGTTGGATGCAAAAAATTATCTCCGAACCAAACGACAAAGAAATATGTTGTATGGGGAAGTAGGTTGTCTAATGGGATACTTTCAACAACAATTATCTAAGAATCCATCATTTTACCATGCTAATCAGATGGGTATGGATGAGCAGATAACTAATGTTTTTTGGGCAGACGCAAGAATGTTAATTGATTATGAGTATTTTGGTGATGTTGTGTCATTGGACACCACTTATTGCACAAACCGTGCACACCGACCGTTTGCTGTCTTCTCAGGTTTCAATCATCATCGAGGAGCTGTGATTTTTGGTGCAGCGCTTTTGTATGATGAGACAACAGCATCATTTAAATGGTTATTTGAAACTTTTTTAGAGGCGCACAAGCAAAGAAAGCCTCTCACTATCTTTACCGATCAAGATCAAGCTATGGCTAAGGCCTTGTATGAGGTGATGCCTGAGACATTTCATGGATTGTGCACGTGGCACTTAATGCAAAATGGAATCAAACACCTTGGAAACTTGATGAAAGATGAATCACATTTCTTAGCTGATTTTAAAAAGTGTATGTATGGTATTGATGATGAGGCCCAATTTGAGGAGTCATGGAAGATTCTACTTGCACAATATAACGTTCAGGATAATACGTGGCTACAGTCTACATATAGTATAAAGGAAAAATGGGCAGCTTGTTACATGAAGTATGCTTTCTCGCTTGGTATGAGAAGTACACAACTCAGTGAGAGTGTCAATTCTGATATAAAGAGTTGTATGAAGCCCGATTTAGACATAACACAATTTTTTAAGCACTTTGAGCGGGTGTTGGAGGACAAGCGTTACAATGAGCTCAAGTGTGAATTCGATGTACGTCAAAAAATACCAAGGTTAAAGCTAGAGAGTTCACCAATATTGCGCCAACTTTCTAAGATCTATACTCTCACCATCTTTGACCTATTTCAAAATGAGTTTCTATTATTTGCAGCTGCATGCATAAAACAAAGAAATGAAACTCATCCATTATTTGAATATGTTGTTAGGCTAGAAGGTAAGGACGGGGAATGGAGGGTGACATTTGAGCCTAATACCAAGATGATTTCATGTAGTTGTCGTAAATTTGAGACGATTGGATTGTTGTGTTGTCATGCCATCAAAGTTTATGATGTGATGGATATAAAAAATCTTCCAGAGCATTATATATCGAAGAGATGGACAAGAGAAGCTCGAAGTGGTATAGTACATGATTATATGGGCAATGAAGTTGAGGAAGATCCTAAGCTACAAAGTGGAGAAAGATATAGAAAATTATGTATGATGCTTATACGACTAGCAACCGAAGCATCTGATCACCCATCAACATTCTCTTTGGTGCATAAGACGGTATGTGATCTAAGCAAGCAAGTTATGGAAATGCGTTTGACAAAAGAGAGTCAAGACAACAATAACAATGTTATGACTTCACCCGTAGAACCTTCCATGAAAAAAGCAAAAGGCTTCAGGAAGAGAGACGGTGGTAAAAGATCAAGACGGTACAAGGGTTGGGTAGAGCTTCAATCAAAACAAAAGAAAAAACATCACAAACTCAAGGTACATACATATTATTTTGGAATCAAAGTATATAAATGATCTATGATTACTGATATTTTTTAAATTTTGTTTCTTTTATTATTATGTTATGTAATTGTTATAGGACATTGGAGCACAAAATGAAGTGAACGTGTCTTGTTCAGCACCTCCGATATTTGATCAGTGTCTTCAAACAAATAGACGTCAATTCAATTTCACTGAATTGTTAATGGTATGATCTTGATTTTATATAATTTTTTTCATAACTAGTTATAATTCATGTTTTATTTGATGTAGGCACCATTGAATCATCATGCACATTTTGAAGCAATGGATTTCGGTGGAGATGCATCCAATCCGTCTTAATTAATTAATTTATGTATTTTTGGATAATTTTTTGTATTGATGCATTCAATTTGTGGACATGGAATTTTGGATGACTTGCTATGCATCTTAAAAATGCCCAAGGATAACTGTTACCCCACCATATTGGGATTAAAATGAATTTTTTATTTACTGTTATATCATTTAATGTTAATTTTTATTAATTAATAATTATTAGTTTTGCACAATTAGTAACAGAACTGTTAAAAAAATGCAGTGGTTTAGAGAATGTTTAATATTATTAATTTTTTCAAAGAAAAAAAGAAAGAGAAAGAGAGGAGAGAGGAGAGTGAAATGAAAACAGGAAGTAGAAAAATTGTAACAATCTATATATATATGAAAAGTGGTGATGAAAATGAAAGAAGAGACATGCCACATGGGACAAAATTCTAGGTGGCGAATTCCAACAAAAAATAAATGATTTAAAATAATTTCAATTATATTTTGTCATCCACGGGTTAGTTTGTTGAGTTTTCCATATTTTTAAGCAAAAGCTAAGCTTACGTGAAAAAGATGGACTTTTTTCAAAAGCTTACGTGAAAAAGATGGACTATTGATATGTATATCTTTCAAAACACTACCGAAATTCCTAGGTGGCGAATTCCAGCAAAAAATAAATGATTTAAAATAATTTCAATTATATTTTGCCATTCAAAATAGTTTGTTGAGTTTTCCATATTTTTAGGCAAAAGCTAGGCTTACGTGAAAAAGATGGACTATTGATATGTATATCTTTCAAATCACTACCGAAATTATCATTTGTTGACCTGCTTATCTCTCTGGGTCTTTAAATACTCTCCCCAACTCTGTGCATTTATCATCCGCAACTATGAATATATATCTTGGGGCGAAAGCAGAAAATTACTAATATATTTTCCATATTCAGTTAGACTTATGAGATTTCTTGGGAGCAGAATTTTTATCACAAGAAAAACAGAGTGCTATATAAAAGATTCGAAATGTTTGATTATCTCAAAATGTTTGATTGAAGAGAAGGATGATTATCGTAACTACGCAATTACAAATCGCCACATAATTTAATCATGCGCATTATGGAAAAGCTTGCGTCAATCGGCCCGGCCAATTTGAGCAAATCTTATCGCCGAGTAATTTGCGATTTTCTTAGGCTCTTCATTCAACTGCAGCGTTATTGTGTATATATATAAAATTATTGTTTTCTAACCACAAACAATACTATGTTTCCCAGTGTCGGCTCTTCTATGAGTTGGGTAACACAACAAGCATTTTGCGTGACTTAGTTTTGACATGCAACATGATATTTCTCCTTCAATGTTAGATAAAGGTGGCTTCTAAAAATCTTTGAAGCACTATTCGTAAAATCATTGGTAAATTAATATCTAATTAGTTACTAATTATTTTTATCTCATCTTCTCTAATTTTATTACCATCTCATTTTTGTAGTTAAAGTTCTTCGTCGAAGAAAATGAAGACGAAGCATTTGAATTAATGATTATCGCCCTAAACCTCAATCACCATGAAGCCTCATACTGTTTAAACTTCATGAAGTTGTTTAGTGGCGATGAAAAACACAGAGAAGAAGGAATTCATGGGTTGTCGATGTTGGCACTTAGATTGAGTTTAGAGTACGAGATGGATCCGCGATATTGTATTGGAGCGAAAAATGGCGATTTTCAAAGAATTTCATAATTGCATCCAAGTTACCTTCCAATGCAATATCCCCAACATTTCCCATATGGTGAGGATG
Source organism: Orobanche coerulescens (assembly GCA_033398695.1). Taxonomy (NCBI): domain Eukaryota; kingdom Viridiplantae; phylum Streptophyta; class Magnoliopsida; order Lamiales; family Orobanchaceae; genus Orobanche; species Orobanche coerulescens. The sequence goes on from CM065812.1 coordinate 18,977,311, forward strand.
GATACCATCCAGAGATTTCACACTCGGATAAGTCTAAAGGTGACAGGCACACACTTACAATTAAGGAGTTTTTGGCTTTTAGAATTTTTGACCGTATTGGTGAGGCACAGACAATATTACTCGGTAGAAAGTTATTCCAATGTTTATAGTAGATGGCTATATGATGATGGAAGCACGAGGCTTGCTTTTATAATGAGGAACCAACCATTATTGAGGTCGATAAGTATAAGCCACTTGATGATGCTATTCGAGCAGTGATATTGATCCATCTGACCCAATAGGAAACGTTGGTAAACGCTTTGTTTTGCCGTCTTCTTTTGTCGGAGGTCCTCGATATATGGTCCAGAACTTCCAAGACACTATGGCCATATGCAAGAGTATAGGATATCCAGAACTATTCATCACATTCACGTGCAACCCCAAGTGGCCTAAGATAACACGTTTTGTTGAGTCCAAGGGTTTACGACCCGAGGATAGACCTGATGTTATGAGTCGCATTTTCAAGATGAAGTTGGACCAACTTATAAAAGACTTGAAGACGGAAAATATTTTTGGCAATGCAATTGGAGGTACCACATTATAAGCCTCAGTTCCTTTGTTATTTCAGCTGATCGATTCATTATTAACTTCACTTCGAGTTGATTGATTTTTATTCTATTTTCTTTGTAGTTGTGTACACTATTGAATTTCAAAAACGCGGACTTCCTCATGCACATATATTGCTGTGGATTGATCGAGCAGATAGAAATATGTCTGCAAATTCTATAGATGATTTCATCAGTGCTGAGATACCAAATAAAAAACTCAATCCGGAGTTGTACAAGGCTGTCTCTGAGTATATGGTGCATGGTCCATGCGGACCAGTGAATCCGACTTCACCTTGCATGCACGATGGCAAGAAATGTTCTAAGAAATTTCCAAAGTCCTTTAATGAGCGTACTATTTTCGATGGAAATGGCTACCGGTGTATAAAAGGCGTGACACTGGTGACACTGTCGACAAGAATGGCAATCTCATTGATAACAGGTACAATTTAAAATCATTATTTTAATGTTCATTGTCGCATTATATTTCACTCACTATGATATAAATTAATTGTCATTTATATTCAAAATAATATGAAGTTTTACTTTTTATTTATAGGATTATTGTTCCGTACAATCCTTTCCTATTGATGAAGTATCAGGCACATATAAACGTTGAATGGTGCAATAAGATAAATTCTATAAAATATCTGTTCAAGTACGTCAACAAGGGGTTGATAGGATAGGCGCAAAAATAAGCATGGAGAACGAGGTGAAGGATTATGTTATTTGTCGGTACATATCGGCATGTGAGGTGTGTGGCGTATTATGGGATATGATATACCTACTGAGAGATCCACCCGTAGAGCGTTTATCATTTCACATGGAGGGTGAACAGTCCGTTACATTCAAAGATGGTGACTTGATTACGGATTTATTGGAGAAGCATCATTGCAGAGACAAAGTTCCTTAAATGGATGGAATTCAACAAGCATCATCCCGAAGCACGTAAGTATCTATACGCTGAGTTCCCTAGATATTACGTGTGGGATCCTAGAGGTAAAGTGTGGAGAGACATGAAGAACTTCAACAACAAAGTTGGAAGAATTTACCATGTTCCAATTAAGACTGGTCCATTATACTTCATGCGGATTATGTTGAATCACATTAGGGGCGCCACTTGCTTTGAAGATTTGCGGACAGTGAATGATGTTGTTCACCCTACATACCGTGATGCATGTTACTCTTTGGGATTGCTCGATGACGACAAAGAGTATATTCATGCTATAACGGAAGCCAGTTTTTGGGGTTCCGGTCGTTTCCTTCGACATTTGTTCTCCATGCTTATACAGTCTGATAGTATGTCCAGACCCGTTCATGTTTGGGAAAGTACATGGGAGTATCTATCGGACGACATCCAATACTTTATGCGGCGGAAGTTGAATAATCCTGGTATAAATTTAAGGAACTTTCTTATGTCGGAAATGTTATGTGAACATTTATTTGTTATTTACTATGCTAACTTTATATCTAAATATTTTAATATAGAATTTGGGCGAATGAAGAATAGTTGAAGAATTTTACTCTTGCTTTGAGATAGAAGAGTTTCTTTCTAGGAATGGATTTAGCTTGACTCAGTTGAAGGTATGCGTTCAGACAATGTCGTCATAGATAATGGTATGAATAATTTGATTGCGAAGAAATGTCGTCGATATTGATGAGATGAATGAGTTGCATAGCCGTTTATATCCATGTCTCACGGACGAGCAAAGAAGTGTGTACGATACCATTATGGATGCGGTCGATTAGGTAATGGTGGAGTTTTCTTTCTATATGGTTACGGTGGCACGGGAAAGATATTTTTGTGGAAGACAACTGCGTTACGCATTACGTGGTAGATGTGATATTGTTCTCACGGTTGCATCGAGTGGTATAGCTTCTCTACTTCTTCTGGAGGCCGCCTTTGCTCACTCTAGGTTTAGTAATCCTTTGCGGTCGGTGAAACAACCATGTGTAGTAGGATAACTCCCGATAGCGATCCGACAGACTTTTGAAGAGTACAAAGCTAATTATATGGGATGAGGCACCCATGACTAATAAGTTTTGCTTTGAGGCATTGGATCGCGATCTAAGGGATATGATGAAAGATCATCATGGTGTGGTATCTAACAAGCCGTTTGGTGGATTGGTCGTTGTCTTTGGTGGTAATTACGAGACGAGATATTGCCGTCATACCAAAGGGTAGTAGGCGGGATATAGTCCACGCATCCCTTTGCTCATCTAAGACAATTTGGAGTTCTGTCGTGTCCTGAAGCTTACGAAGAACATGCGTCTGCAGTACTTTTCTAAAATTTTATGCTAGATAATTACTTTTTATATAAATAACTTATTTTAAATGTATATAAATTGTTGACTTTGTCTTTATTAAATTCTGACTGGCGGCTCATATGATGAGGCAGAGAGCATCGGGGAGTTCTTTGAGTGGGTCTTTGAAGGTTGTAGATGGTGAAATTGGTGTTGATAATGATGGTGAGGTAGAATTCAAAGCTGATGATATTCGATTCGATTATTGATGAACGATTCTTGCGATAGTTAAGAGCACATATCCGAGCATATTAGACCATGTCGGTGATGGTCGGTACTTTGAGATAGGGCTATTCTTTCTCCCACTAATGAGATCGTCCGAAGTAAATGATTATATAATGTCTCTTTTACTGGAGATGCCACGAGAATTCATGAGTTCGGATAGCATATGCCCAGCGAAGATGATACGTCAATAGAGAAGATGTCTATTACGCCGAGTTCTGAACACTATAAGGACTTAGGATACCAAATCATATAATTCGACTTAAGGTCGGTTGTCTATAATGCTTCTTAGAAATATTGACCAGTCTGCAGAACATAGTAAAGGAACTAGATAGATAGTTACTGCGAATGGCAAGCACGTTATTGAGGCTAAGACGATACATGGAAAGAACGCTGGAGTGAAGGTTTTCATACCAAGGATGGTACTTTCACCTTCTGATATTACCAAGTTTCCTATTAGATTTCAACGAAGGCAATTTCCTATATCAGTTTGTTATGCAATGACTATCAATAAGAGTCAGGGACAGTCTTTATATCATGTTGGGCTCTACCTCCCAAAGTCTGTTTTAGCCATGGCCAGCTCTATGTTGCATTTTCCAGAGTAACAAGCAGAAAGGGGCTCAAGGTTTTAGCATTGGATGAGGAAGACAATCCCACCGACACGATCACCAACATTGAAAACAAGGAGGTGTTTTCAAAACTTTGAGGTATGTTTTTATCATATTAATACACTTTATGTCGAAAGTAGCAATATACATTTATTTGATTTTGTTATTGCTTCTTGCGATTGTCTGGAATATCGTTTTGCAGTTGGCGATTATTCAGATGTCTACTGTGATTGTACACGTTGACTTTGCATTCTCTTTCATATTTTTCGATGTACTGAACCTTTGATTCTATTTAATATTATTTATTGTTTAGATGATATTTTATTTCACGTATTACTGATTTAAAAAAAATCATGCCGTGGCAACGCCACGAGTTAGTACTAGTTGATTTAGTAAAGAGTAGGGGAGAGAGAAATTAAAAAAGGGAGAAGAATAAATTAAAAACTAATGCACAGCAGCATGCTGTACAGCATGTGATCCGCTCCCTAGAGCGTGACACAAAATTTGGCTCCAATTTTGGCGCTGAGTCCCGCTGGGCCGTTTGAGGACAAATATGAAAATATCAAGGGGTCTTTACACTTCTATACAATTTATACAAACTTATTACAAAAATACAACAACAACAAAAATATTTACATATGTAACGTAATGAACATATTTTAAGATAATACAAAAAACCACTATTTCTATCCCTAAAAATCAGCCATACATCTCTTTCTACCTCTCTCTCTCCTCTCTCATTTTTTCAATTGGGTCCCGTCTCTCTGTCTCCCTTCTCCTTCTCTCCTTTTTTTTTTCTTTTCTCTTCTTCTGCAACTCCCTCACACACCTCTCTCTCCTTTTTTTTCCTTTCATTTTTTTATTCTGTAAATATGTTATCACTCCATATCTATCTTTTTATCTGCAAATTTGTTCATTATCTATTTTTTCACTGCAATTACATTCATCCAATCTATGCAAATCGTCCCTGCCGTTCACACACTTGAGTTGTTCGAAATTTTTGAACGGCTACGTGCTGGTCGATTTATCGAGGGAGATGGTGGTCGGTCGCGGCTTTGGTTGGATTGGTTCGGTAAAAATGCGGAAACATCTCAGTTCGATACTTTCAAATAGTAATAAGGAAACATGGATACTGTATTTAGATACCAATAAATCATGATGATAAATTTTTATATGTAATAATTGAAAATAGATTTACAAAATTGTGGATACTATCAAGTTAATGTGGATACTAAATTATATTTGGATATCAGTTAATGTTGCTCGTTATTTTTTATATCCAATAATAAAAATAGATGCACACAAATGTGTATATTATCAAATAAATTTTGTTTACTAAACATTGCATTTGGATACTATTTTTTTGTCTTTAATTTTTTATATATTTACAATGAGATTGGAGATACAAAAGTACGGATCGTATCAAGTGTTATTTAGTTACCTAATTATTGCATTTAGATACGATTATTCTTGTCTATTTTTTATTTAACAATTAAAAATGAAGAAAGAAAAATATAAATATTATTTATTATTGACTATTATATTTTTCAATTTGCAATGTCTACTATAATCATGTGAATACTTCAAGTAGTATTTTAATACTACTTGAATTTGCAATGTTTAGTTATGAGACTACTGCATTTTAATACCAATTATTTTACTCATAAATTTATTTATATTTTACAATGAAAAATAATGAACACATCTTTGGATATTTCCAAAAAGTTATTGGTTACTTAATCGAAAATAATTAAATTCATCGTTTTATATTGCAAACTCTAGATTCCCCATCCCAGATCTATTTTCACCGCAAATGTCTTTCTCCATCTATCTTTGTCTCTGTAAAATCATTCACAGTCTCTACTAATACATTCCTGTCTCGACTTTGGTTGGTTTAGTTCAGTGAAAATCTAAAAACATCTCAGTTGGATACTTACAAGTAGTAAATTGGTTATTTTAATATTGGACTTGGATACCAATTAATCTTGCAAGTTAATTTGTTCATATATATATATATATATATGTAATAATGAAAAATAGATGTACACAATTATGGATACTATCAAGTATGTAGAAGTGAAGATAATTTTTATATTAAAATATCTCCAATATTTATCAATCGAAAATTTTAAAGGACCGCATATACTTGCAATTAATATTTTGGTTACCTAAATATTGCATTTGAATACAATTTATTCATGAACATTGATTTATTTATATTTAACAACAAATGGAAGTACAAAAATATAGATCATATCAACTTTAGTTAGGTTACCCAAATATAAACATTTAGTTCTTCGTTTATCATCGAATATTGAGTTGTTTAAATTTCCAACAACAACAATAAGCATATGGATACTTACAAGTAGTAGTTGATTACCTAGATATTGTACTTGAATACTAGTTATTCATGTCCGTTAACTTATTTATATTAAATAATACGGGTACAAAATTATAAATAATATCAAGTGTAGTTTGATTATTTAAATAATCACATATGGATATTTTTTATTGTTAAACTTTGAGTTGTTTAGTTTTACAACTAAGTCAATCAATCGAGAGATATAACCATAAAAACATGTACCATAACTAAAATCTATGAAAAAAGCATCAATATATCATAAAAATAACTGGCATCCGCTGACAAGCAACAGAGTAACCAAACATTCATTTATAAGTATCATCGTATATATTTAGAAAAGTAAAAATTTCTAACAACCCTACTGCCCAAAAATACCATAATAAGTAGAAATCAACAAAATTATGTATATATTCATATTCATTTTAAAAAGATAATCGATCAGATATCACACACAAATAAAAAATATTGTAGAGGTTATTATAAACTTCATTTGCAAATCACAACAAAAGCTACCCAAATCACCATAAGGTGATGCGAGCTCCAGTTAGTTGAAGAAATCAGACTTAGACCGTCGGAACAATCATTCCCTTGAAAATACATTTGGATACCATAAAAACCATATAAACATATTCGAATCTTTGTCATGCTATATATTGATTACTATAATATACACACTTGGATACCTTTAAAACACAAAAATTGATTACATTTCAATTTACAAAACATCACAAACTAAAAACTTAATTCAGCGGTCACGCCGCAGCCGACGTTGAGACACATCTACTGCTGCCGCCGTGCAATACTATTTCTAATTTCAATATTCACCAAAAAATTATTAATCATAATCCATATCTGAAGCCATCCACGCTGTTTCTAAAGTCCTCCATGGCCTACGGCTACCACCAAAAGCCATCCATAGTCATGGCCACCAAGGCCGTCTTGATTGGTCAATTCACAATCCTTCACCATGAAATGTTATGAGTATTTGTCTCACAAACAAGGAGAAGGTAATTTTCATAAAGAAGAAAATGAAAAAAACAAAACAAACAAGAGCGAGTGAGAGAAATAGGCTCTCACAAACATAAAATGACACAAACAACTATAGATTGCACCTTTAAAAGGCTTAACGGCTATGAGAGAAAAGCATGCAGATCTAAACAAATATGATTCGCAGGAAGCCATTGAACCACCATCATTTATGTTCGCCATCTTCATTGCATTCGTATGCCACTCGTCTTAGTTTCGGTTGCCGCAACCGCGTTGTTACCCATTGGGTTGCGGCCAGTGTGGTGGAGGCGGCTCGTGCAGAAATATATGGTGACGGAGGCCGCGGCGAGATTTTCGTTTGAAAGGCCTTAGACGACGTTGATGGAAAATAGATCAGATCTGAACAGATCTGGTCTGTGAGGAAGGAAGCCACTGCACCGCCGTCGCCTTGCACCTTCAGATGTGAAAAAAAATTAGTACTGATAAGAAAAAATAAACCAAAGGGAATAAGAAAGAGATGTGTTAGCAATAAATATGAAAGAGAAAGAAAAGGAAATGAATAAGAAAATTAATAAAAGAAAACGTTTACCATATGAGTGTTCCCATGATTTAAGGGATAATACACATATTAATGTAAATAAAAATCATTCATTGCTACTTATGTAATTATTTTATAATTGTGTCATTTTTGTAATACTTTACTAAATTGTATTAGGAGATGTAATTTAGCCAAATATCAACAAAGCAAAGGATAGAAGTGTAAAACGCTAACAACGTCAAGGTCGGCCGCTCCCTTGCCTATATATACCCCGCTTGCCCTCTTTTAACCCGAACAATTCCGTAAGTTGCTTTCGGCGTTTTCGATTTTCTTTTTCGTGCATCTCTGAAAACCCTAACCCTAGGGCGACCAAAGATCTCCGATCTACATCGCTCAAAATACGGATCTATTTTTCCGCAAGATTTCTTGATTCTTAAGCGAAACCCTTGATTGTTTCTCCCGGGCGGAAATTCGATATCGGAGATATGTCTAGGTGCTTTCCGTACCCACCGCCTGGGTGTGCTCCGAGCAGAGCATCCAAAGATGCCTTGATCGAATCGATTGAGGTTTGTTGCCAGAGAACCTTGATTGATTTATGCATGAGCATGAGTCGTAATCGATGTGAAATAATGGGCTTCTGATGGGATTTATATTTTTGCCGATTTGTCATGTATATATTCTTAGAGTTGCGGTTTGTTGGTGTTAGTTTTTTTTCCTGATTAAGTTATGTAAATCTATATAGCAGTGTACTTTTTGTGATCTGTGTGGTATTCATAGGTCTAGATTAACAACATCAGAAGCAGTGATTGTATGACATGTTACAGTTTCTGCATAACAATTTACACGTTTTATGTTTTTTTTTTTTTTGGTTTTATAGTCTTGTGGTCGTAGAAGATAAATAAAAGTATGGAATCGTTGGAGGATGGTTTTGTCATATTGCAGTGACAATCTTGGCAAATAAAATTTTAGCACAACTAATGTTGTGACAGAAGGAAATCTTATGGTGGATTGTTGGGGTACAATGTGTACTTGGTCGACTAAATTGTTGTTTTATTGAATGTGCATGGGAGTATGTGTTAATGTGTTAAAGAATGTTGATAACCTTTTCATTATAATTTAAATATAAAAGGGATTTTTTGCAGGAAAATGAGCACATGTTCTGATTTACTTAGTTTTCAAGGACTTTAGTTTTTATTTTGTTGTGTAAACTTTTTTGGACTGTGGTGTTTGTTTGTCTGGTGGATCCCTCCAGTGAAAAATAGTATTAAGGAATTGTCTAGTCAATTTGTTTTTGTTATAGGTTTTATGAGTTTTGATGAATCTGAGCTTTAACTGGTATAAATGTTAGATTAGTAGGTTTTCACTTTTCCCTGACCTTTTTATTCTATTTTTCTGCTAATTCAACTAAATTGAAGACTGTTTTCAACAAAAATCACTTCTTTCAGCTCCATAAATATAAATAGAGAAATGAGTAATCCAACCATGTTCCTTGTTTTATGCATAGAGTAGAATTTTACAACAGCCACCTTGAGTAGAATTATATTTCCACAAATTTTAGGATATATTTTTACATTTGGAAGCGTGATATATGTGGATCCAATCAGTAAGCTTTTTAGATTTTACAGAAAAATTATTTATGATTGTCTCTGTTTTTTCTGGTCTGAGATATTTGTTCTCCTATTTGTAAGAATATCATAATTTCCACATTTCCTTTTTTTTATTTGAAGTAGTGTGTTTTGTTGTGTCTAAGACCCTTTCGAACATATTGATATTGCTATTTGCTATGTTGGAGAAAGTTTGCCTTGGTCTAGATTTACGGACCGTGCTTGAGATGCATGATATCTGTTCATGTTTTGGGGCCATGTCACATTTCTCCTTACTTGGCCTCAAAATCTAAATTGTTATTTTGGTGCCCTAAAGTTCCAAAACGAGAGGGTGAAATCCAAGGAACTAAAGAAGGAGAGGAGAAGGGAGAAGGAAGAGAAACATAAAGAGAAGGAAGACAAAACAAAGCAGAAACAGGACAAGTCTCGTCTTGTCCAAAGCCAATCGAGTGAAAAAAATTGGGCAGATCCAAAAGTTGACTTCCTTTCTAACAGAGGCAAGGTTGAACCCGAACAACAGTTGGAACGGAGTAGTCTGACTGAGGAGCATGGTAAGCCTGTGTGGTTGCATGCGCCCAGCACTTCCTCCGACAGTACTGAGAACAGCAATAAGAGGAAGAGGCTTCCTTCACCCTCACCCGCAGATGGTAGCAACGGACATGGTAACATTGTGTTTCCAATCATAAAATCTGAACTTATGGATTTGTCGTATGCGTTCTTTTATTGATTGTTCATTTTTATCTGTCCGGGCAACAGTTAAGAAGATCATCCGTATCAGACTGCCGCTAAAGAAACATAACCAGTCAAATGCTTTGGCCAATGAACAACATATCTGTTCTACATCCGGAAGTACAAATGTACCTTCCCAAAATGAACATGTTGTAATTGGTAATAGAAATGAGAGAGAGCAGATTTGTTCGACTTCTCGACCTATTGAGGCCTTTATCACAAAGAAAACTCCGAATCCGTCTACGATCGATCCAGTTTTGACTCCGATGCAAAGATTGGAGTTACAGTACACAAATCTAATAGATAGCTTGGTGCCACTTCAGTGGCAGGATTCATCTCTTGATGTGGATGATGATCTTGATTGGCTCATGAAAAGCAAGAATCGAGAATCATGTGACAAGAGACCAAGGGTACTTGGTGATCGTAGCATGTCCTGCTCTAGCAGCTCGTTGTGGCCTCGTGCACAGTACTTGCAAGAAGTCGATGTCTATGCATTGCCTTTTACTGTCCCGTTCTGAATTTTGCTCTGGTGTAAATAGATTGCAGTATTGGTTTTTCTTGTTGCTGTCTCAGGTTTTTGTAGTGTTCTTTTTTTCCTGGGGTGGGATTGCGTTAAAAAACATGGCGGCTTTTATTATTATGTATCTGTGAGCTACCTTCAAATATATTCAGCCAGTTGAAATGATTGATTAGCATAACGATGGGATTAATATACTCGACCACAGCTCGCCTCGATTCGGTTACATCTATCTTATCCTGGGTAGTCAAGGACTAAATTGTAAGTTTGTGATAGGTATAATTGAACATTAGACTTAGGGATGTCAACTTTATCCGTACCCGATCCTACCCATCGGATAAACCCGAAATCGGGTCGGGTATTGGTCGAACCCGAAATTTTATGACTGGGTACGGGTAGGATATGGGTATAGTATATTACCCGATTACCCGACCCGATTACCCGACCCACATACCCATTTGTATTTATAAATATATTATTATTATATGTTAAACATAAATATTATATTATATTATATGTTATATATATTACTATATAACATATTATATTTTAGATATTTATTATACTAAATTGAATTTATTAATTGCATTATATGTATATATGATATATATTAAAAAATATTTATATTTTTAAATATAGGGTATCTGGTGCAGAATACCATTAGTACTCGATTACCCGATGGGCAATACCCGAACCCGATCCAAATCAAATAGGGTAGGGTATGGAGGAGGCATACCCGTACCCTACCCGACCCATTGACATCCCTAATTAGACTTGAGGATTCAGTTGTGATATTAAGTTGGTCATTATAGTAGTTCGATTTAATCACTTGACAGTGGAATCAACTTCTTTATGGCCAAAAAACAATCTCTACTGAATACGAAGAAGGGATTTTCTAGGAATAGGTAGACAATGCAGTTAAGTATTAGAATTGTAGTGAATAATTATATAAAATGTAAATTTAAAATTATTTAAGTACAAAAATAACCTTAATTGAGAAAAGCAATTGTAAATTGTATAAAAAAAATCATCTGAATTATTAAATAATTTTCAAAAATTATAATAAAATTTATATGAATTCTAAAATTTACAAATAAATATAAGAAACTACGAAATAAATCCAATTAAGTATAATAATATTTGAGAAAATACAAACAATTCTAAAAAATACAAATAAATGTTAAAAATATAAAAATAAATTTTAAAATAATAATTAGTTAAAAACAAAAAATCATAAAAATAGATTCATATTAATAATATAAATTAAATAAATCTGTAAAATAAAAATATTGTACAAATAAATTCATAAAATATAAATAAATAGGAATATCCTGACATTATAAATAGGTTTATCGAATTAAATAAGATGCAAATATTTATTATTGATTAATAGATTTGTAATAATATAAAAAAATCCTATAAAACAAATAATATCAATAAATATAGAAAAAGTACAAATAAATGCCAAAAAAATATGTAAAAATTCTAAAAAAATAACAATTAATTCTACATTTCATAAGTAAATCCTAAAAATTAGAAGTAAGTGATAATATTAATACAAATTCTCAAAAATTAATATTAATTCTTTAAAATATATGTATTTTAATAGATCTAGAAACATACAAATAAAGTGAAGAATAAAATTAGAAACTACAATAAATTATAAAAAAATATAATTTAAAATATTGAAAAATATAATTGTACCGTTCAAAATAATATATTTTATCAGTAAAGCGAAAAAATACAGTGTGGATCGTGTATCCTATATTATTTGACCATCATGGGTAAAATTAAGTTAAATGAAGGTAAACTTTGAATACAAAAATGGATAAGAACAACTATTCCAAACATTAAGCACATACTCAAATTTGAAATATATATTATATTTAAAAACACAACAGACCTTGATTACAAGTAAATTCTAAAATTATATATAATAAAAAAAATCTAGAAAATACCAATAAATTTTGAAAAATTAAAAAGATGGTAAAAACCAAATTCCAATCTAAAAATAAAAATTATCTTTAAAAATTATAAACAAATCTTAAGAGTATTTAATTTTAAATTGCTAATATTTCAGCTTTTTTTCATATTCTAGTCTATATAATTATTTTTTAATTTTTATTTTATTTTTAATATTTATCTTTAATATTTTAGAATCTATTATATTTTTTTTGAAATTTAACTATATTTTATATTTTTTGTGATTTATATTTTTAATTTATTTTTGGATTAATTTTTAAAATTTAAAACTAATTTGTATTTTTATATTTTTTTTTGCATTTTCAGTTTTTCAGAATTCATTTATATACAATTTTTCTAATTATTAATTAATGTTTTTTGAATTCTAAAATAATTTTAATTTATCTGATAATTTAGTTAATCTATTTTGGAGTTGAATTTTTAAGTATAAAATTAATAACTAATAATATGATTATGTCATAAAAAATTTACTTTAGAGAGTTAGACAACTTAATAATAGATTTGTGACTTTTTAAAGGTATTACGGGAATTTCATATTTAGCTGTTTCTTTTTTTAAAATTATAAACAAACAATAAAAATTACAACATAATTTTGATAACACTACAACATATAGATTGTAGTATTAATGATCAATGATCATGATTAATTTTGATGTGATCTGATGGATATAAGAAGACTACATGTATACAGGTACTACAACTTCTACCTATTCCAAGAAAGACCCTACTAAGAAGGGATTCTTTCTCTAATGTGTTCCTATCCACTTTAGGTGCAAAATGAGATCTAAAGTCTCTGGCTAGAGCATATGAGCAAGATATATCTTACATGAGAGCACATGGACTTGATTTACACTTACTCACGCATATTGTTAAGCTACAATAGGGTTTTACTTTTTTGTGATCCTAAAATTTGATCGAGATATGTGATTGAAGGGTTTATACGAATATAGTACTCATAACGAGAAAAGTTTGAAAAGATCCTATCGTTCATTATTGCTTAGGATACAGTATGAGCTATGAGAATGTCTAGGAGTTACTCAAACTATTTGGTTCCTACCATTGCTGACTCAGGTGGACCTACATAGTCGCGCATTTAGGATAGACAACAGATTAATTAGAGTTGAATCCCTCTTCATAGATATTGGACATTATATGTCTAAATTAATTTACTGGGGAAAGTACTTCGGTCTCCTGAATTTAATTAACTACTGGGTATATAATTTAATTCACACGAATAATGAAGTAATTAAATTTCTTTCGAAAATTATATAATTATGTTGTATTTGATATAATTAGATTAATTATCATATAAATGCACTTGAATAGACCGAAGTACGATTGTTCGGAATGAAGGCCAAATGGGGTTGCCCATTTATGCCTATCGGCCGATCCACATGGAGGCCCTCAGAGGACTCACTACAGTAGAAACTCTATAAATTAATACTGTTGGGACAACCAAAATTTATTAATTAAAAGAGTTATTAATTAATCGATAAATTAATAATTATTAATCTATATATTAATTAATATTTTATTAATTTATAATGAAATACTTAATTTACAAACAACTTTCAAACTTTCACTTAATTATTGTACAATGCATGTACATATCAAATGAAGGGTCCAATTTAAAATAACCCTTCAATCTCTCATCTTATTATGCGTCATGTGTTGAATATATCAGTGTATATTTTTTCTATAAATACAAAATCAAAATATGCGAACATTAAAGCGGCCATCATATTGAATAATTTATTGCTGAGCCTATATGAGAATACAACACTAGAAGTTCTTACGGTGATAAGGAAAATTAGAGATGCGATTTAAGATGAAATTGATTCCAACAAAAAAGAAATACAACTGAGTAATTTTTTAAGAAACATTCATAAATTATTCCTATAATATGTACAATATATAAGGAATTATTAATTTATATTTTATATGGGACCTATAGAAATTATCAAAAATGTATTATCTTATAATTTTAGCGAATTATTAATTTAGCACCCTATCCCTGAGTCGGGACCGGCCAAAACTATTATCTTAGAGAGTTTATTAAATAATCGAGTATTAAATTATCAAGTTTCTACTGTAGTTCTTGATGAGAGGGTATGTAAGTACCTCTCATCATCACCTAAATTTCCTTAAGCCCCCATTTGGAAACTTAAGTGACAGATATCTTTTAGGATTTTCGTACCAATCCTTGATCACCAAGAGGAGGAGGATAAATTTTCTGTTCGTTTCTCTAGTGCGTAATACATAGAGGTAGGGCTGTCAAACGGATAATACCGAGTCGGATATGGCCATATCCGTATCAAGTTTTGGCATTTAGTAAAGGTATCCGAATCCGTATCCGGAAATATCTGCACGGACCAGATACGGTAATATCCGTATCCGTCACTTTTTTTTAATCTTCAAAAATTTAAATGCATGAGGAGTGATTTGAACTCTGGTGGAGCCCCTTCTCCTTACCAAGATCCTAATGCCAATACCACTTGGGCTAGCTGACCTGATTGTTGAGTTAGAAAGGGAAATAACTAATAAGTAAAGATAACTTATAGCGCATGCTTATATTTTAATATTGAGAAATAAAAAATGAAGACATGTGACAAAGTATTATGGGGAATAACATGCTTATATTTTGTAATTATATATTAAAATTATATTTTATATATAATTAATTTTGGATCCGGATATTTTCGGATACGGATGCGCCTATATCCATATCCGTATCCGGAATCTTCGGATACGAATAATATTCGTATCCGCTTTTATTCGGATACAAATAATATCTGCTTTTTCCGGATACTGATATAGATATTTCGGGCGGATATCGGATCTTTCGGATTTTTTTTTAAAAAGGGCAGTAAAAAACAATTAAAAAAGCATAAAAAATAATAATTTTAAAAAAAAGTAAAAAAAAAAAACAATAAAAACCCACTTAAATAAAAAACTACACCTATTTGATAAATATTTGAAATTACAACTATATGATAAATTCGTTTTAAAACTACACCCCATAGCCATAAGTAAATAACTCAATGCACGGGTATATAGTTTCCCAAAAGTAGAGTTATTTACCAAATAGGTGTATTTATAAAACATATTTACCTTTTTGGTGTAGTTTTGAATATATTTAACATTTAGGTGTTGTTTTCAATTTAAATGGGTTTTTATTTTATTTTTTTCAATTTAATGCTTTTTACTGTGAATTACCTCTGCCCTAAATATTTTTACTGCTTTTTATAGAGAGTGATTTACCAAAGAGGTGTAGTTTTAAAATGTAACACCCCCAAGTTATTCAGGGTATATTACAGCGCCGTGAGCCCCGCCGTGGGACACACAAGGCTAAACATACGCGGAACTATAAAACTTGACCGAGAAGGTCTACATATAATGGGGAGAAAGACGATACAAAGGTATCCAAAAACATAACCAATGTATTCACAGACATTACATCACAAATCAATACTTCGGCAAACACAGTAGGAACTTCAAGGAAAGAGGAAAACAATACTCGAGTATTCAATAATCAATCCAAGACAACAACACCGAATGGAAAACTCAAAACATAATGGAAGACCAACACATTATCACACTTGCCCACCATCTTCATGCCGACCGTACACTGTCCGATCTCCCTGGAACTGAAATACATGAAACGTATTTCCCCCATAAAGGGGTTAGCCGTCGAATAGCTAGTGCAAGTATATCAAGTATGAAACACAATACTCCTCGACAATAAAGTAAATGTAATCCGTCAATTCATCAATTCAAGACTAGTTATTCCGGAATGACTAAAATCTTATGACGTATGTGAATGCCGTAGAAACGGTTCGTTCATATCATACGCCGTTACATGTAGGAATGCCGTCAAAACGGTTCGTTCGTTACATGCCAATAATACATATATGAATGCCGTAAAAACGGTTCGTTCATAATATGCCATCAATATATCTATGAATGCCGTAAAAACGGTTCGTTCATATCATACCATCAATTCCGCTTACTTTCAAGGTCGAGAACGCACAATCATAAATGTATACTTGCCTTTGAGACATCGAGAAAATTGAACGGAGGAAGGGTATGAGTTCGGTAGGTCCAAGAACGCGCTTCCGGCACCTAAATGATTCGCAAGGAGTATGATAATCAATCATCCATATTCAAACTACACGAAGGAACTCCCCAAACCCGTCTACGATTCATAAAGATATACGGATAATCAACTAAAGGTTGGAAAATCGTCCTAAATCTCACAAGTCCGAAAACGGCACAATCTAAACCATAAAATCGTAGGAAAAGTATACACACGGTATATATACATCATAATCTCAAGGTTCTCAAGCTTCAAAACGGGTAAATCGGACAAATCTACGAATAACCCCAAAATTCCCAAAAGGTAGGGTTCTAAGGATTTTTACCTTGATTCGGACGTTAGGAGGAATTAGATGTTGAGAAATCCTTGTTCTCCAAGCAAATATATTGTTGTTAGAAGGAAGATCGCTTCCAAACGCCTAAGATCGCCTCTCGAGTGATTCCGTCGAAAAGGAGTGAAGAAGGTGAGAAATGACGAAAATAAAGTCATTGCCATATTTATGTATGTCGGTCTAGCGCACGCTACGCCTCCTTCATTAGCGTGCGCTAAGCGAAGTCACCGGATAGTCCGGTGGCTTACGCCGGTCTCGTTAGCGTGCGCTAATCATTTGCCCCTAGCGTGCGCTAGCCGAAATATGGCATCCGATCGAGTCGAACTTCGACTACGCCTGCTCAATACTTAACGTGCGCTACCGCCAATGCTTAGCGTGCGTTATCTATAGCTTTAGCGTCGCTAGCGAAACTGGCGTACGCTATCGATAGTCGAGAAAACTTGGCAACTTCACGCCTCTGGCGGCCGGCCGGTGGCGTGCGCTACGGACGGATGTTAGCGTGCGCTACTATACATGGATAGCGCGCGCTAACAAACTCTAGCGTGCGTTAATCCGCCCGATCCGAGCGATCCGAATCTGTTACTGACCGATACTCTTAGCGTGCGCTACGGCTCGAGCTAGCGTGCGCTAATCAGCGAGAATTAGCGTGCGTTAGCCTAGGCTAGCGTACGCTAATTCTCTAACCTGAGAACATTCGCAAGGTCTAAGCGACATGATCAAGAACCAAACGAGATACGAAACTCAATAGCAATATCAACCACGTCTCCAAGCATTTACAGAGCGACAAAATAAGGAGGATGACAGTGAGACGATCGATAAAAGTACGGGTATTACATTCTCCCCTCTAAAAGAAGTTTCGTCCGAAACTTAAGAAATAAATAGTTCGGGGTATTCCACCCGCATCTTCTCTTCCGTCTCCCAAGTTGCCTCCTCGACTCCATGTCTCGACCATTGCACTTTAACCGGTGGAATGGTCTTATGCGAGTTGTTTCTCGCGACGCTCAAGGATCTTCACGGGTCTCTCGGAAGGTAGTATTCTCGGCTCGTCAATCTCACCGTAGTCGATGATGTGGCTCGGATCAGTCGTACTTCCTCAATCGAGACACATGAAAAACACTATGGACGTGACTCAAAGCTGGAGGCAACGCCAAGCGATAAGCTAAATCCCCAACTCTGTCCAAAATCTCGAAAGGTCCGATATACCTCGGACTAAGTTTCCCCTTTTTCCCGAAGCGGAAAACTCCACGGGTCGGCGACACCTTGAGTAAGACATGATCCCCCACTTCGAACTCCAAGGGTCGACGACGAGTATCAGCATAAGATTTCTGACGACTCTGGGCAGCCAATAATCGGTCCCGGATAATAGTAATCATTTCCTTAGTCTCCATCAACATATCCGGCTCCATCCCAACTAGCTCAGAAGCCTCGTCCCAACATAATGGCGACCTACATCGCCTACCATAAAGTGCCTCTAAGGGTGCCATTTGGATCGACGCATGCCAACTATTATTGTAAGCAAACTCGATCAACGGCAAGTGAAGCTCCCAATCATTACTCCAGTCTAAGGCACAAGCCCGTAACATATCTTCCAACGTTTGAATCGTCCTCTCTGTCTGACCATCCGACTGAGGATGAAAAGAAGTGCTCAATCTCAACTCAGTACCCAAAGCCTGATGAACGGCCTGCCAAAAGTGCGATACGAAACGGACGTCTCGATCAGAAACAATGGTTTTGGGGGCACCATGTAACCTCACGATCTCAGCAATAAAGGTTCGATCCAGTCTATCCGGCCCCCAAGTATCCCTAATACCCAAAAAGTGTGCAGACTTGGTCAACCGATCGACAACTACCCAAATCATATTCATTCCGGCCCGAGTTCTCGGCATGCCAGTGATGAAATCCATAGAAATGTCTTCCCACTTCCACTCGAGAATGGGAAGCGGTTTCAACAACCCCGCTGGTCGTTGATGTTCGATCTTGACTTGTTGGCACGTCAAGCACCGTAGTACAAACTCCGTAACATCCTTCTTCATGTTATTCCACCAAAAATTTCGCTTCAAATCTTTGTACATCTTACTCGTCCCGGGGTGGATTGAGTAAGGCGTAGCATGCGCTTCTCGGAGAATTCTCTGTCTCAACTCTAAATCGTTGAACACAAAGCACACTGAAATCTCGAATACTATCCTCGTGTACCATAAAGCCAGAGCTTTTCCTTTAATTACATCTTCCTTCGATTGAGAAATCATCGGGTCACTCCACTGCTTCCCTTTGATGTCATCAACTAAAGACGAAGTAATTTCGAGAGTACACGATTGCCCCTGCACTCGTTGAAGCCAAACTTCTATCCCTTGTTCAATTAAGTCACAGCGGATTTTTTATGCGAGGTGTAAGAACCTCGAGCATTTGAAGAGATGCCGATTTGCGGCTCAAAGCATCCGCATAGCGACATTAGCTTTTCCGGTGGTAAAGAATTTCCAAGTCATAATCCTTTATCAACTCTAACCAACGCCTCTGTCTCATATTCGGCTCCTTACAGTGAAAATATATTTGAGACTCTTGTGATCGTATAAATCGCACGAAGAACCATACAAATAATGTCGCCAAATCTTGAGTGCGAAGACAATTGCGGCTAATTCCAAATCGTGAGTAGGATAATTCATTTCGTAAGGCTTTAATTGTCGTGACGCAAAGCTATTGTCTTATCATGCCGCATAAGGACACAACCCGAGGCCTTGACCGAAGCGTCACAGTAAAGCGCAAAGCCTTCGCTACCATGTGGTAAAGTTAGAATCGGTCTTGAAGTCAATCGTCTCTTTAGTTCATCGAAGCTCTGCTGTCTCTCATCCGTCGAACAAACTTTTCGGTCTTACGGAGTAATTTCGTAGCGGTCGAGCGAGTTTCGAGAACCCTCGACAAACCGACGGTAATACCCAAGAAGGCCCAAAAAGCTACGAACCTCCTTAACATTTTTAGGCGGTGCCCAATCTACTTGCCTCGATCTTCTGGTCTACACGAACCCCTTGGTAGAAATCACATGGTAGAAACATAACTTCTTCCAACCAAAACTCACATTTCGAGAATTTTGCATAGAGGTGCTCGGTTCTCAAAATGTCTAAAACCAAACGCAAGTGTCGGGCATGTTCCTCCTTATCTCGAGAATAAATTAAGATGTCGTTAATAAAGACGACTACACACCTGTCGAGGTACTCGATGAATATCTTATTCATTAAGCGCATGAATCTGCCGGTGCATTAGTCAACCCGAAGGCATAACTACAAATTCATAATGCCCATATCTCGTCCGAAATGCCGTCTTGACGCGTCGACTCCCTCACCCTGAGTTGGTAATACCCGGATCTTAAATCAATTTTCGAGAAAACTGCAGCCCCTTGCAATTGATCAAATAAATCGTCTATACGTGGCAAAGGATACTTGTTCTTGATGGTTACTTTGTTCAGCTCACCGTAGTCAATGCACAAAGCGTAGTGAGCCATCCTTCTTCCTCACAAAAGAACAGCGCCCCAAGGCGAAGCGCTCGGTCGATATACCCTTTTTCCAAGTTCTCCCAACCGATTCTTGATTCTTGCATTTCGGAAGGTGCCATCCGGTAAGGTGCTTTAGAAATCGGAGCCGCATCGGCTCTAGGTCCACAGTAAACTCTATTTCTCGATCGCGGTAATCCCGGAGGTCATCCGAAAAACATCGGGATACTCATTAACAACCGAATCGAAGAGAGATCGACTTCGTTTCCTTCCATTTTCAAGGCATAACACCAATAGCCCGCACAACCTTTATTCAAAAGTTTTACGGCCTTCATGGCACCGATAAGTAACTTGGGTAGTCCCGACTTACGCCCCGAAATGAGTACTCGGACCGTCTTCGATCATCATGGTGACAACCTTGGTACGGTAATTCATAATCGCTTGATGACTATCAAGCCGATCCTCACCGAGGATTACATCCTCGCCTTCCATATCAACTACAATCGGGTTCGATAACCATTCCATACCGGATATAATCACCGGAAAATCTCTAATCTCCGGTTCCCCACAATTCTATCCCAGCTAGGCGATCTCACGATGAAGGGATCACAAGTAGTCACACAAGTTATATTCAAACGGCGTACACACTCCAAAGAAATAAAAGAATGTGTAG
Source organism: Orobanche coerulescens (assembly GCA_033398695.1). Classification (NCBI taxonomy): domain Eukaryota; kingdom Viridiplantae; phylum Streptophyta; class Magnoliopsida; order Lamiales; family Orobanchaceae; genus Orobanche; species Orobanche coerulescens. The sequence goes on from CM065812.1 coordinate 18,998,330, forward strand.
CACCCGAATCAAAAAGTACACTGATGGATGAGATAGAATATGAATGGTACTGAAGCCACCGCGTCGGGTTCGTCGCTCGGCGCATCTCATAAACCCGTGGTTGTACCGAACCGACGCTAGAGTTTCCCCCTCCGGCATTCGACCCCGTCCGGCCCCTGCCGAAGTCTGTGAGGTTGACCAAAGATTGCCGATTAATACCTTGATCAAGTGGTGTTGGGGCGAAGCCCGAGTGTCCAAAGTCCTGGTTCGGCTCGGAGCAATAAACCGCTCTATGCCCCATCTGTCCACACGTGTGACACTTTAATGGTGGAAAGTAGCATTCAATTCAAGTGGCACAGGCGGCCACGATTATAGCAAGTCACCGTGCGATTTGAGGTACACAGGTGGAAGCGGTAACCCTCTTCCCTTTATTAGAACGCGACGGCATTGTCCGTGAAGCAGTTAGTCGTGCGAGACTTCGAAAGTTGCCACCTTTAGATCCAGAAAAATTTCCCGCAACTTTCTGTTTCTTCGGTTCTTCAACGGTATCGTTGTCGGGGCTCAACATATCATGGGCCAAAGCTCTGTCTTGACACTCTTTTAGTGTGGTACAAGCAAATCCGGCCATGTACCGCCGTAAATCCAAATTCATCCTCATATCAAAATAACGGATCTTATCACGCTCGTTACGCACTTGATCCTTCACATGGATCAATTGTTGGTTATACTCCACGATCGCCTGCGAAACGGGAATATCTTGTGGTTTAGCCTCGAAGAAGGCTCGGATTCGGCTCTCTCGTACCGGCGAGGACAAAACTCGGCCTCCAAGAGCTCCTTAAACTCGTCCCACGAGGCAATACGATCTGTGGCTTGATGACCTTCCACCAAGTAGCGGCCTCCTTAGTGAGGAAATCTTGAGCAATTGGTACTTTCCTCACCTCGGGGCAATCAACCGCTTGAAAATCTTCTCTAATTCCGCTAGCTTGATCTTCCCACTTACGGGTCTGTGGCACCGCCAAACTGTGGAGGGTGCATACGGATTACATTCTGGAGCAAGGCATCCGTGTTTGGGTTCGGGTTATTCATCTGAACAGTTTGGGCCAAAATAGTCATTTGAGTAGCCAATTGTTGAAGTGCATTCGCCACTCCAACGTCCGCGTTGTTCCCTTGACCGCCTGACTGGTCGTGCTGACTCTCGGTATCAGGATGCACCGAGTTCGACAAACTGGGTTTGGTCGACCCCGCAACTGAACTGATGTAAACGGCCGCGCCACGACCTCTTCCTCGTCCACGACCACGGCCACGGCCCCTACCAGCTGACATACTGAAGAACACACAAGGTACGAAAGCACAATTCAAACACACGTCATTAAGGTGATCGATTCGCAAGAACATCCATAGATGAAGCATAATGAAGAAGGAAACATCAGAAGAGTAAGAGGTCTTACAAGTACCGGTCGCACTGTGATGATGGCAGAGTAGTGATACTGTGTAAAATTGACGACTCATTCGACCCAAAAGACCGACAGCCTAGGTATCCATAGACCTAAGCTCTGATACCATATTCTGTAACACCCCCAAGTTATTCAGGGTATATTACAGCGCCGTGGGACACACAAGGCTAAACATACGCGGAACTATAAAACTTGACCGAGAAGGTCTACATATAATGGGGAGAAAGACGATACAAAGGTATCCAAAAACATAACCAATGTATTCACAAACATTACATCACAAATCAATACTTCGGCAAACACAGGCCGGAACTTCAAGGAAAGAGGAAAACAATACTCGAGTATTCAATAATCAATCCAGTACAACAACACTGAATGGAAAACTCAAAACATAAGCTGGAAGACCAACACGGTATCACACTTGCCCACCATCTTCATGCCGAGGCCGTACACTGCTGTCCGATCTCCTGGAACCTGAAATACATGAAACGTATTTCCCCATAAAGGGGTTAGCCGTCGAATAGCTAGTGCAAGTATATCAAGTATGAAACACAATACTCCTCGACAATAAAGTAAATGTAATCCGTCAATTCATCAATTCAAGACTAGTTATTAGGAATGACTAAAATCTTATGACGTATGTGAATGCCGTAGAAGCGGTTCGTTCATATCATACGCCGTTACATGTAGGAAAGCCTTCAAAACGGGTCGTTCGTTACATGCAAATAATACACATATGAATGCCGTAAAAACGGTTCGTTCATAATATGCCATCAATATATCTATGAATGCCGTAAAAACGGTTCGTTCATATCATACCATCAATTCCGCTTACTTTCAAGGTCGAGAACGCACAATCATAAATGTATACTTGCCTTTGAGACATCGAGAAAATTGAACGGAGAAAGGGTATGAGTTCGGTAGGTCGAAGCGCTTAGGCACCTAAATGATTCGCAAGGAGTATGATAATCAATCATCCATATTCAAACTACACGAAGGAACTCCCCAGGCCGTCTACGATTCATAAAGATATACGGATAATCAACTAAAGGTTGGAAAATCGTCCTAAATCTCACAAGTCCGAAAACGGCACAATCTAAACCATAAAATCGTAGGAAAAGTATACACACGGTATATATACATCATAATCTCAAGGTTCTCAAGCTTCAAAACGGGTAAATCGGACAAATCTACGAAAAACCCCAAAATTCCCAAAAGGTAGGGTTCTAAGGATTTTTACCTTGATTCGGACGTTAGGAGGAATTAGATATTGAGAAATCCTTGTTCTCCAAGCAAATATATTGTTGTTAGAAGGAAGATCGCTTCCAAACGCCTAAGATCGCCTCTCCCGAGTGATTCCCGTCGAAAAGGAGTGAAGAAGGTGAGAAATGACGAAAATAAAGTCAACTGCCATATTTATGTATGTCCAGTCTAGCGCACGCTGCGCCTCCTTCATTAGCGTGCGCTAGCGAAGTCACCGGATAGTCCAGTGGCCACCGCCGGTCTCGTTAGCGTGCGCTAATCATTTGCCCTAGCGTGCGCTAGCCCGAAATATGGCATCGATCTTGAGTCGAACTTGCGACTACGCCTGCTCAATACTTAACGTGCGCTACCGCCAATGCTTAGCGTGCGTTATCTTTATAGCTTTAGCGTGCGCTAGCCGAAGCTAGCGTCGCTATCGATAGTCGAAAACTTGGCAACTTCACTGCCTCTGGCGGCCCGGCCGTGGCGTGCGCTACGGACGGATGTTAGCGTGCGCTACTATACATGGATAGCGCGCGCTAACAAACTCCTAGCGTGCGTTAATCCGCCGATCCGAGAGAAGCGATCAGAATCTTGGTTCGACTGACTGATACTCTTAGCGTGCGCTATGGCTCAGAGCTAGCGTGCGCTAATCAAGCAGAATTAGCGTGCGTTAGCCTAGGCCTAGTGTACGCTAATTCTCTAGCACAGAACATTCCCGCAAGGTCTAAACGACATGATCAAGAACCAAATGAGATACGAAACTCAATAGCAATATCAACCACGTCTCCAAGCATTTACAGAGAGACAAAAATAAGGAGGATGACAGAGTCAAACAGTCAATAAAAGTACGGGTATTACATAAAATATATTTACATTATAGGTGTACTTTCAAATATATTTTCCAAATGGGTATATTTTTATATTTAAGTGGTTACCAAATAGGTATATTTTTCTAATTAAGTGGAATTTTATTGTTTTTTTTTTACTTTTTTAAAATTCTTATTTTTTCTGCTTTTTTCAACTGTTATTTACTGCCTTTTTAAACTATTTTTTAAGAAAAAAATATTTGTAATTTTAGTATTAAAAGCCGAAAGTTCTTATCAAAATTCGTAAATAAAAAAAAAGTGAAGAATTTTTTTTTTAAATTTATTTGTAAACTGTTTTAATAAAAAAAAACTGGAATATTATTCTACATGAAGAAATAAAAAGTTGAATAATTTTTTTAAAACCTGTTAGTTTATTTTCATAAAAAACTGTTATGTTCTTAAAAAAAATCTAAAAATCTAAAAAACAGACAAATTAGGATTTTTTTTACTGGTTTTTTAACTGTTTTTTAATGCCTTTACTAAATTATTTGTTTTACTGCCTTTTTTTTTTTACTGATTTTTATTGTTTTTTTAAACTATGCTACTATGCTAACAATAAAAAAATGTTTGAACAATGCTAACAAAAAAATTAAAACCAACATCATCACAAAGAAGAAGTATTGTTCATGTTGTAAAATTGGATATTTTATCACTTCACAATATTATATATATATATATATATTACAATATATAAGCATAACGGAGGATGAAAGAAGATGAAGAAATTGAGCTTTTATTAGAATGAATTGTGTGTCCAAAGTTCTACCAAAGAGCTCTATTTATAGCTCAAGATTACATGCTATACAACAAATTAATATTATTTATTATACGACATAATTGTCTTTATATTAGATATTTCAATCCAATAATTGATTGAATTATTGATTGTTGATCCCACATACCATTATTGGTGATATTATAACACTCCCCCTTTGAAATATCTTATATCATGATATCTCATTTGGGAGCATCACAAGCTGCCTCGTTAAAAACCTTATTAAGAAAATCTCAGTGGGATAAAAACTTAATAAGGGAAAAAGAGTACAGTTGTGATGCTCCCCCTCAACCCAGCATGGGTAGTTCTTCTTTAAAGGTCTTGAAGATGACGCATTCCAATATTCTGAATGTGTTTCTTGAAAACATTCGTAGGGAGTGATTTTGTGAAGAGATCTGCCGCATTATCACAAGATCGAATATATTGGATGTCGATCTCTTTATTTCTTTCAAGTTCCTGAGTGAATGCGAAGAACTTTGGGGGGATGTGTTTGGTTTTATCGCTTTTGATGTAGCCTTCCTTCATTTGAGTAACACATGCAGAGTTGTCCTCGTATACTATTGTTGGGCCGTTATCGACCGGCAAGCCTGATGTTTCTTGAATATGTTGTGTTACCGATCTTAACCATTTACATTCTTTACTTGCTTCATGAAGAGCTATTATCTCAGCATAGTTTGAGGAAGTAGTCACGATTGTCTGTTTTTGAGATCTACAGGATATTGCAGTTCCTCCATATGTGAATACATATCCAGTTTGTGACTTAGAATTATGTGGATCAGATAGATGACCTGCATCTGCATAGCCAAGCAAAACTGGTTTTGCATTGTTAGAATAAAACAAACCAAGATCAATCATACCTCGTAAATATCTGAATATATGTTTTATTCCGTTCCAATGCCTCTTTGTAGGACATGAACTGAATCTTGCTAGTAAATTTACTGCAAAAGCTATATCCGGTCGTGTACAATTAGCAGGATACATTAGGGCTCCAATTGCGCTAAGGTATGGTATTTCAGGACCAACTTCCTCTTCATTTTCTTCCTTTGGTCTGAATGGATCCTTTTCAATATTAAGTGTTCTGCCGACCATTGGGGTACTCAAAGGTGTTGATTTGTCCATGTGGAATCTTTTTAATACCCTTTCTGTATAATTTGATTGGTATACTAATATTCCATTTTTAGTATGTTTCATTTGTAGACCAAGGCAGAATTTTGTTTTTCCCAAATCTTTCATTTCAAATTCTTTCTTTAAGTAATTCATTGCTTCCAAAATTTCTGCATTAGTTCCAATGATATTCAAATCATCAACATAGACAGCAATGATTACAAATCCGGATGTTGTTTTCCTTATAAAAACACAAGGGCAAATAGGTTTATTCACATAGCCTTCTTTAATCAAATATTCACTTAAATTGTTATACCACATGAGTCCAGATTGTTTCAACCCATATAAAGATCTCTGCAATTTAATTGTATAAATTTCTCTGGATTTCGATGCTTCAGGCAACTTAAATCCTTCAGGAATTTTCATATATATATATATATATATATATATATATATATATATATATATATCAGCATCAAGTGATTCATATAAATATGCTGTAACAACATCCATGAGATGCATATTAAGATTATAAGATACCAATAAACTAATTAAATAACGAAAAGTAATGGCATCCATAACAGGGGAATATGTTACCTCATAATCAATCCCAGGTCTTTGTGAAAAACCTTGTGCAACAAGACGAGCCTTGTATGTTACAATCTGGTTTTTCTCATTTCGTTTCCTTACAAAAACCCATTTATACCCAACAGGTTTCACATTACTGGGTGTGACAACAATCGGTCCAAACACTTTTCGTTTTCTAAGAGAATTTAGTTCGGCATCTATTGCATCTTTCTATTTTGGCCAATCAGGTCTATTTTGACATTCGAATATAGATATGGGTTTAGGATCGTCATCTCCAATTATTATATCACACGCAATGGAGTATGCAAATATCTCATCAATGTGATTATTTCTCCTATTCCATAAATTCCCCGTATTAATATAATTAATAGATATATCGAGATCATTTGTATTTTCAGTTTTATTTTCAGTGACCTCCTTATTTGCCTCAACTTGTGTTTCAACATGATCATATTTTTCATCATTTTGTGCTTCTTTAGCACATTCATTTATATCGGCTATTTTTCTTTTCCGGGGATTTTTATCTTTGGAACCAACAGGCCTTCCACGCTTTAAGCGTGCTTTAGATGTACTTCTATTTTCATTTTCTTTTGGAATTTCAATCCGAGCAGGAGTATTAACAGCTGGCACATGTGACTTTGTCACTCTTTTCATATCAGTAAATGCATCTGGCAATTCATTTGCCAAACCTTATAAATGTACAATTTTTCTTACATTTTCTTCCCATAATTTTGTATATGGATCCAAATGTAATAATGATGGTACATACCATGTTATGTCCTTTTCCACCTGTTTATTACCTCCCCCTAAGGTTGGGAATCTCGTCTCATCAAAATGACAATCAACAAATCTTGCTTGAAAAACATCATCTGTTAGAGGTTCAAGATATCTAATAATAGAGGGTGAGTCATACCCAACATATATTCCCAACCTTCTTTGAGGTCCCATTTTTTTTTCTTTGTGGGGTAGCTATTGGTACATATACTGCACAACCAAAAACTTTTAGATGGGAAACATGTGGTTCCTGACCAAGTGCAAGTTGATATGGAGTATATTTATGATTAGCACTTGGTCTTAACCTTATTAGTGAAACAGCATGTAAAATTGCATGACCCCAAACAGTAACTGGTAGTTTTGTTCTCATTATTAGTGGTCTAGCAATATATTGAAGGCGTTTAATTAATGATTCAGCTAAACCATTTTGTGTATGCACATGCGGAACATGATGTTCGACTATAATTCCAATTGACATACAATAATCATTAAATACTTGTGATGTGAATTCACCAGCATTGTCAAGTCTCACATTCCGTATAGTATAATCAGGAAATTGTGCCTTTAGTTTAATTATTTGTGCAAGGAATCTTGCAAATGCCATATCACGACTTGACAATAAACAAACATATGACCATCTACTAGATGCATCAATTAAAATCATAAAATACCTGAAAGGTCCTGATGGTGGATCAATAGGTCCACATATGTCACATTGAATTCTTTCGAGAAATGTAGGTGATTCCTTTTCAAGTTTGCCTGGTGAATGCCTTATTATAAACTTTCCAAGAGAACAAGCTTCACATAGTTTATTATTTATGAGTTTTACACCTTTCATTGGGTGGCCATGTGTACTATTAATTATTTTCCTCATCATCGTGGAGCCAGGATGACCTAGGCGTTCATGCCATAATGTCAATATTTTGGGATCCTATTTTATTATCGAATTACATTCAGTTTCATGAATATGTGTATAATGTAATCCACGAGATAATTGTGGTAGTTTTTCCAGTACTTGTTTCTTTCCCAAAATATTAGCAGTAATGTACATATATTTCATATTACCTTCAGTTACTGTTTCAGTATCATATCCTTGACGGTATATGTCATTAAAGCTCAACAAGTTTCTCTTAGATTTTGGAGAAAATAAAGCATTATTAATGACAAATTTTATTCCATTTGGTAATATGAATTTAGCATTACCTGTTCCTTCAATCAAGTCCGCGGGACCTAAAATTGTATTTATTACTGCTTTTGTAGATTGTACCTCAGTAAAATATTTCTAATATTTGAGGATTGTATGAGTTGTGCCACTGTCCGGGATGCAAATGTCTCGAATAACTTCCATACTCAAACTCCTTAATGAATAAGAATATAAGACTAAGAGATGGTAAGTTAGCTTAATATAATAACATTTATTAAATACTTCATACAAACTTCAAATGAGATAATACATATTTCAAACAAGAGAATACAAACAAGAGAATACAAACAAGTACAATAAAGATGCAACAAACATGAAAATCACATATTTATTTATTTATTTATTTTTTATTTTATTCCATGTCCATGTCCACGTTTGCATCCTCAGTAAAATCTGCAGCTTCTAGGTAAGTTGAGTCGTCCTCAGGTTCATGTTCATAAAAATTGACTTCCTTTTCTTTATTTTTCAGAGATGCCTTATACATTTTACAAATATGGTCTGGCGTTCTACATGCCTTAGCCCAATATCCATTTTTCCCGCATCTGAAACAAGAATTTTCATTTTTATTGGATGAACCTTCTTGGACATACTTATCTTTGTCTTGTTGGTTTTTGTTAATCATTTCATTTTTGGGAGGCCTAAAGTAATTTCCATAACCACGGCCAAGACCTCGACCTCGACCACGAAAGTGGCCGCGACCGCGTCCCCGACCTCGACCTCTAAACCAACCATGACCACCACGTCCTTGATTAGTAGTTGTGGCATTTGCTTCAGGAATCGCTATCACCCCTGTAGGACGAGACTGATGATTCTTTATAAACGGATCATTATTCTTTTCAGCAAGTAAGAGAGCTGCAATTAATTCAGAGTATTCGGTATATCCCCATATTCTGTATTGTTGTTGCAGTATTAGATGTGACGTATGGAATGTAGCATACGTCTTTTCCAATTTTTCACCTTCTGTTATAATTTTACCACAAAACTCTAGTTGTGATACAATTCTGAACATAGCAGAATTATACTCGCTCACACTTTTAAAATCTTGGAATCTTAACTTGTTCCATTCATCAACTAGTGCGGGTAATAACACTTGCTTTTGATACCCAAATCTTTTCTTAAGATTGTCCCATAAAATTTTGGGATCATCCACGTTCATGTACTCTATTTTTAATCCCTCATCAAGATGTTGCCTCATGCATTTTAATGCTCTTGCTTTATTCATAGAAAGCTCTTTTTCATCTACCTCCGTTTCTTTCGTAGCATCTGACACATTATTTGTTAGAATATTTTCGAGTCCTTTGCACCTGAGATGTGTCTTCACATCATTTGTCCAAGACGTATAATTGTCTCCATTAAGATTCAAGGGAGCGAAATCGAGCTTAAGATTGGACATGGTTATCTATTACAAAACATAGATTGAAATATAATTAACACATAGCTATTACATTTAATGATGTCAACAAAAGTATAATTGAAATTATTACTCAATACAAATACCATTCATGCTTAAATATTAATCACAACAAACCAACTAAAAACTAAAAGAAGAATCGTGACCATCATAATGATGATCACATATGTCTCACTAAAGCAATCGACTTGAGTGTAGCAAATGATGAAATTGAAAAATGTAATAAGAGTGAGGAAAGTCATAAAATATTTACCCATCTTGTAAAAATTGGTAGATATTTTGGAGATGATTAATAAGTGTGGAGTATAATATGAGTATTTATAGATTTGATTTTGAAATATGGCCGTTTATGACTGTTAGAGATTCTTTTTTTATTATTACTATTGTTAATTATCATTAAAATTGGTGAATATATTCTTATATATTTAATGAACTAACCATTGGTAATTAGAGTTTGGGGAATGGAAATTCACATATATATATATATATATATATTATAATCTATACAGTTAGTTATAATAATATCACTACTCATATCTATCTATATATATATATATATATGAATTATAATCTATATAGTTAGTTATAATAATATCACTACTCGATTATAAAATCTTTCATGACTACTAAAAATAAAATATCACTAATCGATTATAAAATCTTTCGTGGTTACTAAAAATAAAAATATCACTACTCGATTATAAAATCTTTCGTGATCATATGAATGGGAATTTTGTATTCCTCCATTAGTAATCCTCTACAAAATATAGATGAAAATTCAACTCTTCACTAATAAATGGAACTCTTCAAATAAAAATAGGTGAAGATTTTTACACTTCACACAAATTCATTATTATTTAGGTCTTATATATATAATTAGTCCATAGTCCAAGATTCATCTTAAAAATAAGATTGAGCTTAGGTCCTTACGCATATAAATTTAAATTGATGATATTTACATAATTATTATATTTGTTTAAATATATTAATTATCATCAATAATGATATTAGATTAATACCATATCTAAATATTATTATTACATAAATTAAATATAAATAAAGTTAATTACATACCTTTATAATTTAAGGATGATGTACCAATATATCGAGTCCGGCTGCGGAATGGGATTAAATCGGTAGAGCTCGTGCTGATAACGTGTTGTAAAATCGAATATTTTATCACTTCACAATATATTATATATATATATATATATATATTACAATATACGAGCATAAAGGAGGATGAAAGAAGATGAAGAAATTGAGCTTTTATTAGAATGAATTGTGTGTCGAAAGCTCTACCAAAGAGCTCTATTTATAGCTCAAGATTACATGCTATACAACAAATTAATATTATTTATTATACAACATAATTGTCTTTATATTAGATATTTCAATCCAATAATTGATTGAATTATTGATTGTTGATCCCACATACCATTATTGGTGATATTATAACAGTTCAAACAATTTTTTTATTGTTAGCATTGTTCAAACAATTTTTTATTGTTAGCATAGTTTTAAAAAACAGTCAAAATCGCTGGGATCAGAATCACAGATATATCATATGGCGGATGAAAAATAGTAAAAAAGGCAGTAAAAAAATAATTTAGTAAAGGCATTAAAAAACAGTTAAAAAATCAGTAAAAAAATCTTAATCTGTCTGTTTTTTAGATTTTTAGATTTTTTTAAGAATATAACAATTTTTTATGAAAATAAACTAGCAGGTTTTAAAAAAATTATTCAACTTTTTATTTCTTCATGTAGAATAATATTCCAGTTTTTTATTAAAATAGTTTACAAATTAATTTCAAAATATTTTTTTTTTTAATTTATTTTTATTTACGAATTTTAAATAAGAACTTCCGGATTTTAATATTAATATTACAAATATTTTTTCTTAAAAAAACAGTTTAAAAAAGCAGTAAAAAACAGTTAAAAAAAGCATAAAAAATAATGATTTTAAAAAAGTAAAAAAAATAAAAACCAACCTAAATAGAAAACTATACCTATTTGGTAAATATGTTTGAAAGTACATCTATAATGTAAATATGTTTTAAGACTACACCCCTTTGGTAAATCAATCTTTATAAAAAGCAGTAAAAAATATTTAGGATAAAAGTAATTTACAGTAAAAAGCATTAAATTGAAAAAAATAAAACAAAAATCCATTTAAATTAAAAACAATACCTAAATAGTAAATATGTTCAAAACTACACCTTAAATATGTTTTATAAATACACCTATTTAGTAAATAATCCCCAAAAGTACCCTTTCATGTTTGACAATCCTTATCCTTAATTAATTAAATACATAAGGAATCACAAAATCAGTTAATCTAAATAATGTACGCCTCGCTTTTCCATCTGAGAGCTGCTGAGTTGGGTGTGGAGAGAGAAGGAAGGGCAATGCTGATATCAAGCGGAATCGAAGACGAGGAGAAATGGCTCGCCGAAGGCATCGCCGGTATTCAACAGAACGCCTTTTATTTGCATCGCGCATTGGTATTTTCCGATCTGATTCTCTTTCGCTTCAACATTTCCTCCAAGCATCAAATTACAATAACAAAATAAAACGAATCAATAGCCCTAAGTTCTCAGAATGAAGCAGCTCAATTGTGATTCGCATTTTTTCTTATTAAAATTTTAAATTCAGGACTCGAACAATCTCCGAGAAGCACTGAAATTTTCCGCGCAATTGTTGTCTGAGCTTCGAACTTCGAGACTCTCGCCTCACAAATATTATGAGCTCTGTAAAGTTCTTCGGATCCATTTTTAAGTAATTGGTTATATGCATGATCTTTATTTACGAATAACGAGCTTATTGTTCGAGTTTTACATTGTTTTCTGTTAGATATGCGTGCGTTTGATGAAATGCGGAGTTTGGAAATGTTCTTCAGGGACGAAGATCGACACGGTTGTCCAGTGGTTGACCTATATGAACTCGTTCAGCATGCCGGAAACATCTTGCCTAGATTGTACGTGTTTTTGCAATCTAGCTGTAAAACTAAGCTAATCTAGTTTTCAAATTTCGTTCAGTGAGTTGGCTTAGTTCATCATTCAAGTTATAATGATATTGGCCTAGTGTTTTATATTATCTCCAGAGTAGCACCAACTTCTTTGGGTTTTAGACTGTTGAAGCAAATTACAGTGACTAATGTACTTTTTACAGTTTATTAATTATTAACTGTACTGGTCTATCTCCTATGCATTCTACTGCATTTTCTGTTAGGTGACTTAGGTCCATAGCGTTACCTAATATTTTAGGCTTATTTGATGCGTACTAATTTTGGTTGGTGAACTATAGGTATCTTTTGTGCACAGTGGGGTCTGTTTATATAAAATCAAAGGAGGCTCCGGCTAAGGATGTTCTCAAAGACCTTGTAGAGATGTGTCGTGCTGTTCAACATCCTATCCGTGGACTCTTTTTGAGGAGTTATCTTGCTCAAGTTAGTAGAGACAAGTTACCAGATATTGGTTCAGAGTACGAAGGGTAAGGCAATGACCTTCTCCCTTTTATGTTGCAACACTGTTCAGCGTCATAATTCAAGATATTATATGCTCGACTGTGTTCATCATTGACACAAAATAAGCATTTTTTTTACTATGAGGCAGAGAGAAGTGTTTCTATTGCAGTTCAAATATTCCTCATCACTTGCCATCTTCATCTTGAGAGTTTCACATCGTCTATTTTCATGCTATAAATGTTTCTGATCCTTTTATGACTCAACAACAATAACATCTGCCTTAATCCCAAAATGATTTGGGGTCGGCTAACATGAATCATCCTTTGAAACCGTCAACGACAAAAAAAAAACATAAATGAAGATACGAATTGTAAAGAAAAATCAAATTGACTCTAGAGAAAAAAATAAATAATAATAATAATAATAATAGTACAACAACAACATGTGAGCCTTAATCCCAATTTGATTTGGGGTCGGCTAACATGAATCATCATTTGAAACCGTCAACCACCAAAAGAAAAAAACGAAGTGTAAAGAAAAATCAAATCGACGCTTGAGAAAAAAAAAACATAATAATAGAAAAGAATCAAACTCCATCATAAACGATCCTCTTACAATTCGTTTCAAAAAATACACGAGCCTTTTTCTCATCATTTCTTTCTTTCTTTCTTTCTTTCTTTATTTATTTATTCCTTTTTTGTTGCTTTACATGGTGGTTTAAGCGGGTAGAATGATCCCAATCCTTTGATTTGTTCTAAGATATCTTTAAGTAATGCTCCATGACCTAAAATGGAAATTAAATTCATACCCAAAAGCACCTTATAACTTTAAGTAACGACATTATCTTACTAACTTCCAGTCATTCGTAAATCGTTAAAGCGCTTCATATGTATCTTTCATCTAATTTCTATGCCAATTTAAACATGAAACATTTAAATTCGATTGGGCAAAATGTGTATACACTATGAGGAACTGCATTTGGACGTCTCTTATACATCAACATATTGGGCTTAGACATAAAATCCCTGTTTGGGCTTAACGAGGTGTGAGGCATGACCTGCTATTCGATGCGGGAGATATGTACTAGAATGTTGTTAAAGGAAATGATTTAAATTACTCATACCAACTATGTGCGTCTTCTTTTTTATTGGCCATCTCATTGAAACTCCACAACCAAGTGTGCTTGGCTTTGGGGTAGATTTGTTTCCCCCAGGTTGTTTATGATGATGCGCGTGAGTGAGACAAAATGTGCTAGAAAACTCGTGTTGATATAGTGGGACAAGCATCACTTCCAAGGGGACCAACACAACACTCGGATAGAATATTGCAGATTGTAGCAAAACCCATTTGATTATCCTTCATTTTCCGACGGAATTTGACAAAACTGATTAGATTGTTATCCTTAAAGTAGATCCATTGGTGTAAAATTGTTAATTTGAATGAGAGGGTGATTTGGAAACAAAGTTTTTGTTCTAGGGAATTGAGCTTAATTTGGAATGCCTCAGATAGTGAACAACATGATGCAATTAAGAGAGATATTGAAGTGACAAGAACAAGAATTGAGAGTGTGAGCAAATTGTCTAAAGTTAGCTGAGACTATAGATTCATGCAATAAACAAAGTGGCAAATTTTACGCCTGTTGCAACCTTCATATGAAGGAGAAATGAGATGAAATTCCAAGACCTCCAACATCATAGTTTTTTCCGGTTACATAGAAAATGACTCGAGATGGCAATGAATTGAGATAATTGCTAGAGTCTTACCACAATACGTGATTGATATCGTAAAAATCAACACGTACATCATTGAACATAACTCGTCAGTAATAATAAAAAAAGTGAGTAAAAAACCAGCAGCCCTGAAGCCTTTATTTTATAGTCTGCGTTCTAATTAGACTAGGAAACTAACTAGGTTAAAGAAACAGGCAGCAAGACTCATCCACCTTCAGATGATTCATGAATGCTTGAAGAAGAGCTGCATTCCTTAGCTCCCGATTTGATCTATTTTTTTTTTGCTTAGCTGCGTGGATGCTTGAAGAAGAGCTTCCTTATATGGAGACTTCGATTATGTAGCTCAGCTGATGCGACCACTCCGCCGGTATAGTTACGACAAATTTCCTTTTTGTATTGATTGGGCCTTGGGGAATGAAGAAATGCCCTTTGTATAGGCTTTTCACTGTGCTAAGTGAGCTTTGGAGCGATAGGCGGCTTCAGTCTTGTGATTTCCCCTCAGAGGTAGTATAGGTGGATCTCCTTGATCTACCGAACTGGAATCAACAAGCTAGGCCAACATAATACACCTAAGGATTGACTATGAAGACCAGGGCCGGTCATAGGGTTTCTCATGCCCTGGGCGAAAAGGCCAAAAAATGCCCCATATTTAAAAACTACAAAACCAAAAAGCATATTATTTTTAAGGACCAATTTTTGTTACTGTTATTAAATGATAATGTGTTCTTCGTAATACATATCTTATTTTTAATGACGTTCCGTGGTGTATGATGTTCGCAGATGATATTGTGTTGATTGATGAAACGAAGGTTGGAGTGCAACAGAAATTGGAACTTTGGAGGGATACTTTGGAAGCTCGAGGCTTTAGGCTGAGCAGAAGTAAGACTGAATATATGGAGTGTAGGTTTAGCGAAAACAGTGAAAGAGAGGCGGGGATGATCATATTTGATGGGAAAGTTGTTCATGGATCCACTTTCTTTCGGTATCTTGGATCTATTATCCAAAAGGATGGAGAGCTAGATGGCGATGTGGCTCACAGAATAAAGGCAGGGTGGTTGAAGTGGAAGAGTGCCACAGGGGTTTTATGTGATCCTGGCATGCCTCATAGATTAAAGGGTAAATTTTACCGCACGGCAATTAGGCTGCTTATTTGTTATATGCACCGAGTGTTGGGCAGAAAAGCGATGTCACGTTCAAAAGATGAATGTGGCGGAGATGCGTATGCTACGATGGATGTGTGGTCATACAAAAAGGATCGGCTCAAATGAGGTGATTAGAGAGAAGGTAAGAGTTGCGTCTATAGAAGACAAGATGATGGAGAATCGATTACGATGGTTTGGTCATGTGAGAAGAAGACCTATTGATGCCCCAGTGAGGAGGCTAGAAAGTTGGGGAACAAGTAATGTTGTGAAAGGTAGATGAAGACCCAAGAAAACTTGGATAAAGATGATTGAAAATGATATGCGGTTTCTTGGAATTGGAGAAAGTACGGCGATGGAGAGGCAAATGTGGCGGGAAAGAATACGGATGGTGGATGGAGTCTGATTTTTTTTTAATTCCTATTTTCTTTTATTTCATGTTATATTTTAATTTATTTTTCAGGATTTTTCAATTTTTTTTTAACATTCATTCTCCTTTTTGTATTTGCTTTTTTCTCTACTTTTTCCCTCTTTTTTCCTTTTATGTTATTTATATAACGATTATTGACGGTTTCAAAGTTTGATTCATGTTAGCCGACCCCAAATTATTTTGGGACTAAGGCTTAGATGTTGTTGTATCATAATGTTATATCAAGTTAAATGATAGTTGTGTTCAGACCACTGTTTTAAAAAGCGTTTCGTAGCGTAGGCTATAGCGCGCTATAGCGCAAAAATTGATTGTAGCGCTACGTAGCGCATCCAAAATAGCGTTTTGGACAAATAACGTAGGATTTTTGATGACGTGGCACGCTTTTATCCAAATAGCGCAAATAGCGTAGACTATTTGAGCTATAGCGTAAATAGCGTGGGCTATTTGAGAAAATTTGATTTTTATCATATTTTTTATTTTAATTATATATTTTTATTTTAATTACAAATGTTTTTTAATTATAATTTTATTACTTTTATATCTATATAAACTATAAAGTTCTATTAAATTTATTACAAAATATAATTTTTTTAATAATTCTTAGATATATGTAGTGTCAAAGATAATGACAAATAACCAGTAATAAATAACCGATAGGAAAATTTGGTGATGAGTTCATTAAAAAAACGGTGGATTGTAAATATGATATTTATACATTTATTTTCATATATTCGAATATTATTTTAAGTGTCACTAGTTATAATTTGAACTTGATTTATATTAACTTATGATAAAGAATTATATATTATATAGATATATTTTATTTTTTATATAAAATAGTAGGAACGCTAAACCTACGTATACGCTACGCTATTTGCGCTACGCGCTATCAAGACAAAAACGCTACACATCAACGCTGCGCTATTGAAAACACTGGTTCACATAAAAGTATACAACTAGGGCTGTCTAAATGGTTCTCGGTTCTCGGTTAGAACCGGAACCGAACCGGAACCGAGCGGTTTCGGTTAACCGAGAACCGTTAGTACGGTTCTCGGTTCGGTTTTCGGTTAGGGATTTCACGGATAAAACGGTTTCGGTTTAACCGAGAACCGATCGGTTCGGAACCGAGAATCGTATAAAATTAATAACTATTATTTATTAATTATTATTTATTAAATTATAATTTATAATTCTACTATTTTTAATTTTTTTTTACGGCCAGTGACTAATCTGCCACATTTAGACTTAGTCCTATTTCCATTCCAGCCCCAGCCCTACTCTCTCTCTCTCTCCCCGTCACTCTCCCGTCTTCCCGTCTCCCCGTCTCCCCGGAGCTGCTGTATTTGAACATCACATTTATTGGTTGCTGCTGTATTTGAACATCACAGGAGCTGTATTTTGTATCCAATAAATAAAGCTGTGCATGCAATGCAACAGGAAAAAAAACGGCTGTGCAGACTTTGAGTGCTTGCTGTGCAGGCAACAGGAAAAAAAAAAAAAAAAAAAAAAGAAAAACGGTTCTTACGGGTTACCCGAACCGGAACCGAATTAATTCGGTGCGGTTCCGGTTAATCGAAAGTGTAAAATGGTCTGGTTTACGGTTCCAGTTTTTCGGCTAAAATGGTTCCGGTTAATCGATTTTTTCGGTCCGGTTAACCGGAACCGAACCGTTCGACAGGCCTATATACAACTATATATGATGTTTAAGTCATCTAAAAACATAGAAAAACTTAATACTATATTTGTATCATATTTTTAATAATCTAAACATACTTAAATAGCGAGTGTTATATAGTTTAAACAGTCCTATATAGCTTTAGGCAACAGACCACACAGGGTGACAACAAAACTGGATTAACAAGATTCTATATCTAAAAATATATAAAAAAAATAATAATCTCCAATAATCATATTTTATGAATGTGGAAATCATAAAAATTAGTTGAAACTATGTAGTAATTTAAAATTATTTCATACATGACTTGATTTTAGAAAGTATAACAAAAGATATTTGTGGTTTCGAGTTGAAATTAGTTAGTAATCTAAATTGTTTCATGTAGAGTTTAAATATTATGACAAAATTTTTCAAAGCAAAAATATATAAGAAGTATTAATTGTTGAATATGACTAATTTTATTTTATTTCAGATAAATAAGTATTGTCATCAAAACAAGACAAATATTTAAAAAAATAATTATAGAAAAATAAATGAATCGACAACAATAGTAATACAATTAACTAAAAGAAAAACATTCAAGAGCATCATTAGCCTAGTGGTAAAGAAGTGCTTATCTATCCTAAAAAGTCCATGGTTCAAGTCTCGTTGGCAACACTTTAATTCTTTTTTGCTAGTAATAACATCACTGGGCCTAAAATTGATGCCCCTTGGGCTTTGATGCCCTGGGCCGTCGCCCGGCCCGCCCACCCATAGGGCCGGCCCTGATGAAGACCTATCTTCATATGGAGGAAGGGTCCTAAAGTCGAGATCCATCACATGCTTTAAGTCTTGTAGTGATTCCCCAATGGGCCTTTGGTTTTCTCGAACTCTTCTACCGCAGTTCTACTTTAGGAATTGGAGCCTCTGCAAAACCTTCTAAGGTCAAGAAGACAGAACCCAGCAAAAAATGTTGCAACATGAGTTCCATTCATAAACGCCAATTTCCTTTCATAACTACCACATGACAATGAAAATATATTCCCTTTACCGACGAAAGTTAGAATCGGGATCTCCTTTCATAGCGGCCCATCTCGCCTGCCGACATTAGATTTGGGTACGGTACTGCCCTGCAACTTCCAAGTAACTGCTGACTAATCGGTACAAGCTCCGTTGGTCTCTTGTGAAAGACCAAGTACTATATTTTCTGGGAAGTAAGCCCTGCTCCTTCCTCCCAGTCAAAAGCAAGACGAGCTCCTGTTTCCTTGGAGCACATCCCTGAACCAAGCATACGGCAGAAACCTGCCACAAGGAACCTTAAGGAGACATGTGGATGCACTACTATTTTAGCACATGCCACATATCACAAATGGTGTACGGACATGAAAGAAAAAGCCAAAAGCTGAAGAACAGACTACCACTCATTCAATCAGTCGGTCGAGCTTCGTGGCCTTTAGGTCTTTAGTTTCTTCGTTGATATTCTCCTTCCTTTTTAGATGCTTTCTGTACTGCTCGATGCTTTGAATAGTCCTAGTTCTAGTTAATTCATACTACCTGACTACCCGCTCTCGCTTACTTGCCTGCTGGCTAATGTCTTTCCTTATTGGGATTTCTTTCCTATTGCTTGTCTTCCTGGTTAAGAAAGCTTTCAAACAAAAAATGTAAAATGCAGGGAATGTTTGATTGTTGAACCTCTCTTAAAATGTTGACAATAATGTTATTGATTGATATTTGTGGTACTTGTTGGCAGTTCAATGATGTGTCTTACATCTGAGATGTCCTAAATGCGAGCATCATATACTGACTGATTTTAGGTTCACGGCTAGGGGCCGGTCCAGCACTACAGAAAAGCAGCAAACAGCAGATAATGAAAGAGGGAGGGATACCATTTCCTGCTAATACACTTGCACCGCGATCAGCATCCGACTTCGGACATCTTTATTGAAGGATCGTCTCGCCCTAATGGGGTGATTCACCTTATATATATATATATATAGATATAGACTCTTAAAGGCAGGAATTGCCTAATAGCGCCTTAGATACATCTCAACGAGCCATCATGATCAGGTGCGAAAGAAGCGGCAAGGCACATTCATGAAGAAGAACGTGGCAGGAAGGCGAATGCAAGCGCGGAACAGAGTTGGGTTAGCTTGGTAGGCTCGTTAACTGCAGCCGCGTCCCTTGTCTCCTGTCTCGTAAGCTCTGAGAATGTATAAAACCCTTTATTGCATGTTGTATGAATTCTACTGGCAAACCCCTTTCTGTTCAGGAAGCTCCGGGAAAGAAGAACAAAACAAGTTAGTACTTTCCGGAAGTTGATCAGCGCTGACCGCTCTTCAATCCATATCACAAACAACGCGGCAACTGCAAAGGCTATCTTTTCAGAGAGCCCGAAGAAGTACCGGGAATCGCTTACGTATTGGTTGTCCACGTATAACAGGAGGGCCTGGTGATTGGCGCTAAGCGCGGTCTCTTCTTTCTTTTTTTAACGACCAAAATCACAGGTCTCAAGGGATTCAAAGACAAAAACTTCTTCTTCTTGAGCTAACCGTGAAAGTCAGTGTTCTACTTCGTGCCCTCACGTTTATCAATCTAAACTTTCTAATGTGATAGATGGTATACATGGTCGAAGGAGAACATGTCGCTTGACTGGCTTCCAGAACTTTCAGTAACGCTCCAAAGCAAGTAAGCTGGCAGCACGGGCTATATAAGATAAGGTACCAATCAAGCGATAAAGCACTGCTAGAAAAATAGCTCAGGTAGGAAAGAATAAGTTGTACATCCGGGGAGAAGAAATAGAATGATCTAGGCATGTTGAAGGGAGCCGAGGCGTCCATTCTGCTTTCAAAGGCTTAACTATTTTCCAATTAAGAAATTGCAGTTTATCAGCTTAAATCTCTTCCCGGGTTCGTAGTATTCAGGTGATCGAAATGTATTGGATAGAGGAGCTTCACCAGCCTTGAATCCTCTTTCTTGGATCGTTGTTTGCGACAGACTGATTGAGACAGATGTAGAGATAGAGCTGCAAGGGAACACTTAACCAATACCTACTGCAAATCAGGCTGAAGCTATTGTTGCATCTCCAGTTTTTATTGTTGTTGCACCTCCCCTCTGGCCTTGATTGCACAAGGGCTCTCGGAAAGAGGGGGCAAAGCAAAACCAAGAGAAAGAAAAAGCCTATTGGAATAGTGCTTGTAGTCCTGCGACCTGAAGGCAAGAAAGGGCTGGTTGTTAAAGCAAGACATAAGGAATGTGATATCTCTTATATATTTTCAGTTTTTCCCTTAGAGCCTTGGAATTCCCAATCCTTCATTCCTCTCTATCACTTGCGGCACTTTCACTATATCTATATGTTGGGGAAGCGTGTGTTCACTGAAGAAGTCGAGTTGTAACGGCTATTCTGTTCTAGTCGAGTAGGTAAAGAGGATTAGCTGAACTTACTTCCTATTAATTCCTAGTGAGTGCCTTCACTCGGATTTCTTTCTTTAACTCTGCTTTGGTTAACAGCTAACATTAGCTTGACTATGGAGCGGAGTCCACGGCGTTGACAGAGAAAGCACCCAGTCCGTCCTTAGGCCTGCCCTGCCAGAAAGAAAAGTGTCTAGGAAAAAGAGGAGAGATCATTTCACTCTCCGCATACGGGAACAAAAAGAATAGAGTATAGAGTGGCCAAGACAAAAAAGAAGCTCTTGAATAAAAGGCGTATTTCTTTCACCACTCACTGGTCGATGGTAAAATGTTAGCTCGAAAGGATGCGAGGGACGACTATTCAAGCTTCAAGAACAAAGAGATAAACTCTGAATATATCAATACCAATAATGTCAATAATAATAGCTAAGTTGAAAAAAACTCAGCTCTTAAGCCTTTATTTATAGGCTGAGTCCTAATTAAACTAGGAAATAAATAGAATCCTACTAAAATATAAATTACTAAATATTAAAATTCTAGATAAGCTATAATAGGAAATAACCTAAAGTACTTGATATATCCTAATATTTAGATTCCTTCTTGATTACCATCATTAGTTGATAGAGAACAACACATAATTATAAAGAAAACAAGAACAAAGAGATAAACTCTGAATAATTCAATATAGACAATATCAATATTTATATATAATTAATAAGTTGAATAAAATGCAGCTCGTAAGCCTTTATGTATAGACTGAGTCAAAATTAAACTAGGAAATAGAATCCTACTAAAATATAAATTACTAAATTTTAGAATTCTAGATAAACTATAATAGGAAATAACCTAAAGTACTTAATATTATCCTAAATATTTAGGTTCCTTCTTGATCTCCATCAGCTTCGAGAAGGAAATAAGAGTGATAAATTGAGGGAGAATGCCAGATGAAAATATTTTCCCCTTCATGTGTGTTAAGGCTTGAATTAAAAATATACTACTCCCTCCGTTTCATATTAAATGACTTTCTAGAGATTAATCCTTATTTGATGTTTTAGCTATAAGGCTCTGTTGTTGTTGTTGTTGCTGCCGCCGCCGCTGCT
The DNA here is from genome assembly GCA_033398695.1 of Orobanche coerulescens. Taxonomy (NCBI): domain Eukaryota; kingdom Viridiplantae; phylum Streptophyta; class Magnoliopsida; order Lamiales; family Orobanchaceae; genus Orobanche; species Orobanche coerulescens. The sequence goes on from CM065812.1 coordinate 19,020,657, forward strand.
GCTGCTGCTGCTCTCAATATATCTCAACCTGCCATTTATATTTGATTATCTTCCTTTATTTACTCCACACCCTAATATCTTTCATTAATATATAGGTATATTTGTCAAATTGGCTTGATTGTTAATTTTCATTTCTAAAGCTAAAACATCAAATATAATGAAACAGAGGGAGTAAGTTATAAATTGTTTACGTGCTGCTGATTAAACTTCTAAATTTCTTACTTGAGGTGCTGCTATTTTGTTGTGTTTTTCTTACTAAGTCTGTCCAACTGCTTTTTTTGTAGTGAAGGTGATACTGTCATGGATGCCGTAGAATTTATGCTGCAGAATTTTACGGAGATGAATAAACTCTGGGTCCGGATGCAGCACCAGGTTTGTGAAAATCTCTCAGAATTCTTGTTCAGCTCTTACTTTGGACATACATGTCATCGGAAAACCTGCATGACACAAAGGTGAAATAAATCATGAGGGCATGTTTTGGGCATGCAGGAGTGATAATGCTTATGATGAACATATTTGCTTTGGTGATCTTGAGTTGAGGCCTTCTTTCCGGATTTCTGGTCTGCAGGGACCTCTAAGGGAGAAAGAGAAACTTGAAAAAGAACGGAACGAACTGCGTGATCTTGTAATGCCAATGCCCTCAAGCTCTTAGCTTATTCTAATCAAGCTTAAATGCTTAATTGTTTTAGCCTCGAAGAGGGTGTTACTCATCATCTCTTCTGTTGTCTCAGGTGGGGAAAAATTTACATGTCCTTAGTCAGATAGAGGGTGTTGACCTTGAAATTTACAGAGATACTGTTCTTCCCAGAGTGTTGGAGCAGGTTGGTTCATCCGATATGCCTGCTCCTCTGTCTTGTGAAGATCTTAAAATATATGATATTGCTTGCTCTAAGATGTACATACATTTGTTTGTGACAGATTGTCAATTGTAAGGACGAACTGTCGCAGTATTATTTGATGGATTGCATAATTCAGGTGTTTCCAGATGAGTACCATTTGCAGACCCTTGAGACATTATTGGGTGCCTGCCCCCAACTTCAGGTGAGCTGTCAATCTTTGAATACATACTTTTTCCTACTAGACTTTCTTCTTTTGTTCCTTTCTTTATCAATGTGATTAGTGTCTTCAAAAGGCTTCATTTCCTAGGGCACATGGGATTTTTTAATATGGCTTCCAAACATGGTGAAGCAGAAAGCATTCCATCATTATGAAGTATACATTGTCTTAAAATACTTTCTTGATCTTTCTTTCAGTTCAAAATTTATGATAAAATGTATGGCTGTGAATTTCTTCTGAACCTTGTATAGAAGTGAGGACAGAAAGGATGCCTTTGTAATAGTGCAAACTATTTCCAAAATGAAATTACATTGACAAGCAATATTTTGCAGCATGATACCTGATGCATGTTGACCTGTATATTTTAAGTATTAGACAACATTTTAGAAGTTTTTTGTTTTTGATTCATTTGCTTTACTGTAACGTTATATAAAATGAGAATTCTATTGTATTTAGAAGTCTCATAAGCTTTGGAACACTTCTATCTGCGATTGGAACTCTACAAGCTCAATATGGAGCTAATATTGAGAAATACTTGAGCTGATTTATGGTTCACTACACATCTTTCATTACCAATTCGGCCATTTTGACTTATTGATCATGGAGAACATTTCAAGCTGGGTTGAGATCAGTTACACTCTTTAGATGTTTGGATGAGAATAGACGTTTCGGTTTGAATATTTTCTCCCATAAGAGTAGATATATACGTATCTGCTAGGCAGCTAGCAAGTTTGGTCATCCTTATTATTTACTTTCTAAATGTTGGGCCTTGCTTCAAGGTTCCTTTTTTTTTTCCTTTTTTTTATTTGAATGATGAACTTAATTGATATCCTCCTGTAATTAGTGGAGATTTTCTTGATGTTGCTCTTTGATTCTCAGCCTACGGTTGACCTGAAAACAGTGTTGTCACAATTGATGGAGAGATTGTCCAGCTATGCTTCATCAAGTCCAGAAGTGAGTCATTCACATAGCAAAGCTTAAGGATTTATATGTGTGTGTGTTTGTGTATTTCCAATTTACAGTTGTTTTGACTATTTTTTTCTCCAATAGTTGTTACCAGAATTTTTACAAGTTGAAGCATTTTCCAAGTTGAGCAATGCAATCGGAAAGGTAACATTTAGATTCCTAGATTGATACAGTTGTAGCAGACTGAATTTGGCTGGCAATATGTATGAGAAAGGGTGATATTTTACTGAACAATATGTGTTTGGTAACATCTATCAGTGGTTTGAAAAAATGTTGATGCACATAACTGGCTTATAACTCAGGTTACAGACTACAGACTAGCAAACAAAGGATTTTGGAATTTATACTTTTGATTGTTCTTGAGGTTTAATGCTGTTAAAATTGGAGTTTTTGGGACATTTGTTTTATCACTTCTACCATCTTCTTACTATTTGTACCAGCATCTAGAAAAGCACCTTTAAGTGAATGAATGAAAATACTGTAATCCCGCAATTCATTTTAGGACACAAAGGGTTGGTGCAGAAGATGGGTAGAATGTACTTCCTCCGTCCACCAAGTAGTTGCCCATTTGCTTTCGGCACGGGTTTTAAAAAATTAGTTGAGTGTGTTGTGTAATTGGAACAAAGGTTCCACTTTTCTTGTAGTTTTAAAGTGAAATGTGTGGGGTATACTTACTAAAAATGGAAAGGGGTAAGTTTTTGTGAACGGACCAAAATAGCAAAAGGGCCAAGTAGTTTGTGGGCGGCGGAAGTAACTCTTACGGATGTACTATTGTCCTCTAAGCTTAATATGTTAGTTTGCCATTTTTTCTTATGAAGGCACTCAATTTTTTTTGCAGTCTCATGGTTAAGGATGCTAGTATTGACAAGTATAATCATAGTTCTTCAATCACTGCTGATAATATTTTTAAAAATAATGGAAAACGACAATAATTACAATGAATTGTTAGGTCCCAGTGATATCTAAGCAATGATGTCGAAATGTCGAAAGTATATTAATAGTATGAACAAGAACTCATGTTCCAGTAGTTTTGGGATGCCACACTTCAGGAAAACCTAATGGTTTCTTATGCAGGTCATTGAAGCACAAGCTGATATGCCTATGGTTGGAGCAATTACTTTATACGTGTCTCTTCTGACTTTCACTCTTCGTGTTCATCCTGATCGGCTGGATTACGTGGATCAAGTGCTGGTATGGTTGTTTTTGAGTTTCATGCAGTTGTTCCTGATCTATATGCCAATTGTCTGTTGGTTCCACTTCTGTCAGGTTTTTGGGTTTCTGGTCCATTTATTCTCATGTGATTGACTCACTTTAGTACGTTTGGCCAACATTTTACTATTAGTTCATGGTGCTAGGACTTAATTGCATACTTCAATTCAAAGATCATAGAAACTCTTAAATTAAAAAGAGTCAACCGACTTCCAAACTCAAAGCCCAATCTGAAGTTTATTATTTGACTGTTCTTAACCTTCCGATCTTTGAAAGGGAGCATGTGTCAAAAAATTATCTGGGAAGCCAAAGCTTGAAGATAGTAAAGCAACAAAACAAGTTGTTGCCCTTCTGAGTGCTCCACTGGATAAATATGATGATATCGTCACTGCGCTTACACTTTCTAATTATCCCCGTGTGATGGATCACCTTGATGTCGGAACAAATAAAGTAATGGCGATGGTTATAATCCGAAGCATTATGAAGTTCAAAACCTGTGTTTCAACTTCTGACAAGGTACAGTCCTCTTTAATCTTCTATAGTTTTTTGGTTTTACCTGTGATAAATATTGTAGAAGTTTGTTTTGCAGGTCGAGGTACTGTTTGAACTGATAAAGGGGCTTATAATGGATTTGGAAGGGATTTCTATAGATGAGGTAAACAAGCGTTTCTCCATTTACAGAGCCTGTTTATTAGTTCATTACTTCCTCAAGTATGTGCTTATAGATCTGTCTTTCCTTGTGGCATTGTTTTAACCAATAGCTTGATGAAGAGGATTTTATCGAGGAGCAAAACTCTGTTGCTTGCCTCATGCACGTGTTGTATAATGATGATCCAGAGGAGATGTTAAAGGTAATGCATCTTTTGTATTTTGTAGTATCATGGTGGAATTGTTTTATGTTACATATTCTGTCCTTTGATATGCGCTCATGCTACAGTTCTGCATCTTTTATACTTTATCAGATAATATGTACTGTGTGGAAACATATAAAGGCTGGAGGTCCAAAGCGCCTACCTTCCACTGTTCCTCCTCTTGTGTTTTCTTCCCTCAAGGTACGTTCTTTGTGATGTATCCTATTCTTTATATGAGAACACGATATTCCAGTTGTAGATGGGATAAAGGCAGCAAAAATAGAGAGATGATTTAGATTTTAATATGCTGACACTCCTGAATACTTGTGGAGCCTCTAGCAAATGAAAGTGGCAATTGGTCTATCAAAATGCCCAGTAAAAGTACTACATATCTTTTGATACCATAAAATATATCTGTGTACATGTTACTGTAAAAGCTGATTCGGCCTTCAGTAGGCACATCTATACAGTGTATTCTTGAAATTAGTACATCCAGATACTTTTTCCTAGCTTATAAGTATATATGCCTTTTGCGGAACCGATGTGTACCGACATACCATAATTTTATAATTTCATCACGTCCTGATGTATCTACGTTGCGTCCCAGTGATAATTTGAAGAGAGATGGGTAAAAGGTCAAAAATGAACTTTTTACCTTTGTTGATTGACTGGTGTCTAGTCATTTTGAATTAGCTTTCACTTTATAGGCAAATAGTAGCCAAACTTCACTATAGCAGCCTAGCAGGTGTTGAACCTTTTCTTTAATGTGGTTCTCTTTCCCTTTTCTGGGAAGTAATGCATTTCACTCAATATTATCTTGGATTAATCGTGACATGCAAGTCATTTTAGCAAGTTCTAGTATTAGTCATTTCTTTAACTAGGGGTACACAGGTAAATTTAGCATTTGGTATTGTCTCTCACATTACCGAAAGGAAAAGAAGAAACTGCATACTGTTGACACATATTCCTGGTGTAGTTGGTTAGACGACTGCAAGGCCAAGATGGTGATGTAGCTGGTGAAGAAGTTCCAGCCACTCCCAAGAAAATATTTCAGTTTCTGAATCAGGTAATAAAGGTTCAAACTTCATAATTTTATCTGGGAGTATAGTTGAGTCTTCTCTGTTTACAGAGGAAACATGCACATCTTCTATGAGAATATGACAATATTTTCTTTTTGCTATAACCCAAATTTTCGAGGTGCTCTTTTTATTTATTTATCGTTGCTAATTTGTTATCATTGTTATTTTATTATCTGAGCTGTTTGGAACTCTGTATAGATTTAGCTAATGCATTGCTGAATAATACGACACTCATATGTAGACAAATATGTTATGTCAATGATTGCAGTTATGATGCATACTAATCTCTGATTGTCTTATTCCGCCATATTGCTTAAGGCCATACAATCCATTCCTTTAATATAGCGAGAAAGCAAGGATAATGTGCAACACCCAAGTTTAACATTTCTGTTTTGGTGTACCTTGCGGTGGAAGCCACATTCCTTTTAGATATATTTTTGTAATATTCTACCATTCATCAATACATTCATTCATCAGTGTGTGAGCAGAATAATGTTTCCTTTGTCGCAGATTATTGAGGCTCTTTCAGTTGTTCCATCGCCTGAATTGGCATTGAGGCTGTACTTGCAATGTGCAGAGGTAAAAGCTTTGACATTATTCGATCCTTTTTGAAACGACGATGTTGGATACTTGCAATGTGCAGAGGTAAAAGCTGTAACATTATTCGATCCCTTCAAGAAAAGACGATATTGGGTATTAGTTAGGGAAGCTAAGCACATTTCGATAAAAAGATTACATGTTTGAACAAGGTTTTTTCTGTTGTGCAAAATTTCTGGTTAGTCTTAAAGAGAGGGCTGCTTAATTTAGATGTTTTTACCCTCAAAACTATCAACCTCGAAACCATGTCAATCACAAGTATGTACATCACTGGAGAAGTTTAATTTCTTCTAATTTTGGGACCAGTAGCACTATTATCTATGAACGTCCCAAAAAGTTAGTAGGACAAATTAAACATGGAATGTGAGCCTAATCTATATATATCAAATTTCCTGTGATGGAGTGCTTGAGTGGAATTTGGTCGGTCACATTCATTATTATAGTGTCTTAAATTGTAGGGAAAACTACCTAGACTTCTGAGGCTTGTTGTATTGTCTGATATACAGGCAGCTAATGACTGTGATCTTGAACCTGTGGCTTATGAATTTTTCACACAAGCTTTTGTGCTGTACGAGGAAGAAGTCGCGGTACATATCAAATATATTTCTTTGAGCTGATAAAATTTATGCCACAATGTTTTTCTTAGTATTCCAGCGAGCAACTGTGTACCTTTTTGTTTATGATTCTGTATCTCTAGGATTCTAAAGCCCAGGTCACAGCGATACACCTAATAATTGGGACTCTGCAGAGAATGAACATTTTTGGTGTTGAGAACAGGGATACGTTGACTCATAAAGCAACAGGGGTATTTCTGTCATGTTTTTTGATCACATTGATATTCCAAAATATCATCTTTTAACTGGATCCTCATTGTGTCGTCTTTTATTTTCAGTACTCAGCTAAACTTTTAAAGAAGCCAGATCAGTGCAGGGCGGTTTATGCGTGCTCGCATCTTTTCTGGGTTGATGATCAGGACGGCATCAAAGATGGAGAAAGGTAAGTCGTGTCGAATGACGACATCTGGAGTAAGTATGTTTTTTCGGTTTGAGCCAACAAGGCATGATACTCGCCAGTGCTGATTTTCCTGCATTTCCAGGGTTCTGCTTTGCTTAAAGCGCTCACTAAGGATTGCTAATGCTGCTCAGCAGATGGCAAATGTGACCAGGGGTAGCAGTGGACCCGTAACACTCTTTGTTGAAATACTTAACAAGTTAGTTTATCGCACTGTTTTGATCTGCATTATATTTTCCCAACGTTATACACAGTGAATTACAAAAACTATACTTGAGGTTCAGTCTGATATAATCGCACAACCTAGAAAAAAAAAAGTTTCTGTAAAATTACAAATATACCCCCCTGAGGTTTGCATTTATTTAACATATCCTTATGAGGAAATAAATACTTTGAATGTGCTATTTTTGTTTTTTCAATTTACCTGTAAGAGTTATTAGATCTGATGCCTGGTTTTCATGATGGTGTTTTTGCCCCTCCTGATTCTTCTTCTCTGTTATCTGTCGAATATGCTTCAGGTACCTTTATTTCTTCGAGAAGGGAAACCCTCAGATTACAGGATCTGTGATTCAGGACCTCATAGAATTAATCAGAACTGAGATGCAAAGCGACAGTGCGACTGGCAATCATGCTTCGGATTCATTCTTCACGAGCACTTTACGTTATATTCAATTCCAGAAACAAAAGGGAGGTGCTATGGGTGAGAAATATGATCCCATTAAATTGTGATATTTTGATGCTTATAATGAAAATGTGATGGTACTCCAATACCCTTCTGCCTTGGAGTTTCTGGCTTTAGGAAGTGAAAGCTTTAGAATGATCATTTGTTTGTTGTGTATGAAACTGGGTGATTTGTGAAAAAAACAATTGTCCCTCTATTGTTGTTATTCTTATTATTATTTATTTTTATTATTATTATTACTATTATTTTATCTTATTATTATTATTCCTTCTTGTTCTGTATGTCTCATAAGGATGGGTAGGCTGACTGGAATTTGCAAGCCAAACCTTGTATTCTTTTGTTATTTCAAAAACATTAATTACTTTCTCGACTGCCTCCTGATTTAGTGTAGGTAAAGACTTGTACGAAACCATCAAACGGAGTACATTTGGTGAGGGGGAGTTTAAATTTTAGTTTTTTTTTTTTTGTTTGTTTTGTTTTTCCTTCAGTTTTGTTCTGGGAGTTGGATTTTAATTTTCTTTTTTCAATTTTGTTAGGTTTTTTTTTTCTTCAGTTGTTTCTATTAGTTTTTTTTATGGTGTTTATTTTAGTTCAGTATTTTTTCTGTGATTAGTCGCTACAGGTGCATCCCGCCTATGATTGCACATAAAGGTAATTGTATAAATGATTTATTAAACACAATCAGTATTTATAGACAGTCTCCGTACGTGCAAAATAGTATTTCCTGGAATGTACTTGGAGCTTTGGGCGTCACCAATCCAATCGGCGACTCATCATCAGAGTTTGGGAATGTTTTTTTTTTTTTAATGCAAGGACCATTTGGTGTAACTGCAAATCTGCTCAGCAAGGCTAAAAGCGAAGCTTCTTAGCTGGATTTTCGCGCACTAACAACGAGCAGTGGATCAATTAGATGGGATGGTTTAATAATCACTCGATTTGTTAAAATCTAGAATTTCATCTCAAATAATTCTGACAAACTCAGTCATATGTAATCGGACATTTAACTTAGGCAGCACGGAGCAAGATCATGTCTGCCAGGGTTCGCACATATAAAGAATCTTGTTATGATACCATTTTAAAATTTAGAGCTTCATCTGAAAAATCAATTGGCAATAGTAGGAATAGTCCAAAAACATACCGGACGCAAATTTAATTTGTATTTTTTATCTGCTCCATTTAATCTCACTTTAAATAAATTGAATCACCCCATCACCTGATTGTACGACGACAGTTTCATTAGAATTTGTGCAACTCGTCGAGTAGGTTTGAACCCATAAAAGCAGCCGAGACAAAAAGGAAACAAGAGGACACGAAACAAGCTTAAACCAAACAATTACAACCGAGAATTACCAAGGAATAGTTACATAACATTGTCTGAGCATAAGGGGAAAGGATAGGAGGGAAAAGAAAAATCAGACGACACCAATTAGTGTACGGTTGGGCCAATATGACGGGTTCAAGTTTCACAACCATATTAAAAAATGTCACCTGAGACATTCTTAGTAGAATTCCTCTTTACCTATATTACAATATGGAACAGCCTTTGCGACCTTTCTTCTTATTCTTCTTCTTTTGCTTCGGTGGCTGTAATACTATCTTAATAGCTGCATCAAACACAGCCTTCACATTCTGCATTTCAGAAAAAAAAAACAAGCATTAAAAAAAGTTGCATTTTCTCTGTTTCCTACGGGTAGGGGCTGTAATCAAGTCGAGTCGAACTGAGCTTAGGGATTTCAAGCTCGAGTTTGACTATTACTCGAATACTACCGAGTTTGTTCATTTATTATTCGAACAGAAAGAATTCTCGAGTTCGTTCGTTTAGTTGTCCGTAAATGGCTAACTAAACTGGCTGCGCTTCTTTTTATCATGAAGTAACAGTAATTACATGCAATTCTCAATGCAATTTTCATTTTGAATCATCCGGGAAGTGAACACTGGGATAAGACTGCGTACATCCGGTCCCTCCTTACCCCGCTTTCTGCGGGAGCCGTTGAGGCATTGGGTTCGTTTAGTTGTCCGTAAAGTTCGAATTCGCTCGTGTTCACTCGTTTAATTTTAACGAACTTATTCAAATTGTTCGGTTAACTCGAGTTTGAATTGTCCGAGCTCGAATTTTAGGACTTTAAAGGAAAATAAATAATTTGTTTAAGTTACATAATTTTATTATAAAAATATATATTTGTTCTTAATATAATTCCAAAAATACATTATTAAATCTTGTTCGAACTTAATATTCACAATGCTCGATGATGTTTGCAAACAAGCATGTTTATTTGATTAGTGAACAAACATGATTTTTTGGTTCGAGTTCGACTGGAATATTAAACAAACGAGCTTTTGTTCGTGAATGTTCGGTTTTGTTTGCAGCTCTGCCTACGACTACATACTTATATATGGTAATGGTACTAACAAAACGAGTGCGTACCTGTTGTGTTTTTGAACTGCACTCAATGTACACAGGCGCACCAATCAGTTTCTTGAGTTCCTCTCCCTAAACAGCAATTTTTATGACAGGCCATCACGTAATTACGATATTAAAATGCTGGAAGGCGCCTTTTTTTTGGTTATATACCTGAGCTGTAGTGATTGGGACTGCTCCAGGATGCTCGAAAAAGAATTGCTTATCATCTCTAAGATCTATATGCCAACAACAAAAAAAAAAGGTATCGACAAGTCTGAATAAAAAAGCTCTTAGAGAGAAACGAGCAACCGTGCTCTTTATATATAAGAAATCTATGTTGAGGTAGGCCGACCTTTAAGCTGATGTCAAATCATGATAGACGTGCAAAAGCAAAACTAATGGCGAGTAATAAAACATGGGAGCTTCAGAGAGTAATTGGATATTTACATATAGTGTCTGTTAATTAAGAGTTGGATAAGTTAAAAGGAGTGTTCGGCGGATAAGTTGTAGAATTCTTTTTTAATTATGTGTATAAGTTTTCAAGCACTTCTTTTCCCTGCTATTAGATTCTGCTTAAACAATGCAGAATCAAATGCAGAAGTTGTCGATTGAAAACACTATAACTTACATCAAGCGTGTTCCTTAAATACCAAGCCGATTAGCAACCCTCAAAACGGACACGGGCCGGACAATGAAACTCGAATTTGATCAAAGAAATAGAAAGATCAAACGATGAAATGCGAAAGAAAAGAAAATCTTACCAAGCTTTGTTCCAACGAGAATTATTGGAACACCTGGCGCATAATGCCTCAATTCCGGAACCCACTAAATAAAACCAGGAGAAAAGAGATAGAGAGAGAGGGGGGGGGGGGGGGAAGGTATCTTTAGACAACGAAAATACACGATGGATGCGAGAATACAATAAAAGTCGATCTAAGCAAATTCTAACCTTCTTTGCAATATTTTCATAGCTGGCTTTGCTAATGAGTGAAAATGCAAGAAGGAAAACATCCGCTCCTCGGTAGCTCAAGGGTCTTAATCTATTGTAATCCTCTTGACCTGATTCAAGAAGTAAACCCGAAATTAAAAAAAAAAAAATACAAAAACCAAGGGAAATGTTTCGAAAAAAAAGAAACAACAAATGTGTTTGTAGAAACCTGCAGTATCCCATAATCCTAGGTTGACAGTGCTACCATCCACAACTACATTTGCACTGAAGTTGTCGAAAACGGTTGGAACATAATCCTGTAGTACGAGGGCATAAAAAATTGCTAGAAATCTAAATTTCCAAGAATAGATGCTGAGTTCTACATGGGTTTTTCTAGACAAGTATCTGTTTCTGCAGCAAAATACCCATAATATAGTAGCCAAAACCAGAACATGCTCTCAACAAAGAGAGGGAGAGAGAGAGAGAGAGGGAGAGAGAGGGGAGAGAGAGGGGGAAGGGAGAGAGGGGGGGTAATTTGTAGCTGAATTATATAAATGCTATTTTGAAGCACGTTGTTCCTATAGAAATGAAAATCCGACTAAGAACTCTTGTTCGGGAATCTCGTTTTCCGAGCCACGCAACCAGAAATGAGAAAACGCAAGTTTGATGTGCTGAAATCCGTAAAGCACAACACTTGATCATCGAAAGATCTTTTCCATTTTAACATGTTGGCCAATTTGGCTCGTTTCCTAGTCAATCACAACCCACCTACAACTACATAAATTAAAATGTAGTAATTATTTGAAATTCTTTTAGACAGACAAGAATACAAGATCTATTGAGTACATGAAGACTTCCAGAAAATAAACAATTATTTTCACAATTTAAAGCAAGAAAAAGAAGGAATAAGCAAGAGAATGCAACAAACTAGAATTTGTTGAAGACAGAAGAAGCAGAAAAATGTAACAATTTTATGCCCAAAAAAACAAAAATTGCCAACTAAAAAATAATCAGAATTAGAACCATAAATCAAAATCTTGAACTGAACCCAGCAAATGATATCATGGAACTAACTAAAAATTAAATAAATAAAGTTAATTTCAAGAGAGAGAGAGAGAGAGAGAGAGAGAGAGAGAGAGAGAGAGAAACTGACAGTGGGGAATGTGTTGCTGGTATAAGAAATCAACATGCAAGTTTTTCCAACAGCTCCATCACCAACTGTCACACACTTTATGAATCTTGTTGCGCTCATTTCCAGCAATCTTCCCCTGTTTTACTTCAATTCGAGAAGAAAAAAATCGAAAATGAAGCAACCCCTAAATTACTCAAGAAAATGAAAACGCCATCTCAGGAAATTTCACAAAATAAAAAAGAGAAGTCACAACCAAAATCGATGTATAAAGGATTTCACCTGTAGTTGTTGAGACAGAGATGCAGTGCCTGTAACTTTGCTGGCAAAAAAGATCTCCACTTTTATGACAGCTTTTCCAATCTCTCGCTTAAATCTTTTTTCTTCTTGGGCTGGGCTGCTCTGGTCTGGGCTAAGGTGGTGTGGGGTGGTGTGGGGCTATACTATTGGTTGCAAATTTGTTTCATAAATGTGACGGAAGAAATTTATAATCTAGACCAAAACTCACCAATTTATAGTAGTTGATTTGATTGGCTGATTAGATGAATTCAAAGAGGACATGACTAGAGGAGCTAAGAGTGTGTTAAAGTACGCGTGTATCTCGAAATTAATTGGCTACCATATATATCGAAAGCCATATTTATATTAATTTGATGTGTTAAAGTACGCGTGTATCTCAAAATTAATTGTCTATCATATATATCGAAAGCCATATTTATATTAATTCGAGTAGCACAAAGCTAGATCATTTGGGCTGTGGACTCGTACATATACAAAATCAGATTAAGTTATGGGGTTCCATTTCAAAATCAACAACTATGGAAAGATCAGGGTCTTCGTATCGAAGATAAGACTTATATTTTCCGGATGTAGAATTAATGCTTCAACAAATTACTTCAGATATCATGCATTGATTTTATTCACATCATCGGAGTGTCGCAGTGTCCCGCAAAATCATGCCGCAGTAGATAGAATTTGCCCTGAATATTAGGGAGCACGAGACTACATTGAGAAAGTAGGCTCATCAGAAAATATTTACATGGAGAGAGGCTAATAAGGCAGTGGCTAAGGCTAAAGGGGAGGCTTACAAGGAGATGTACAAGCGCCTAGACACCAAAGAAGGATCGAATGCTATTTTTAAACTAGCGAAAGCTAGGGAAAGAGGGCGGCGCGACCTGGGTCCCGTTAAGTTTATTAAGGATGATTTGGGCCAAGTATTAGTGAACGATGTGGCTATTAAGGAGAGGTGGAATAAGTATTTTTTTGAACTTTTCAATGAGGCTAGGAGTAGTGACTCGGTGGTGCAAGGAGTTAGTATCTTCCGCCGCTCGTTTAGTTCTGTGAAAGCTTGAGAAGGAGGAAGTAAAGGGTGCTCTAATGAAAATGGGTAGAGCTAAGGCGGTAGGCCCGGATCGGATCCCTATTGAAGTTTGGCTTTGTGCAGGGAAGTCGGAGTTCGGTGGCTAGCAGAGCTGCTCAACATCCTCCTCGGAGGTTCTAAGATGCCGACGAGTGGAGGCATAGTATTGTCGTGCCATTTTTCAAGAACAAAGGCGATGCTCAGAGTTGTAGTAACTATAGGGGTATTAAACTCCTCAGTCATACTATGAAACTTTGGGAAAGAGTGGTGGAATGCAGGGTTAGAAGAGAAGTTGAGATCTCAGAGAACCAATTTGGCTCCATGCCGGGGAGGTCCACGACTGAGGCCATTCATCTCGTCAGACGCCTTATGGAGAAGTTTAGAGAGCGGCGTAAGGACGTCCATATGGTGTTCATAGATCTAGAGAAAGCTTATGATAGCATTCCGCACGATGTTATTTAGAGGAGCCTAGTAGAGAGGAGGGTGTTGTTGCAGTTCGTTAGGGCGATCCAAGACATGTATTCCCAAGCTAGGACGTGCGTTAGGACCCCAGCTGGTGACACCCAGTATTTTCCGGTTGAGATAGGGCTACACCAGGGGTCGGCGCTAAGCCCTCTTCTCTTCGCTCTGATCCTTGTCGTCATTTTGCGGGGGATTCAAGATGGCGTACCGTGATGCATGCTTTTTGCTGACGACATTGTGTTAGTGGCGGAGTCGAGGAGGGAGGTGAACTCGAAGTTGGAGCTTTGGAGGTCTAAGTTAGAATCCCAGGGCTTGCGTGTGAGCCGGTCTAAGACAGAATATCTCTGGTGTAACTTTAGTGGTGAGGCCAACGAGGAAGATGTAGAGGTTATGATTGCGGATCAGATCGTTCCCCGTACGGATAAGTTCAAGTATTTGGGTTCGATCATTCAGAAGGAAGGTGAGTGTGAAGATGATGTCACTCATCGCATCAAGGCGGGGTGGCTAAGGTGGAGAGCAACGACAGGGGTCCTGTGCGACAAGAAAGTCCCTCTAAAGCTGAAGGGTAAATTCTATAGAGCGGCAATCCGACCTGCAATGTTGTATGGCTCTGAATGTTGGGCGATGAAGAAGTCGCTTGAGAGCAAGTTGAAAGCGGCTGAAATGAGAATGTTACGCTGGTCGTGTGGTCGCACAATGTTAGATAGAATCTCGAATGGGGTCTTCAGGAACGCGCTAGAAGTGGCGCCCATTTCAGCAAAAGTTAGGGAAGGGAGATTGAGATGGTTTGGCCACGTCCGCAGGAGGCAGGCATCTGCTCCGGTGAGGAGGGTCGAGAGTTTAGTAGTTTTCGGGGAGAGGAGGAGAGGCAGACCGAGGAGGACGTGGGAGGAGCAGCTGAGATTAGATTTGAAGGCCTTAAACCTTTCCGAGACCATGACTGTTGATAAGTGCGCTTGGAGGCGCCAGATCAGAGTTGTGGATTCTTTAGTTGGGAGTGGTGCTGTAGTTGAGAGTCTCAGGGTTGGGTTGTCTCGGTTAGCTTTGACCTAGAGCATTGCATTTTTTCATTTATTGTATATTTTATCCTATTGCCTTTTGCGTGTGGTGTATTTTCGACAGGGAGCTGTGCGCGGAGTCAACCTCTCTTCTGTTTGAGCATTGTTCATCGGGAGTGAAGTAGCCAAATTCCTCTTAGGTAAGTCTCATGTGGATTAAGCCATGTGCTCAGGTATGGTAATGAGTTTTTTTTCCGTATCATTTGCTTCCCTTTGTATTTTTCACTCAATATGTTGCTGTGCACTAAGCTGAGGGTCTTCACGGAAACCGCCTCCCTACCGTAATAGGTAGGGGCATGGTCTGCGTACATCTTACCCTCACCAGACCCTGCTCTGAGCGGGATATACTGGGTATGTTTGGTTTGGTTTGGTTTAGAAAATATTTACATGTCTCGGTTCAATCATGGATAAAACTAAAATACAAAGAAGTTATTTACCACTACACCACCAACCATACTTAATTATTTTATTTATACTACTAATATATGGTATAAAAAAGGGCAGCGCGGTGCACGAAGCGTCCCCGCAAGGCGAGGGTCCGGGGAAGGGTCCCACCACAAGGCGATGGTCCTAGGAGGCCGCTCCTAGGACTCGAACCCGTGACCACAGGTCACACGGCAACAGCTCTTACCGCTGCGCCAAGGCTCCCCTTCTACTAATATATGGTATAATATTTTTAAATTTTTTTAAGCCCAATAGTTTGCCTGGTGGGCCTAGACCTAGGGGTGGTTTTGACAATAGATCACAATATAATTGGAAACTTGATATACTTAAATTTTTCTAAAATTTTCCGTGCCTCGCTGCATGAAAGACATGCATCATTACAACGTTGCATTAAATCAAGAAACGCCGCATCATTATCTATGCATTGCTCCAGCGTAAGACATGTATCGTTGCAGCTATGCATATAACAACTTTACAGAGTTGCAACCTACCAAAGCAACGCTGTAAAGTTGTCACATGCATCATCGTCACATTGCATCATACCAAAACAACATTTCAGCATTGTTACATGCATCGCCTCAATAATGCCGTGAAATGTACGACTGCATTAGATCGTGAGTTAATGAAATTGAAGATAGACCACCATAGGACCATCATCATCATATGTTAAACTCAAAAGAAGTTTAAAATGGAGATAAAAGCTCACAATAATTAATTGTTGGATTAAAATTTTAACTTCAGTTTTGGCGGCCACGACGATTTTGGGTATCTTAGGCCATTTCTGTCGGCGACACCACAAGGGGTGGGGTGGCCGTGGGGGAAGGGTAAGGTGACGGTTGGTTGGGGTGGGGATTTTTCTATTTCTCTTCAATTAAGTGTTTATTGAAATGATAAATTAATGAAGGTAATTAGGTAACATTATCTTTTAAGTTATTTTATCAGCTTTATTTCCTTTTTTTATATAAGAAACTAATGTATGTCATTTTTAAGTGGTGATTGATATCTGTTCAAGACATATCTAAATTGATGCCAAAATTTCGGGTTGAGCTTATAATCTATATGGTGGCGTGATTTGAAGGTCACTAAGAATCAAATTCTTGAAGTTTCCAAAATTCTTGAAGCACCAAAATTTTTCAAAAACTACATCATCTTTTGTGTTTTCCTGCACACAATAGCAACAGGAAGTTTACATTGGCGCACAACTACTTCACTGCTGCTTTTCTTCCCCTGAAATTTACGCGTACTCCTTTCCTTCCGTATGAAGTAAACCGCTCTTGATTCCATCTCATCCCAGTTCTTTGGTGACTGTCCCATTCAGTGAGTTGATTCCATATTTGAGCTGAATAGGCACACTAAAAAAACAGGTGAATTATAGTTTCGTCGGCCCTTTTTGCACAGAATACACACCTGATCACATGTGGCCAACTTCTCAAGTACTGTGAGCCAACTTATGAAAATGCATTTTCGAGGCGCCAAGTTATTACATACCAGTTTTTGCATAGGCACTTTCTGTACTTCCCCTCTTATATCTCCATACAACCTTCTGATGGAAAATTTAGTATCTTACATCACTCCCAGTCCAGCAGAGTTGGTGAGCACACATTCTCCTTCTCCTAATATCTTCCTCACCACTCATGAAGCTTGAGGAGGGATCTTCATGGTGGCAAGGTCCTGACCTTTTTATATAGTAACCATGGATCCATCTTACAAATCTTCTCATTCTTCTGAGATACACACCATAACAATTTACATATGGCTGCTTTGTTCCATATAGTCATTTGAGTAAGGTTCCAGCCACCAGCTACTTTGGGTTGACAGACTTGCTCCCATGCCACTAGAGCTCTCTCAATGGTGCCTGATTTTCGTGACCATAAAAATGACCCGCATGTTGCTTGTATCAACTTCACCACTTTATGACGTAACATAGAGATTTGACACCAATACAGTTGAATATTGATGACACTTATCTGATGATCTGCAATCTATCAGCATATGGGAGCATCTTTGAAGACCAGCAATCCATTCGAGCCAATATTTTGAGTATGAGATGTTTGCTGCATAGTAGAGAGTTTTTTCGAAGACAATGGCACCCCCACATGTTGGTTAAGGCCCAAATGAAATAGTCTTTATGACTGGACCCATGTTGTACAGCGATTAATACGCCTCGATAGGCGATCGGCATCACGATCAGAGAAGCCAACCTTGGGAGACATACTCTGGACAAGCGCCTAAAGTTCGGCATATTATGGCGACCGTCTTTTGGTACCCGGCGATCGTCTTTTAATATCTGACGATTGTCTTTAATGAGCGAACCAGAGGCGATCATCTCGTGCCACGTATGGATCCTGCATCCGTCAAAGTCGTCGAAGACCGAATCTTGGACGGTGGCCCACGTGCGGATCTTCAAAGGATACCGACAGATAGGGCCATTGACCCCAGCCTGTCACCTACCACACCTACCGACAAGGCCGCCGAAAGGTACAAAGTGGGTCCTTCCCGGACAGCGACTCAAGACGCGTGCTGACTTCCCATTGGTCCGCCCAGCTGGCCACCCGCAGCGACCTCGGACCTCAAGGGAACAGGCCCACGTGACGGGACGATCGGCCATCTTATTTTAACATAGAAAACGGCGGTCGCCCGCGATCGCCTGAGGAATCCCAACTACCTTGTCCCCTATAAATAGAGAGCTCACTACAATGGCCAAAGGCAGGCGAAATTACTACGAGTTCAGTGCAAAAAACACACAAAAGAGAGAATCAAATACTCTTTTGGCAACCACTTATACATTCATAGTGATATTCATACACATTGATCATATATCCCAAGCAAGAACTCACAGATTTATCTATCTGGTTCTTCCGGCAATCTACGCGCTCTAAAGCCTAGATAACTAGAAGTCTTTACACTCCTTGTAATAGATTCTAACATTAATATTTGTACTCGACAGTATATTTATTAATAACATCTCGCGAGAGCATTCAAGCCCGGGATTAACAACCCCGGCAAATCTTGTGTTATCTATTTTCTCACGGAAGTGTTCTCGCATTTGTTTGTTACTCGATCATTCCAGCAATACTATCTCCGGATAATATTTCGGGTAACAACAATTGGCGCTAGAAGAAGGGCATCTAAACCTTCATTTTTATTCCTACCATGTCGAAGAACACTCACTGTTCTCCGGACATATACTTGAAGAAACACTCACTGTTCTTCAACAGAAAAGCCTTTAGAAAAATGACGTCTGCTACGACCTCCAAGAGAGCCACCCTAAGATCTGCCGGAAACCTCATTCCGGCCCGGACTGAATCCCAGCCCACGGCGGAAGGCGACCGTGGCGACGCTAGGCTCTCACTCCCGCCCCCGAGGGACGGTTCTAGCCTCTCACTCGATCAGTTCCAGACCACGGAACAGATTGAGGAGGCTATAGCCATCCTTAGGGAGCGACAGAAGGCCAATGGCTCGCCCACCATCACTCCGTCCACCGTCCGCCGGGCAAGCAAACGGAAGCTCAAGGGGATCTATGTTGAGAAATCGACAGAAAGCCCCGAGCCACAGGAGAAGGCTCTCGTAAGGCGGGACGATTCCGTCTTCAGCCGCCTGGGAGCGATCCTCATGGCGACCCGGGCACTCAGGCCCCAAATGAGACATCGGTATCCGAATCCTTCACCAGAGTTCGGCATATCCGACTTCCGTGAGACAGGCCGGTCAACGAGCCCCGGCTCGCCCTAGAAAGGAACCCACGGGCAGGAGCTCGTCATTCACCACGGGGCCAGGGGATCAGTACACGATCGACTTGGATCGCGCTCTAGGAGCCAATCGTCGAGCAGTCAGGCGACTGCGATGTCCGCAATGCAGCGCCAGCTCGACGAGATGAAGGCGCTCCTCGAAAATGGGGCAGCGCCAGAGATCCATCATTGGACCAACCGAACCACTCACGACGCAGATCGAGCTCGCCCCACACCAACCAACGAGCACTCCCCCACAAACACCTCTATATGAGGGGAGATCGGATCCGGAAACCCACTTGAGCAAATTCCGGATCTACATGACCGGATGCGGAGCATCAGATGCGACGAAGTGTCGAATGTTCCCGTTAACTCTGGGCGACCTCGCCCACAGGTGGTACGTCTCACTACAACCTCGCTCAATCAACTGCTTTGAGAAGCTGGCGAAAGACTTCACGACGTACTTCGCCGCCAACGTCGCTCGCCCTGAAGGCCCCCACCGCATGATGAAAATCAAGCAGGGGAAGGACGAGTCGGACGAAGAGTACATCGACCGGGTAGACGAAATAGTCCTCACCGGCGAGCCCATCAGCGACGAGCTCGCTCTCAACTCAGTCATGAGCGGATTCCACGGACGCTCGCCCATGTTCAGGCACCTCACAAAAGATATCCCCCCGACCTACTCGGTCTTCCGCGGCAAAGCCGCCGGTTTCCTGGCTAGGCAGAGGATGCTCTCACTCCGCTTAGACGAGGGACCGTCCGAAGAAGCAAAAACACCATCCCATGTCCAGAAGAAGGCGGTCGCCAAGCCCAGAAAGGCGGTCGCCAAGCCGCCTGGCGAGTGCAAAGCCTTCGAGGATGTAGAGGTCCACCTTCTCCACAACCTCAACTTATCTCCGGCCCATATCTTCAACGCAATCAAGGGTCGCGAGTGGCTTTCCAAACCGAAACTGATAAGGGACCACAGTCATCTAGACCGTAGCAAATCATAAGAGCCGGAGGGCGGCCACAACACCAGCCAATGCCGCGACCTCCTCAGACAGCTCTGGCGACTGTTTGAGGAAGGCAAACTGGACAATTTGATCACCAAGCCAGAACCCAGGATGGAAAGAGCCGGAGGGCGCGAGCGCCGGCCAAACGAAAGAATTCCTCCCAATCCGATCGCCAGAATCGAGCATGAGCCGGAGTACTCTGATGAGTCGATCCCTCCGATCAACCCTGGCGGTCGGATCAACATGCTTCAAGCAGGAGGTGGAAGTCTCGGGGGCCTTTCCCCGGTTTCCACCCTGTCAAACAGAAAGCGAAAAGCCGAGCTAAGGGCGTTCGCCGAAGTCCATGTTGTGGTACCTCCGGAGCCGACCATCTCTAAAGACGCGCTCATCACCTTTTCCAACAAGGACAAGAAGGGAGTGCAATGTCCCAAAGAGGATGCACTAGTGATCTCCGCTTGTATCCTTGGGAAGACGGTCGATCGCGTGCTGGTCGACAATGGGAGTTTCTGCAACATCATATTCAAATCCGCCCTAGACCAACTCGGCAACTTAATCAAATTCATCAAGCCTTTCGACACCGTGCTCCAAGGGTTCGGCGACAACACAGTCCAAGCCTACGGGAGGATCAAGCTCTCTATCGAGCTAGTATGCTTTTATGATCCCAAGGTTAGGATTACTAGGAACCTAAGTTTTGTAATCATAGATAGGCCCAACATCTATAATGGGTTCCTAGGTCGCCCCTTTTTAGAAACCTTTGAGGCGGTCGCCTCATCTTTCTTTTACTGTATCAAATTCCCCACTGCCGATGGGACGGTCGGTACTGTAAAAGGAGATCAGCTAATGGCAAAAAGATGTTTGAATTACTCCTATGTTGTTACTTCTTTCAATACTTCCCATACTATATGTAACATTGAAGCGATCGACGATCAACCCATGGAGATCGACGAGCCGAACACATCGTACCAACCCGACTCAGGGGACGCCATCTCTCATCAATTGACGGACGACATCGAGTCAAGGATCGGTTTCGAGCCAAGTCTCGACATCGATCCAAGGACCGAGTCCGGAGATCGCACCAAACGAGAGGCGACCGTCCCTGTCGAAGAGTTGGAAAGCATTACGATGGATCCAGTTCATCCAGAACGGGAAGTACAGATCGGCGCAAGCATCGACCACGAATTAAAGGGAGATCTGATCAACTTGCTACGAAGGAACATCGGAGTCTTCACCTGGTCGCATCAAGATATGGTTGGCATAAGTCCCGAATACGCTTGCCATTATCTAAATATCGACCGAGCAATGAAGCCTGTTCACCAGAAGCGTAGGAAGTTCGGCCTCGAGAAATACGCGGCGCTCGACATAGAAGTCCAGAAGTTACTCAACAACAAATTAATCGGAGTAGCCACGCATTTAACCACAAGTCGCCAACGCGGTGCTCGTCAAAAAGCCAACTAGCTCCTGGAGGTTATGCATTGACTTCACCGACCTCAACGCGGCATGTCCAAAAGATCACTTCCCGATGTCGCATATTGATCACTTGGTCGATAGTACGACAGGTTGCGAAATGATGTCATTTATGTATGCCTTCGCCGGATATCATCAAATCCCAATGGCGGAGGAAGACATAAAACGCACATCTTTCCACACGGAAAAAGACATATACTTTTGGGTCCGAATGCCGTTCGGCTTGAAAAACGTAGGGGCGACCTACCAGCGATTAGTCAACAGAATGTTCGCTAATCAGATCGGCAAGACTATGGAGGTATACATTTACGATATCATAGTCAAAAGCCTCAAGAAGGAAGATCACCTCAACGATCTCGCCGAGACGTTTGCCATCCTTGAGAAGTTTAACATGAAGCTGAACCCCAAGAAATGCAACTTCGGGGTGGGCTCCGGGAAGTTCCTGGGGCACATAGTGAGCCAAAGGGGGATCGAGGCGAACCTTACCAAGGTACAGGCGATCCTTGACATGCAGGAACCGCGAAACATCAAGCAGGTGCAACGCCTCACAGGTTGTCTAGCCGCCCTCAACCGTTTGATATCACGGCTCGGCGATAAAAGCAAGCCTTTCTTCGCAACCATCAAGAACAAGAAGTTCGCATGGACGAAGGAAATCCAGATAGCGTTCGCCAAGATAAAGGAATTTTTAGGAATATGCCCTCGAATGTCACTCAGGGGATGAGAGAGTAGGGGCATTGTACTTGTAATTATGGAATAAATAATAAAAGGCAATTCGATTCATTCACTGTTTATTGTATTTCAATTGCATTCTTGACTTGGTAAACATTGAAGTGAAGTCCATGTAAATAAACTGAACATTCCATTCTCGTTATGGGATAAGAGAAAATGCAATGGAAGTGTTTAAAGTTTATTTACGAAAATCGTTCGCAAGTCAATAAACTTAAATGGGCATTAAGTTTTAATAAGACTTGTATAACTGATGCTAGGACGTGTGCACGTCTTGATAGCATAGTTATAAAGTATATTGGTGGGACCAGTATACTCGAACACGACTCATACTCGATTCAGTCACACGGTATTCACTCTCGAAGAGTCGATGACGAATCAAAAGGTTGTGATAGTGTATGTGGACCTTTGACTTGAGGATTCGGAGAAGATGTGCCTGTGACGTTTAGTTTGTCATTAGAGTAGTTAGACTCATTTGCTTAATTGCCGAGTCGACCTCGAAGTGCGGACTATACGGGCGAGTAGCGATCTTTATCAGTATGCCAAGAAAGGATTTTATCTCTGTTAGTGAGCAGCGTATGTCCTATACGGTTAATGGCAAATAAGATCATGAGTCTTTGGCCAAAGCATTACGATATAGTCGTATTAGATACACTATTAATCGTCGGTCTTGATTTGCATTAACACATGTATAGAGTCTAGTCAATAGTAGGGTTTGACTTTACCGTGACCCAAGACTTGACCGGACATCCGATAAAAGGGTCTATACGTATATAGTATTCACGACATAATGGTTCGGAATGATCCCTTCAT
The DNA here is from genome assembly GCA_033398695.1 of Orobanche coerulescens. Classification (NCBI taxonomy): domain Eukaryota; kingdom Viridiplantae; phylum Streptophyta; class Magnoliopsida; order Lamiales; family Orobanchaceae; genus Orobanche; species Orobanche coerulescens. Next base: position 19,043,610 of record CM065812.1, read on the forward strand.
TCGTTCTCGGGGGTTTACTGATGCCCGCTAGTGGCTAAGTGTCGCCCGCACTCATTAGTTCCTCCCAATGCCTACCGAGACGGACCTACGAGTCGCGCATCGGGAGCGTTGACGGATAAATGTGAATTTATTATCTCTCTATAAATATTAGATATTGGATATCTAATTATGATTTATTAGATAAATCAAAATAGCGGTCTTATGAATTAAAATTAAGTTCTGGTGATTAATTTAATTCATAAATTATATTTCTTAGAGAAATATATTTGTATTTGATATTATTAATTAATTAGATTAATTAATTAATATAAATACATTGGTGATTAAACGGAGTGTATTTAACGGAGTCGTTTGACGAACGTCCGGTACACGAGCCGAGTGACTCGGCTCGTTTTCTAGGAAACTTCCACCATGGGCCGCCCTCCCTCTCCCCACATCACATGGAATCATTTCCATGCATGTGTATGTGTTAGTTGTATTTTTGTTATTATGTGTTGACATTTTATCTCAATTATATGATTTGTATTATATGTTTGAGATAATATAAAAACAACATATTATAACAACTACTACACACACACACACACACATACACATATTTTCAGCTTGCAAATCTCTCTTCTGGCCGTGAGAGTTGTGAGGAAGGGAGAGATTTTTTTTTTATTTTTCATCTTAGAGGTGAAAGGAATTCAAAAAAAAAAAATAGAGAGAAAATTCCTACGGTAACTTCCTAGCCGTGTTCTTGGAGAACGAAGTTACGTCGAATTTTCCGGGCAACTTCTGACGCGTGTAAAGTAGAGGCTTCGAATTTTCGGTGCTTGGAACGAAGGGATTTCGTGTTCGGGACGGGATCGTGATCATCGTCTATATTTTACGAAGATTTATTTCAAAGGCTTCAAGGGTATGAATCTTTATCTTTGTATTTTTTTTTCGTATATACGTTACTTGATCGATCATGTTTGGGATTTATATTTATTTCCACTGCGTATTTCGTTTTATTTTCGGAATCCCAACAGTGGTATAAGAGCGAGGTCAATGTTTCCGTATATACGATTATTTGTGCATTTTGAATGCTTTTGGATGATGATTATGATTTAGAATCATGTTTGGAATAATTGTAGATTTTAAATTATTCGTTGTAGCATCACGTTTTTTGAAACGGGCCGAAAAACAAAGAAACGGGCCGCCAGCAGGTGTCGCGTAATCGCCGAGCCGCCGCTTCAGTGCCGCCGAGCATGCTCGGCCATGATCGCCATGTCTCGGCCACGGCCGAGAATGATCGCCACCGCTGAAAGCAAGGCTCGGCCAGCACTCGGTTTTGGCCCGATTTTGAATCGGCATGGTCGGGCCTAAACCGGATTATCCGGACTCGCTTTTAAGTTTATATTTTGTTGTAATTATTTTCCAAAATTTAAATTGGATTTTAATTTGACTAAATTAATATTTGAAATATTTTTTTGGTTAAGGGAAATAAATTAAACGAAAATATTATTTTGGCCGGATTACTTCGAATGAATTTAAATGACGATTATTAGTATTAATTGGATTAATACCATTAAAATTGAATAGATTAATTTTATATTGATTGGATTAATATATTAATTGATTATTTAATTTTAATGCCACCTTATATTAATTGGATTAATATAGTAGAAATTGAATAGATTAATTTATGGATTAATTAGATTAATTTATATTAAGATTAATTGTTTAATTTCGTTGCCATTACATGTTGTATGGAATCCTTATGTGATGGTGATATAGCTCGTGGACTTAGTTTTTTGATTTGTTCGATTCGATTGGGTTGTAAAGGCCGTTTTGTGCCTATTTATATTTACTAGAAAAACTTGTATAAGATGCAATTTTTCAATGATGTAATTATTATTTTGGGTATGACGAAGACCGAAGACAACCGAGCGATAAGACAAAGAATCGAAGACTGTTTTTTTATTGGGTCATTCGCTTGGCCCAAGATTTAGAACTAGGTCCATGAGCTATATGTTGGTAGTAACTAGGTTCTTGTTTTACATTTTCATTTTGAATGATTGACAAACCAATAAACGCGCGTATAATTGAATTAATGTGCAAAGTGTAACATTAATCGCGAAATTCTCCCGACTACAAACAGACTAAGTTTGAAAAAGGTTACGAGGTTTCCTACCCTCCATCAAACTCGTAGAAAATTGATACCCGAGCCGGTGTGCTATGCTTCGAGTTATCGGGGTAGTACATTTGGTAGAGGTTGAAAAATTCTTGAGTCCATTAGATGCCTTCGGTTGGTGATAAATTTCGCCCCTAGAAACCCGATAGGTTGCCGGTGAGATTCAATAGTCAAACCGATAGACGTTGATGGTCAACAACTTAGATATTCGGATTGCCAAGAAACCCGATAGGTTGAGGGCATGAAGACTAGGTAAAAGAAGATCAAATCATCTGTTAGACGGGTTGGTGTTAGACACCACTTTACGTAAATTAATTGGCAAGAAACCCGATAGGTTGCGTCATTAAAATTTGTAAAGAACTTGATCACCACTAAGAAGTCGATCTAACTATGATTTCCGGATTATAACATGGGAGTATATAATTCGATAAAATTAGTGGGAGCCGAGACAAGAATTATACAAGCCCTTAAGTTCTATACTCGGTCATAATTAAACAAGTCACTAATTTAATCTTGTCTAAATCTTTGCGTAAAACGAAATTGAATCTCTCTAAAATGGCTAAAACCCACTTGCAATACTACTTGAAAACAATCTCCTAATCGGCCCTAACTTTGTTGATCAAGTTGCGGAATCCGATGATTGTACTCGATGGAGTCTCTCGGGATACCTCTTGAGGCGGACATTCCACCGACTCCAATCCGGACTAGGGGTAATCAGAAGACATTGACGTCCATGAAAAATGGGTCAAGGATGACGTGCTAGTCCGTGGATTTATGATGGGCTCAATGACTAATGAGTGCAGAGAGCGCACGAGAAAATGACTTCGCAGGGCGATTCTCGCACACTTGACCGAACTTTATGGAGAGCACGAGGATCGCTAGATATGAAATATCAAAGCAGCTTGTTCAATCTAGGATGAAAGAAGGGGAGAAAGTGGGAGACCACGTCCTCAAGATGATCTCTATGATTGAGAGGCTCGAGGTGCTCAACTTTAATATGGATTTATCCCTTCAAATTGATCTCATCCTTCAATCTCTATCTGACTCCTTCACGCAGTTTGTAATGAATTTCAACTGTAATGAAATTACATGCACATTAGCTGGGCTAATGAATAAACTGGTGACGGCGCAGTCTAACATGAAGACTAAACCGAGAGAGGATGCTCTTGTGATTTCTTCTGGGCCTAAGAGGTCCAAGAACAAGAAGAAAAAGACCTACGAGCAGTACAAACCCAAGAAAGGGGTGCAAAGGAAAGGGCAAGGCCCGAAAGGTTCAAAAGGTAGGCGGTCCAAAACCTACGGACAAATGCCTTGAATGCGGTGAGTGGGCCACTAGCGAAGGACTTGTCCCAAGATTAATGGCGCATCAGTACGGAACTTTTGTTTTTGAAACTAATTGTTCCGCCATCGTATATTCTCGCTTCATGGATTCTCGATTCGTGCCACTTCTCACATTTGTACTATGAATCGGGATCTGGAACGAAGTAGAAAACTTGAAGTCGGGAAATAATGATCACCGCTGGAAGCGGACAAAGTGTCGAGGCAACCGATATTGGATCAATCCTTCGTTTAGAATCGGGTTTTATTTTGATATTAGATGAAGTACTTGTTTTGCCCAAGGCATAAAAACATTGTATCCATTCCGATCTTGGACCGAAAGGATTTTGTTTCTTCATTGGCAATGGCGCTTGTAAAATTTATTTTCAAAATAAATTGGTTGGAACAACTACATTGTTGAATGGTTTATATCATCCGAACATGCAAAATAAAACAAGAAATGAACACTATAACTAGGAAACGTGGTAGGCAAGATACTAATCAAGCTCTTAAATGGCACCTTAGACTTGGTCATGTTGGTCGGACCAAGGTTCAAAATGGAAAAAGATGGACTTTTAAGTCCATTGGGTGTAGAACCCTATCCAACTTGTGAATCTTGCCTTAGAGGCAAATGACTAAGTTCCCTTCACAGGACTTTTGAAAGGGTGCCGATAAACTTGGATTGGTGCATACCGATGTTTGTGGTGCTTTAGAAGTAGCCCAAGACGGATATCAATATTTCATAACGCTCACGATGATCATACTAGGTATGGGATTGTGTACTTAATGAAACATAAATCTGAAGCCTTTGCTAAATTCAAAGAATTTAAGGCCCTAGTTGAAAAACAAACTGGATGTCATATCAAAGCACTTTGGTCGGACCGAGGTGGCGAATATATGAGCACTGAGTTTGATGAGTTCCTTAAGGAACATGGAATAGTTTCACAATTCACGCCTCCAGAACCCCACAGTTAAATGGTGTTTCGTAAAGGAGAAATCGGACTTTGTTGGACATGGTTCGCTCCATGTTAAATTACACCGATTTACCTATTTACCTGTGGGGTATGCCTTACTAACCGCTGCCTATATCCTAAATAGATGTCCTTCCAAATCTGTTCCTATCACTCCGCATGAGATGTGGAAGGGTAAGAAACCAAGCCTTAATCACATAAGGATTTGGGGATGTCCATCCTATGTCAAAAAGGCTAAAGTGGACAAACTGGAAGCGAGGTCCATAAAAGGACGTTTCATAGGATACCCAGAGGACTCGATGGGTTATCTATTCTACATGCCGAAGACCATAGGGTCGTTGTGGCATTACAAGCGCACTTCCTTGAGGATGAATTCATTCAGAAGGTGGCTCGGGTAGAAATATCTCTTTGGAAGAGCATAATGAAACTCCTAAGGAGACATCGATCGGGGATCAAGAACCGAACCTATTGTAACACAACCTCCACTTCAAGGTCTGATAGGGTATCTCACTTACCCGAGAGGTATGGCTATACACATGTCTAGGAACCGGGTCTCCACGACACACCCGATAGCAAAGGAAAACGACTCGTCTCCTATGACCAAGCGATAGTGGATGTAGACTCGATAAATGGCAAGAAGCAATGGAAGCCGAGATAGACTCGATGCATACCAATCAGTCCTGACTCTAGTAGATCTTCCAACCGGCATGAGGACTATTGGAAATAAATGGATCTATAAGAAAAAGACTGATGGGGATGGCAAGGTTGATGCCTATAAGGCCAGGCTTGTGGCAAAGGGTTATACCCAAAGGGAAGGAATCGATTATCATGATACCTTCTCGCCCGTAGATATGATAAAGTCGATTCGCATGATGCTTGCCATTGTCGCTTATTATGATTATGAAATATGGCAAATGGATGTCAAAACGGCTTTTCTAAATGGATACCTCGAGGAGGAAATCTATATGAAACACCTAAAGGTTTTGTGTCCAAAGCTAATATTCATAAAGTGTGTAAGCCGCAACGAGCCATTTATGGTCCAAGCAAGCTTCTCGGAGTTGGAACCTTCGATTTGACGAAGCGCTAAGGACTTTGACTTCGAACGAAATGAGGAGGAACCGTGTGTTTACAAAAAGATCAGTGGGAGCAACATTGCGTTCTTAGTACTATATGTAGATGATATTCTACTTATAGGAAATAACATAGCAATGCTCAGCACTGTCAAAGCTTGGCTTTCTAAAACGTTCTCCATGAAAGACTTGGGAGAAACTTCCTATATTCTAGGGATCCGTCTTTACATAGATAGACCGCGAAGAATGATAGGACTTTCCCAAGCCCTTTATATCGATAAAATCCTGAGAAGATTCAAGATGGATGAATCTAAAAGAGGGTTCCTTCCCATGCGACATGGAATTCATCTCACCACGAAAATGTGTCCTCAAAGTGAGGAAGACAAGAGAGAGATGAGTAAGGTACCCTATGCCTCGGCAGTGGGTAGCCTCATGTACGCTATGTTGTGTACGAGACCAGACTTAGCCTACGCTGTGAGTATGGTAAGTCGATTTCAAGCAAACCCAGGAAGGGAACATTGGACTGCCGTAAAGAACATTCTTAAGTACTTAAGAAGAACTAGAGATTTAGTTCTTACTTATGGTGGTGGAGAACTCAAGGTGATTGGATTCACCGATTCTGATTTTCAAGGAGACAATGACGACTCTAAGTCGACATCTGGGTATTTAATTACTCTCAATGGAGGAGCAGTATCTTGGAGAAGCTCCAAGCAAACCGCTACTGCAGATTCCACCTGCCAAGCAGAGTATCAAGCTGCCTCAGAGGCTAGCAAAGAAGCATTTTGGATGCAGAAGTTTATACAAGAACTTCAAGTGGTGCCTAACGCGGAGTTGCCTTTATCACTATTCTGTGATAATGATGGAGCTGTCGCCCAAGCCAAGGAGCCGAGGGCTCACCACAACACCAAGCATATAGAGAGAAAGTACCACATCGTTCGAGAGATGGTGGAAAAAGGATATGTTTCATTGGAAAGAGTAGACTCAGAAGACAATGTCTCTGACCCGCTGACTAAGCCATTATCTCAGGCCGTCTTGGAAAGACATCTGAAGAACATGGGTATTGGATATCATGATGTGTGGCATTGAGTGCAAGTGGGAGATTGTTAGGAATATGCCCTCAAATGTCACTCAGGGGATGAGAGAGTAGGGGCATTGTACTTGTAATTATGGAATAAATAATAAAAAGGCAATTCGATTCATTCACTGTTTATTGTATTTCAATTGCATTCTTGACTTGGTAAACATTGAAGTGAAGTCCATGTAAATAAACTGAACATTCCATTCTCGTTATGGGATAAGAGAAAATGCACTGAAAGTGTTTAAAGTTTATTTACGAAAATCGTCATAAGTCAATAAACTTAAATGGGCATTAAGTTTTAATAAGACTTGTATAATCGATGCTAGGACGTGTGCACGTCTTGATAGCATAGTTATAAAGTATATTGGTGGGACCAAGATACTCGAACACGACTCATACTCGATTCAGTCACACGGTATTCACTCTCGAAGAGTCGATGACGAATCAAAAGGTTGTGATAGTGTATGTGGACCTTTGACTTGAGGATTCAGTAGAAGATGTGCCTGTGACGTTTAGTTTGTCATTAGAGTAGTTAGACTCATTTGCTTAATTGCTGAGTCGACCTCGGCGCGGACTATACGGCAGTAGCGCCTTTACTGTATGCCAAGAAAGGATTTTATCTCCTGTTAGTGAGCAGGCGTATGTCCTATACGGTTAATGGCAAATAAGATCATGAGTCTTTGGCCAAAGCATTCTGATATAGTCGTATTAGATACACTATTAATCAATCGGTCTTGATTTGCATTAACACATGTATAGAGTCTAGTCAATAGTAGGGTTTGACTTTACCGTGACCCGAAGACTTGACCGGGACATCTGATAAAGGGTCTATACGTATATAGTATTCACGACATAACGGTTCTGGAATGATCCCTTCATTCGTTCTCAATCGGGTTTACAGTGCGGCCCGCTAGGCTGGCTAAGTGCTGCCCGCACTCATTGGTTCCTCCCAATGCCGGCTGAGACGGACCTACGGAGTCGCGCATCAGGAGCGTTGACGGATAAATGTGAATTTATTATCTCTCTATAAATATTAGATATTGGATATCTAATTATGATTTATTAGATAAATCAAAATAGCGGTCTTATGAATTAAAATTAAGTTATCGGGTGATTAATTTAATTCATAAATTATATTTCTTAGAGAAATATATTTGTATTTGATATTATTAATTAATTAGATTAATTAATTAATATAAATACATTGGTGATTAAACGGAGTGTATTTAACAGAGTCGTTTGACGAACGTCTGCACACGAGCCGAGTGACTCGGCTCGTTTTCTAGAAACTTCCACCATGGGCCGCCTCCCTCTCCCACATCACATGGAATCATTTCCATGCATGTGTATGTGTTAGTTGTATTTTTGTTATTATGTGTTGACATTTTATCTCAATTATATGATTTGTATTATATGTTTGAGATAATATAAAAACAACATATTATAACAACTACTACACACACACACACACACACACATATTTTCAGCTTGCAAATCTCTCTTCTGGCCGTGAGAGTTGTGAGGAAGGGAGAGAATTTTTTTTTTTAATTTTCATCTTAGAGGTGAAAGGAATTAAAAAAAAAATAGAGAGAAAATTCCTACGGTAACTTCCTAGCCGTGTTCTTGGAGAACGAAGTTACGTCAAATTTTCCGGGCAACTTCCGACGCGTGTGAAGTAGAGGCTTCGAATTTTCGGTGCTTGGAACGAAGGGATTTCGTGTTCGGGACGGGATCGTGATCATCGTCTACATTTTACGAAGATTTATTTCAAAGGCTTCAAGGGTATGAATCTTTATCTTTGTATTTTTTTTTCGTATATATGTTACTTGATCGATCCTGTTTAGGATTCATATTTATTTCCGCTGCGTATTTCGTTTTATTTTCGGAATCCCAACAGGAATATCTATCTAACCCCCAGATCCTGGCAAAGCCGATCCCCGGTGAAAAATTATTCCTTTACCTAGCAGCCTCGGAGGTCGCGCTGAGTGCCGTTCTGGTGCGAGCAGAGGGACAAGCCCACTTGCCGATCTACTATGTTAGCCAGGCGCTCCACGACGCTGAGACACGCTATACACCATTGGAGAAGATCGCCTATGCCCTTGTCATGAGTGTTCGTAAGCTGAGGGCTTACTTCTTCGATCACCAAGTGGAAGTCCTAACAACTCTACCTCTAAGGCAAGTCCTACACCGGCCGGACACTAACGGGCGACTCCTCAAGTGGTCGCTGGAGATCGCCCAATATGGTATCACATACGCTCCTCGCACAGCGATCAAGAGCCAAGCTCTGGCGGACTTCGTGGTGGAATTAACTTTCCCTCACAGTCCGACCCAGATCGGCCGAACCGCCTGGAAATTATATGTGGATGGCTCGGCACTGGCCATGAGCAAAGGGTGGATTGTCCTCATCAGCCCCGACGGACAAAGTTTCACAAATGCTGTGCATTTCGGTTTTCGTGCGACCAACAATGAAGCCGAATACGAAGCCTTGGTAGGCGGGCTCGATCTAGCCCTCGCCCTAGATGTTCGTCGCCTCCATATCTTCATAGAATCCCTTTTGGTCGTGAACCAAGTTAAAGGGGAATATGAGGCACGCGGCGAACAGATGGTCAAATACTAAGAGCTGCTCGCCGAAATGTGCACAAAATTTGAAGAAGTACTAATCGAACAAGTCCCGAGAGAGCACAACTCCCAGGCCGATGCTCTTTCCAAGCTAGCATCATCGGATGGGGCAGCTGACTTCTCCAATATCCAAATCACAAAGTCAGCAAGGCCGGCAATCGACAGAAGCCTGGTTACCACAGTCGCCATCGCCGAGGAGAACTGGATGACTCCGTTCATCAAATACTTAAAGGACGGAACGGTCCCTGACGACCGTGTTAAAGCTCGCCAACTCCAGCTTCGTGCGACCAGATATACCCTATTGGACGACCGGCTTTACAAGCGAGCCTTCAGCCTTCCCCTCCTCAAGTGTATTACACCGGAGGAAGGTCGGCTCATTTTAGCTGAGATCCATGACGGGATTTGTGGAAACCATGCGGGCGGGCGAGCTCTCATCCATAAGACAACCAGGCAAGGGTTTTTCTGGCCATCACTTCGAAAAGATGCGATCGCCTATGCCAGATCATGTCATAGGTGTCAGATAATGGGCCCCAACATTAAACTATCCCCCGAACAGCTCAGCTCCATGTATAGCCCTTGGCCATTTGCGCAATGGGGCATCGACCTTATAGGTCCCTTACCGACGGCTCCAGGGGGCTGTAAGTTCGCCATTGTAGGGGTCGACTATTTCACCAAATGGGCTGAGGCCGAACCGCTCAACAAGATCGGCCAAGAGCAAGTGATCAAGTTTATATGGAGAAACGTCATATGCCGATTCGGTCTGCCCCAGGCCATCGTCTCCGACAACGGAAAACAGTTCGACGGCTTAGAAGTCATGCAATTCTGTGAAAAGTGTGGAATCAAAAAGGTTATTCTCAGCGCCCTATCACCCTCAGACGAACGGGCAGGTAGAGGCAGTGAATAAGATCCTCAAACACACGATTAAAGCGCGACTCGAATCCAGGCAAGGACGATGGGCGAGCGAGCTCCCAGACGTTTTGTGGTTCTACCGAACGACGACCCGCAATTCAACCGGCGAAACCCCATTCGCCCTTGCCTTCGGAACAGAAGCGGTGATTCCTTCAGAGATCGCCATCCTCAGCCATCGAACCGAACATGAGACGACGACCGAAAACGATATGGCCCGACGAATCGACCTAGACATGCTCGAAGAACGACGGCTGACCTCAGAAATGAAGAACACAATCCACAAAAGGAGAGCCGAGAAGTTCTTCAATTCAAAGGTCAAAGAAAGAAGGTTTCAAGTGGGCGATCTCGTCCTCAAGAAGATCCAAACCCACACAGGCGTTTTCGGTCCGAACTGGGAAGGACCTTTCAGAGTATCCAGATGGCTAACTAAAGGAGCCTACGAACTGGAACATCTTGACGATTCGATCAATACCCCGAACGCCGTGCATCTGAAAAAATACTACCAGTGATAATTTTGTATTCAATTTCAATGATGTACAAGGAATATAATGAGATTTTTTCCTATCCCATCTATTCTGGCGATCGCCCCACCAGGCATATCGCATACCGCCGACGATCGTTGATCACGACGATCCGATGTAAAATCAATGGAGCCATGGTCTTGGAGGTCGATGGAACCGACAGCTTCGCCCATGCAAGGTTCCTTTGGGCTGAGATCGCCCGCCCTTCGTATAAATACGAGGCCGGCGTAGCCGAAGGACCCTCCGAAATAATCAGTAGGCACGATCGCACGTCCTCAAGGAACATCATTTAACATGGTGAACCTGGACAATGCGACGTGCCACTACCCCTGTCTCAACGTACACCGTCGAGGGTCGCCATCTTCATGGCGGGCCGAGGTGGAAGCAGAGCTGACAAGCCGCGGACGTGGAGTCGAATAAGCCGACGATGCCCCGCGCAAGGACTCCTCCGGACCAAGATCGCCCGCCTTTCGTTTTAACACAAGGCAGGCGTAGCCTAACGGAGGACCCTCACAAAAAGTGAGTCGCGGGATACACAATATCCCTCGCACACAAAGACACGATTGGGGAGGTCAGTCCATCGAACACCCCAACCGTACATGATTCTTCAGAATCGACAAAACTGAAGATAGCTCGCCAGACAAACTAGTTTTTTTTCCTTACTTACAATATGAAAACAAAAACAAGGGGGCAGAGATGGGTCGAGCTAATCCCAAACACGATCGGCTTCGCTCAAACACACGCAGGACGATCGGAGTCTTTCGACGAAGATTACAAGTAAGAATTCCGATTCAAAACATATCAATGCTTTCAACACTCAGACGATCGGTCGGATGAACAAAACGTCGAAAGCAATCATACACGTACTTGTAAAAATTGCACGCAAACATTCAAAGGCGATCGTATATAAAGAGACAGTATGAAAAGAGGAACATTTTATCCATAACGCAAGTTTCATACATTACGGGGCCCGAAGGCATTACAAAAGAAAAAAGTACAAGTCACAGAGGAAAACGAAAATGCCTCTCAAGGCCCCGCCAGCTGGTCATCGCCCTCGGGTTGCGGATCGGCTTGGGCCCCCCCATCGGCCTCGGGATGAATGAGTTTACCAGTATACCAACTCAAGTCGATCCAGAAGTCGACAAAGTCAAGGATCGGCAAGGAGAACTCTGGATGGAAGCTCTCCATCAGGGGACCGATCTCGATCCCTGCCTTTTTAGCTGCTCGAACAGCATCAGCATAGGCCACGTAATAAGCGAATTCGCCGACGAGCTCAACGTTGAGGTAGGGAACGACCTCGATCGCCTTCAGCTGCCCCTTCAAATCCGCGGCCGTCTTCTCGGCCTCCGCCAGCTCGACCACCTTGGCGGCATTATCACCCCTGGCCTTCTCCAGCTCCTTCGCCACCTCCAGCTCACCGCTGAGCCGATCCACCATCACCTTCAGCCCGGCCTCCTCCTCCTGCGAAGCTGCGAACTTCTGGCGGGTTTCCTTCTCCCTATCACGGGACCGGTCGGCAGCCTCCTTAGAGCGACTCAGCTCCTGCTTCAATCGGTCAATGTCCTATTTAGCCCTTTTGGCCGTCTCCTCATACTCCTTCTCCATAGACTGGATCCGGTTGGCAAACTCGATATTTTTGTTCCGGGCGGCCTCGAGGTCGCTATGGAGACGAGCAGTGGAGGGTCGCCCCTCAAAATCCCTAGCGGCTTGGACGGCCATCGTCGCCGTCTGGAGAACCAGGGCAATGGTCGCCTGCATGGCATCTCCAGATCGACGACGAGCGATCGTATCAAGATCGGTCGTCCAGGCCTTGGGCAGAGAGGAGATAGCCTGCTGGATGTAAGTGGGGACGTCGAGAGATGTTTATGGAGCCTTGCTCGACAAAAAGTCCAGCACCATAGGAGCAACGTCCGGGTCGACAAGACGAACCCTGCAGCGCAAACCAAAGAAACAAAGGAGTTAGCCTATACCTTACTCAAAATGCCTAACTCAGAAAATTTTGACCCTTTCTTACCTATTGACAAGCTCGGGATCGCGTCCAAAATAAGGCTTGCCCCGAGAGGTTTCGGCCTCGGCGATCGCCACCTTCTTCGCCAAGCTGCCAGATGACCGGGAGCCGGGGACCGAGGGCCTAGGGCCTGATCGCTCCATCATCGGGATGGCAGAGATAGGAGCCGCAGCAACCGCAGGCTCAAGAATGGATACATCCGCCTCAGAAATCAACGGGGATTCCTCCGACCTCTGCCTCTTGCGGCGCTGAAGCTGTTCCTCTCTCTGAACCACCGGCTCGGCGGCTGGCACCTCAGAAGGCCTCGTCACCGGAGCAGGGCGAGACGTCGTCGCAGGAACGCGACCAGTCTTCTTACCCAAGTGAAGGCGACCGATGAGTCCCAGGTTTGACATGGCGATCTCTGGTGGTGGCTCGGCAAATCGGGGAAAATAAACCTCTGTCAAAGAAGAGATACAAACAAGTTAGACAAAACGATACGACCTCCTGGAAACGATCGTCAAGCAAGGAAGCACCACTTAAGCTCATACCTGGAACATTCAAGTGACGGGGGAAGCAGAACAATCGAGCCCCCAACCGATGAGCTTCGGTACCAAGCGAGCGAACGTCAATAAAGGAGTTCGGCAAGGCACGGATCCGCTCCCAAACGATCAAGAAATCGAATGGAAGGTCGCCGATCGCTGGAACGAGAGGTCCTGCAAAAAGAAAACAAAATTAGATTAGTCCAAGACAAGCTCAAACAATGGGAGAATTAAAATCCTTACTCGGATTCCTCTCCCGGAAAGTGGTGGGGATCTCCAACTCCTCATTCGGCCTGTCACTCGATGCCGATCGCCACGCCCCGCCGACTCCAAAGACCATTTAGCCAGTCACCCTCGGTCTTATTCGCACACCGAGGACCACTCTCCCGATCCACCTTGGATATGATTGCCGCCGATCGACCCTTTCTCAAGGCGCGCTTTAAACAGATAATTCATCTCCAAATAGCAGAAGAAGGCGGAACAACCGTGACCGCCAAACAAGTGTCAACGTGCGGATGATCTCAGAGCTGCTGCTCGGCGTCAGTTGAAGAGGCGCCAAATTCCAGGCGATCAGCAAGTAGGAGACGGCAAATGGCAGAGGAAATCGCAGGCCCGCCTCCATAATCATCTCGCTGACGGCAACCATATCCTTGGGTGGTTGGTCGGCACGTTCATTCTCTGAAGGCACGTGCAAGGAAACGTCAGAGGGGATGTGATATTTGGCCCTCCAACGGCTCAGGTCTTTCTTGGTCGCCGTACTCCGGATCTTTCCGAGAGTCCACGGAGACGGGACGGCGGCCTGAAAAACCGTTCGCTTCACATGTTCGTAAGGGTGAGCGGCGGAGTAGGCTTCGAAGTCGAATTCCGGACAGGGTCCGGCGATTGCTTCCATCATCTGAGCAAAAGCCACATAGGCAGGGCCGAATCTACTCTCTCGTTCCCAGGCCTCCCGCACCAAATCATCCTCATCCACCGGCGAGCCCCCCTGCTCCGCCGTCACCTCCGTCCTCGACACTTCGGGCTCGTTGAAAAGTTCTTCGAGTTCTGCGGGTGCAATCCCTGCACGAATAGCTTCAACGGCCGTCTCCATATCCACTCCAACGGGAATCTCCTCCCGTTCAGGCGATGCTGCGGCAGCGGAAGAACTTTCGGTCTCGAAGGTTCTGGATCCTCCCGACATATTAGAAAGTAAAGGGAGAAAGAAGATTAATTTTTCTTACCTAGAGAAAAGAAGGAGATCGGCATAAGAAGCTCCAGAAATTTCTGCAGAAATTCGGCTATAGATGCAAAGGACGCGTAAAAGGTGAAGGAGAAGAAGCCCTGGCCCTTTTATAGGTGGAGACGAGGGTCTAAATGCAAATAGGAGAAACCTCGAGGGCTGGATCGCAACCGTCATGTGGGGACGCATTAAATGCTGCCCTCGAATCCGGCATACGCGTCTTTTCGAGGGCATGCCAGCCGACAAGTCCGACAAACCGTCGGACTCCCCCAACAGCGGCGCGACGCGTGTCCCTGCCACTTTTAGAAAGCCCGCCTACATTTCCCGCCGCTCTCGATGCGAAAGAAGATTGTCCAGATTTGAATCCAGATCGGCTGATCGACTAAACATTGGCGATCGCCAACAGTGCCACCTCACTCCGTGTTTTCAACATCGGGGCGAGCTGGGGGGCAATTGTTGTGCAGCGATTAATACGCCTCGATAGGCGATCGGCATCACGATCAGAGAAGCCAACCTTGGGAGACATACTCTGGACAAGCGGCTAAAGTTCGGCATATTATGGCGACCGTCTTTTGGTACCCGGCGATCGTCTTTTAATATCTGACGATCGTCTTTAATGAGCGAACCAGAGGCGATCATCTCGTGCCATGTATGGATCCTGCATCCGTCAAAGTCGTCGAATACCGAATCTTGGACGGTGGCCCACGGGCGGATCTTCAAAGGATACCGACAGATAGGGCCATTGACCCCAGCCTGTCACCTACCACACCTACTGAAAAGGCCGCCGAAAGGTCCAAAGTGGGTCCTCCCCAGACAACGACTCAAGACGCGTGCTGGCTTCCCATTGGTCCGCCCAGCTGGCCACCCGCAGCGACCTCGGACCTCAAGGGAACAGGCCCATGTGACGGGACGATCGGCCATCTTATTTTAACATAGAAAACGGCGGTCGCCCGCGATTGCCTGAGGAATCCCAACTACCTTGTCCCCTATAAATAGAGAGCTCACTACAATGGCCAAAGGCAGGCGAAATTACTACGAGTTCAGTGCAAAAACACACAAAAGAGAGAATCAAATACTCTTTTGGCAACCACTTATACATTCATAGTGATATTCATACACATTGATCATATATCCCAAGCAAGAACTCACAGATTTATCTATCTGGTTCTTCCGGCAATCTACGCGCTCTAAAGCCTAGATAACTAGAAGTCTTTACACTCCTTGTAATAGATTCTAACATTAATATTTGTACTCGACAGTATATTTATTAATAACATCTCGCGAGAGCATTCAAGCCCGGGATTAACAACCCCGGCAAATCTTGTGTTATCTATTTTCTCACGGAAGTGTTCTCGTATTTGTTTGTTACTCGATCATTCCAGCAATACTATCTCCGGATAATATTTCGGGTAACAACAACCCAAAACAAACATTAGGGCAGCCCAGTCCTTATGCCAAAAGCCCAGGCCCAATTTCATTAAAACCCCTGGATCAATCTGTACCGTCCCATTTTAGAGGCTATATCACAACCATCCGTTTGTGATATAAATACTCCTACACCCCCAAACCCTATTCATTTTTCTTTCCCTATTGGCGCCGCTCTCTTCTCTCCCATTTCTCTCGTTTCTGTTTCTCACCCCCCTGATATTTTCCGATCGGTTTCCAAAATGTATGCAACCCTTATCAATACAATGATAAGAACGGTTGCTACATCCTCAGGCTACCCAGGCTTGGGTTGCGACTTTCACCCCTATATATATTGGGATCCTTTCTGAGGGTAAAATACACGAAATTAAGGAGAGTTCTTGAGGAAAAATTATCTTTGTGATATCCTAAGTGAAATACCTTGATTTCTGAGTGAATCTTTCTGTCCGAGGGTTTTGGGAAATAAGTTCGGGGTTTTGGGGGTTTCTAGGTGCTGATTCTTTGTGATTCTTTGAAACCGCCTGGGATTTGGGTTCTAATCAGACTGCTGGAGGCCGGTGTTTGGAGCCCTGGACGTGGGTACACGAGAGTGAAGGACTGAGCCGACACTTTGTCCGAAAAATCACCACCTTCACGTTTCGATTTTTCAGATCTTGAGTGATCTGTTCGGTTTGATTTCTTCGACCTTAATTTTCTGTTTTTGTGTTCGTATTTTTAAGGTTAATTCATGTTTCCCCTGTGTAATTCGTTGTTATTAAGTTTGTTGTGTAATCCTTAATCTTCGTAACCATATGAACTTTATTTGTAATTCGTTTACTGCTTTGTTGTGTAATTTTATGTATTCCGGATAGATACCCTACAGTGGTATCAGAGCCTCTAAAAGGGGTTTCTATTCGGAAGGGCTTACGGATTCCGGCCGAGGGATCCGCTTAGGTATTGCATTTCTTACTCTCTCCTGCTTATTTTCGGTACTGTGGTGTGCTGTCCGTTATTTTAGCTTCTGTCTGTTTACTTGATCTTGTCTGGGTGACTGTGATTGCTTCGATTTACTATCTTTGTGTTGAGACTATTGTAGTCGGTATCTCCGAGCATACCAAACCCCATTGCTTGGACCGCAAGTGTTCCTCGGATCTTGTGGGGGCTCCGGGATACGATTCCAGCTCGCTTTATTTTAAAATCTGTTGTGATTTTAGTCTTTGTGATATCTACGTGATACCGGGATTCGATCCTAGCTCGCTTTACTTTAAAATCTGTTGTGAATTTAGTCTGTATTATATCTGCGTGATACTTAACCGTTATCTCAGTTTCTACATTTTTAACAATACACTGTGTTGCTATTTTAAATCTTGTGTAATTTTTACAAATATTAAAATGGGCCCTCTTACTTCATTTACAATGGCACCTTTCGACGGCAAAGGAGATTTTAGAATTTGGCAACAGAAAATGAAATCGATACTTGTCCAACAAAAATATTTTAAGGCCATTAAAGGTACTTTTCAGTCTGATGTGTCTTCTGAGAAACATGAGGAATTGATTGAGTTTGCTCATTCATCTATAATCTTGAACTTGTCTAATTTTGTGATTAGATGAATAGGCAAAACTGATAATGCTAAACAGCTTTGGGATAGACTTGAGGAAACGTTTACTGAAACATCTTTGCCGAATAAATTATTCCTTCTCGAAAAGTTTTTTCGTTATAAGCTGGATTTGAATAAAGATATTGATGGTAATCTTGATGCCTTTACAAAGTTAGTACAAGATATAAAACAAACGGGTGATAAAAACATTGATTATTATTCCCCTATTGTGCTCTTGAATGCTATCCCTGATGCTTATAATGATGTAAAATCTGCTATCAAATATGGGAGGGATTCTGTTACTTTAGACACTGTTATAAGTGACTTAAAGAGTAAGGAATTAGACTTGAAAATTAATAAGGTTTCTAAACCGGTGTCTGATGTCAATTTTGTAAGGTCTGAGCAACACCTTAAAAAGAAACTATTTATCAAAACTGATTCTGAGAAGTCTAATAAGAAAAAGGGGAAATGGAAGGACAAATCTAAGTTCCGGCCTAAGAATCGCAAATGCTATAACTGTGGTGAATCTGGTCATTATATACAAGAATGCACCAAGCCTAAAAAGAATTTACAAAATGATCAGGCTAATTTGATTGTGGGCGATGTCTTTATGGTTATTGATGATTTGCGTCTCTCTGTGAATTCTGTGCTATCTGGTTTATGTGAAAATGAATGGTTGCTGGGCTCTGGATGCACTCATCATATGACACCTTATAAATAGCATTTTACGAGTTATACTAATCTTGGTGATCGGTATGTTTATATGCCTGATAAGGTGAAACGGGTTGTGGCCGGAGTAGGAAATATGTGTTTGAAATTTGCTGATGGTACTCAGTTCACTCTAAAAAATGTCATACATATTCCTGATTTATCTCATAATCTGATATCTTGTACTACTTTGGAAGATGAGGGCCTTAGGGGTTGTTGGGGGAATGGTTGCATGAAAATTTGCAGAGGTTCTTTAATGTTGTTTAAAGGAATTCGGAAATTTAATTTATATATTTGCCAAACTGAAACTACTGCATGTTCTAATCTGGTTTGTACGAATAAAACTGAATTGTGGCATAATAGGTTAGGACATATGAGCATGAAGGGATTATATATCTTGCATAAACAAAAGTGTTTTGGAAAGGATAAAATCTCTAAGATGTCTTTCTGTGACTCATGCATGTATGGCAAACAACATAAAACTCAATTTCCAAAACCTCCCGATTCCCCTGATCCTGTTTTTGAGAAATCTGGTAAGAGTTCCAATTAGCTTGATTATGTTCATGCTGATGTTTGGGGTCCTGCCAGTGTTCCGACTCATGGTAGGAACCATTACTTCTTGTCCATTATTGATGATTACTCGAGGAAAGTTTCCGTATTGTTACTCAAACTGAAATCTGATGTGTTTGAAAAGTTTCAAACTTGGAAAACTTTGGTGGAAAATCAAACCGGAAAACGGATAAAAAAGATAAGGACCGATAACGGTCTTGAATTCTGCAATACTCAGTTTGATACTATGTGTTCTGAAAATGGCATCCTTAGGCATAAGACAGTCCCTTATACCCCTCAACAGAACGGGGTGGCTGAGCGAATGAACCGAACCCTCCTTGAAAAAGTTAGGGCCATGCTCGCCACTTCTAGGTTGTCCAAAAGTTTTTGGGGTGAGGCTCTTTTAACTGCTGCCTATCTTATCAATAGATCACCTTCTGTACCATTGAATGGTAATTATCCCGAGTCTGTGTGGTCGGGTCATGCTATTGATTTTTCAAACATTCGTGTGTTTGGTTGTGCTGCTTATGTGCAACACAATATTGATAAACTTGAACCTAGGTCATTGAGATGTGTTTTTCTTGGCTATCCTGATGGTATTAAGGGTTATCGTTTATGGGTCAGATCTGAACCTAGATTGAAGGTGATTACTAGTAGGGATGTGGTCTTTAATGAGACTGAATCTCCTTGTCTTGATAATTCTTTACCTGCTCCTGTGTTTGCTGCTGATAATTCTCCCCACCCTGTTCAGATTAGGGTGGAGCATCTTAGTGATAATGAGTTACCTGTTGAATTTGATAATATGGAAAATCCTAAATCTTCTAATGCTCAATCTGATAATCACTCTGAAAATGGAGATGAATCTGAATCTGTTCCTGACTTGTCTGATTATCAATTAACTAGGGATAGGCCTAGAAGGAATGTTAGAAGACCAATACATTTAGATGATTTTCATATGGCTTCTCTTGCTTTCAATGTGTTTGATATGGTTGATGGGTATGAACCTAAAACTTACAATGACGCTTTGTTATCTGATAAATCAAATGAATGGTTAAGTGCAATGAATGAAGAAATGACATCCTTGCATGCGAATGATACTTGGAAACTTGTTCCAAAACGTTCTTTGGTTGATTGTAAGTGGTTGTTTAAAGTAAAAAAGGATGAGGATAACGTCAGATTCAAAGCGAGGTTAGTAGCTAAAGGTTTTACTCAACGAGAAGGTATTGACTATACCGAGATTTTTGCATCTGTAGTTAAATTCACCACTGTTCGCATCATTCTTGCATTAGTTGCACATCATAATTGAGAGATGAAACAATTAGATGTTAAAACAACATTTTTGCATGGTGAATTGAAAGAAACTATCTACATGAAACAACCAGAAGGTTTTATATATAGTAACCATCCTGATCATGTGTGCTTGCTCAATAAAACCTTATATGGCTTAAAGCAATCCCCTAGAGAGTGGAACAAGAAATTCAATGATTGCATGCTGTCCTTGAAATTCCATCGTAGTGCATATGATCCATGCCTTTTATTTCAAGAATGACTGTGGTGTTCCTATGTTCTTACTTATTTATGTAGATGATATGCTCTTCATCAGTTCGTGCATTAAATCTATTGATCATGTTCAAAGTCGCTTAGGTGAACAATTTGACATGAAGTATTTGGGGGATGCTACAAGGATATTGGGCATGAATATCATTCGGGACAGATCTAAAGGCACTTTATTTCTGAATCAGTCCTCTTACATTGGTAAAATCCTTGAAAAATTTTCAATGACTGATGCTAAAATTTCTAGTGTGCCATTGGCTTCTCATTTCTTATTATCCAAAACTCAGTCGCCTAAAACTGAATCTGAAATTCGTGAAATGAGATCTGTCCCGTATGCTAATGCTATTGGATCTGTCATGTACCTTATGGTTAGTACTAGGCCAGATATTGCTTATGCTGTGAGTTGTTTAAGTAGGTATATGGATAATCCAGATAAACCTCATTGGGAGGCCCTTAAGTGGTTACTTCGGTACTTGAAAATTTTTATTTCTGATGGTCTTATTTTCTCTAAATCTGATGACGGGGTTAACCTAAAAGGTTACGTTTACTCCAATTATGCCAATGACAGGGATGAATGTATGACTTCTTATGTGTTTACCTTGTGTGGCTCGTGCATTTCATGGAAATCTCAACTTCAGCATATAGTTACATTGTCTACTACTGAAGCTGAATATATTGCCACAATTGAAGCCTTTAAAGAGGCTATTTGGTTGAAATGTTTACTTACTGAGATTGATGTTCTACGTGATAATGTTGTGGTCTTTTCTGACTGTCAATCTAGCATCCATTTGTGTAGAAATCCTATTTTCCATGATCGTACAAAGCATATTGACGTCAGGCGACACTTCATCCGTGATATCGTGGAGAAGGGCATAATTGATTTGAAGAAAATCCCATCCCATTCTAATCCTGCAGATATGGGCACGAAGTGCCTACCGGTCGAGAAAATCAGATTTGCAAGTCGATACTGAATATCGACTCCCTTAACTGAAGACACTCTAGTCTTCCAGCTTGTGATAGCTTTTCTAGTTTTCTTCGTGATTCCTAGTTTTCTTTCTTAGTGATTGTTTTATACTTGTACTAACTTTGTGTGTTGTGCAGGTGGTATGACATTCAGCGATGATGACCTCCCTCTCAAAATAGTGTACCCCGATGTCTCATTTGGTCCTGGTGGAGAAATGTTGGTTAAGGCCCAAATGAAATAGTATTTATGACTGGGCCCAAAACAAACATTTGGGCAGCCCAGTCCTTATGCCAAAAGCCCAGGCCCGGTTTCATTAAAACCCCTGGATCAATCTGTACCGTCCCTTTTTAGAGGCTATATCACAACCATCCGTTTGTGATATAAATACTCCTACACCCCCCAAACCCTATTCATTTTTCTTTCCCTGTCGGCGCCGCTATCTTCTCTCCCATTTCTCTCGTTTCTGTTTCTCACCCCCTGATATTTTCCGATCGGTTTCCGAAATGTATGCAACCCTTATCAATCCAATGATAAGAACGGTTGCTACATCCTATGTAACACCCCCAAGATATTCGAGGTGTATTACAGCGCCGTGGACCCCTACATGGGACCCACCAGGCTAACACAAGAAAACACCACTCGACTAACCATTTCGGTTAGCAAGGAAACAATTATTAACAACAAGAACATAAAACAACACGTCCGGCACAACCGGCATAATAAACATCAACCGACAAATACAGTAACTCCAACAAAGACCAATCACAATCTGAGAGGAAAAGCCTAAGTACTCGCGAGTACAATCTATAAGTTTACAATTTGGAAAACATCCACATCAGAAGAGACAGTAGGAAATAACAAGACTCAATTGCACATGTCAACAACCTTGGCCGACATCCTCGTACCATCCCAGCGCCCGCTCGTCTGACTGAACATAACCTGAAATCCATAACAAGAATTTCCCCGACAACGGGTCCCCAAAGGGGTTAGCAATTACGCTAGTACAAGTAATCAAGGCAAACCAATCGCTTACACATTTCATAGTACATGCACCAATATCAATTTCAAAAGCCTAAACCGGACATGTCTTTTCCGGAAAATAAACAATCAAACAATTAGCCTTGAGAACAGGGCGGCAGATACATTCTCACTCGGGGCCTCACAGGACCCTAACGAGTTGGCTACAATTACGTAAAAACAAAACCACGCACACGCTATGCCGTGAGAACAGGCGGCAGATACATTCTCACTCGAGGCCTTGCAAGGACCCTAACGAGTTGGCTAGCGGTACGAAACTCGTGAAATCCAGGGTGGCAGCATAGATTTCCCTCCTTGACCCCGTCGGGCCAACACGAGGTGAGTTACACACAAGTAATATACATTACCATTTCACGTTAAGCATAAAGGTTTCCAAAAATACTTGCCTTGAATTATTGACGACGCAACGAACGGAAAGGAAGGTCACCGACGAACGCTAGGAACCAATGAAACCGAACCTAACGATTCGAAGAGTACAATCACAACCATTTCTAAATGAATACGGAATTGGAATACACTCGAAAACCCGCCTACGATTCATGTATATTCGTATATAAACAACAATGAGGGCGGACCACAACCAAACCCTCTCGATTCCGTAAAAACCACGAAATATACCATGAATCCGTAGGGAAACTAAGAATACCGACAAGATTAATCATATTCCCAAAACAAGAATAGTATGGACAAGGTACTTGCCTCGAAATCACAATCGCAACGAGACGACGAATAGGACGCGGTCGAATAGCCCCGAACGCTCGAACACCATCAAGAACGCGATAGCACCACGAATATTACGAGCATAACACTACACGAATCATCAATCACCAACGGGATTCGACATCGGAATCCTCGAACACCTATAAACCTCCGGAAGGAACAATAACACATGGTTACGATGAGAATCAAGGCCAAAACAACGGAAATCCCAACAAACTATCGAAGGGAAACTCATTGGGACATTTAATCGAACACTAAATGTTCAATAATTCCCAAGAACACTCGAATCGTCAATCGAGTTAAACAAACTCGATATATGGATATACAACCCATAGAACACGATTAATAACATCATACTACACCAACCGATGTATCAAAATCGGATTAGAAACGAAATCAAGAACAATTTCTCCGAAAAGTCAACTTGAAGTATAATCAAGAAATATACCTTGATTCGACGAAATACACGGATTAGATGTTGATATAATCAACAAGGATCTTCCAAAATGCCTTGGAAATGATTAGAATCGGCCAAGAACTCCATTTCCCGTCGCACCCGTCGCCAATCGAAAGAAGGGAAAAATCGGGTAGAAATGAAATCGCCGAGCCGGGCTATATAGCCGGCAGAGTTACTGGCCAGAATCGGCAGCCTTACGGCCGTAACTCGGACACCTTACGGCCGTACTCGGGCAGCCTTACGGCCGTAATCGCATTCGTCAAAAATCGCCAAAGACCAAATGACACTTACGGTAACTCGCACACCTTACGGCCGTAATCGGCCTTCGTCCAAATCCGCCCGGCTCAAATGCGGCCGTGCCGATCACGCTTACGGCCGTAACTCGGACACCTTACGGCCGTAATCGCACCTTACGGCCGTAACTCGGCGAGCAGGCCACCGCTCCGGCCGTGACTTCGGCCGTGGCCACTCCGACGGCTTGACGACCCCGAAACCCGAACTGAGTAAAAATCGAAGATACGGTTACGAAGTACTCGCAAAGACGAATCCAAGCACTAAGAGAACACACGATTCCGACCATCCGAAGTGTCGGAATTCGACAACGGAAGTAATTACCCCAAACTTTGGGAAATTACAAAAATGGCCCAAAACGTCCGAAAATCACGATACGTGATCGAAACACCGAACCAAAGCTCGCAACATGAATAATAACATTAAATGAACTTGCGAGAAACTCGAAACAACAGTTCCGACCGAGATTCACAAGAATCGAACTCGAGTGCGGAAAAGTCGCTAAAAAGCACGGAACTCAACAAAACAACACCGAAACGAACTCGGATGACAAGAAGTGAAGAATTAATCATTCTCGAAATGACGAAATGGTCATGAGCGAGTCGTCAAAACGGACTTCCGCCGAAAAAAAGAAAATTACCGAAATTCGAAATTGCGGATATTACATTCTACCCTCCTTAAAAGAAGTTTCGTCCCGAAACTTAAAATAAGTAGGGAGAAGCAATATCCCGCCAGGAAAACTCAACGATATACACAAGAAACGCGTAACTTACGCCCATCGGCGAAACGTTACAAGCAACGCAAAGGAATATACGGCGTGAAAACACGCTCCACGACGACTAACACAACGTCACCGGTAGAGACACGATAAAATCCACAAGTGACAAACGTCATCAAATAGGTAGTACAATCAGATCGATTATCCGAACAATCACAAAATACAACGAACGGAAATCAACACGATTGACCAACCTAACGGTTCATCAATCCAAACGCGAGTCAAACGTCAACAAATACGAATTCCACCGCCCAAGGGTTGGAGGATCGAAATGAGACTAATTTCCCGAACTTAAGGGAATTACGAAGGAGCCTGAACGTTCACCAATCACGGGACGAGATCAAGAAAACCGAACAATCAAACGATCGAACCACAACGATCGAGACAACAAAAATCGAACGATCATGTTCGAATCACGAAGAACAATAAAAATTCAAACAACAACTCCAAGGTTGATCTGGTGAGAACTACAAGGAATGCATTTCCATAAGATCCACAGGATAGGGAATAGCGATTGAAAAGTCACAGCGATAACCAGATCGTCCCAAAACAAGATCACAGCTCGTTCGAATGATGAACCCAAAATACAAAACAAGTTCAGACAGTATCAACGAACACGAGCGAATCGATAGGCGGAGAAAGAGAAAATACAAGTCAAAATAGTATGGGTAGTATCCCGACCTCATCCACGAAATTCACAAAAGCAGGAGCAAGGTAACTAGACATTAAGCAACCGACACATAACGGAACGATCACCGATGCACACGGTCATACCAAACCAAGCTCTAACATCTCGCACATGCGCGACAACGCAGAAATCACTACGAGGCGGCAACATTCGACACTAACATCCCACCTCTCACAACAAATGCGTGGCAACGCCTCGACGTTCATGCCACCAATCTGATCATACTCGGGAGCAAACATCATAACGACAACGCGAACATCATACACATATACCCATCCCTCAAACGGGAATGGATAGGTTTTAAAAACGAAAACCTCATTTTGAAAATAATTTAGAAGAACACCGGTTGATCTTGAGTATCACCTTTCAAAAAGTACAAACGTGAAACATCGTTATCGAGACTTTGGAGAACCATTTCGCATTTGATAAAAATGAGGACACTTTCTCTTAGTGAAAACTTTCAGAATATTCGACCCTCGGGTCTAAATAAAAGTGTTTCTAAAACATTGAAAATATCTCAAAGCATTTTGGTCCTCGAGGTAGAAGAATTTTGAAACGTGTTGTGGCACCTTGTATGTACTACGAGAAAATAATTCATTTTAAAAGTACGTCTCGAAATTTATTTTCTAAGATACTCAAGGTTTTTCTGATACAAGCCAAAATGCCCAGAATTCACACTTGTCAATATTCACTTAAACACATCATAACACACTCATTAAATCGTTCACAATCAAGACGGTGATATACAATCCCTAGGATATGCTTAACAACATCGTTAAAACAACGATCGGTTTATCAAAACCGGATGGAAAACGACAACAAGAACAAAACTCCAAAAAGTCAACTCTAGGGATTCAAGAAAAATTGCCTGGATTCGGCGAAGAACAATGGATTAGATGATGTTAAAAATCATCTAGGATACTCCAAAACACCTTTGGATGGAAGAAAAAAAATCAGCCCCAATGCGAAACCTAGTCGCTACGTCTCAATCTCATGGAGGAAGAAGAAAAATGAAGAAAAATGCAACTTCTAGACTGGTGTCCGGTATTTATACTGGACACAATTAGCGTGCGCTAATCATTAAGGTTAGCGTGCGCTATCACGGCACCAAACAAAACTCCTGACCAAAAATACACTGTTAGCGTGCGCTAATCCCAAGTGTTAGCGTGCGCTAACGAGAACTTCAGACCCAGTCCAGTAGTTCCTGGACTGCTCTGAACTACCAGGTAGCGTGCGCTATTCTCCCTTTAGCGTGCTACCAACGTACTCTCGCGCGCGTAAGCCGTAAAGCGTAGCGTGCGCTAACAATTCACAGAGACAACAACAGAACATATCATAAAAATTACATGCCGTAAACCCTTCTCACAAGGATTTACCAGGCTAAGCATGATTTCCCATCTCATTTCGAAAATGCTAAAAAGACCAATGACGGTGATATTTTCCAAAACTCAAAAACTCATTTGTCAAACCATCATGAAATATTCAAGGCCAAAATGCCAAAACTTGATTCAAGGAATCGGTTTTACGAAATAAAACTCAGTTTGCAAAATACCGAAAGCCGTTTGAAAGAACTCACGCAGCGGATAAAATACGGTGCGAAAATACATCGATGGTATTTACACTCCTCGTATAAACCAAATACGAGAGTCTAATAAACACATATCGTGAAATCAAAATCCATAGAAGGATTCCATCATTCAATCGACTAATCATACAAATAACTCGTATCACACGAGGCACAACACAAGGAAGGGAGTTTTACATCCATAGGTCGCACGTAAGTGACGACCGCCCTTCGATACTAATCACAACCAATGATCCCAAACAATGCGTCGCGATGCGACTAAGTCAGACAAAATCCGACGAGACAAAACTCAACAAACACAACTTGACTCGACAAACTAGGTTTCCCCAGGCTAATCGATTTTAAAAATCGTATACTCTAGTTATTTGAAAATAAAACCGATAAGTTAAAAATCATTTTCAAGACCCCTTTTTAAACACGACAAGGGCTTAACAGTGGTAGCATTTTATAAAATGTCCTAAACACTTTTAAACACGACCTTTAAATACGACACAAGGTTTTATTTGAAAATACAGTGTGGCTCGCCCAAATTCATGTCACTTTTCAAAAACCCACAATACGATCAAGTCTAAGAAATTTTCAAGCATGCACTCCGCATGTATTATTATTAATAGAAACGCATTGGTTGTAAATAACAATAATTAGCCAAGTACCAACAATTCCCGGACACACTCATATACGACATTCAAAAATCACCAGTTCAAAAAGCGCACCTCGGAAATACCAATTCCAAGCATATGTCAAACTATCTCTTCAAGTTTAACAACGTAACCAAAGATCACCGATTTGGACGTATGTCGAAACCAGCTATGTGAGTTTCTCAACAAACTCTGCCATCAATACCTATACCGGAACATATCAATGTTCAAAACTTCTACATTATACTGCACCCTTCGGTGTCCAACTCATCGGTACATTCGGCTCAACATACACTTGGTATATCGCAATTACCAAACACAGATTCCATCATACAACAAAAGACTAGAGAGTCAAGCCCTCTCACAATATACCACGGAGCAAAACTCGGATCTTTCGATCACCAACGATCCCACTAATGCTAGGAAGTTTAGCGATGGAAGGCTCGCAAAACGACAAACGGTCAAGCCGGAGCAGCGCACCTACTCGAGAGAGACAAAGGACGGCGCAATACTAGAATCAAAAGTACACAAACCGGATGGATCGAGAAACAACTCGACGATAAGTACGAGAGAGGCAATCACAGTTCAAGAAGTGGAATTTCAATACGAGAAAACAAGAGAAACGAGTAAGGAGAACTTACGAGCCGGATGTACCTTGAGATGCCGGCGGTGTGACAATGTGCAAAACAAAACACAACTAGACCCAAATAACCAACAAGCCTAGGTATCCATAAACCTAGAGCTCCGATACCATTTTACGTAACACCCCAAGATATTCGAGGTGTATTACAGTAGTGGACCCCTACATGGGACCCACCAAAGCTAACACAAGAAAACACCACTCGACTAACCATTTCGGTTAGCAAGGAAACAATTATTAACAACAAGAACATAAAACAACACGTCCGGCACAACCGGCATAATAAACATCAACCGACAAATACAAAGAACTCCAACAAAGACCAATCACAATCTGAGAGGAAAAGCCTAAGTACTCGCGAGTACAATCTATAAGTTTACAATTTGGAAAACATCCACATCAAGAGACAAGAGGGAAATAACAAGACTCAATTGCACATGTCAACAACCTTGGCCGACATCCTCGTACCATCCCAGCGCCCGCTCGTCTGGATGAACATAACCTGAAATCCATAACAAGAATTTCCCCGACAACGGGTCCCCAAAGGGGTTAGCAATTACGCTAGTACAAGTAATCAAGGCAAACCAATCGCTTACACATTTCATAGTACATGCACCAATATCAATTTCAAAAGTCAAAACCAGACATGTCTTTTCCGGAAAATAAATACCAAACAATTAGCCTTGAGAACAGGCGGCAAAGATACATTCTCACTCGGGGCCTCACAGGGACCCTAACGAGTTGGCTACAATTACAGAAAAACAAAACCACGCACACGCTATGCCGTGAGAACAGGGCGGCAGCATACATTCTCACTCGAGGCCTTGCAAGGACCCTAACGAGTTGGCTAGCGGTACGAAACTCGTGAAATCAAGTGCGGCAGCATATATTTCACTCCTTGACCCCGTCGGGCCAACACGAGGTGAGTTACACACAAGTAATATACATTACCATTTCACGTTAAGCATAAAGGTTTCCAAAAATACTTGCCTTGAATTATTGACGACGCAACGAACGGAAAGGAAGGTCACCGACGAACGCTAGGCACCACTGAAACCGAACCGAACGATTCGAAGCGTACAATCACCCCCATTTCTTAATGAATACGGAATTGGAATTCACTCGAAACCCCGCCTACGATTCATGTATATTCGTATATAAACAACAATGAGGCGGACCACAACCAAACCCTCTCGATTCCGTAAAACCACGAAATATACCATGAATCCGTAGGGAAACTAAGAATACCGACAAGATTAATCATATTCCCAAAACAAGAATAGTATGGACAAGGTACTTGCCTCAAATCACAATCGCAACGAGACGACGAATAGGACGCGGTCGAATAGCCCCGAACGCTCGAACACCATCAAGAACGCGATAGCACCACGAATATTACGAGCATAACACTACACGAATCATCAATCACCAACGGGATTCGACATCGGAATCCTCGAACACCTATAAACCTCCGGAAGGAACAATAACACATGGTTACGATGAGAATCAAGGCCAAAACAACGGAAATCCCAACAAACTATCGAAGGGAAACTCATTGGGACATTTAATCGAACACTAAATGTTCAATAATTCCCAAGAACACTGAATCGTCAATCGAGTTAAACAAACTCGATATATGGATATACAACCCATAGAACACGATTAATAACATCATACTACACCAACCGATGTATCAAAATCGGATTAGAAACGAAATCAAGAACAATTTCTCCGAAAAGTCAACTTGAAGTATAATCAAGAAATATACCTTGATTCGACGAAATACACGGATTAGATGTTGATATAATCAACAAGGATCTTCCAAAATGCCTTGGAAATGATTAGAATCGGCCAAGAACTCCATTTCGTCGCACTCCGTCGCCAATCGTCGAAAGAAGGGAAAAATCGGGTAGGAAATGAAATCTGGCCGAGCCAGGCTATATATAGCCGGCAGAGTTACGGCCGTAACCGGCAGGCCTTACGGCCGTAACTCGGACACCTTACGGCCGTACTCGACAGGCCTTACGGCCGTAACCGGCATTCGTCAAAAATCTGCCCAGCACCAGCCGGACACTTACGGCCGTAACTCGCACACCTTACGGCCGTAACCGGCCTTCGTCCAAATCCGCCCAGCGCTCGTACGGCCGTACCCGATCACGCTTACGGCCGTAACTCGGACACCTTACGGCCGTAACCGGCACCTTACGGCCGTAACTCGGCCAGCAGCCCGGCCGTGACTCGGCCGTGGCCACTCCGACGGCCCGGACGACCCCGAAACCCGAACCTGAGTAAAAATCGAAGATACGGTTACGAAGTACTCGCAAAGACGAATACAAGCACTAAGAGAACACACGATTCCGACCATCCGAAGTGTCGGAATTCGACAACGGAAGTAATTACCCCAAACTTTGGGAAATTACAAAAATGGCCCAAAACGTCCGAAAATCACGATACGTGATCGAAACACCGAACCAAAGCTCGCAACATGAATAATAACATTAAATGAACTTGCGAGAAACTCGAAACAACAGTTCCGACCGAGATTCACAAGAATCGAACTCGAGTGCGGAAAAGTCGCTAAAAAGCACGGAACTCAACAAAACAACACCGAAACGAACTCGGATGACAAGAAGTGAAGAATTAATCATTCTCGAAATGACGAAATGGTCATGAGCGAGTCGTCAAAACGGACTTCCGCCGAAAAAAAAGAAAATTACCGAAATTCGAAATTGCGGATATTACATTCTACCCTCCTTAAAAGAAGTTTCGTCCCGAAACTTAAAATAAGTAGGGAGAAGCAATATCCCGCCAGGAAAACTCAACGATATACACAAGAAACGCGTAACTTACGCCCATCGGCGAAACGTTACAAGCAACGCAAAGGAATATACGGCGTGAAAACACGCTCCACGACGACTAACACAACGTCACCGGTAGAGACACGATAAAATCCACAAGTGACAAACGTCATCAAATAGGTAGTACAATCAGATCGATTATCCGAACAATCACAAAATACAACGAACGGAAATCAACACGATTGACCAACCTAACGGTTCATCAATCCAAACGCGAGTCAAACGCTGAACAAATACGGAATTCCACCGCCCAAGGGTTGGAGGATCGAAATGAGACTAATTTCCCGAACTTAAGGGAATTACGAAGGAGCCTGAACGTTCACCAATCACGGGACGAGATCAAGAAAACCGAACAATCAAACGATCGAACCACAACGATCGAGACAACAAAAATCGAACGATCATGTTCGAATCACGAAGAACAATAAAAATTCAAACAACAACTCCAAGGTTGATCTGGTGAGAACTACAAGGAATGCATTTCCATAAGATCCACAGGATAGGGAATAGCGATTGAAAAGTCACAGCGATAACCAGATCGTCCCAAAACAAGATCACAGCTCGTTCGAATGATGAACCCAAAATACAAAACAAGTTCAGACAGTATCAACGAACACGAGCGAATCGATAGACTGGAGAAAGAGAAAATACAGAAGTCAAAATAGTATGGGTAGTATCCCCGACCTCATCCACGAAATTCACAAAAACAGGAGCAAGGTAACTAGACATTAAGCAACCGACACATAACGGAACGATCACCGATGCACACGGTCATACCAAACCAAGCTCTAACATCTCGCACATGCGCGACAACGCAGAAATCACTACGAGGCGGCAACATTCGACACTAACATCCCACCTCTCACAACAAATGCGTGGCAACGCCTCGACGTTCATGCCACCAATCTGATCATACTCGGGAGCAAACATCATAACGACAACGCGAACATCATACACATATACCCATCCCTCAAACGGGAATGGATAGGTTTTAAAAACGAAAACCTCATTTTGAAAATAATTTAGAAGAACACCGGTTGATCTTGAGTATCACCTTTCAAAAAGTACAAACGTGAAACATCGTTATCGAGACTTTGGAGAACCATTTCGCATTTGATAAAAATGAGGACACTTTCTCTTAGTGAAAACTTTCAGAATATTCGACCCTCGGGTCTAAATAAAAGTGTTTCTAAAACATTGAAAATATCTCAAAGCATTTTGGTCCTCGAGGTAGAAGAATTTTGAAACGTGTTGTGGCACCTTGTATGTACTACGAGAAAATAATTCATTTTAAAAGTACGTCTCGAAATTTATTTTCTAAGATACTCAAGGTTTTTCAGAAGTACAATAGGCCAAAATGCCCAGAATTCACACTTGTCAATATTCACTTAAACACATCATAACACACTCATTAAATCGTTCACAATCAAGACGGTGATATACAATCCCTAGGATATGCTTAACAACATCGTTAAAACAACGATCGGTTTATCAAAACCGGATGGAAAACGACAACAAGAACAAAACTCCAAAAAGTCAACTCTAGGGATTCAAGAAAAATTGCCTGGATTCGGCGAAGAACAATGGATTAGATGATGTTAAAAATCATCTAGGATACTCCAAAACACCTTTGGATGGAAGAAAAAAATCAGCCCCAATGCGAAACCTAGTCGCTACGTCTCAATCTCATGGAGGAAGAAGAAAAATGAAGAAAAATGCAACTTCTAGACTGGTGTCCGGTATTTATACTGGACACAATTAGCGTGCGCTAATCATTAAGGTTAGCGTGCGCTATCACGGCACCAAACAAAACTCCTGACCAAAAATACACTGTTAGCGTGCGCTAATCCCAAGTGTTAGCGTGCGCTAACGAGAACTTCAGACCCAGTCCAGTAGTTCCTGGACTGCTCTGAACTACCAGGTAGCGTGCGCTATTCTCCCTTTAGCGTGCTACCAACGTACTCTCGCGCGCGTAAGCCGTAAAGCGTAGCGTGCGCTAACAATTCACAGAGACAACAACAGAACATATCATAAAAATTACATGCCGTAAACCCTTCTCACAAGGATTTACCAGGCTAAGCATGATTTCCCATCTCATTTCGAAAATGCTAAAAAGACCAATGACGGTGATATTTTCCAAAACTCAAAAACTCATTTGTCAAGCCATCATGAAATATTCAAGGCCAAAATGCCAAAACTTGATTCAAGGAATCAGTTTTACGAAATAAAACTCAGTTTGCAAAATACCGAAAGCCGTTTGAAAGAACTCACGCAGCGGATAAAATACGGTACGAAAATACATCAGTAGTGACGACACTCCTCGTATAAACCAAATACGAGAGTCTAATAAACACATATCGTGAAATCAAAATCCATAGAAGGATTCCATCATTCAATCGACTAATCATACAAATAACTCGTATCACACGAGGCACAACACAAGGAAGGGAGTTTTACATCCATAGGTCGCACGTAAGTGACGACCGCCCTTCGATACTAATCACAACCAATGATCCCAAACAATGCGTCGCGATGCGACTAAGTCAGACAAAATCCGACGAGACAAAACTCAACAAACACAACTTGACTCGACAGCCTAGGTTTCCCCAGGCTAATCTGATTTTAAAAATCGTATACTCTAGTTATTTGAAAATAAAACCGATAAGTTAAAAATCATTTTCAAGACCCCTTTTTAAACACGACAAGGGCTTAACAGTGGTAGCATTTTATAAAATGTCCTAAACACTTTTAAACACGACCTTTAAATACGACACAAGGTTTTATTTGAAAATACAGGGCTGGCTCGCCCAAATTCATGTCACTTTTCAAAAACCCACAATACGATCAAGTCTAAGAAATTTTCAAGCATGCACTCCGCATGTATTATTATTAATAGAAACGCATTGGTTGTAAATAACAATAATTAGCCAAGTACCAACAATTCCCGGACACACTCATATACGACATTCAAAAATCACCAGTTCAAAAAGCGCAACTCGGAAATACCAATTCCAAGCATATGTCAAACTATCTCTTCAAGTTTAACAACGTAACCAAAGATCACCGATTTGGACGTATGTCGAAACCAGCTATGTGAGTTTCTCAACAAACTCGCCATCAATACCTATCTGGAACATATCAATGTTCAAAACTTCTACATTATACTGCACCCTTCGGTGTCCAACTCATCGGTACATTCGGCTCAACATACACTTGGTATATCGCAATTACCAAACACAGATTCCATCATACAACAAAAGACTAGAGAGTCAAGCCCTCTCACAATATACCACGGAGCAAAACTCGGATCTTTCGATCACCAACGATCCCACCAATGCTAGGAAGTTTAGCGATGGAAGGCTCGCAAAACGACAAACGGTCAAGCCCGGAACGGCGCACCTACTCCAGAGAGACAAAGGACGGCGCAATACTAGAATCAAAAGTACACAAACCGTATGGATCGAGAAACAACTCGACGATAAGTACGAGAGAGGCAATCACAGTTCAAGAAGTGGAATTTCAATACGAGAAAACAAGAGAAACGAGTAAGGAGAACTTACGAGCACTGGATGTACTGAGATGCCGGCAGCGGTGTGACAATGTGCAAAACAAAACACAACTAGACCCAAATAACCAACAAGCCTAGGTATCCATAAACCTAGAGCTCCGATACCATTTCTCGTAACACCCCAAGATATTCGAGGAGGTGTATTACGCCGTGGACCCCTACATGGGACCCACCAGGCTAACACAAGAAAACACCACTCGACTAACCATTTCGGTTAGCAAGGAAACAATTATTAACAACAAGAACATAAAACAACACGTCCGGCACAACCGGCATAATAAACATCAACCGACAAATACAGTAACTCCAACAAAGACCAATCACAATCTGAGAGGAAAAGCCTAAGTACTCGCGAGTACAATCTATAAGTTTACAATTTGGAAAACATCCACATCAGAAGAGACAGTAGGAAATAACAAGACTCAATTGCACATGTCAACAACCTTGGCCGACATCCTCGTACCATCCCAGCGCCCGCTCGTCTGACTGAACATAACCTGAAATCCATAACAAGAATTTCCCCGACAACGGGTCCCCAAAGGGGTTAGCAATTACGCTAGTACAAGTAATCAAGGCAAACCAATCGCTTACACATTTCATAGTACATGCACCAATATCAATTTCAAAAGTCAAAACCAGACATGTCTTTTCCGGGAAAATAAACAGTCAAACAATTAGCCTTGAGAACAGGGCGGCAGCATACATTCTCACTCGGGGCCTCACAGGGACCCTAACGAGTTGGCTACAATTACAGAAAAACAAAACCACGCACACGCTATGCCGTGAGAACAGGGCGGCAGCATACATTCTCACTCGAGGCCTTGCAAGGACCCTAACGAGTTGGCTAGCGGTACGAAACTCGTGAAATCCAGGGCGGCAGCATAGATTTCCCTCCTTGACCCCGTCGGGCCAACACGAGGTGAGTTACACACAAGTAATATACATTACCATTTCACGTTAAGCATAAAGGTTTCCAAAAATACTTGCCTTGAATTATTGGCACGACGACGGAAAGGAAGGTCACCGACGAACGCTAGAACCAATGAAACCGAACCTAACGATTCAAGAGTACAATCACAACCATTTCTAAATGAATACGGAATTGGAATACACTCGAAAACCCGCCTACGATTCATGTATATTCGTATATAAACAACAATGAGGGCGGACCACAACCAAACCCTCTCGATTCCGTAAAAACCACGAAATATACCATGAATCCGTAGGGAAACTAAGAATACCGACAAGATTAATCATATTCCCAAAACAAGAATAGTATGGACAAGGTACTTGCCTCGAAATCACAATCGCAACGAGACGACGAATAGGACGCGGTCGAATAGCCCCGAACGCTCGAACACCATCAAGAACGCGATAGCACCACGAATATTACGAGCATAACACTACACGAATCATCAATCACCAACGGGATTCGACATCGGAATCCTCGAACACCTATAAACCTCCTAAGGAACAATAACACATGGTTACGATGAGAATCAAGGCCAAAACAACGGAAATCCCAACAAACTATCGAAGGAAACTCATTGGGACATTTAATCGAACACTAAATGTTCAATAATTCCCAAGAACACTGAATCGTCAATCGAGTTAAACAAACTCGATATATGGATATACAACCCATAGAACACGATTAATAACATCATACTACACCAACCGATGTATCAAAATCGGATTAGAAACGAAATCAAGAACAATTTCTCCGAAAAGTCAACTTGAAGTATAATCAAGAAATATACCTTGATTCGACGAAATACACGGATTAGATGTTGATATAATCAACAAGGATCTTCCAAAATGCCTTGTAAATGATTAGAATCGGCCAAGAACTCCATTTCCCGTCGCACCCGTCGCCAATCGTCGAAAGAAGGGAAAAATCGGGTAGAAATGAAATCGCCGAGCCAAAGCTATATAGCCGCGAGTTCTGGCCGTAATCGGCAGCCTTACGGCCGTAACTCGGACACCTTACGGCCGTACTCGGCAGCCTTACGGCCAGAATCGCATTCGTCAAAAATCGCCAAGACCAATGGACACTTACGGCCGTAACTCGCACACCTTACGGCCGTAACCGGCCTTCGTCCAAATCCGCCCAGCGCTCGTACGGCCGTACCCGATCACGCTTACGGCCGTAACTCGGACACCTTACGGCCGTAACCGGCACCTTACGGCCGTAACTCGGCCAAGCCAGGCCCTGCTCCGGCCGTGACTCGGCCGTGGCCACTCCGACGGCCCGGACGACCCCGAAACCCGAACCTGAGTAAAAATCGAAGATACGGTTACGAAGTACTCGCAAAGACGAATCCAAGCACTAAGAGAACACACGATTCCGACCATCCGAAGTGTCGGAATTCGACAACGGAAGTAATTACCCCAAACTTTGGGAAATTACAAAAATGGCCCAAAACGTCCGAAAATCACGATACGTGATCGAAACACCGAACCAAAGCTCGCAACATGAATAATAACATTAAATGAACTTGCGAGAAACTCGAAACAACAGTTCCGACCGAGATTCGCAAGAATCGAACTCGAGTGCGGAAAAGTCGCTAAAAAGCACGGAACTCAACAAAACAACACCGAAACGAACTCGGATGACAAGAAGTGAAGAATTAATCATTCTCGAAATGACGAAATGGTCATGAGCGAGTCGTCAAAACGGACTTCCGCCGAAAAAAAAGAAAATTACCGAAATTCGAAATTGCGGATATTACATCCTAGGGCTACCGAGGCTTGGGTTGCGACTTTCATCCCTATATATTGGGATCCTTTCAGAGGGTAAAATACACGAAATTAAGGAGAGTTCTTGAGGCAAAATTATCTTTGTGATATCCTAAGTGAAATACCTTGATTTCTGAGTGAATCTTTATGTCTGAGGGTTTTGGGAAAGAAGTTCTGGGTTTTGGGGGTTTCTGGGTGCTGATTCTTTGTGATTCTTTGAAACCGCCTGGGATTTTGGTTCTAATCGGACTGTTGGAGGCCGGTGTTTGGAGCCCTGGACGTGGGTACACGAGAGTGGAGGACTGAGCCGACACTTTGTCCGAAAAATCACCACCTTCACGTTTCGATTTTTCAGATCTTGAGTGATCTGTTCGGTTTGATTTCTTCGACCTTAATTTTCTGTTTTTGTGTTTGTATTTTTAAGGTTAATTCGTGTTTCCTCTGTGTAATTCATTGTTATTAAGTTTGTTGTGTAATCCTTAATCCTCGTAACCATAGGAACTTTATTTGTAATTCGTTTACTGCTTTGTTGTATAATTTTATGTATTCCGAATAGATACCTTTCACCACATATCTAAAAGGTAGCTCACCTTTAGCCATTCCAAATTCTGATAAAATAGCTTCTTGCACATTTAGTGTCACTCCTCCAAAATAAACACAACTCTTGGTTTGGTTAGCATGCAAAACCTAAGGCATTAGAAAATTTAGTGAATGCCTGCATCAGCTTCCTCATTGAGACTACATCTCCTCTAGCAAACATCAACAAATCATCAGCAAAACAAATATGTAAAAGCCAAAAATTTTTACTACATGATGGTAATTGAAATCTCTATCCACATTCAGCTCCAACAGACATCTATTTAAGTACTCCATGTAGGGATGTCAATGGGTCGAGTAGGGTACGGGCTTGCCTCCTCCATATCCTACCCTATTTGATTCGGATCGGGTTCGGGTATTGCCCATCGGGTAATCGGATACCCTATATTTAAGAATATAAATATTTTTAATATATCATATATACATATAATGTAATTAATAAATTCAGTTTAGTATAATAAATATTTAAAATATAATATTTTATATAATAATATATATAATTTATAATACAATATAATATTTATTTATAATATATACTAATAATATATTTATATAATTCAAATGGGTACGCGGGTCGGGTAATCGGGTCGAGTATTCGGGTAATATACTATACCCATACACTACCCATACCCGACCATAAAATTTCGGGTTCGGCCGATACCCGAACCGATTTTGGATTTATCCGACGGGTAGGATCGGGTATGGATAAAGTTGACATCCCTAACTCCATGCAGATTACAAACAGGTAAGGGAATATAGAATCCCCTTGTCTTAGCCCCATCTTGGCTTGGAAAGGCTCTGTAACTTCACCATTGACATTGAAAAAATAAGAAATCGATGAGAGGCATGCTATAATCCATTTGACAAACAGATAAGGAAATCCCAGATATTCTATAAGATCAGATTCATTGGATAGATTGAACCAGCAGCTACAAGAAGATGAGAAAAGTGCTGTGGCTGAGCTGAAAAAATATATGAATTCTGGATGAGTTGCTTCAGGGGTTTGTTGCAACCCCTGATATTCCATAAGATCAGATTCATTTCCTCACTAATGGGATTGGGTCCCCATCCCCTTCATCTTCCCAATCTTCTACTGTCTACATCTTTTTCACTGATTGGTTCATAGGCATTTGCAGTTGGCACTTTCTCTCTTGTTGTTGTTTGGACCACCTTAAATATTATTATTAAAATATTAAAAATATAAATATAAATAAAATAAAATATACTTGTATGAATATGTAGGAAAAGAAT
This sequence comes from Orobanche coerulescens, assembly GCA_033398695.1. Classification (NCBI taxonomy): domain Eukaryota; kingdom Viridiplantae; phylum Streptophyta; class Magnoliopsida; order Lamiales; family Orobanchaceae; genus Orobanche; species Orobanche coerulescens. The sequence goes on from CM065812.1 coordinate 19,082,629, forward strand.
CACTACTATATCTTTTGTTTGCGTTGAGACACTTTACACTCACAAACTCTAAAATTGCATCATTTAAAAGCCCACGTCCAATTGAAAAATATTAGGGCAAATCAACCCATTGGCCCTTAAATCCTACGGTTCGTGCCGCTACAATGTTCTGTTGGGAATATGCCTTCAAACATCACTCTGGGACGAGAAAGAGTGCATGAATTTATAATTATGAATTTCTACGAAGTTATTAATAAAAGACATTTGTCATTTCTATATTTACTGTATGACATTGGCATTCATGAAAATATAGTCATTGTGTTTGAGAGCAAGCATTCTATTATTTATAAGATAAAAAAGTAGGCATTGAAAGTGATTAGCGCTCAACTGCTCAATAAGTTCGCAAGTAGATAAATCTTAATAGGATTTTAAGTTTAGTCAAGACCTGAAAAATGTGTGCTTTGACATGAAAGGTGAATGCCTTCATTTAATGGTAGTGGAAGCATGTGTTGTAGGTACAGTAATTGGACTGATACACGACTCGTCTTGATCTAGTCACATGGATTTTACTATAAGATAGTCAACTACTTAATCGAAAGGTCATGATATGTAGACCCAAACCTTAGACTTGGGATTCAGTAGGAAATGTGCTTGTGATATTGAGTTATTCATTAAAGTAGTTCGATCGAATCAATTAAAAGATGGGGTCGACCTCGAGCCGCAACTTGTTGGGCAAGCAGCAGTCTATACTGATTACTAAGAAAATGATTTTTTTCTCCTATAAGTGAGTATGTGCATGTCATATAAAGTTCATTGCATATTATATCTAAAGGATTTCGCCAAAGCACATGAGCAAGGTGTATTTGATACACGAGAGCTTAAAGATCTCGAATTGCACTACCACATGCATAGTATCAACTTATAATAGGGCTTGACTTTTCCATTGTAACACCTCCAGAGCCATCCAGGAATATTACAGTCGTGGGCCCCGAGATGGAACCCACAAGGCTGAAGGAAATTTTCGCAAACATTTACAAACGCCCAAGAGGCTAACGACGGTATTATCTATTTAAAACATTCGAAGACTTAAAACTCGTTTAACAAAAACTGTCATAAATTCTCATTATAAACCACAACGCCCGAAATGCCAAAGCTTAACAGTTTAAAAAAGGGTTATTATACAAACAGGTTACTAAAGTTTACCAAAAATGACAATTTTCTGACTAAAGTTTTTTTTGTTACAAAGAGGTTACTCAAGTTTTCGGGTTTGTCAACTGGGTTACTCAAAGATTAAAATCTTACACAAATGTAACTGCGAGAGTGGGCAACCGGATGATTACCGGTTCCCCTTGTCCACGTCAGCACCATAGTCTTAAATGTTACAAAGAAGTTACTATAGTTTACGGGGTTATTAAATAGGTTACTGAACTTTACAAAAAGTTACCATGCGTGTTTTTTTTCTTTTTTTTTTCTTTATTTTTCAAAAAAATAAAAAATAAAATTTTCTAGGAAAAACTTTATCTTTTCGAAAAAAACATTATTTATGAAAATTTTTTATTTCTTCCGAAAAAATTAAAAAAATATTTTCTGGAGAAATATTTTTTTTGGCAAAAATATTTTTGAAAAAATTTATTTTACGGAAAAAATATATTATTTTTTGAAAAAATAAAATTATTTTACGGAGAAATATTATTTTTGGCAAAACAATATTTTTGAAAAAATTTATTTTCTCGAAAAAATATATTATTTTTTCAAAAATAAAATTATTTTCTGAGAAATATTATTTTTGGCAAAAATATTTTTCAAAAATTTATTTTCTGGAAAAAATATATTATTTTTTCGAAAAAATAAAATTATTTTCTCGAGAAATATTATTTTTGGCAAAAATATTTTTCAAAAATTTATTTTCTGGAAAAATATATTATTTTTAGAAAAAATAAAATTATTTTCTGGAGAAATATTATTTTTGGAAAAAATATTTTTCGAAAAAATTTATTTTCTGGAAAAAATATATTATTTTTTGAAAAAATAAAATTATTTTCTGGATTTTTATATTTTTAAAAAAATACTTTTTGCGAAAAATAAAAAAATATTTTCTAGAAAAATAATATTTCGAAAAAAATTATTTTACAAAAATATATTTTTTAAAAAAAATGTATTAGCCAAACACTGTTTTTATGAAATATTGTGTAGGTAGTTTTTTTATATGCTGCAATCACCCCTAGGTATAAGTCAAACCCTAAGTCAAATTTTTTTTAAAAAAAAAAAATCCACGTTGGCAATGTAACCGGTATCAATGGGTTAAAACATCTTTAGTTACTTAAGTAACCGGTTACAAAACTTTAGTAACCTATTTGTAACAAAATAAACTTTAGTAACAAAATTGCATTTTTTAGTAAACTTTAGTAACATGTTTGTATAATAACCCTTTAAAAAAAACTTACATTAAGCTATCGCTTACACATACCGAGAAAATAGATTTAGAGAATGATTGCCAAAGTAACCTAAGTTACCAGATACCCAAAAGGCCATTTAAAAATACTCACGCAGCGGATAAAGACAAATAATTAAAATACTCTAGCAGCGGAATACAACAACTGATCAGAAACTCAATACACAAATACATGCTCTAGCCAGTATCCTCCGGGAAGCTCATCTCTTCACGACCGCTACAAGCTTAGTAATCCAAGAACCTAGAAAGAAAGCCCACGACGGGGTCAGCCATAATATCCAACAATGATAACCATCACATCACGTCAATAATTACATATCAATGGAAATACTAAGTAAGAGTACGACCAATGTAATCTTACCGTCGTAACTTTACGAAAATCCACGATTCGTATTCTTAACAACACATTAAGATAACACCGAAATATCTGTACGGTATCTCAACAATACCCAAGGTTTCTCAAAACATTATCATAACTCGCGATGCGGAAATTATACCAACTCTGGCCAATTTAATCCATCAGATAACGTCGATAATTCCAATACGATAATCGATTGTCCAACAAAGACAAGTACCAAGGAAAATACGGAATATACCTCAAGATACGAAACACCATGACAATCACGTCAGTCTAATCCGAGATCAGATCAACACAACATACGGACATGGTCCTTACACAAGATCTACAAATGCATACTCATATGACAACGTCAATATGATCACAACAATAACGACAATGCATACTTATGGCAAACCCATAATATACATATGGACAACAACAATACATGGCAATCTGATGATCCAGCGTTCACTGCCTAGATCCCCCGATGATCCCGTCAGACCAACCCGAGGTGGAAAACCCGTCCGATGATCCAGCGCACGCTAGCATAGATCCCCCGATGATCCCGTCGGACGAACACGAGGTGGACATATGACAACAATGCGCAACTGCACAAAACAACAGTACACAATACACGACAACAACAATGCACAAATGCATGACAACAACGATACACGAATGTATCACGACATGATCGACACAAATGATAAAAATGATTAGAGTACTTGCCCTGAGTCCTTCGAGAGCGATCTCAATGTCTAAACCATCACGAACCATTATCCTCAATACTCGACAGTCCAAAGTATCACGGATTTCAAGTAATTCATATCTTCGTCTTTATCACAATATATTCTCGATATACAAGTATACCAATAACAAAAGTAAATCATATACATTATGATTTAGATTCCCAAAACTCGAATACGATTTATAATCCCAAATCTCCTGTGATTACGTTTATAAACATTGCTATACGAATTATAAGCGCATGAAACGGAAACCATTCATTAAATATTATAAACTGAGCAAGTAATAACTTACCTCGATACCGATACAACGACGAGAAAGCTGTTACCAAATCTATTGCCGTCATCTACAAGTTCCTCGGTCCCGACGAAAGCAATTCACGAACATCTTCGAACTCGACCGAAACACACGGTTATAAGCACCGATCAATATTCTCAACCTAGTAATTCGATAAACAACAAGTTCGATAACAATCAACAATCGATAAGATCAATTCACAAACCCAACGGCTCAACAATATCTCGGTTAACCACAAGTTTGATCAAACCAACTTAAACGATCACGAATTCATAACCGAAACAGAATATACTACCCTGTCTATTGACTTAGCGCACGTTAATCACTTAATGTAGCGTGCGTTAAGTTGCTCCCGTTAGCGTGCGCTAGCCAGTAGGCTTAGCGTGCGCTAATAACATGCAGTTGCATGTATTTCGGATACCGATCAACATATGGCGATTATCAAGAACACTAAGTGATTCTGAACCAAGTTCAAAGCTATCAAAACAACAAAATCCGATATCCTTTAACATACAAACAATCATTCAACTTATAATCCAAGTCCTATATCCATATATCATCTTCCTCAATATCAACATCATGAAACATTAAGAACGTAACAACACTTCCATAATCTATCATTACAGGGATTAATCATCAACAATGACATCAACATCCGCAATGGAGAAGAAGGATTAACCAACTTATCTCAAGAAAACAAACTACACGATTCAAATCACACGAATCATATTAATATCATCATACTGCGGTAATCCATCTCATAATCATGCTTGTCAACTTGTTTATATGATAATTATTAACTCAAGAACATCAATCTTCATTCCAAAACGAAATCCAAAGGTGAAGAGTGATTACCTTGTATAGACGAACCATGAAGGAGAACAATCAACTTCATTTCAAGAATCATCAATAACTTCAAGAACAAGACTTTAATCCATGTTCCTCAGCTTAATCTTGTTAAAGATCATCATCTCACAGTGTTTGGAATCTCAAACTTCTCTCTAAAAACTCTCTCTCAAAATAAAGGAAGGAATGGCCGAATGAACATAATTCACATCTGCAATCATATATATACTGATTGTTATTAGCGTGCGCTACTTTTCCTTAGTAGCGTGCGCTATCGTGGTCCATAGGCGACTGTTTTGCTTCGCACATCAGCTTACGTACGTGATGCCCATGCAATAACGTACGTAAATTACACTGTCTAGCGCATGCAATTTCTTAGACATTAGCGTGCGCTAATCGTAGTTGACTTGCTACAGTCCGCATCTACCCCCGTGTCCCCACATGCCGAAAGCACTAACGAGGATAAGATTCCTTTTTGTCCAATCTGCAATTAGCGTGCGCTAGTCCTTAGGTTTTAGCGTGCGTTAGTACTACATTTCAACATCCGTTGACTCATCGCACATGCGCCGAAAGTGGCCGGGTCCATACGTAGATTTTCTCTGAGCTGTTCTGCACTAGCATACACTAACATATGCCCGTAGCGTGCGCTATACCTGCACGATAGCGTGCGCTATACATGAGTATTAGCATGCGCTAACAAGGCTATATTTAGCCATTTTAAGCTACTCTTGTCCAACATCTCGACATGCAGAATACGAACATACAACATACTGAATACATATACATCTTCCAACAACATTCTCATTCGATAAGCCCGACACACAATGTCTTCCAATACAATTGTCAACCAAGTGCGGTAATAATACTAATACAGATGTCTTAGTCCTTCATTTATTTTATTCATACTGTACAGATTCCACGCTGTACAACATAGCTCGGATAAAATAATATTAAATAACCGTAGTAGAAATTCTGGATATTACATACTACACCACTTAAAATAAGTTTCGTCCTCGAAACATGCAATCCGTCATAGAAAACAAACAAACCATTCAACCAAAATATTCCGAAACCATCACAACAACGATCACTCATCATCATTAACGAATAACCAAGACAGTACACTTACAAATGCGTAAAGTCGACGATCTCCTGAGATACTAGCAAGTGACTTCACTGTAAAGCCTCAATACGCTTACAATCACATTCCATTAATCTCAATATATCATCTCCGGATGGAATAATATATCCGCGTCAAATCCTGTCTGCCTGATCGTACAATCAAGTCCCAATTCCGATAAAACCGATAATACATGATACATCTGTGAAACAACTGCCCAACACAATAGCAACAAATCCCGAATATCGACACAAAATATGAACGCTCATATGATCACCAACAATGATCAACCCATAAATTAATCGAGAATATCATTGGCATGATAAACTCTAATATGACCAATCCAAAGGTCAAAACGCAACCGAGAATACCATCAACATGATAAACTCCAATATGACCAACTAGAGGTCAAAACACAATCGAGAATATCATCACCATGATAAACTCCAATATTACCAACGAACGATCAACGATAATCGGGAATACCCTCACACGGTAAGCTCCAACACGGTCAATACAGAACCACGGAAACAGATATACGAAAGAATAACATTCTCAAAACGACACACCAATCACATACAGTGGATCTCTATAAACATACCCGATTGGTGAACATACCGCTCGGCATACGAACAACTAATCACAAACCGACGAACATATCCAATCATACATGGAGTGAGAACGACCACTCAATATCCAAAACAACCAGCATGGGGTCACCATCCCCAAATCTACACTTACAAAGAAATCATTCAAAAATTATTATGGTAAAAATCGCGCTACTACCATACCAATGAAATCACATAGCACATACGTCCCAGTTTCACAAAACTCGAAGTTCCAAAATTACATCCTGTGCATGAATTCTACATCACGCAGCATATTCTTCTTATCCGATCAATCAATCGATCGTCCCTGGATAACCAACTACCATACTAAAGTTCGAATCTTTATCGTCGTACCATACTGATGTACTATCCAGTTCGTGAGTCACACTCATAACTTCACCATGATAGCACTATGCACTAAATGCGTATGCATATCAATCACATTTTCAAAACCAATTGAAATCATATAATCTCGTCAAGAAGACAATTTTCGAAAGTTCTTTCAAAAATTTCAAAACTCAAAACATAATTTTGGTAAGACCACAAAATCAATTTCCGAAAAATTAAATCGGCTCACTGGTGCCAAGTATTCGATAATAATTCTTTTCGAATACGCATGATTAAATAAAATGAAATTATGCAAATGATTGACCACATCCATACTCCTGTATACCAATTCGGCTAGTCACCAATATCCACTGATATTCCATCGGAAAACCACACGATAGAGTTCCAAAATATCAATATATAAACTCCGACCCAAAAACTCCTTTTCCACATATGACTCGCAACGTCAACCATTAACCCATCCTGGATTACCTCAAATATGCTATGACAAAACATTGAAACAAATCAACACAGCGAAAGACTTCCCGAGAAGTTTCATTTGAACAAGTAAGCCAAAACCCCGAAAGGCAGGAACGAAATAGATAAACGATTGATAAAGTGTTTTACAATTCTCATGAGTTTTAGGAAACATGAAAAAGCCTTTTGAAACATTAGGGTCTTAGCCCATATCTCGTTCCATATTACAGGAAGTTTAAAAAGTAGAAAAACCCTTTTTCGGACCCCAAGTCCCGAGTTATAAAACCATTTCAAAATCGATTGGGTCTCGGCCCAAAAATCATTTTCCGTAAAACATCCATAAAACATTCATTTTGAAAAGTATCATTTTCAAATGCTCAAAAACAATTCGTATATCTCAAAATGAACTAACATGACTACATGTTCTCCTGAACAATCCGCAATATTTCTCCCAAATGCACAACTCCGTTCCAAAACTTAATCGACATATTGATTTCCAAAATCATAACTTCCCAAGATCATCAATCCTGTCCCAACCCTGTCACCTTATACTATAATGCTCTGCTGAATCTCAAAGCATATCAACTTAGAACGGCAGTAAATCTCGATGAAATTCAAAAATCCAAATACTTACAGATCGTGAAGCCGACGATTCTCCGTGATACTGGCACATGTCTCAACTCTAGAAAATACTCAACACAGATATTTTCAAAACACACATTTTGCAAACTCAGTTCAACTCGAGAACACAACACAACTCTATCTGAAGAAACACGTTAACACCATCTGGAAAAGTTACAACAATCCCAGTATCACACTGGTAAATCACATAACGCACAAGCCCGAGTGAACAACAAAAACCCAGAGCTCAAACACTTGTCAACCGACAACTCGAATGACATGACAAAAGCACGACCTAACTCGGCCCAACCGCCTAGGTTTTCACAACCTAAGCTTCGATACCATATTCTGTAACACCTCCAGAGCCATCCAGGAATATTACAGTCGTGGACCCCGAGATGGAACCCACAAGGCTGAATGAAATTTTCGCAAACATTTACAAACGCCCAAGAGGCTAACGACGGTATTATCTATTTAAAACATTCGAAGACTTAAAACTTGTTTAACAAAAACTGTCATAAAATCTCATTATAAACCACAACGCCCGAAATGCCAAAGCTCAACAGTTTTAAAAAAAGATACGTTAAGCTATCGCTTACACTTACCGACAAAATAGATTTAGAGAACGATTGCCAAAGTAACCTAAGTTACCAGATACCCAAAAGGCCATTTAAAAATACTCACGCAGCGGATAAAGACAAACAATTAAAATACTCTAGCAGCGGAATACAACAACTGATCAGAAACTCAATACACAAATACATGCTCTAGCCAGTATCCTCCGGGAAGCTCATCTCTTCACGACCGCTACAAGCTTAGTAATCCAAGAACCTAAAAAGAAAGCTCACGACGGGGTCAGCCATAATATCCAACAATGATAACCATCACATCACGTCAATAATTACATATCAACGGAAATACTAAGTAAGATTACGACCAATGTAATCTTACCGTCGTAACTTTACGAAAATCCACGATTCGTATTCTTAACAACACATTAAGATAACACCGAATTATCTGTATGGTATCTCAACAATACCCAAGGTTTCTCAAAACATTATCATAACTCGCGATGCGGAAATTATACCAACTCTGGCCAATTCAATCTATCGGATAACGTCGACAATTCCAATACGGTAATCGATTGTCCATCAAAGATAAGTACCAAGGAAAATATGGAACATACCCCAAGATGTGAAATACCATGACATTCACGTCAGTCTAATCCGAGATCAGATCAACACAACACACGGACATGGTCCTTACACAAGACCTACAAATGCATACTCATATGACAACGTCAATATGATCACAACAATAACGACAATGCATACTTATGGAAAACCCATAATATACATATGCACAACAACAATACATGGCAATCCGATGATCCAGCGTTCACTGCCTAGATCCCCCGATGATCCCGTCAGACCAACCCGAGGTGGAAAACCCGTCCGATGATCCAGCGCACGCTAGCATAGATCCCCCGATGATCCCGTCGGACGAACACGAGGTGGGCATATGACAACAATGCACAACTGCACAAAACAACTGTAACACCCCCGATATATTCAGGAATATTACAGCGCCGTAAATCCTTTACATAAGGATTTACAAGGCTGAAGAATTGAACAGACATTAACAGGTACAAATGAATGGAAGTAACGAAATTAAGATACAACAGTTCTGACCAAATACTGAAAATACAAATGTTCAACAAAAACTTATTAATACATCACCAAATTCAAATTCATCATAAACGACTATGTACTCGAGTACTTATTGAAATAACCAACAAACAACAATCAAATACACCCGGCCGGAACATCACTCTGCACCCTCGTCGTCATGCAGCTCCAGTGGTTGTTTTCCCGCTCTCTTGGATCCTGAACATAAACAAAATGTTCACCCTGAAGGGGTTAGCACAACGATGCTAGTACAAGTACCACAACATATTATTCATATCTCACGAAGAATAATAACGTAAACGACAGAAATACCAACGAGTCTTCTTCTACGAGAAACTCATAGATGACATACACAACTGATAATCACGACATGATATCACAACATACACATGGTAATTCCGACGATCCAGCGTTCACTGCCTAGAACCCACGGTGATCCCGTCAGACCAACCCGTGGTGGAAAAACCCGTCCGATGATCCAGCGCACGCTAGCATAGATCCCCCGATGATCCCGTCGGACCAACACGAGATGGACATACAACAATGACATACATGCACGACAATATGTATAACATCAATACATAAAACAAATAAGGTACTTGCCTCGATTTGAAGACAGAACAATACTTCCACGAAAACGAAACACTCGAAGGTCGCCCCTCTCGATCAATCACGTAGCAAAGTTCGAACCTTAAATAAGAGAAATAACATGGAATTCATCTTAGGTCGAACGAACATCTAATCATACAAATTACGGTTGAAAGTCCATAAAACAAAAACTGTCTGACCTACATAACGTACGTTACATGTCCTCTGTAACGTACGTTAGACTTACTCGTTAGCGTACGTAAACTATGAAGTCTAGCGTACGCTAATCATATACCGACAGTTCCTCTCTGATCAGTCGACTTGACTCACCTGATAGTGTAACGTACATTTCGTACCAAATGTAGCGTACGTTAACAGCGTAATATAACGTATGTTAGTTGCCAATCTTAACGTACGTTAATCATGCATGTCAGTTTCTGGGCAGATGACTGTCTCGATTAGTGACAGAGTATTACGAAATCCTTAGTGAGCAACTTAATATACCTTCAAATATATATCATACTCATGAATGATCTACGGATTAATATCTTCAATTTCAAGGATACGAATATCATCGTAATACTATTCTCAATCTTGATTGTAATACTCATGCAAGATTCGGCTGGTCTATGGTTGATGTATTTGATCTAATATCGTCATTAAATCCAGGCTTATACTGAAGGTGAACTACTTATTCCATCTTGCAAGTAAGATTACAACTATGATGATTCTATCCAAAATCTATTTGGTTAAAGTGGAAATCGACATTAAGTTTACGATCAATATGACGATAACATTTGATACGGTTTATAATTCACTATTCTCATCTTTGTCACAACAAGGTTCAACTACGGTGTTCTAAACCATAATAATTCGATCATCACAGTTTAAACATGCTACTAGGTCGCATACATCGTCAGAGTGATCTATTAGTGTGATCATATCGTCTATAACAACATAACTTCAAGGTTGGAAGTAGTATAACATACCTTAAGAGGATGAAAAATATTGAGACTATAATAAAAATCCAACTCTGGTTGCTTCAACGCCGACTCGTGATGATTTCCACTCCGAAGTCCAATATAAGTAGTCTTCAATGATAAAGTAGTATCTTACAATCTCAATGATTCAATAACAAGTGATCTAAAGGTGCTAAAAGGGATGGAAATCTTCTGGGGACGAAATATGATGAATCTTAGAGGTAAAAGAACGAGATGAAATGAAATGGGGTGCTTCTCCTTTTATAACTTTCTGAGTGTTACGTACGTTAGGACTACTTCATAACGTACGTTACCGTCCAAAATAGTTCACTGTCTTGTTTCTGAACTTCATTACGTACGCTACACTAATCATATTACGTACGTAACCCATATAATTTGCGTACGTTACATCATGTCCATAATGTACGTTAAAGTTCGTTGACTTAAAAAGTGTCCAGGTTCATGCCGTGCGAATCTGGTGGGTATCTTGGTCGAGCCCACCACCATTTACCCCATGTGCTAGCCGGCCTATCTAATAATTGACTGCATTACGTACGCTACGCTTCATTCGTAGCGTACGTTATCATTAATGTGCAACGACGTTAAGCTACATTCTTAACGTACGTTATCACGTACATGCATAGAGGAAATTTACATGTTGCCACACTCATGTACAAAGATACAAATACGATAATTATCATACTTCAATTATCAATATCATCATTCCAAAATAATACAGGGTTCAATATACAGATGAAATACTTCCATAAAAATCCGGATATTACATACTCTCCTACTAAAAAGGAGTTTCGTCCCGAAACTCAAGACGAAAATAATTCTGGATATCTGGATTTCATACTATTTTTCGTTTCCCACGTGGCTTCTTCCACTCCATGACGTGACCACTGAACTTTGACCAAAACGACGGGTTTGTTCCTCAACTGTTTAACTCGACTTTCGAGTATCTTGACCGGTCTTTCTTCAAACGTCCCATTCTGAGCGACTTCGATCTCCCCAAAATCAATGACATGACTAGGGTCCGGTATATATCTCCGTAACTGGGATACGTGGAATACGTTATGAACATGGCTCAACGACGGCGGCAATGCTAATCTGTATGCCAACTCTCCAACTCTCTCAAGAATCTCAAATGGTCCGATATATCTCGGACTCAGCTTTCCTTTCCTTCCGAAACGAAAGATTCCCCGAGTAGGAGAAACCGTTAAAAGTACGTGGTCTTCCGTACTGAACTCCAAAGGGTGACGGCGTACGTCTGCATAAGATTTCTGGCGACTCTGGGCGGTCAACAGTCTATCACGAATTAAAGCTATCTTCTCTCGAGTCTGCACGATCAACTCTGGTTCTATTCCGATCAAATCTGATGAATCGTCCCAGCATAGGGGCGATCTGCATCTTCTCCCGTATAATGCCTCAAATGGTGCCATCTTAATGGAAGCATGCCAACTATATCGTTTTGTTGAGTTCCGTGTTCTTAAACGACTTTTCCGCACTTGAGTTCGATTCTTGCGAATCTCGTCCGAAACTATTGTTTCGAGTTTCTCGTAAGTTCATTTAATGTTATTATTCATGTTGCAAGCTTTGGTTTGGTGTTTCGATCGTGTATCGTGTATTTCGGACGTTTTGGGCCGTTTTCGTAATTTCCCAAAGTTTGGGGTAATTACTTCCGTTGTCGAATTTCGAGCCCTTGGGTGGTCGGAATCATGTGTTCTCTTAGTGCTTAGATTCGTCTTTGCGGGTACTTCGTAACCGTATCTTCGAATTATATTCAGGTCTAGGTTTTAGGATTTTCCGGACAGTCGGATCGACCGAGCACATTTGGTCGGACTGGCCGAGTAATCGGCCAGAATGGCCCTAAGCGATACGGCCGTAAGGCTGTTACGTGCGTAATGTGACCTTCCGTGAACGTATGTAACATGTCGGCAGAATTGGTACAGGGAGTTCGGCCATGGCCGATTACGTACGTAGGCCATGGCCGATTACGTACGTAAGCGGTCGGCCAGGGTCAGCTATTTATAGGTCTGGTCGTGGATCGCTCGGCCATTTTCCTTTTTTTCCTTCGTTTTTCGCGACCCTTCGATGGAATTTGAGGGTTTTTGATCGGGAACATCATAGAACATCATTTTTGGTAGGCTTGTGTTGATTATATCATCATCTAATCCATGTTCTTCCTCCAAATCGAGGTATTTTGGCTTGAACCCTTGTTTTGAAGATTTTAGGGATTTTCCTTTTGATTTTGATTCCAATCCATTTTTGGTCAATTAATTATTGTATAAATGTTGTTTTGGATGTGTTATACGGATTGTATATCCGTATTTCGAGTTTGTTGGAACCTAATCGGGATTTGTGGGTTTCTAAGGAACCTTGAACATTTAGTATCCGATTAAATGTCTCAACGGGTTCCCTTAAATTCTTGATCGTGTTTTCCTTTGTTTTCAATTGTTATTCTCGTAGTAACCGTGTTTCCGTTGGATTTCACGGAGAATTGTAGGTGTTCGGGGTTTTCCGGGTTGTGCCGTATTCGTAGGAATATTTGGGTGCCGACTATCGAGGCAAGTATCTTACTTGTACGTTTTGTACCTTGTGAATATGACTATGCGTTGAAATGAATGAATTGTGGTTATTTGTGATAAACTTGGAAATGTGTCTATATTGGTCGATTGTACACTTGGATGTGTACCGTGTTATAGGTATTGATTGTGAATTATGTGACATCGATTCATCGAGGATTTGGATGATAATATTGGGTTATATGTGTTTGGTTGTGTAATGCTTGTATTGGTTGTAATGTTGGCTTCGGTCTAAGTATACTAGTTGTGTGAAATTGTAATGGACAAGATGATTGTTTGATTGTGCGCATGTTGTTGTAATGTGAATGTGAATGTTGTGTGGTGGAACGCTAAGTTCACTCGTGTGGGTTCGACGGGGCCTACAAGGATTCATGGCATAGGTCCATGGGATCAGAACTTAGTGTGTGGTGCTGAGGTCCAATCGTGCGGGTCTGACGAGGCCTACGATGATTCATGGCACAGGTCCATCAAATCAGGACACAGTACGTCCAACCGTGCGGGTTTGACGGAACCTACGGTGACACGTGACACAGGTTCACGGGGTCAGGACTGGTTGTTATGGTAGATGTGTGACTTCCAACCGTGCGGGTTCGGCGGAACCTATGGTGACACGTGGCACAGGTTCACGGGGTCAGGACTAGTTGTTGTGATTGATGTATTTGTTTCTTTCCGTGCGGGTTGTCGAACCTACGGAGACTCGTGGCAGGAGATCACAGGGTCATGAATATGTTTTGATCGTCTAAGTTTTGAAAATGAAGTTTTCTAGAAAAGAATGTTGGGCCGAGCCCCGCGAGATTTGTGGAAATATTTTCGTACTGTAAATTACCGAAATGCGAATCGGATTTGGGTTTGAACCCTAAGGTTTTTCTAAAAGGATTACCAAATCAGGACTTGAGGTCTTAAAAGTTTTGAATTTCTAAAAATTCCCGAGAGGATGATCTTACTTTTAAATGCTTCATAGCTTATTTCCCTTGTTAAAACTCCCGGGAATATTTTGGTACTTGGTTATTAAATTTGATTATGATCAATGTTTGCTCGTTACTTTTCGTATGATTTGATACTTGCACTAGTAAAACAGTGGAGTTTTACTAACCCCCGAGTAATCGGGGGGTGGATGTCTGTTTTTGCGTCCAGGTACATGTAGGTTCCGAGGAGCAGTCACAAGATTGGCAGACGAGCTACGATACTAATCAAGAGTTGAGAGTTGTCAGAGTTTAATTGTATTATCATAGTTGATTTCAGTCTTCCGTTGTACTGTGTTTCGTCCCCTGTGTGGGTAATGTTGTTTTAGTCAGTTCTGTTGATTGAGTTGTGTGACCTCATCGGTCTGCGTGTTCACGTGTAAGTGACCTTAACGGTCTGTCTTATTGTATTGTTTGACCCTAGCCGGGTAAATATTTGGTCGTGTTGTAAGGTTTAGCCTGGTAGATCCTAGTGAAAAGGGGTCTACGGCGTGTAATATTTCCATATGGTTTTGGGGGTGTTACACAATGCACGACAACAACAATACACAAATGTATGACAACGGTACATGAATGTATCACAACATGATCGACACAAACGATAAAAACGATTAGAGTACTTGCCCCGAGTCCTTTGATAGCAATCTCGATGTCCAAACCATCACGAACAATTATCCTCAATACTCGACGGTACAAAATACCATGAACGGTAAATAATTCACGTCTTCGTCTATACCACAATGTATCCTCGATACCAAGTATACTAATAATAAATGTAAATCATATACCTTATGATTTAATTCCCAAAACTCGAATACAACCTATAATCTCAAATTCCCTGTGATTAAGATTATAAACATTGCTATACGAATTATAAACGAATGAAACTGAAACCATTCATTAAATATTATAAACTGAGCAAGTAATAACTTGCCTCGATACCGATACAACGACGAGGAAGCTGTTATCAAATCCATTGCCGTCATCTACAAGTTCCTCAGTCCCGACCAAAGCAATTCACGAACATCCTCGAACTCGACCGCAACACACGGTTATATTCACCGATCAATATTCTCAACCTAGTAATTCGATAAACAACAAGTTCGATAACAATCAACAATTGATCAAATCAATTCACAAACCTAACGGCTCTATATTTTGATTAAACACTAGTCGGATCAATCCAACTCGAACCAGCACGAATTTAGAACCACAACACGAAAATACTGCACTTTCTGCCTTCTTAGCGCACGTGTTGTGCGGCGATTAATACGCCTCGATAGGCGATCGGCATCACGACCAGAGAAGCCAACCATGAAAAACATGCTCTGGACAAAACGCCTAGAGTTCGGCACAGTATGGCGATCGTCCTTTGGTACCCAGCGATCGTCTTTTGATATCTGACGATCGTCTTTAATGAGCGGACCAGAGGCGATCATCTCATACCACGTGTGGATCCGGCATCCGTCAAAGTCATCGAAGACCGAATCTTGGACGGTGGCCCACATGCGGATCTTCAAAGATATCGACAGATAGGACCTTTGACCTCAGCCTGTCACCTACCACACCTACCGCACCTACCGACAAAGCCGCCGAAAGGTACAAAGTGGGTCCTCCCCTGACGGCTGCCCAGGACGCGTGTTGGCCTCTCATTGGCTCACACAGTTGACTCCAGCAGCGACCCACGACTTTAAGGGAAAGCCCCATGTGAGGAACTTTAAGGAAGCGGCCCCATGTGGGGACGATCGGCCACCTTATTATAATATAAAAAACGGCGGTCGCCGGCGATCGCCGGAGGGATCCCAACTACCTTGTCCCCTATAAATAGAGAACTCACCGTAGCAGCAAAGGGACGCGATTTTTACTACGGATTAAGTGCAAAATACATATCAAAGAGAGAAACAAAAGCTCTTTTGGTAAACACTAACACATTCCTAGTAATATTCATACACATTCATCATATATCCCAAGCAAGAACTCACAGATCTATCTATCTGGTTCTTCCGGAAATCTACGCGCTCTAAAGCCTAGATAACTAGAAATCTTTACACCCCTTGTATTAGATTCTAACATTAATATTTGTACTCGACAGTATATTTATTAATAACATCTCGCGAGAGCATTCAAGCCCGGGATTAACAACCCCGGCAAATCTTGTGTTATCTATTTTCTCACGGAAGTGTTCTCGCATTTGTTTGTTACTCGATCATTCCAGCAATATTATCTCCGGATAATATTTTGGGTAACAACAATTGGCGCTAGAAGGAGGGCTTAAACCTTCATTTTATTCCTACCGTCTCGAAGAACACTCACTGTTCTCCGGACATATACTTGAAGAAACACTCACTGTTCTTCAATAGAAAAACCTTCAGAAAATGACATCAGCAACAACCTCCAAAAGGGCCACCTGAGATCTGCCGGAAATCTTATTCCGGCGAGGACCGAATCCCAGCCCACGGCGGAAGGCGAGCGTGGCGACGCTAGGCTCTCACTCCCGCCCCCGAGGGACGTTTCTAGCCTCTCACTCGATCAGTTCCATACATCGGAACAGATTGAGGAGGCTATAGCCATCCTCAGGGAACGGCAGAGGGCCCGCGATACGCCCACCATCACCCCGTCAGCTAACCGCCGGGCAAGCAAACGGAAGCTCAAGGGGATCTATGTTGAGAAATCAACAGAAAGTCCCGAGCCGCAGGGGAAGGCTCTCGTAAGGCGGGACGATTCCGTCTTCAGCCGCCTAGGAAGCGATCCCTCATGGCGACCTGGGCACTCAGGCCCCAGCCGGGAGACATCGATATCTGAATCCTTTACCAGGAGTTCGGCATATCCGACCCCCAAGAGACAGGTCGGTCAGCGAGCCCCTGCTCGCCCAAGGAAGGAACCCACTGGCAGGGAGCTCGTCATTCACCCCGGGGCTAGGGGATCGGTACACGATCGCCTTGGTTCACGCTCTGAGAGCCACTCGGCGATCGAGCGACAGCGATGGCCGCCATGCAACGCCACTCGGCGAGATGAAGGCGCTCCTGGAAAATGGGGCGGCGCCAGGAGACCAATCGTTGGGTCAAGCGAGCCACTCGCGACTCAGATCGAGCTCGCCCCAGTCCAACCAACGATCAATCCCCCACAAACACCTCTATATGAGGGGAGAACGGATCCGGGAACCCACTTAAGTAAGTTCCGGATCTACATGACTGGATGCGGAGCTTCAGACGCGACGAAATGTCGTATGTTCCCATTAACTCTGGGCGATCTCGCCCACAGGTGGTACATCTCGCTACCATCTCGCTCAATCAATTGCTTTGAGAAGCTGGCGAACGACTTCACGTCGTACTTCGCCGCCAAAGTCGCTCGCCCGGAAGGTCCCCACCGCATGATGAAAATCAGGCAGGGGAAGGACGAATCGGATGAGGATTATATCGACCGGGTGGACGAGATAGTCCTCACCCGGTGAGCCGTCGGCGGCAGATCGCTCACCACGCGATCTGAACGGATTCCACGGACGCTCGCCCATGTTCGAGCACCTCACAAAGGATTTTCCACCGACCTATACTGGCGTTCGCGTCAGAGCCGCCGATTTTCTGGCCAGGCAGAAGATGCTCTCACTCCGCTTGGACGAGGGACAACCCGAAGAAGGAAAAGCACCTTCCCATGTCCAGAAAAAGGCGGTCGCCAAGCCCAGAAAGGCGGTCGCCAAGCCGCCTGGCGAGTTCAAAGCCTTCGAGGATGTGGAGGTCCACCTTCTTCACAACCTCAACTTATCTCCGACACACATCTTCAACGCGATCAAGGGTCGCGAGTGGCTTTCCAAGCCAAAGCCAATAAGAGACCACGGCCACCTAGACCGTAGCAAATTCTGTGCCTATCATAAGAGTCCCGGCCACAACACTAGCCAATGCCGCGACCTCCTCGACGACTCAGCGATTTGTTTGAAGAAGGCAAACTGGACAATCTAATCACCAAGCCGGAGCCAAGGACGGAAAGGACCGGAGGGCGCGAACGCCGACAACGCGAGAGAACTCCTCCCAATCCGGTCGCCAGGATCGAGCATGAGCCGGAATACTCTGATGAATCGGTCCCACCGGTCGGCCACAGCGGTCGGATAAACATGCTTCAAGCCGGAGGTGGAAACCTCGGAGGTCTTTCCCCGGTTTCCACCATGTCGAACAGGAAGCGAAAGGCCGAGCTGAGGGCATTCGCCGGAGTCCATGTTGTAGTTCCTCCGGAGCCGACCATCTCTAGAGATGCGCTCATCACCTTTTCCAACAAGGACAGGGAAGGAGTGCAATGTCCCAAAGAGGATGCACTAGTGATCTCCGCTTGCATCCTTGGGAAGACGGTCGATCGCGTGTTGGTCGACAATGGAAGTTTTTGCAACATCATATTCAAATCCGCCCTAGACCAACTCGGCAACTTAATCAAATTCATCAAGCCTTTCGATACCGTGCTCCAAGGGTTCGGCGACAACACAGTCCAAGCCTACGGGAGGATCAAGCTCTCCGTTGAGCTAGTATGCTTTTATGATCCCAAGGTTAGGATTACTAGGAACCTAAACTTTGTAATCATAGATAGGCCCAGCATCTATAATGGGTAGGGGTGAAAACTGGGCGGATATTTCCCGCCCGATCCGGAGCCGTATCCGATCGGGATCGAATTCGGGATGAAAAATAGGTATCCGGTCGGATTCGGATACGGATCCGGATAGTTGAATTCGGATACGGGTTCGAATTCGGATAATGCAATATCCGCCCGTATCCGAGTTTTCCCATATTTTATCGGATATTATCCGGATACCAATCCGGATAATAAATCCGGATACCAATCTGGATAATAAATCTGGATATCCATATTTTTAAATTTTAAATATACTTTATATATATATATATAACACTTTTGGACTTCAGTGTAATGAATTTTCAAGCTTTCAAGAAAAAAATATTTTTTCAAAAAAAAGTATTTTCTGGAAAAATATATTATTTTTCGAAAAAAAATATTTTCTAGGAAAAAAATTATCTTTTCGAAAAAAACATTATTTATGGAAATTTTTATTTCTTCGAAAAAATCAAAAAATATTTTACGGAGAAAAATTATTTTTGGCAAAAAAATATTTTCGAAAAAATTATTTTGGAAAAAATAAAATTAGTTTTCGGATTTTTATATTTTTGAAAAAATAAAAAATACTTTTGCGAAAAAAACTATATTTCGAAAAAAAATTATTTTCTGAAAAAAATATTTTTTAAAAGAAATGTATTAGCCAAACACTTTAATACTAACTTATAAGCTATTTGTTTCATATGAAATGCATTTTTAAAAGAAATGTTCTATTCAAGTAAATAGAGGGGCAATTATATATATTATAATAATTGTTAAAAACAATTAAATTACCACTTTTTAGTCTTTGCTAAGTATGGAGCTTATGTTTTTTATGGGAGAGACTGAATAAGTAAAAATGAGGGAACCCTGTTATGAAACGATTTTTAAAAAAATTACTATAGTTTGCATTAGAACATTTATGAAATATTGTGTAGGTAGTTTTTTTATATGCTGCAATCACTTCCAAACGATTTTTGTATGACACGTATTATCCGATTATATTTATTCGAATCCGGCCCGAATCCGTCCTGTATCCGTCCCGTGTCCGTATCCCGAATAATCCGAATTCGTATCCGTATGCGGCCTTCCCGTATCCGACTCCGAATCCGAGAGAAAAATATGGGTTAGGATACGGGAAGAGCACTATCCGCCCGTATCCGATCCGTTTTCACCCCTAATAATGGGTTCCTAGGTCGCCCCTTCTTAGAAACCTTTGAGGCGGTCGCCTCATCTTTCTTTTACTGTATCAAATTCCCCACTGCCGATGGGACGGTCGGTACTGTAAAAGGAGATCAGCTAATGGCAAAGAGATGTTTGAATTACTCCTATGTTGTTACTTCTTTCAATACTTCCCATACTATATGTAACGTCGAAGCGACCGACGATCAACCCATGGAGATCGACGAGCCTAACACTTCGTACCAACCCGACTGGGGACGCCATCTCTCATCAATTGACGGACGACATCGAGCCAAGGATCGGTTTCGAGCCAAGCCTCGACATCGATCCTAGGACCGAGTCCGGAGATAGTACCAAACGAGAGGCGACCGTTCCTGTCGAAGAGTTGGAAAGTGTTACGATGGATCCGAATCATCGAGCGGGAAGTACGGATCGGCGCGAGCATCGACCACGAATTAAAAGGGGATCGATCAACTTGCTACGTAGGAACATCGGAGTCTTTGCACAGTCGCATCAAGATATGGTTGGCATAAGTCCCGAACACGCTTGCCATTATCTGAAGATCGACCGGGCGATGAAGCCTGTTCACCAGAAGCGTAGGAAGTTCGGTCCCGAGAAATACGCGGCGCTCGACATAGAAGTCCAGAAGTTACTCAACAACAAATTGATCGGAGTGTCCAAAGACGAACCCCAGTGGGTCGCCAACGCGGTGCTCGTCAAAAAGCCAACTGGCTCCTGGAGATTATGCATTGACTTCACCGACCTCAACGCGGCATGTCCAAAAAATCACTTCCCGATGCCTCATATCGATCACCTGGTCGATAGCACGGCAGGTTGTGAAATGATGTCGTTTATGGATGCCTTCGCCGGATATCATCAAATCCAAATGGCGGAGGAAGACATAAAACACACATCTTTCCACACAGAAAAAGACATATACTTTTGGGTCAGAATGCCGTTCGGCTTGAAAAAGCGAGGCGACCTACCAGCGATTAGTCAACAGGATGTTCGCCGATCAGATCGGCAAGACCATGGAGGTCTACATTGACGATATCGTAGTCAAAAGCCTCAAGAAGGAAGATCACCTCAACGATCTCGCCGAGACGTTCGCCATCCTTGAGAAGTTTAACATGAAGCTGAACCCCAAGAAATGCAACTTCGGGGTGGGCTCCGGGAAGTTCCTGGGGCATATTGTGAGCCAAAGGGGGATCGAGGCGAACCCCACCAAGATACAGGCGATCCTTGACATGCAGGAACCGCGAAACATCAAACAGGTGCAACGCCTCACAGGTTGTCTAGCCGCCCTCAACCGTTTCATATCACGGCTCGGCGATAAAAGCAAGCCTTTCTTCGCGACCATCAAGAACAAGAAGTTCGCATAGACGAAAGAAAGCCAGATAGCATTCTCCAAAATAAAGGAATATCTATCTAACCCCCAGATCCTGGCAAAGCCGATCCCCGGTGAAAAATTATTCCTTTACTTGGCGGCCTCAGAGGTCGCGGCGAGTGCCGTTACAGTGCGAGCGGAGGCGAGCCCACTTGCCAATCTACTATGTTAGCCAGGCGCTCCATGACGCTGAGACACGATATACACCATTGGAGAAGATCGCCTACGCCCTTGTCATGAGTGTACGTAAGCTGAGGGCTTACTTCTTCGATCACCAAGTGGAAGTCCTAACAACTCTACCTCTAAGACAAGTCCTGCACCGACAGGACACCAACGGCGACTCCTCAAGTGGTGGCGGAGATCGCCCAATACGGTATCACTTACGCTCCTCGCACGGCGATCAAAGGCCAAGCTGCGCGGACTTCGTGGTGGAATTAACGTTCCCTCACGGTCAGGCTCGGGTCGGCAGAACTGCACGAAATTATACGTGGATGGCTCAGCGACCAATGCGAGAGCAGGGGCAGGGATTGTCCTCATTAGCCCCGACGGTCAGAGTTTCACAAATGCTGTGCATTTTGGTTTTCGTACGACCAACAATGAAGCCGAATACGAAGCTCTGGTAGGCGGGCTTGATCTAGCCCTCGCCCTGGATGTTCGTCGCCTCCATATCTTCATGGACTCCCTTTTGGTCGTAAACCAAGTCAAGGGAGAATATGAGGCACGCGGCGGACAGATGGTCAAATACCAAGAGCTGGTCGCCGAAATGTGCACAAAATTTGAAGAAGTACTAATCGAACAAGTCCCCAGAGAGCACAACTCCCAGGCCGATGCTCTTTCCAAGCTAGCATCATCGGATGGGGCGGGACTTCTCAATATCCAAATCACAAAGTCAGCAAGGCCGGCGATCGACAGGAATTTGGTTGCCACGGTCGCCGTCGCCGAAGAGAATTGGATGACCCCGTTCATCAAATACTTGAAGGACGGAACGGTCCCTGACGACCGTGTTAAAGCTCGCCAACTCCAGCTTCGTGCAACCAGGTATACCCTATTGGACATCGGCTTTACAAGCGAGCCTTGACCTTCCCTCCTCAAGTGTATTACACCGGAGGAAGGTCTGCTCGTTTTAGCTGAGATCCATGATGGGATTTGTGGAAACCACGCGGGCGGGCGAGCCCTCATCCATAAGACAACCAGACAAGGGTTTTTCTGGCCATCACTTCGGAAAGATGCGATCGCCTATACCAGATCGTGTCATAGGTGTCAGATAATGGGCCCCAACATTAAACTATCACCCGAACAGCTCACCTCCATGTATAGCCCTTGGCCATTTGCGCAATGGGGCATCGACCTTATAGGTCCCTTGCCTACGGCTCCAGGGGGTGTAAGTTCGCCATCGTAGGGTCGATTATTTCACCAAGTGGGCGGAGGCCGAGCCCGAACAAGATCGGCCGGGAGCGGTGATCAAGTTTATGCGGAAAAACATCATATGCCGATTCGGTGCCCGTGCCATCATCTCCGACAACGGAAAAGCGATTCGGCGGTTTAGAAGTCATGCAGTGCAGCGAAGTGGGGAATCAAAGACTATTCTCGGCGCCTATCACCCTCGGACGAACAGGCGAGTAGAGGCAGTAAATAAGATCCTCAAACACACGATTAAAGCGCGACTCGAATCCAGGCAAGGACGATGGGCGAGCGAGCTCCCGGACGTTTTGTGGTCCTACCGAACGACGACCCGCAATTCAACCGGCGAAACCCCGTTCGCCCTTGCCTTCGGAACAGAAGTGGTGATTCCTTCAGAGATCGCCATCCTCAGCCATCGTACCGAACAGGAGATGACGACCGACAATGATGTGGCCCGACGAATCGACCTAGACATGCTCGAAGAACGACGGCTGTCCTCAGAAATGAAGAACACAATCCACAAAAGGAGAACCGATAAGTTCTTCAACTCAAAGGTCAAAGAAATAAGGTTTCAAGTAGGCGATCTCGTCCTTAAGAAGATCCAAACCCACACAGGCGTTTTTGGTCCGAACTGGGAGGGACCTTTCAGAGTATCCAGATGGCTAACTAGGGCTGGGCACTTGAACCCGAAATCCCGATCCCGTCCCGATCCCGTCCCGAAAACTAGCGGGACGGGACGAGATAGTTTATTAAAATGGCAATCTCATCCCGTCCCGTCCCGCTCTGTTACTATTCAAATGGGACGAGATGGGATCGGGACCGTCCCGATCAATCCCGTTCCGTCCCGTAATATTTAATATAATCAATTTTTTATATATCTTTTAAACATGTAAACCCTAAATTGATGTATGATGTATGAAACATCAAAGTTTGATTTTAAATTTCGATTTTAAGTTGAAGTTTTCGCACTTTCAATTTGAATTTTATCTTCACGTGTTGATTTAGATGTAATATGCACAATGCATTTGGATTATTGATCTATTGTCCTTTGTGTGTGTTTACGTTACTATATATTTTGTTGTGTGTGTTTTAAGAATCTAATGGATATTGAGAGTCACTTATATTTGGAATGACTAATTTGGATTTTTTTAATTTCTACCTCATTCATTTGATAATTCTAAAATTTATAGTTGTCTCATTCGTTTTCACAATTTCGTCAAGGTCAATAAATGTGCGGGATATCCCGTCCGTCCGATCCGACCGAACCCGAGCGGGATCGGGGCGTGCGAGATAATTTCAAAATACGCAATCCGTCCGTCCGTCCATTAATTTATTTTCGGGGCGGGACGGGATCGCCAATCGACCCATCCGTCCCATGCCCACCCCTATGGCTAACTAAAGGAGCCTCTGGCTGGAACATCTGACGGTACTCGGACCAATATCCACTGAACGCCGTGCATCTGAAAAAATACTATCAGTGATAAATTTGTATTCGATTTCAATGATGTACAAGGAATATAATGAGATTTTTTCCTATCCCATCTATTATGGCGATCGCCCCACCAGGCATATCGCATACGATCGCTGATCACGACGATCCTAGGAAAAATTAATGCAGCCATGGTCCTGGAGGTCGATGGAACCGATAGTTTCGCCCATGCAAGGTTCCTTTGGGCTGAGATCGCCCGCCCTTCGTTTAAATACGAGGCCGGCATAGCCGAAGGACCCTCCAAAATAATCAGTAGGCACGATCGCACGTCCTCAAGGTACATCATCTAACATGGTGAACCCGAACAATGCGACGTGCCGTTACCCCCGTCTCAACGTACACCGTCGAGGATCGCCATCTTCATGGCGGGCCGAGGTGGAAGCAGAGCTGACGAGCCGCGGACGTGGTGTCGAATAAGCCGACAACACTCCGCGCAAGGACTCCTCCAGACCGAGATCACCCGCCTTTCGTTTTAACACAAGGCATGCGTAGCCGAACGGAGGACCCTCACAAAAAGTGAGTCGCGGGATACACAATATCCCCCGCACACGAAGACACGATTGGGGAGATCGGTCCATCGAACACCCCAACCACACATAACTCTTCAGAATCGGCAAAATGAAGATAGCTCGCCAGACAGACTAGTCTTTGTTTCCTTAGTTACAATAAGTGAACAAAAACAAGGGGGCAGGGATAGGTCGAGCTAATCTCAAACACGATCGAATGAAGAGGAAACATGCAGGGCGATCGGAGTCGTCCGACTAAAATTACAAGTAAGAATTCCGATTCAAAACATGTCAACACTTTCAACACTCAGACGATCGCCGGACGAACAAAAAGCCGAAGGCAAATATACACGTACTCGTAAAAAATTGCACGCAAACAATCAAAGGCGATCGCATGTAACACATTACGCAGTATGAAAAAAGGAGTATTTTATTCATAACAAAAACTTCATACATTTCGAGGCCCGAAGGCATTACAACAAAAATACAGGTTACGGAGGAAAAACAAAAATGCCTCTCAAGGTCCCGCCTGCTGGTCGTCACCCTCGGGTTGCGGATCGGCTTGGGCTCCCCCGTCGGCCTCGGGATGAATGAGTTTACCAGTGTACCAACTCAAATCGATCCCGAAGTCGGCAAAGTCAAGGATCGGCAAGGAGAATTCTGGATGCAGAGGATGTTCGAGGGCATAGGATTTGAAGTTCTCCATCAAGGGACCGATCTCGATCCCTGCCTTCTTAGCGGCTCGAACAGCATCAGCAAAGGCCAACTGATAAGCGAATTCACCGACGAGCGCGACGTTTAGGTAGGGATCGACCTGGATCGCCTTCAGCTGCCCCTTCAAATCCACGGCCGTCTTCTCGACCTCCGCCAGTTCGGCCGCCTTGGCAACATTCTCGCCCCTGGCCTTCTCCAGCTCTCTCTTCGCCGCCTCCAACTCACCGCTGAGCCGATCCACCGCAGCCTTGGCCCGGTCGCCTCCTCTGCGAAGCCTCAAGCTTCGGCGAGTTTCCTTCTCCTTATTACAGATCGATCGGCGGCCTCCTTGGGCGGCTCGGCTCCTGCTTCAATCGATCCACGTCACCGCTTGCCCGTTTGGCCGTCTCCTCATACTCCTTCTCCATAGACCGGATCCGGTTGGCATCCTCAATATTTACATTAAGGCGGTCTCAAGTTCGCGATGGAGATGAGCAGTGGAGGGTCGCCCCTCAAAATCCCGAGCAGCCTGGACGGCCATCGTCGCCGTCTGAAGAGCCAGGGCAACGGTCGCCTGCATGGCGTCTCCAGATCGCCGACGAGCGATCGCATCAAGGTCGGTCGTCCAAGCCTTGGGTAAAGAAGTGATAGCCTGGCGAACATAAGCAGGGACTTCGAGAGAAGTTTGCGGAGCCTTGCTCGACAGGAAGTCCAGCACCATGGGGGCGACGTCCGGGTCGGCGAGACGAACCCTGCAGCGCAAACCAAGGAAATCAAGGAGTTAGCACATACCATGCTCAGAATGCCTAACTCAGAAAATTTTTGACCCACTCTTACCTATTGACCAGCTCAGGATCGCGTCCGAAAAAAGGCTTGCCCCGGGATGTTTCCGCATCGGCGATCACCACCTTCTTCGCCGAGCTGACAGATGACCGGGGGCCGGAGACCGTGGGCTTGGGGCCAGATCGCTCCATCATCGGGATGGCATAGATAGGAGCCGCAGCGACCGGAGGCTCAAGAATCGATACGTCCGCCTCAGAGATCGACGGGGACTCCTCCGACCTCCGCCTCTTGCGGCGCTTGAGCTGTTCCTCTCCCTCGACCACCGGTTTGGCGACTGGCGCCTCAGCGGGTCTCGTCACCGGGGCAGGGTGAGACGTCGTCGCAGGAATGCGACCAGTCCGCTTGCCCAAGTGAAGGCGACCGATGAGTCCCGGGTTTGACATGGCGATCTCTGCAGTCGGTTCGGTAATTCGGGGAAAATAAACCTCTGTCGGAAGAGAGATACAAACAAGTTAGACAAAACAAAACGACCTCATGGAGACGATCGACAAAAAAGGAAGCACCACTTAAGCTCATACCTGGAACTTTCAAGTGACGGGGGTAGCAAAACAATCGAGCCCCCAACCGATGAGCTTCGGTACCAAGAGAACGAACGTCGATAAAGAAGTCCGGCAAAGCGCGGATCCGCTCCCAAACGATCAAGAAATCGAATGGAAGGTCGACGATCGCTGGAACAAGAGGTCCTGCAAAAAGAAAATGAAATTAGATCAGTCCAAGACAAGCTCAATCAAGGGGAGAGTTAAAATCCTTACTCGGATTCCTCTCCCGGAAAGTGGTGGGGATTTCCAACTCCTCATTCGGCCTGTCGCTCGATGCCGATCGCCATGCCCCGCCGACCCAAAACCATTTAGCCAGGTCGCCCCTGGTCTTACTCGGCACACCAAGGACCACTCTCCCGAGTCGGCCTTGGATATGATGGCCGCCGATTGACCCCTTCTGCACGGCCAATTTAAACAAATAATTCATCTCCATCGCAGTGAGGAGGCAGAACAACCGATGACCGCCAAACAGGGTCAACGTGCAGATGATCTGCAGCCAAGCATTCGGCGTCAATTGAAGAGGCGCCAAATTCCAGGCGATCAGCAAGTAGGAGACGGCGAATGGCAACGGGAATCGCAGACCCGCCTCCATAATCATCTCGTTGACGGCAACCATATCCTCGGGCGGTTGGTCGGCGCGCTCATTCTCCGAGGGCACGTAAAGGGAAACGTCAGAAGGGATGTGATATTTGGCCCTCCAACGGCTCAGGTCTTTCTTGTTCGCCGTACTCCGGATCTTTCCGAGAGTCCACGGAGACGGGACGGCGGCCCGAAAGACCGTCCGATTCACATGTTCGTAAGGGTGAGCGGCGGTGTAGGCTTCGAAATCGAATTCCGGACAGGGTCCGGCGATCGCTTCCATCATCTGAGCAAAAGCCATTTAGGCGGGGCCGAATCTACTCTCTCGTTCCCAGGCCTCCCGCACCAAATCATCCTCCTCCGCCGGCGAGCCCCCCTGCTCCGCCGTCGCCGCCGTCCTCGCCACTTCGGCTTCGTTGAAAAGCTCTTCAAGTTCCGCGGGTGCAATCCCCGCTCGAATAGCTTCGGCGGCCGTCTCCATATCCACTCTAATGGGAACCTCCTCCCGTTCAGGCGACGCGGCGGCGGCGGAAGAACTTCCGGTCTCGAATGCTTTTGATCCTCCCGACATATTAGAAAGTAAAGAGAGGGAAAAGGTTAATTTGTTTTTACCTAGAAAAAAGAAGGAGATCGGCAAAAAAAGCTCCAGAAATTTCTGCAGAATTTCGGCTATGGATACCAAGGACGCGTAAAAAATGAAAGAGAAGAAGCCCTGCCCTTTTTATAGATGGAGACGAGGGCCTATATGCAAATAGGAGAAACCTCAAGGGCTGTATCGCAACCATCACGTGGGAACGCATTAAAAAATGTCCTCGGATCCCGCGTATGCGTCTTTTCGAGGGCACGCCAGCCGACAAGTCTGACAAACCGTCGGGCTTCCCCAACAGCGGCGCGACGCGTGTGTTGTTGCCCAAAATATTTATCCGAAGATCAATACTGCTGGAAGACGGGCAACAAACAACAATTGCGGGAGCACTTCCGAGAGTAGATAAATAATACAAGATTTGCCGGGTTTGTTAGGCCCGGGCTTGAATGCTCTCGCGAGATGTTATTAATACAAATATTCGTGGATACAAGTATTAATGAGAGAAATCTAAATACAATGAGTGTAAAAAGACTCTGTTAATCCGGCTCTTGAGCGAAGCTTGGTGTTCTTCGTCCCCGCCGATAATCTGCTGGATGAGATAGGCCGGGAGAAGTAAGACCGAATGATAGCTGTTGCCAAGAGTTGGAGATTAGCCAAGTGCTGTATATTGTTTCTGTATTGTATGCTCAAATCCTGATATTGCAGAAGAAGTGGCCAAGTGCAGGGAGCTTTGTTTATATAGGGACAGCCGGGTCCTGTCCTTTGGTGGCCGATCGCCTGTCGGCCATTATAATAATGTGCCGATCGCCTGCCGGCCAATATAATAATGTGCCGATCTCACGGGTCGGGCTAAAGTCCAAGGAAGATCTTGGCCGGGCTAAAGTCAATGCAGGATCGGCGCCACTGGCGGTCCAATTAGGAGCCATCACGTGTCCGAATCGATCGACATGTGGCCCTACTGACAAGCTTTCGGCGGCTTGTCGGCTGGTGGAGAGATTCTGCCAGGTTGTGGTCAATGGCCCGAGATTCGCGGATCTTGTCTCGGCCCTTGCACGTGGAGTCTGTCTTAAGGTTCGGCCTTCGCCGACTGGATGGCCATCGGTGCGGATCGACATGAGGCGGTCGTCTCTAGTTGATCATCCGAGGTCGCCATCGGCCAGGTGTTGAGGGTCGGCAATGGTCGATCGCCAAGGGTCGGTCGGCAGATGCCGAGAGAGGGTTGCCCGATTGTTGATCGCCAGGAGTCGGTCGCCGAGTACCGAGAGGCGATCGTCTTGATGTCGATCGCTCGGCACCGGGATTCGTCCTGGGACCTTCGGTTGGCCAGTCTAGCATGTCCGCTGGGTTAAGGCTCGGTCGCCTGGTCGCTGATCGGCAGATCTGCCTTGGCCGCTCGGCAGTAAGTCGGTCGCCCGTCCTCCTAGGAGATCGCCGGTCGGAAGGTGTTAATTCTTGACACAACAATTGCCCCCCAGCTTGCTCCTATGTTGAAGACATGGGGCGAGGTGGTTCTTGCTGGCGATCGTGTCTGGATGAGGACGGGCGATCTGAGCTGACTTAGGACTCGGACTTGGGCTATCATGGTCGATTGGCTAGCTATCTTTTGGTCTTGTACCTGCAAAAACAACATTGGCCGATCCCCCATGGAAACTTGGTGGTTTCGCTTGTTTGAGGAATCGTGCACAGTCGCGGAGATCGATGGACCGACTCCATGACCGTGTCTTGGTGCACGAAGACATTGAGTGTCTCATGACTCACTTTATTATGAGGGTCCTCTGTTAGGCTGCGCCTCGCCTCGTATTTAAACGAAGGGCGTGCGGTCTCGGTCTAGAGGAGTCCTTGCGCGGGGCAGCGTCGGATGAATCAACTCCACGCCCGCGGCTTGTTGGCTCTGCTTCCACCTCGGCCAGCCATGGAGATGGCCGACCTCGACGGTGTACGTTGAGACGGGGTTGTGGCATGTGTCCACTGATTAATGTTGGAGAGCCCTCAGACTACGCCGGCCTCGTATTTAAACGAAGGGCGGGCGATCTCGGCCGAAAGGGACCTTGCATGGCCGAAGCAGCCGGTTCCATCGACTGCCAGGACCATGGCTTTATGATGCGCGGTGGAGGCGATCTTATGCCTTAGTCCGTCATGTTATATGCTGGACTGTAGATGGCGATCGTGTCCACCGGGTTGCTGATGATGTAGCGATCTGGCCGGAAGACTGGCGATCGTCGCTCGGCAGCCGATCGCTTTATTCGTAGGTCGATACTGGCGATCGGGCGGCAGCTAGTCCCTCATTTAAAATGGACTGTAGGCGGGGATCGAGTCCTCCGGCTCTGCTGGGTAGTAGCGATCGGGCTGGGAGACTGGAGGTCGTCGTACGGGCGCCGATCGATCTACTCCTAGGCTAAGAAGAAGCCTTTGCCTGGACAGGAAATCTGCGGCTCTAGCCCGGAAGGCTGCGTAGGTCGTCGGCAGGGTCTTCGTGAGATGCCTGAACATAGGCGAGAAGCCCTGAAAACCTCCTAGGACCGCGTAGAGGGCGGTCTCATCGCTTACGGGCTCGCCGTTGAGGATGATCACGTCTACCCGGTCGATGTAGTCCGAGTCGGACTCTTCTTCTCCCTGCCTGATTTGCATCATGCGATGGCGACCTTCTGGCCGGGCGACCCTGGTGGCGAAGTGTTCCATGAAGACGTGCGCCAGCTCGTTAAAGGAGCCAATGGACCGAGGTGGCAGTGAGGTGTACCACCGGTGGGCGAGGTCGTCCAGTGTCAGAGGGAACATTCGGCACCTGGTCGCGTCCGATGCCCCACACCCGGTCATGTAGATGTTGAACTTGTGCAGGTGTGTTTGGGGGTCCGATCGCCCCAGGTACACGGGTGTCTGAGGAGGAACGATCTTGTGCTGCACGGGGGCGAGCTCGATGTCGATCGCGATCGGCTCGCTCGGCTCGGCGATCGTATTCATGGCGCCTGCCCCGGATTGCAGGAGCGCCTTCACGTCGTCGATCTGACGTTGCATTGCGGCAATCGCCGCGGCTCGGCTGCTTGCGGATCGGCTTTGGGAGCGGGGGCCGAGGCGATCGTGTACCGACCTCCGGACCCCGCTGCTTCCGACCTCGGGAATTTGGCGAGCGGGAGCCAGGCGGCTGGATCGCCTTGTGGGAGGCGGGTAGGCCGAGCTCCTGGTGACGGACTCAAACTCCGTCGTCTCGTAGCTGGGGCCGGACTGCCCCGGTCGCCAGGTCGGGTCACTGCCCAGGCAATCGAAGACAGACGTGCCCCGGCTGCCGAGCGCCTCTTCTTGCGGGCGAGAGCCTCCTGGCGCTCGCTCGGCCAGTAATGCCTTGAGCTTCCGCTTGGACTTCCGGCGGGAGACCGAGGGAGTGATAGCAGGAGGCGCGTCGAGAGCACTCCGTCGTTCCTGAAGGGCGGCTATGGCCTCTTCGATCTGTTCATTGGTTGGCGATCGAGCGAGAGGCTCGGGCCGCCGTCCCGGGACGGATCGAGCGTCTCGATCGCGGCGGCCGCCTTCCACCATCGGGCCGCGCTCGGGACCAGGGACGGAACAGTCCGCCGGTGGCCGGCGGCTTTCTTCGACGCGAGGCTAAGACATGATTTCTGAAGGATTTCTTTGAAGTGCAGTGAGTGTCACTTCAAGTATCTGCCCCGAGAACAGTGAGTGTTCTTCGGGACGGTAGGTGTAAAAATTTGAGGGTTGGATGCCCTCCTTCTAGCGCCAATTGTTGTTGCCCAAAAAATTTATCCGAAGATCAATACTGCTGGAAGACGGGCAACAAACAACAATTGCGGGAGCACTTCCGAGAGTAGATAAATAATACAAGATTTGCCGGGTTTGTTAGGCCCGGGCTTGAATGCTCTCGCGAGATGTTATTAATACAAATATTCGTGGATACAAGTATTAATGAGAGAAATCTAAATACAATGAGTGTAAAAAGACTCTGTTAATCCGGCTCTTGAGCGAAGCTTGGTGTTCTTCGTCCCCGCCGATAATCTCTTTGGATGAGATAAAGCCGAGAAGTAAGACCGAATGATAGCTGTTGCCAAGAGTTGGAGATTAGCCAAGTGCTGTATATTGTTTCTGTATTGTATGCTCAAATCCTGATATTGCAGAAGAAGTGGCCAAGTGCAGGGAGCTTTGTTTATATAGGGACAGCCGGGTCCTGTCCTTTGGTGG
Source organism: Orobanche coerulescens (assembly GCA_033398695.1). Lineage (NCBI taxonomy): Eukaryota > Viridiplantae > Streptophyta > Magnoliopsida > Lamiales > Orobanchaceae > Orobanche > Orobanche coerulescens. The sequence continues at coordinate 19,115,229 of CM065812.1, forward strand.
CCGATCGCCTGTCGGCCATTATAATAATGTGCCGATCGCCTGCCGGCCAATATAATAATGTGCCGATCTCCTGGGCTGTCGGGCTAAAGTCCAAGGAAGATGCTGGCTGTCGGGCTAAAGTCCAATGCAGTGACTGGCGCCAGCTGGGCGGTCCAATTAGGAGCCATCACGTGTCCGGAATCAGTCAACATGTGGCCCTACTGACAAGCTTTCGGCGGCTTGTCGGCTGGTGGAGAGATTCTGCCAGGTTGTGGTCAATGGCCCGAGATTCGCGGATCTTGTCTCGGCCCTTGCACGTGGAGTCTGTCTTAAGGTTCGGCGTTCGCCGACTGGATGGCCATCGGTGCGGATCGACATGAGGCGGTCGTCTCTAGTTGATCATCCGAGGTCGCCATCGTCCAGGTGTTGAGGGTCGGCAATGGTCGATCGCCAAGGGTCGGTCGGCAGATGCCGAGAGAGGGTTGCCCGATTGTTGATCGCCAGGAGTCGGTCGCCGAGTACCGAGAGGCGATCGTCTTGATGTCGATCGCTCGGCACCGGGATTCGTCCTGGGACCTTCGGTTGGCCAGTCTAGCATGTCCGCTGGGTTAAGGCTCAGTCGCCTGGTCGCTGATCGGCAGATCTGCCTTGGCCGCTCGGCAGTAAGTCGGTCGCCCGTCCTCCTAGGCGATCGCCGGTCGGAAGGTGTTAATTCTTGACACAACAGCGTGTCCCTGCCACTTTAAAAAGCCCGCCTTCTTTTCCCGCTGCTCCCGACGTAAAAGAGGGTCGTCCATATTTGAATTCAGATCGGCTGATCGTTTAAACATTGACGATCGGCCACAGTGCCACCTCACCCCGTGTTTTCAACATCGAGGCGAGCTGGGGGGCAATTGTTGTGCGGCGATTAATACGCCTCGATAGGCGATCGGCATCACGACCAGAGAAGCCAACCATGAAAAACATGCTCTGGACAAAACGCCTAGAGTTCGGCACAGTATGGCGATCGTCCTTTGGTACCCAGCGATCGTCTTTTGATATCTGACGATCGTCTTTAATGAGCGGACCAGAGGCGATCATCTCATACCACGTGTGGATCCGGCATCCGTCAAAGTCATCGAAGACCGAATCTTGGACGGTGGCCCACATGCGGATCTTCAAAGATATCGACAGATAGGACCTTTGACCTCAGCCTGTCACCTACCACACCTACCGCACCTACCGACAAAGCCGCCGAAAGGTACAAAGTGGGTCCTCCCCTGACGGCTGCCCAGGACGCGTGTTGGCCTCTCATTGGCTCACACAGTTGACTCCAGCAGCAGCCCCTGACTTTAAGGGAACAGCCCCATGTGACGGGAACTTTAAGGGAGCAGCCCCATGTGACGGGACGATCGGCCACCTTATTATAATATAAAAAACGGCGGTCGCCGGCGATCGCCTGAGGGATCCCAACTACCTTGTCCCCTATAAATAGAGAACTCACCGTAGCAGCAAAGGGACGCGATTTTTACTACGGATTAAGTGCAAAATACATATCAAAGAGAGAAACAAAAGCTCTTTTGGTAAACACTAACACATTCCTAGTAATATTCATACACATTCATCATATATCCCAAGCAAGAACTCACAGATCTATCTATCTGGTTCTTCCGGAAATCTACGCGCTCTAAAGCCTAGATAACTAGAAATCTTTACACCCCTTGTATTAGATTCTAACATTAATATTTGTACTCGACAGTATATTTATTAATAACATCTCGCGAGAGCATTCAAGCCCGGGATTAACAACCCTGACAAATCTTGTGTTATCTATTTTCTCACGGAAGTGTTCTCGCATTTGTTTGTTACTCGATCATTCCAGCAATATTATCTCCGGATAATATTTTGGGTAACAACAGCACGTTAATCACTTAACATAGCGTGCGCTAAGTTGCTCCCGTTAGCGCGCGCTAGACAGTAAGCTTAGCGTGCGCTAATGCTGTACAAATGCATGTTTTCAGATACCGATCAACATATGGTGATTATCAAGAACACTAAGTGATTCTAAACCATGTTCATAGCTATCAAAACAACGAAATCCGATATCCTTTAACATATAAGTAATCATCCAACCCTTGATCCAATTCTTATATCCATATATCATCTTTCTCAATATCAATCTCATGAAACATTAAGTATGTAACAACACTTCCATAATCTATCATTACAGGGAGTAATTATCAACAATGACATCAACATCTGCAAAGGAGAAGAAGGATTAACCAACTTATCTCACGAAAACGAACTACACGATTCAAATCACACGAATCATATTAATATCATCATACTCCGGTAATCCATCTCATAATCATGCTTGTCAACTTGTTTATATGATAATCATTAACTCAAGAACATCAATCTTTATTCCAAAATGAAATCCAAAGGTGAAGAGTGATTACCTTGTATAGACGAACCATGAAGGAGAACAGTCAACTTCAATCCAAGAATCATCAATAACTTTAAGAACAAGACTTTAATCCATGTTCCTCAGCTTAATCTTGTTAAAGATCATCATCTCTCAGTGTTTGGAATCTCAAACTTCTCTCTAAAAACTCTCTCTCAAAATAAAGGAAGGAATGGCCGAATGAACATAATTCACATCTGCAATCATATATATACTGATTGTTATTAGCGTGCGCTACTTTTCCTTAGTAGTGTACGCTATCGTGGTCCATAGGCGACTGTTTTGCTTCGCACATCAGCTTACGTACATAATGCCCATGCAATAACGTACGTAAATTACACTGTCTAGCGCACACAATTTCTTAGACCTTAGCGTGCGCTAATCGTAGTTGACTTGCTACAGTCTGCACCTACCCCCGTGTCCCCACATGCCGAAAGCACTGACGAGGATAAGATTCCTTTTTGTCCGATCTGCAATTAGCGTGCGCTAGTCCTTAGGTTTTAGCGTGCATTAGTACTACATTACAACATCCGTTGACTCGTCGACACATGTGCCGAAAGTGACCGGGTCCACATATAGATCCTTCTGATCTGGTCTGTACTAGCGTGCGCTATCCATTACCATTAGCGTACGCTAAACCTGCACGATAGCGTGTGCTAGGCATGTATATTAGCGTGCGCTAATAATGCTACACTTAGCTATTTTTAGCTACTCTTGTCCAACGTCTCAACATGCAAAATACGAACATACGGCATACTGAATACATATACATCTTCCAACAATATTCTCGTACGATAAGCCCGACACGCAATGTTTTCTAATACAACTGTCAACCAAGTGCGGTAATAATACTAATACAGATGTCTTAGTCCTTCATTTATTTTATCCGTACTGTACAGATTCCACGATGTACAACATAACTCGGATAAAATAATATTAGACAACCGTAGTAGAAATTCTGGATATTACATACTACACCACTTAAAATAAGTTTCGTCCTCGAAACTTGTAATCCGTCATAGAAAAACGAACAAACCGTTCAGCCAAAATATTCCGAGACCATCACAACAACAATCAATCGTCATCATTAACGAATAGCCAAACAGCACACTTACATATGCGCCAAGTCGACGATCTCCTAAGATACTAGCAAGTGACTTCACTGTAAAGCCTCGATACGCTTATAATCACAATTTCATGGGTCTTAACAAAATATATCCTCTTCGGATGAAATAATCTATCCGTGCTAAATCTCGTCTGCCTGATTATACAATCAAGTCCAAACCCTGCTAAAAGTCAATAATCCACGATACATCTGTGAAACAACTGCCCAAATCAACAACACAAATATCGAAACATCGGCACAAAATTCGAACGCTCATATGATCATTAACAATAATCAACCAACAAATTAACCGAGTATATCATCGACATGATAAACTTCAATGCAACCAATCCAAAGGTCAAAACGCAGCCGAGAATATCGTCAACATGATAAACTCCAATATAACCAACGAACGATCAACGATAATCGAGAATACCTTCACACGGTAAGCTCCAACACGATCAACATAGAACCACAGAAACCGATATATGAACGAATAAAGTTCTCAAAACGACACACCAATCACATACAGTGGATCTCAATAAACATACCCGACTGGTGAACATATCCCTCGGCATACGAACAACCAATCACAAACCGACGAACATATCCAATCATACATGGAGTGGGAACGACCACTCAATATCCAAAACAACCAGCATGGGGTTACCATCCCCAAATCAACACTTATAAAGAAATCATTCAAAAGTCACTATGGTAGAGTCGCGCTACTACCATACCAATGGAATCACATAGTACATATGTCCCGTCATAAAATCTAAAGTTCCAAAATCATATCCTGTACCCGAATCTACAATATGCAGCATATTCCTCTTATCTGATCAATCAATCGATCATCCCTGGATAACCAAATTACCATACTAAAGTTCGGATCTCTTTTCCTCGTACCGTTAGAGTGTTATCCAGTTTGTGAGTCTTACTCAGAACTTCACCATGATATGCACTATGCATTAAATGCGTATGTATATCAATTTCATTTTTAAAACCAGTTTGAAATCATATAGTCTTGTCAAAAGACAAATTTTCGAAAGTTCTTTCAAGGGTTTTGAAAACTCAAAACATAAATTTTCGTAAGACCACGAAATCAATTTTCGAAAAATTAAATCGGCTCGCTGGTGCCAAGTATTCGATAACAGTTTTCCTTCGAATCCACACGATTTCCAAGTTTTAAAATGAAAACTATGCAAATGATTGACCACATTCATACGTCTGTATACCACTTCGGTTCGTCACCAATTCCACTGACATTTCATCGAAAAACTACACGATATAGTTCAAAAATCTCAATATATAAACTCCAACCAAAAACTCCTTTTCCACATATAACTCGCAACGTTAGTCATTAACCCATCCTGGATCACCTCAAATATGCTATGACAAAACATTGAAACAAATCAACACAGCGAAAGGCTTCCCGAGAAGTTTCATTTGAATAGGTAAACCAAAACCCCGAAAGGCAATAATAAAATAGATAAACGATTGGTAAAGGGTTTTACAAATCTCAGGAGTTTTAAGAAAACAGAAAAGCCTTTTTGAAACATTAGGGTGTCATCACATATCTCGTTCAGCATTATAAGAAGTTTAAAAGATAGAAAACTCTTTTCGGACTCCAAATCCTGAGTTATAAAACTATTTCAAAAATCTATTGGGTCTCGGCCCAAACATCATTCCCCATAAAACATCCATAAAACATTCATTTTGAAAAGTATCATTTTCAAATGCTCGAAAACAGTTCCATATATTTCAAAATGAACTAACATGACTACATGTTCTTCTCAACAATCCACATTTCTTCTCCCGAGTATACAACTCCGTTCCAAAACTTAACCGACATATTGATTTCCCAAAATCCTAACTTCTCAAGATCATCAATCATGTCCCAATTCTGTCACCTCATACTGTAACACATAATATTCTACTGAATCCCAAAGCATATCAACTTAGCTCGGCAATAAATCTCAATGCAATTCAAAAATCTAAAAACTTACCGATCGTGAAGCCGACGATTCCCCGTGATACTGGCACATGTCTTGACTCAAGAAAATAATCCACACAGGTATTTTCAAAACACACATTTTGCAAACTCAGTTCAACTCGAGAACACAACACAACTCTATCTGAAGAAACACGTTAACACCATTTGGAAAAGTTTACAACACCCCAATACTACACTGGTAAATCACATAACGCACAAGCCCGAGTGAACAACAAAAACTCACGGCTCTAATATTTGTCAATCGACAACTCGAATGACATGATAAAAGCACGACCCAACTCGACCCGACTGCCTAGGTTTTCACAACATAAGCTCTGATATCATATTCTGTAACACCCCCAGAGCCGACCGGGAATATTACAACGCCGTGCGCCCCGAGATGGAACCCACAAGGCTGAAGTATATTTTCGCAAACATTTACAAACGCCCAAGAGGCTAACAACGGTACTATATTTTAAAAACATTCGAAGACTTTATAAAACTCGTTTATCAAAACCGTCGTAGAATCTCATTTGAAACCACAAGGCCCAAAATGCCAAAACTCAACAGTTTAAAAACATACGTTAAGCTATCGCTTACACGTACCGACAGAACAAATTTAGAAAATGATTTTCAAAGTAACCTAAGTTACCAGATACCAATAGGCCATTTTAAAAATACTCACGCAACGGATAAAGACAAACAATTAAAATACTCTAGCAGCGGAATACAAGAACTGATCAGGAAACTTAATACACAAATACATTCCCTAGCCAGTATCCTCCGGGAAGCTCATCTTTTCACGACCGCTACAAGCTTGATAATCCAAGAACCTAAAAAGAAAGCTCACGACGGGGTCAGCCATAATATCCAACAATGATAACCATCACATCACGTCAATAATTACATATCAAAGGAAATACTAAGTAAGAATACGACCAATGTAATCTTACCATCGTAACTTTACGAAAATCCACGATTCGTATCCTTAACAACACAATAAGATAATACCGAAATGTCTGTACGGTGTCTCAACAATACCCAATGTTCTCAAAACATTATCATAACTCGCGATACGAAATCTTAACTCTGTCCAACACAATCCGTCAGGTAACATCATCACGTCTCAACACGATAATCGATTTTCCATCAAAGACAACTACCAAAGGAAATACGGAACATACCTCAAGATATGAAATGCCACGACGAAATCACGTCAGTCTAATCCAAGATCAGGTCCACACAACATACGGACATGGTCCTAGCACAAGACCTACAAATGCATACTCATATGACAACGTCAATATGCTCACATCAATAACGACATTGTATACTTATGGCAACCCATAATATACATATGCACAATAACAATCAACACATATGGTAATCCAATGATCCAGCACACACAGCTATAGATCCCCATGATGATCCCGTCGGATCAATGCATGGTGGCATTACCTGTCCAACGATCCAGCGCACACAGCTATAGATATCCCATGTTGATCCCGTCGGACCAACGCATGGTGGACATATCAAAACAATGCACAACTGCACAAAACAACAGTACACAATGCACGACAACAACAATACACAAATGTATGACAACAATGATACACGAATGTATCACAACATGATCGACACAAATGATAAAAATGATTATAGTACTTGCCCCAAGTCCTTCGAGAGCAATCTCGATGTCCAAACCATCACTCCTCAATACTCGACGGTACAAAATACCACGGACGGTAAATAATTCACGTCTTCGTCTATACCACAATGTATCCTCGATATCAAGTATACCAACAATAAATGTAAATCATATACCTTATGATTTAATTCCCAAAACTCGAATACAACCTATAATCCCAAATCTCCTGTGATTAAGATTATAAATTGCTATACGAATTATAAACGAATAAAACTGAAACCATTCATTAAATATTATAAACTGAGCAAGTAATAACTCGCCTCGATACCGATACAACGACAAGGAAGCTGTTACCAAATCTATTGCCGTCATCTACAAGTTCCTCAGTCCCGACCAAAGCAATTCACGAACATCCTCGAACTCGACCGCAACACACGGTTATATTCACTGATCAATATTCTCAACCTAGTAATTCGATAAACAACAAGTTCGATAATAATCAACAATCGATAAAATCAATTCACAAACCCAACGGCTCAACAATATCTCGATTAAACACTAGTCGGATCAATCCAACTCGAACCAGCACGAATTCAGAACCACAACACGAAAATACTGCACTTTCTGCCTTCTTAGCGCACGTTAATCACTTAACGTAGCGTGCACTAAGTTGCTCCCGTTAGCGCGCGCTAGGCAGTAAGCTTAGCGTGCGCTAATGCTTTACAGATGCATGTTTTCAGATACCGATCAACATATGGCGATTATCAAGAACACTAAGTGATTATAAACCATGTTCATAGCTATCAAAACAACGAAATTCGATATCCTTTAATATATAAGTAATCATCCAACCCTTAATCCAATTCTTATATCCATATATCATCTTTCTCAATATCAACCTCATGAAACCTTAAGAATGTAACAACACTTCCATAATCTATCATTACAGGGAGTAATTATCAACAATGACATCAACATCCGCAAAGGAGAAGAAGGATTAACCAACTTATATAACGAAAACGAACTACATGATTCAAAACACACGAATCATATTAATATCATCATACTCCGGTAATCCATCTCATAATCATGCTTGTCAACTTGTTTATATGATAATTATTAACTCAAGAACATCAATCTTCATTCCAAAACGAAATCCAAAGGTGAAGAGTGATTACCTTGTATAGACGAACCATGAAGGAGAACAATCAACTTCATTTCAAGAATCATCAATAACTTTAAGAACAAAACTTTAATCCATTTTCCTCAGCTTAATCTTGTTAAAGATTATCATCTCTCGGTGTTTGGAATCTCAAACTTCTCTCTAAAAACTCTCTCTCAAAATAAAGGAAGGAATGGCCGAATGAACATAATTCACATCTGCAATCATATATATACTGATTGTTATTAGCGTGCGCTACTTTTCCTTAGTAGTGTGCGCTATCGTGGTCCATAGGCGACTGTTTTGCTTCGCACATCAGCTTACGTACATAATGCCCATGCAATAACGTACGTAAATTACACTGTCTAGCGCACGCAATTTCTTAGACCTTAGCATGCGCTAATCGTAGTTGACTTGCTACAGTCTGCACCTACCCCCGTGTCCCCACATGCCGAAAGCACTTACGAGGATAAGATTCCTTTTTGTCCGATCTGCAATTAGCGTGCGCTAGTCCTTAGGTTTTAGCGTGCGTTAGTACTACATTACAACATCCGTTGACTCGTCGGCACATGCGCCGAATGTGACCGGGTCCACACATAGATTCCTTCTGATCTGGTCTGTACTAGCGTCCGCTATCCATTACCATTAGCATGCTCTAAACCTGCACGATAGTGTGCGCTAGGCATGTATATTAGCGTGCGCTAATAATGCTACACTTAGCTATTTTCAGCTACTCTTGTCCAACGTCTCAACATGCAAAATACGAACATACGGCATACTGAATACATATACATCTTACAACAATATTCTCGTACGATAAGCCCGACACGCAATGTTTTCCAATACAACTGTCAACCAAGTGCGGTAATAATACTAATACAGATGTCTTAGTCCTTCATTTATTTTATCCATACTGTACAGATTCCACGTTGTACAACATAACTCGGATAAAATAATATTAAACAACCGTAGTAGAAATTCCGGATATTACACATCAAACCCAGTAGAATTAAAACCTGAACCAATGGCTACTTTTTCTAGTATGTCAGAGTAGTATATTTAGGGAGGGTCGATATGTCCTAGAGTGCATTAGATGCCTTCAGTTGTCGCAAATCTTACCTAGAAACTGTATGGGTTGCAAGGTAAGATTTACTTGCAAGACATATAAGATTTGATGATTTAAACTTAGATAATTCAGCGAGATATAGAAACTGTTAAAGGGCTGAGTTAACTAGAGGTAAACAAGATCTAATAATCAATTAGATGGATTGGTGTTGGACACCACTGTATAAAGTTATTAGACTAGAAAAACCGTTAAAGGATTACCCTCTATTGTTACAAAGAAATCGACAACCACTATAAAGTCGATCAATGTTGACCATCTTAGCGCATGTGACGGAGCTCTACGGGGAGTGCAGCCGAACTACTAGATATGAGATATCAAAGCAGCTTTTCCGGGTTCAGGATAAAGGGGGGATAGAAATATATTCGTGCATATATCATCACCATGTGCGGAACCCCGATAGCACATGTGCGATCATGTACCTAATTAGTCTCATGGAAGTTACCTCCCATGTGCAAAGTCCAATGTGAACTACGACACATGACTATATATGTCCGACTAAAAATCCTACACATTTCCAACTGGCACACCGAATGACTTCAGAATGCCACGATAAAAAAGTGATAACATAATTCAATAAGAACCAATGGTTCCAACGTGGATCAGAACAACTCACCAAAGTGAAACAAAAGTAACATAAAAGACCCGAAACCGCTGAATCAATGTTCCTCAAGAGACAACTACCGACACGATCAACAATATCACCTAAATATGAATCACAATTCATAAAGTATAAAATAATACGTATAATATACAAAGAAAGTCATTATCCTCATAAGCAGAAAAGAATTGACTTGCCTCAATACCAAAGATAGAAATGTCCAACCACGAGCGAGATGTCTTCCATGAATCAATAAATACTCGAACAACCTTGAATGAAATACAATCATCAATATCAATGTTTGAAACATAAATCTCAATGACTATAACAACTTGTTACCCCTCGACAAGTCCACCCAACAACTCCAAACAATCTATACTTATTGGTTACAATGATTAACCAAACTCTTTGTAAACAATATTCAACATTTTACAATAAAAACTCAAGTGATCATTGTGGAATCCTTAATAACGGTTCAAATCCGAATATTACTCATGACATCATCAAAAATTCATATGAAGTTTCACAATCCAAGGTTATAACAACTCAAGGTCGAATTCTTAAAGTTCAAAACTCGTATATATATTTCATATTCATACATGTAAACTCATATATATCATGATTACAACTCCGAGAACATCATATCCTATTCCTAAACAAAATTCAAGTTGATGTACAAAATGACCTATTGAAGAATTAGATGATTTCCAATTATTCATCAATTTCCTATCGCTTCCCAAGCTCAACAATCATACTAGACGGTCAGTTCCACGAACACTCAAATTTATGGATGATAAAACTTTACTCTTGGAACTCTCTCTCGGAGAAATGGAAGGAAGAACGATAAAATAAACAAAAGCTCGATATGCGGCTATATAATCTGTCATGGGTTACAACCGTAAATCCACCATGTAAGGCCGTCACAACCCTCACATACAGCCATAAATCACCACATATGACCGTATCTTGCCCATCTGTCATGTACTCAACTCGAAGATCAACGACTACATAGTCGTATCTCGACATATTATAATTGTAAACCCTCAACATATGGCCATAACTCCTCATGGGTACGCCCATAATACTCATACATCGAATATGCCATAGCCAAGTTCTTCCGACTTACGGCCGAAACCTTCCCACATACGACAATACTTAACAAACAGACGGCCGTATCCGATGTTCGTCGAATGAAATCGTGTCTGTTCCAGACTCTACATACGACCATATCATACTAAACTACGCCCGTAACCTCCCCTGATACAACCGTATTTCCATCATGTACGGCCGTATGGTATTCTCGTCGGAACCAATGTACAAACAACACAATTGTACTAACACAAACATATGACTGTATCTTATGTGTTATAGCCATAAAACTCAGTAGTTAAGACCTTAACGAGCTTGAAATAAAACCACCGAAAAATCTAACTCTCCGGCTACAAAATACGAGCAAACATCAATCCAATACAACATCAAATGTATGGTTCTAAACAAATACATGCAATACAGAAATAAGAAATTACATCTGCATATTATAGTCTCGATCTCGTCGTTTCATTAAATCACATTCATATCATCTAATATAATATGAGTCGACTACGAGTCGGACAAGCCGATTCGTTTTCTTATAGAAATGCGTGAGAATTATTTTTAATTATTAAATAATTAAAAATAAAGATTGATTTTACAAACTAAATAGTTTGATTTTTCTTTACCTAAAAAAATAAAAGAGGAGTTCAAACTATATAATTCTAACAAAACATTCAAAATCAAACATGTTTCTGACACAAAATAAAAATATATAATCAAAGACAAAAATATCATAGTTACAAACTTAAATTACTAAAAAAATCGATCTGACGAGCTAATCACAATTCATGACTCATGGGTGGGGTCAATCGACTTAATGAACCAATCGATTTGATCCCATTTACAAGTCGAGTCGAGCCGAGTGTACGGGATGAGGCGAGTCGCGCCAGCAAGCTTAGTAAATTTTAAACTAAATTTGCCTCGTACTAATATGCCGAGTTGTGTGCAAGTCGAGTCAGTAATAAATCGACTTGTCACAAAGTGTAGTTGAATCGAACTAAATTAAAACCAACAACAAGTCATTAGAGCAGTCCCACCCTCCTAAAAAATTTACTCTAAATTCACTCCTAAACTATCTCCTAAAATATTTCACTTCCCTATTTTATATATGCATCAGTTCTCCTATCTTATAATTATATTTTCAAAATATACATAAAAATAAAAATTTAAGAGAGGAAAGAAAGACGATTTATTGATGGAAAAATAAGAAAGAGAAAAAAATGGGTGTAAAAATAGAGAGTATTAAAATTTTAGATGGTTCCTCCTTAATTTAGGTGATTTGCTGATTGCGATTTCTGATTGAGTTTTTGTTGTTTTAGCTCAAGTTTAGAGATAGGATTAATTATACAGCTCCTGCTATGACTGTGAGTGCTCTTAGGATGGTATTTTAGATGTGAATAGAAGTAATCAACAGCAGAAAAAATACTCCATTCGTCCGTCAAAAACTTGTCCAAGTTTCCTTATTGAGGTGTCCGTCAAAAATTTGGCCCACTAATAAAGGAAAGTTTCTCTCTTATTTTTTTCTTGAGACTTTTTTTCCACTAAAATTACTTTATAATTTGTGAAAACTCAATCAATCCGATTAGGGCAAGTTTTTGGGAGTGCAAGTGAAAGGAATGTATTCTTCGAGAAGATCTCGAACAATCATTGTGACATAGAGAAGCTTGTAGTTGTATGCGAAAATGTTGTTCATTCATGAGGGGGGAGGGAGTGGGGCTCGGGTAGTGAATCGGGTTGAGGTACCCGATCGGCAACACTGCCGCCGCCTAGTCGGGTTCATCAATCGGCTATGATTTTCGGCTTGTGAAGCCGAGTGTTTCAATTGGAGAAAGGTGAGAAACTTTGAAAAAAACAGCCGTTGGGATATATACCCCAACGGCTAGTATGCCTTAAATAAAAAAAAATTCCCTTTAAAACCAAATAACATACACTCATTATTTTCAAATAAAACACACACTAATCTCTCAAAAACAAAAAATAATTACTAAAATGTCTTCCGATTCTTCCGAATTCGAATGCATTATTCCGTCTTCGTCCGACGAGATATCCACGGGTATCTCGTTACAACTTATGCTTCAAGCGGCTCAGTATCTTGAAGACACGGCAAGCTCTAGCCGAACTAGCGTAAATCATCTACGGGAAATAGGTCTTCAAACGTTAGAGAATGATTGGTTCGTTGAAACACCAAAGTACAATGAAGAGTACTTTAAAAAAAAATCGAATGGATAAAAGCATGTTTTTGCAAATAGTGGGTGACATTGAAGCGAGATACCCATATTTTCAAGAAGGCTACGACGCGCGTTCGAAAAAAAGTTTCACGGCGAAACAAAAAATCACTTCGGCCGTTAGGCAACTCGCAACTGGCAATCCCCCCGATGAGTATGATGAATATTTATGAATGGCTGCAAGAACGTCACGTGAAAGTCTTGATTATTTTTGTGAGGCCATCATTGAGTTGTACGGTCGAGAGTACCTACGTAGGCCGACAGCACACGACCTTGCTCGCATTTTCCAGGCCCATGAGGTGAAGCATCACATCCCTGGAATGCTTTGTAGCATCGACTGTACACACGTCAAATGGAAAAATTGTCCTAGACATTTGAGAGGGAAATATACGAGAGGTGACTATGGTGTTCCCACTATTATGCTTGAAGTCACCGCGTCACAAGATATGTGGATTTGGCATGCTTTTTTTGGTCCACTAGGGTCAAACAACGATATCAACGTATTGAATCAGTCTGACTTGTATCTTACAGATCGAAATGGAACGGCGATGAACAGTTCATTCAACGTGAATGGACGCTTTTACAAACGCGACTACTATTTGACAGATGGAATCTATCCTAAGTGGTCCACATTTGTTAAAGCATACCCGTATCCAACAGACCCAAAGGAAAAGAGATTTAAGAAGTTACAAGAGGGGGCGAGAAAGGATGTCGAGCGAGCTTTTGGTGCTCTCAAAGGAAAATGGAAAATTCTCGATCGGCCTCTCCGAGCTATGACCAATGCGAAGATTGCCAATCAGGTTCATGCGTGTGTTATTTTGCACAATATGGTTATAAGACGCGAAGGGAGGGCAATCTCATCGGTTCATATAATGGATGAGCCGGTCCAGCCAGTGTTCGACGATAGTGTGATAGCGGAGTTACTAGACGAAGTTCTCCATGACCGACTTCGATATGATCTCACGGAGCACGTAGCACGTCAATACTTGCCGCATCTCGATGATTAGTGGGTTTTTTATTTTAATCTAGTTATTTTTAAGTATTATGTTATGTTTCTTTTTTTAAGTATTATGTAATGTTTTTTTTAATGAAATATTATGTTTTTATTTTAAATATTGTATGTGATTTTATGTATGAAAAAAAATCGGGTATTAGGTGACCTGTAATATCCGCATTTTTCTTTCCCTTGTATTTTCATTTCCGGTGTATTTTTTCGATTGTAGTAACCCTCGTGTATCTTTCGGTGTATCTTTCCTATCATCTATTGATCTGATTCTCGTTATTGTTGTGCGGAACCACCGTTTCGGGGTTGCCGTGGATCCATTTCGTGTTATTGTTTCCCAAATATTGATTCCTATTGCTTTTATTCTCTTCCCGGATCATTTTTCATCATTTTAGGACCCAAGCGGACTGTACTGTGTGCCGCGGCACACACATTTTTCCAGTTTTAGCCGAGCGGACTGTACTGTGTGCCGCGGCACATGCCGACGGGGCCGCGGCACACCCGTCCGGGCCGCGGCACACTCGTGTGGCATTTTCGGCCAAAACCCGACTGTACCGGGTGCCGCGGCACACGCTGGCCGGGCCGCGGCACACTGCCGAACCCTGGGAGCAGTTTTTGGGCTTGTGCCGCGGCACACTTCGGCTGAGCCGCGGCACACGATGCGGTCAACTGTATAATTTCGTTTTTTTTTTGGGCGAAATCAGCCATTTTCTTCCATTCCTTAACCTGCGCACGAGAGAGAGAGAGGGGGTTGAGGGGAGAACTTCTCATCATTCATCACTTGAGGGTCGATTTTCATCATTTTCATTTGGTTGTGAAGCCCGGATAATCGATCTAACGCGTGTTCTACGGATCATAGTACTTGGATCTTCTAAGGTAATATCTCTTAGAACCCTACTTTTGGATAATTTGGGGGTTTTGGGATTTTCTTCCGATTTGTTCCGTTTTGTTGGTGGATTCATGATGAATACGATTAATGTTGTTAGTATCTTTAGCTTTCCTACGGATTCCTGGATATTTTGTGGGTTTTTACGGAATCGAGAGGGTTTGGTTGTGGTCCGCCCTCGTTGTTATTTTTGGTACGAATATACATGAATCGTAGGCGGGTTTTCGGGTGTATTCCATTTCCGTATTCGTCTAGAGTTGGTTATGATTGTGTTATTCGAATCGTTAGGTTCATTTCCTCCGGTTCCTCGCGGTCGTGTTCGATTCTTCCTTTCCGTTCGTATCACCGTCTATTAATCGAGGCAAGTATCCTTATGAACTTACGATCTTGACATAGTAGTATTGTATGGGAATTGTGTGTGTGTGTATACTCACTACGGGTTAGATCCGACGGGATCTCGGTAGGGCTCCACGAAGCTGTGGAACCTCGAGTTTGCTTTTAACCACTACGGGTTAGATCCGACGGGGTCTCGGTAGGGATCCACGAAGCTGTGGGTCCGCGGTTAATTGTGGTGCATTTTTACAAATGTGATTTGATATTGGCATTTTCGGGAATGAGTGTTTTGAACTATGTTTTCTTGATTGCATGCATTTACTATACGTGTAAGATGTAAGTCGTTCATTTAGTTACTTGTACTAGCGTAATTACTAACCCCTCTGGGGACCCATTTTGGGGAAATTCGTTTTATGAATTTCAGTCGGAGTTCATCGAGGCAATGGTCTTTGGACGATATACGGATGATGGCCGTGCGTGATGATTGTGCACGAGTGGTGTCTTATTGCCTTCTATCTTTTTACCTTTTGTGGTCTTTAAACTAATAGAAGTACTCGAGTACTTAAGAATTTTTACTCGTCGGGATTGTATTGTTGTTTATTATGTTTGTGATGGATTATGGTGTTATGTTTGACCGGTTGAACCGGGTGGATTATTTTGTTGGGCGTCTTTATGACGAGGTATTTTTCTGTTGTTTCTGTGAGTCGATGAGTATGATGCTTGTTCAGCCTGGTGGGGCCCATATAGGGATTCACGGCACTGTAATATACCTCGGATATCCTAGGGGTGTTACAGATAATTGTATCGGAGCGCTAGGTTTATGGATACCTAGGCTTGTCGGTTTATTGGGTCTTGTTGTATTTTGTTTTGCACATCATCATCACGCTGCCATGATTCCGGTACTACCAGTACCCGTAAGTTTCCCTTCCTCGGTTCCTTATACTCTTGTATCGTACCTTTGATTCTCGATTTGTGATTGTTGTTTTCTTGTACTTACCATCGTATGGCTTTTTATTTAACTCCAGTATGGATGCTGGAAGAGGTCGTGGTCGTGGTCGCGGTCGCAGTCGTGGACGCGGCCGGGGACGTGGGGCAACCGGTGGGGCGGCCACATCGCAGTCTTCGGGAGCCGGCAATACCGGCGACCGTCACAGTCATGCTTCTTCTCAGGAGCGCGCCGACCTTGGTATTGCAGCTATTATGCAGCAAATGGTGAATCAAATGGCGGCGATAGCTCAGGCGTTTCAGAACCCGGATCCGGCCCATGCTAATCGGGGCGGAGCAGATCGTTGGCTTCAGGATGTCATCAAGATGCATCCTCCTCAGTTTTCGGGAGCTTCAGACCCGATCGGTTGGGAGGGGTGGATCAAGGAGATATCTAAAGTCTTCACTGCCACCAACTGTCCCGAGGACCGTAAGGTCCCTATTGCCCAGTACTTCCTCACTGGGGATGCTACGGATTGGTGGGAGGCCGTTAGGTCCAAAGACCATGTTGTTTCGTGGACCGAATTCCAAGAACTGATGGAGACTGAATATTGTCCGTGGCCGGTCAGACAGGCTCGAGTACATGCTTTCTATGATGCTCAACCACGGGATATTCCCGTATCTCAGGCTATTGCCGATTTTAACAAGGAGTTGGGTTATGTGAAGACCCAAGTTGTCGAGGAGAGCGACAAAATTTTCCATTTTTCCAGGCGGATGAAATTGTCTATTCGGGACTATATGTCGGGACTCGTCTGTACTACCTTGAAGGATTACCAGAGTAGGGCCCTTGCTCACGATATGTCTGTGACGGCGAGTGAGGCGGCCCGCGAGAGCAAGAAGCAGAAGTCCGCCGGGAATTTTTTGGGCCACAAAGGTGGGGGTCAGCAGAAATTCCAGTCTGCTAACTTTTCCGCTGGTGGTGGCCCAGCTCGATCTGGGTTTCCCGTAGGCTGCGATGCCCCTTCTCGAGAGGTGAAGTGCTTTAATCAGAGCGAGGCCACATCGATCGTATTTGTCCGAACCCTTTGCGACGTGTAATCGGTGTGGCGGTCGGGTCACAAGGCCGCTTCAGGCCGAGAGGGAGAAAATCCTTGGTGCCGGGCTTCCATTCCAGCGCCTAGGGAACCAAGTGTGAATCAAGGATCGTTTGCTCCTCAATCTCCGCCGAGTGCTAGTCGGGAGAGGTCGGGTCAGCCCTCTAAGGGGAGCTTCGGTGTCGGCTCGGCCCACCGCGTGTCTATGAGATGCGGAGAGCCGATGACCCGGATTCTGGTGGCGACAGGTACCGTTCATATTCTTTCTCATCCTGTCAGTGTGCTTTTCGATTCTGGTGCTACGCATTTGTTCATATCTCTGGATTGTATGCGCCGTTTGAGTCTCGACTGTTTGTCGCCTTGTGAGCCCTTCATCGTTAAGCTTCCTAGCGGTGATAGGATCGTTGGTGATCAGGAGGTTCGAGACTGTTCTGTATTTATTTGTGAGAGGGCTTGGCCCTCTAATCTTATTGTTGTGGGTATCGAGGGTGAGGACTTAATTCTCGGGGATGATTGGCTGGAGCGTCATGGTGCAATCATGAACTACCGCACGAGGATCATCACCATATTAGCCGAAGACGGCACCGAGCACTCTTTCGCCGGGCGAAAGAGGGGGAACCCGAAATTCGTTATTAACGCCTTGAAGGCGATGAGACTCCTGCGAAAGGGGTGTACTGGCTATTGGTGCTACGCCTTGAAGGCGGAGAGCGGTGGAGTCGAGCTTTCGTCGATTCCAATCGTTAATGAGTTTCCTGATGTATTTCCTGACGAGTTACCAGGATTGCCACCGGATCGTGAGGTCGAGTTTGCTATAGAGTTAGAGCCGGGCGCAACTCCTATTTCGAATGCGCCCTATCGCATGGAACCTTCAGAGAGTCCGAGTTGAAGAAGCAGTTGAGTGAGCTTCTTGAGTCGGGGTATGTTCGACCGAACGCCTCGTCTTGGGGCGCACCGGTCCTGTTTGTGCGTAAGAAGGACGGTTCACTACGTTTGTGTATCGACTATCGCGAACTAAACAAGGTGACCATAAAAAACAAGTATCCTTTGCCGATAATTGATGACTTGTTCGATCAATTGCAGGGATTTGCGGTATTCTCGAAGATTGATTTGAAATCGGGGTACTACCAGCTCCGGGTGAGAGAGTCCGATGTGACGAAAACAGCCTTTCGGACGAGATACGGACATTATGAGTTCGTAGTTATGCCTTTTGGGTTAACTAATGCGCCGACGGTGTTCATGCAGTTGATGAACAAAGTCTTTATCGAGTATTTGGATAAGTGTGTCGTCGTCTTCATTGACGATATTCTTATTTATTCGAGGAATGAGGAGGAGCATGCCCATCATTTGCGGGTAGTGTTAGACATTTTGAGGACCGAGCAACTCTATGCGAAGTTCTCGAAATGTGAGTTCTGGCTGAAGGAAGTGATATTTTTAGGTCACGTGATTTCAGCCGAGGGGGTTCGTGTGGATCCGCAGAAGATTGAGGCAGTGTTGGGTTGGGCACCGCCCAAAAATGTGAAGGAGGTCCGTAGTTTCTTGGGTTTGGCTGGCTACTATCGTAGGTTCGTCGAGGGTTTCTCGAAACTAGCTCGGCCACTTACGCAGTTGCTCCGTAATCGAGAAGTTAAATGCGGAATGACGAGAGGCGATCGAGTTTTGAGGAACTGAAGAAGCATTTGACTTCCGCCCCAGTTTTGGCGTTGCCATGTGGCAACGAGGGTTTTGCCGTTTATAGCGATGCTTCGGGTCAGGGTCTTGGGTGCGTATTGATGCAGCACGGCAAGACCATTGCCTATGCGTCGAGGCAGTTGAGGCCGTATGAGCTGAACTACCCTACTCATGATTTGGAGTTAGCGGCAGTCATTTTTGCACTCAAGATTTAGCGTCACTATCTTTTCAGCTCTGCATGTCAGATTTTTACCGATCATAAAAGTCTGAAATACATATTTACTCAGCGGGAGTTGAATATGAGGCAGAGGAGGTGGTTAGAGCTGATTAAGGATTATGACCTCGAAATCCTTTATCATCCAGGCAAAGCGAACGTCGTGGCCGACGCCTTGAGTCGGAAACCGGTCGCATTGCGAATGCTTGAGGTCCTTACGTCTCAGTCGGAGCTTCGGCGGGCTGTGATTGAGTTTGATGTTGAGGTTTTGTTGCCTGGGGCTGTCGGGCAACTTTGTGCTTTAGAGGTTTCGTCGTCCTTGATCGATGAAATTAAGCTGAAGCAGTTAGAGGATCCGATGATTACTCAAATCCGAGAGAACGTTCTTAAAGGAAAGTCTCCTGGGTTTGTGATTCACGAGGATGGTGTTTTGAGATTCCAGAGTCGGCTTTGTGTGCCGAACGACCCAGAGACAGAGTATTATGCGTGAGGCCCATGCTACACCTTATTCCGTTCATCCTGGTTCGAGTAAGATGTACAAGGACCTGAGAAGGAATTTCTAGTGGAATGATATGAAGGAGGAGGTCGCGCAGTTTGTAGCGAGATGTTTGACTTGCCAGCAAGTCAAAATCGAGCTTCAGCGGCATTGGGTTTTGCGATCCTTTGCCGTTTGAATGGAAATGGGAAGATATATCGATGGATTTCATTACGAGTTTGCCGAGATCGAGGTCGGGCATGAATATGGTATGGGTGATTGTTGATCGTCTGACCAAGTCGGCACATTTTCTGGGCATCAAGGACACTTGGGGCCCGGAGAAGTTAGCTCGTGTGTTTATCGCGCAGATTGTGAGGCTTCACGGTACTCCGAAGTCTATTGTTTCGGATCGTGATGGCCGTTTTGTATCGCACTTCTGGCAGGCGGTGCATAAGGCGTTGGGTACCCATTTGCGTTTGAGTACCTCTTTTCATCCCCAGTCAGATGGACAGTCGGAACGCACTATCCAGACGTTCGAGGATTTGTTGCGTGCTTGTGCTCTCGATTGGAGCAGTGACTGGGAGGAGCATTTGCCATTGATCGAATTCACGTACAACAACAGTTGGCACGCGTCGATTCGGATGGCACCGTATGAGGCACTTTATGGGCGGCGATGTCGATCACCGATTTGTTGGAATGAGGCATCCGATTTGGTCGGGACCGAGCCAGATGTTTTAGAGATGAGACGGAAGATAGAATTAATTCGAGAACGGATGTTGACTGCCCAGAGTCGACAAAAGTCGTATACCGACGTCCGTCGTCGACCTTTGGAATTCGAGGTGGGAGACCACGTTCTGCTAAAGGTGTCGCCGACGAAGGGAGTTTTTCGTTTCGGGAAGAAAGGGAAGTTGAGTCCGAGATTTATTGGACCCTTTGAGATCCTCGAGCGAGTCGGTGGGTTGGCATACCGTTTGGCGTTACCTCCGGCCTTGAGTCGTGTTCATAGCGTTTTTCATGTTTCCCAGCTGAGGAAATATGTCCCGGATCCTAGTCACGTCATCGATTATGGCGAGATTGATGTCGCTGAAGATATTACTTTTGAGGAGCGTCCTTTGAAGATTTTAGAGCATCGTGAGAAACGACTGAGGCATAAGACCATCCCTTTGGTCAAAGTGCAGTGGTCGAGATACGGTGTCGAGGAGGCAACTTGGCAAACCGAGGATAGCATGCGTGCTAGGTATCCTGAGTTGTTTGTTTCTTAAGTTTCGGGACGAAACTTATTTTTAGAGGGGTAGAATGTAATATCCGCATTTTTCTTTCCCTTGTATTTTCATTTCCGGTGTATTTTTTTCGATTGTAGTAACCCTCGTGTATCTTTCGGTGTATCTTTCCTATCATCTATTGATCTGATTCTCGTTATTGTTGTGCGGAACCGCCGTTTCGGGGTTGTCGTGGATCCATTTCGTGTTATTATTTCCCAAATATTGATTCCTATTGCTTTTATTCTCTTCCCGGATCATTTTTCACCATTTTAGGACCCAAAGGCGTGGCCGCAAGACAGGAGTGTGCGCCGCGGCACACACATTTTTCCAGTTTTGGCCGAGCGGACTGTACTGTGTGCCGCGGCACATGCCGACGGGGCCGCGGCACACTGTCGAGTCAGTGCCGCGGCACACCCGTCCGGGTCGCGGCACATTCGTGTGGCATTTTCGGCCAAAACCCGACTGTACCGGGTGCCGCGGCACACGCTGGCCGGGCCGCGGCACACTGCCGAACTCTGGGATCAGTTTTTAGGCTTGTGCCGCGGCACACTTCGGCTGAGCCGCGGCACACGATGCGGTCAACTATATAATTTCATTTTTTTTTGGGCGAAATCAGCCATTTTCTTCCATTCCTTCACCTGCGCACGAGAGAGAGAGGGTTGAGGGGAGAACTTCTTATCATTCATCACTTGAGGGTCGATTTTCATCATTTTCATTCGGTTGTGAAGCCCGAATAATCGATCTAACGCGTGTTCTACGGATCATAGTACTTGGATCTTCTAAGGTAATATCTCTTAGAACCCTACTTTTGGATAATTTGGGGGTTTTGGGATTTTCTTCCGATTCGTTCCGTTTTGTTGGTGGATTCATGATGAATACGATTAATATTGTTAGTATCTTTAGCTTTCCTACGAATTCATGAATATTTTGTGGGTTTTTACGTAATCGGGAGGGTTTGGTTGTGGTCCGCCCTCGTTGTTATTTTTGGTACGAATATACATGAATCGTAGGCGGGTTTTCGGGTGTATTCCATTTCCGTATTCGTCTAGAGTTGGTTATGATTGTGTTATTCGAATCGTTAGGTTCATTTCCGCCGGTTCCTCGCGGTCGTGTTCGATTCTTCCTTTCCGTTCGTATCACCGTCTATTAACCGAGGCAAGTATCCTTATGAACTTACGATCTTGACATAGTAGTATTGTATGGGAATTGTGTGTGTGTATACTCACTACGGGTTAGATCCGACGGGATCTCGGTAGGGCTCCACGAAGCTGTGGAACTGCGAGTTTGCTTTTAACCACTACGGGTTAGATCCGACGGGGTCTCGGTAGGGATCCACGATGCTGTGGGTCCGCGGTTAATTGTGGTGCATTTTTACAAATGTGATTTGATATTGGCATTTCCGGGAATGAGTGTTTTGAACTATGTTTTCTTGATTGCATGCATTTACTATATGTGTAAGATGTAAGTCGTTCATTTGGTTACTTGTACTAGCGTAATTGCTAACCCCTCTGGGGACCCGTTTTGGGAAAATTCGTTTTATGAATTTGAGTCGGAGTTCATCGAGACGCAATGGTCTTTGGACCAAGATATACGGATGATGGCCGTGCGTGATGATTGTGCACGAGTGGTGTCTTATTGCCTTCTATCTTTTTACCTTTTGTGGTCTTTAAACTAATTGAAGTACTCGAGTACTTAAGAATTTTTACTCGTCGGGATTGTATGGTTGTTTATTATGTTTGTGATGGATTATGGTGTTATGTTTGACCGATTGAACCGGGTGGATTATTTTGTTGGGCGTCTTTATGACGAGGTATTTTTCTGTTGTTTCTGTGAGTCGATGAGTATGATGCTTGTTCAGCCTGGTGGGTCCCATATAGGGATTCACGGCACTGTAATATACCTCGGATATCCTGGGGGTGTTACATGACCACTCCCTCCACTTAGGGTAGTGTTAGGGTAAAATTGGGTAGTTTTGAGTTGGAAGGTTTTTATTGGATAGAGGTGATGTGACACCTAGGGTATTAGGTGACCACTCCCTCCTCCCTGAGGGTATCTACTATCTACAGACTACATGGGGTAGGGCTCAAATCGAAGACCCCCATGTGCGTGCATTGGGCGACCAACCCCCTCTACCTGCTATTAATTGGTTTTCCTTTATTAATTTCAGGAATGTGCATGGTACGGTATGGTACGGTTTTAGGATAAATCGATACCGTATTAAATATATTCGGTTTATTATGATTTAATATCATAAATATACTTTTTTTCTCGGCTTGGTAGTTCGGTATTTCGGTTTGATTTACATTGATGATTTTTCGGTTTTTATAACGTCTTGATAGCATTAATAAGACAAAAATACTCGAATAAATTAATTCAACAAGGTACCATAAATAGCTGATCCAAATTAATAGCTAAACCAAAAAAATCACACTACCCTTAAGACAGTAACTAATTTAATGTTCAAATTTTTATTCAACTATTTTGGAGGATAAAAAGAAAAAATATAAAAAAAAAAGACAAACAAGTGTCTTGAACTTCAATAAATTTGTTATACTTCTATATTCATGTAGTGTATTCAGATATATTATATATGATATATTATCATAAAAATATTTAATATAAATAATGGTGCAGTGCGGGTTTTTTCCTATTTAAGTCAAATACCGCATCATCAAGTTTCTTCGTTTTATAAAAAATAAAAACCATATATGTCGGTTTAAGCGGTTTATCGGTTTTTTCGATACGATTTTTACGGTGCGGTGCGGTTTTTCGGTTTAATCGTTTTTTTTGTACACCCCTAATTAATTTGTCTGTCATTCGGTCGGTCGAATCGATTATTAGTGTTACTACTTTCAAATTAAAACTTTTAGTTTTATATTTATCTTACCATTTATAGTAATTTTTATGAAAACTCATGTCATTTCAATTAGGATTGAGTTTTTGGGAGTACAAGTGAAAGGAGTGTATTCTTCGAGAAGATCTCGCGAACAATCACTTTTGTGACATAGAGAGCGAGAAGCTTGTGTGCGAAAATGTTCTTCTTCACGAGGCTATCTACTATTTACATGGGCAAGGGATTATTTGTGCCAAACTTTCGTATGCCACACGAAATTTTACTATTTTAAAAATACAAGATCTTTATTTTTGTTCTTGGAATAAGAAGTATCAAAATTTTTCAGCTATGAAAATACTAGATTTCTAATTCCGATCTTCTGAATGAATTAATATTGCGAGAGAACATGTACTTTGTTAGGAAATGTTTATAATTACCTACTAATTCTAGTTATTTATACAGTTGAGTATATAGAAATATATATATATATATGTATATATATATATATATTAAAAAATAAAATAAAAACTATGCGGGCGGGACGGGACGGGTATCCACGGGGCAATATTGGCACCCAGACCCGTCCCGCAACGAGGCGACCCATACGTCACGGGTCAGGGCGGGGCAGTGCGGATCGACCCATACGGCACTTGCGCACTTTGGTTGAGTGCATCGCGCTGAACTGCACAGTGTGGTTTCTGCAGTTGGCGTAATTTGCGATCTATTACGTCAGTAGAGGTTTATCCCGTGCGCATTTGAAGAGTAGCGGCTGTGGATTCCCCGTCATCAAAAAAAATATATTTTATAAAAAGGCCGTATATACATAATAATTGTTGTTTATAATACTTTTTTTTTTTTTTTTACTTTGAAACATAGTTTTAAGAAATTATTTGAATCAAGATTGATAAGCACCCTCTCATGTAGATCTACTGATCTATTCTTCTGTCCTATTTGGACCATTAGAGCTTCTCCAATGCAGACTATGCAGTATGATAAGTAGGAGCTCTATCGAATCTATATTTTTATTAGAAAGGAGTCGCAAGCACGTGTTATTTTTTAATTTTTTTGATTTTTTTAAATATAGTGTGTATGTATATATATATATATGTATATATATATATATATATATATATATACTATGCAGTATGATAAGTAGGAGCTCTATCCAATCTATATTTTTATTAGAAAGGGAGTCGCAAGCACGTGTTATTTTTTAATTTTTTTGATTTTTTTAAATATAGTGTATATATATATATTTATTTTATTTTTCATAACAATAAAAAAAGATTTTTTTCACAATTTACCTTCATCTTCCAATAAAAAAATTATTGCTTCAATTTTGTAGCTTTAAATCTAAATATTTATAATTTCTTTGTATCAAGTTTTTTTTTTTTTTGGTAATTTGTATTTTTATTAAAATCACCAACTGGGCACGAACGATCAACACTTACAGCAGCAAAACACAAGAAGCAAAATTCATAAACTAGTTAAACTACCTCAGCATTGCAGCTAATTTCCTATCTTTTTTACATCTCACAAGGATCATCATTTTACACTGTTGTAAAATAGTCTCAGCAGTAGCAAAAGCTCCTTGAAATCTTCTATAATTCCTTTCTTTCTATATGTAATAAACAGCAACAGCTATCATCAACATGTAAAGTGTATGTTTATTTGAATTAACACCACAATACCTCAGCATCAAACTCTTTTCTCTACTCCAGCTTTCTCCACCAACTGGATAATTTTTCCAACTCTTCAATCGAGACCAAACTTCCTCAGCAAATTTGCATTCAAAGAAAAGGTGCTCCGCACAATCCATCCCAGTATCACACAGAATACAATGTTGGTCTACCACTGTAACACCCCCAAATCCCATTGGGTCATTCTGATCATGGGCACTGCAGTGATCCACTGCGCGAACACGACTAAAATACAACAAACTGACCAAAATAGGAAATCACAGACCCTACTATGATGTCCGACATACTATTCCGATATGGAATTTCAACGACAAGGATGGGCCTACATGGCCAAAATAAAATACAACAACATACACGAGCCTTGCTCGGATAATACAAAACGACAACGACTGAACAAAATTGGAGTACTCCAACTGTCTGACCAACATGAACACCAAAATATCTCGGACTAGTATCGCTCGAATGCCTCGCCGCCTCGTCATGCCCCCTCGTATCTCAACTCTCTCTCGCAAGTATCTAAAACATGAAAACATGTTCCGCCACCCGGTCACCATCCGTAATAATGAATATCAAATACATGCACAACATGATATGCATCCAAAGGCGGAATAAACAAGATAACAATGGTAGTACGAGATGCTCACAAACCAAAGTAAGAATCGAGCATTCGTGGAATACTATGCCCATGGCATACGATCAATACCTGCTCAATAGGTTAGAACATAAGTGCCCAACGGCGAATCATCAATATAGAACACAACAATACATTACCCAAAGGTAAATCAAACCAACGCTGAAATAAATAAGGATCACAATGCCCGAAGGCTCCAACGGAAATACCGATACATCACAATGGCCTGAAAGCCCTCAGCCGAAGCTTCCAAAATATCACGATGGCCTGAAAGCCCTCAGCCGAAGCTGCCAAAATATCACGATGGCACAGCAACACCCAAGTCAGAAATCATCACAATACAGATCTCAAAGAAACAAACCTGACTGTCGAACATACCCCTCGGGCGTATAAACGCTCAATCACAAAATGTCGAACTCATCCAATACTATGGACGATCAATCACAAAACGTCGAACTCATCCAATACTATGGACGATCAAAGTTGTGCGGCTCAAAGATGGACATCACAGTACGCCCGATCCGGAAATGTGTCCGTACACATGTCCGCCCCGTATACGGAATCCAGAATATACGTGGGACAATGTACCTAATTAGCCTCACGAAACTACGTCTCGTGTGCACAGTCCAATGCGGAAATAATATCCACGCATGACTATATATGTGCCTGGCTAAAAATCCTACACAATAACCAATCGGAACGCAGATATGATTCCGGATATGTCACGATACAACATGACAACGAAACTCAAAGGATAACACATCCAATACGGATTATACGACTCACCAAGTGAACGATGACACACGAATAATGAAAGATCGACACGACCAACAATATTCAAAACAACCATCCTGGGATCAAAATCCCTGAGGACCGATTAACACGAACAATAATCGCAACACAACGATCCGGGAAATCCTCAACCCTCAACGATCACAAAATTACCGAGTTCACATGAATAATAGTGTGCTGCCTTGAGTCGGCCAACACGACAATAATAATTCAACGGATGGGAACTATCCTCGACAGTCCCAATTCAATACTTCGATTACCATAGAACGGCCAATCGATAACAATTATACAATGGATGGGAATTATCTTTTTGACAACGGATGGGAATTATCTTTGATAATCCCAATTCAATATATCGATTACATTCAGAACGGTTAACCGATAACAATTGTACAACGGATGTCTCGGCACCTTTAATCGGTTACCGATAACGAAGATGATAATCGAATACGTCAATGCCTTCAATCGGCCAAAACGACATCAATAGAAAAACACTGATATCAATAACGACGATTCAACAAAAAATATCTTGATGGAACATCAATCAATAACAACAATCGATACGTCGATGCCGCGAACCGGCTATCAACAACAATATCTCAAAGGAACATCAATCAACAATAACAATCGATATGTCGATACCGCGAACCGGCTATCGACAAATATATTACCAACAAGTATCGCAATGCCTTAAATCGGCCATTTACGAACAACAATAATATTTGGCATAATTTGCCGAAGGGTATTGTATCAAACAATCCCTTGATGTCAACAAAATCATAAAGAGACCAAGTCTCGAAATGATACACACATTCATACACATACATGATAACATTAATCTCATTGACCAGTACAAGTATAAAACTTGCCTCAAACCGAAGGCGAGAAAGTCCTTCCACGATCAACGTCCTACCACGAATCGATCAACGGCGTCCTCCGACAATCACAAGCACTCGAACAACCTTGAATGAAATACAATTCATTCGATAACACGATATCGATCGAAAACAACACAATAGACAATTCCGATTCCAACACGAACACATACTATACTCGTATTTATCCGTATACACACACACACATATATATATATATATATATATATATATATATATATTTACACCACACTTCACAATTTATATATATATATATATGTACAACACACACCACTGCACACTATATATATATATATACATATTACACCACACACACAGTATATATATATAACACAGTACATATATAATACATATATATATATATACTTGTATACACACACAGCCTTATATATACATTATATATATATATATATACACAGAACACACACAAACTCACGAAACACACACACATAAAAACTAACCAGAAGAGTCGATCGTAGGCAACCTCGCCGAATCCGTCGAGAAAACAAAACTCGGCCGCCGGAAAACTAACCCACGGACTCGTCCAACTCCGGCTGCTTCGCCTATGGTGGTTTTCACCACTCCGCCCGCAACTCCTCGCCGGAAATCACAAGCCTCCGTTCCGCCGTTCGTTCGACAAAACCACCTCCGGTCGCCGGAAACAATGGAGAAGCGTCCATGGCCGGAAACCATGAAGAACCGGCGCCTGCTCCGCCTCGACAGAAGAAAGAGAAAAAAAAAATGCCGGCTGGATTCTCCGTTCGAATCAGATGTCGACGAACAGCTCGACCGGATTTTGCAACGCCGTCCGATCTGGAAGTCCCGACCGGCCGCCGCCGAGCTCCGGTCGTCGCCGGAGATGTCAGTCCTCTACTCCGGTCATCAACTCCAGTCCGTCGCCGGGAATGAAGAAGCTGCTGCCCGTCCTTAACTCTACCTCGCCGGAAAAAGAAATGGGAGAGATGGAGGGAAAAGAGAGAGGACGAGAGGGAGAGATGACGGAGAGAGAGAGATGGCAACAGGAAGAAGAAAAAAAAATGAGAGAGGGAGGAGAGAGGAAAGGGTTGATATATGTATATTATATATATATATATACAATCGTGAGACACATAACATGAGGGAGAATCACAAGAGGGAAAAGGTGAGGTAGGAATCACAAGTTGATAACATATATATATATATATATATACATATATATATATATATATATATATATATAAATGATACCCCAAAGATACCCTTGCCCCGAAAGTTGACCACGAGGAAGGTTCCCACCACCTACCACGCATTACGTACGTAACCTCAGGGCGTAATGTACGTAATCGTAACAATTAGCGTACGTAATGCTACACAGGTAGCGTACGCTATGGCTATAAACTTAGCCAAAATTCCAAATTCGTCAAGCAACAACCAAACGACGAAACCAAACCGACGACCAGTATAAATATTTCGATCCCAAAATATTCTAATACAATATACATTGTATCGGTGCAAACAACAACACTTGTACAACTCCAAATGAATACGTACAACTCAACAGTAACACAAAAAAAAAAATACCCCCGGATATTACATACTCCCCCCCTTAAAAAGAGTTTCATCCCCGAAACTCAGGGTGCACAAGTCGGGGCACGGACTATTCATCAGGATAAGAAAACAACATCTCCAGGAATACTCCTCAATACGAGCAATTCCGCCTAAGCAACTGGGCCGACCCCACGGGTCCCCACGTCCTCCCTGCCTGAACAAGGCAAAAAATCAAGTGATAAAGACACTCAACCAAGTGCGAGATTAGCCGAATCATGACTCTCCTGCTAGAGACCAGCCAGGAAGTCGCACCACAAAAGAAAATAACAACGCACGAATAGTCCTCGGGACCATATCAATCGCGCACCCAAGTCCTCACGACTTGGTTTCTCGAATCACAATGAACGATTACCCAGATCATCACAAAAATCTCGGGTATAGGACCAAAAGTAAAGAAAATCACATCAAATGACTCAAGTGTCAAGATTCTCAGATACAATGATTACAAGATAGATCAACCATAAATGGTTCGCAACCACAATACTAAAATACATACCAAGTCAAATATTAATCCGAAAGACAAGGAAAATACAAATCAAGGTTACATCTCAAATGTACCCGAAATCAACATCCTCCAGATCATCGAGCTCCTCGATCTCATCGACTCGAGGAAGACCCAAATCTGAACTCGCTACTTCCCCTAGGGTGTCCATACCTCTGGCTCCCGAAGCCCGATATGACCCCTTGGATGAAGTACGAACCGAAGTAACAAAATCTCTCGAAGCCCGTGAGCTCTCTCTCGAGACCTACTGGCACTAGAACTCCTGTAGTATTCTGAAGGTGTCCCTGCCTCCCACACAGAAAATAAATAATAGCTGGCACCGTACATCGAGTACTCACATGCCCCGCTGAATCACAATTAAAACAAACAACAGTCGAACTCGGCGCCTGAGAAGAAGATGCTTTCCCAGCACGAAGCCGACTAGGAAATGACCTCTTGGACGTCGGAGCTCGATGTCCCTCTGAACGAATCGGCGTCCTAGTCCTCTCACCAGAAGAAACTGAAGGATCCTTCTGAGTAAGCTCCTTGATCGAAAGCTCTGCTCCAAGAGCCTTCTCGATGAATTCGCCAAGTGAACTACAATTGTGATTGAACAACTACATTCTCAACCGCGGGTTCAACCTCTTGATAAAATACTTGATCTTATCCGCCTCGGTACGGATAACAGATGAAGTAAACTGAAGAAGTCCTTGAAACTTCTCAGCAATAACAATAACACCCTCATCCTTGACGGATTCGGGGTTCAAAACCTCCGACAACTTGGCTTCACGAAGTGGAGCCGGATAATACCTCTCTAACATGAGAGTCTTGAACTCGATCCAAACACAATCACGATCGGTGGGTTCTCGAGCACAACTCCGAAAATGATTCGTCAGCCCCCAATTTATTGGTACGAGGTTTCGGGTGTCGGCCCACACTGCGGCCTCTACACCCTCTGTCACGTCCTCTTTCCAGACTGAAAGAATAACGTTCAATCATGACCATAGCTCAACTACGCCTCAACGGCCAGAATGCTAGGTCAACGCAAAACACGAGTATACATACTCAACAAATAAAGGATCACATCGATCGCGCTAATCATAGCCGATACAGAGTTCACACGCTCCAAAGCAAATAATCATAAATCAATCGCACCCGATCGTCACATACAAGGGTCAACTGTTGCGAAATTTCTTACACGCAAGTGCACGTCATCGTTTACATGTAATAAAGTGATAAGTAGAGTATCGTTCCCACGAGGACTGAATCTCTAACTACCATTTTTGTGTGTTCCAATTTTATTTGAACAATCGAATTTGGGTTTTTGCAATTAATAACTAAAAGAATTACTAAAAGACTAGTAGAAAACGATAGCTTGAATAAAATAAATCAAATGATGAATAAGTCTAGGATTCTTAATCCGCCTCAGTTTATCCGAATTTACTCTCGATTATCCGTAATAAATAATTTTCCCAATTTATTGAAGGAGGAGATTGCTAATATATTCTACCGCCTCTCCCGAGGTCAATAGATTTATCTAAAGGCGAATAACGCACTCTATCCCTAGGTGAATTAATTCGTCAATAGGCGAAAAGCTTAAAATCTCCCAAAGGCCACGTAGTTCCTATGAGTATATTCCTATCTCACAGGATAAAACGGTCCTCACCAATAGTTTCTCACCAAATCTCCTCTCCCGACTCGAAGTGAATGATTAAATCAATACAACTATTGGCCAGATAATTGCAAGGATTAAACACAATTGGGAAAACTCAACAAAAAGGTAATTAATTGGATAATCTCAAGCAATTCGTCAAAACAAAGGTTTCATCAAAACCCTAGATTAGGGCTTTAGCCTAACATACTAATAATTGAAAATATAGAATAAATAAATGAAAGCATAAAATTCAAACGCAGATGAAGCTCGGATTCCTCTGTTCTTCAGCTTCCGCCCTCTGCCTTTGAAGTCTTCTGCTTCCCTCTTCTTCTGCCGTCTCCAAGCTTAAGCTCCAAAAGATTCAAGATCCAAAGATATCATTAATTAGGGTCTTAAACCCTATTTATAGCTCAGCATATCCTCCAAATCGTGTCCGTATCCGTCGGTCGAAAACTGGCTTCGAAACGGCCCAAAATCCGCGCGGACATACAAAAACCGCCAAGTGTGCCGCGGCGCACTAAACCTGTGCCGCGCACAGCCTTCACTGATGCCCAGGTGTCCTCAATTTCTTCAGTGCCGCGGCTCACTGGCTATGCCGCGCATGAGTACGATTTACTCGCCTTGGCCGGGTGTCTTCTGTACAAGGCCGCTTCCTTGTGCCGCGGCTCGAGTCCAGATTTGCTGCGCCCGTTTTGCCTCGTTTTAGCTCCCGGACTTCAATTTCCTGTAAATCATACAAAATTAAGGCATTAAAGGCTCATTTAGACAATTTCACTCTCCAAAATACTACAAAATAATGATAAATAAGCGTATAAAAATACGCCTAACAAATGCCCCCAAACTTAAGCCTTTGCTTGTCCTCAAGCAAAAAGAATTAAATTCAATAAAAGAATGTCGTGAATCATCGTGCAACTCATAGTGTTCAACCTAATCAATACTATCCTGTAATTCTCTAAATAATACAAGTGTCATAATAGCAAGTCGCACTTTCGAATAATGATTCCGCAAAGTAATCAAGTTCATCCTAATCACTCGTTCATGAAGAAAATCCACTCAAAGATTAACAAAACGTGAGTCAAATCGACCGCCAATATGAAAGGCTAAAATAAACAAGCTAGTTCGTCTGCTCCACGCCTAGTGGCACAATTTTCACGAGTTTCATAATAAATAAACCTCGGACAGTATCCCCTTATATATATGTTCAAGAATTTGATTCGAGTTGACCACTAGGTTAGGATCTCGGGATGTTTCATCGGGATAATCCTAGGGTAGAACTTCCATTCTCATGTATTGGAAAACCGTTTGACGTAAAAGACACTCATGGGGCACATGGATGCTTCTAGTTACTAAGTTCCCGTCTACAATGGAGAAACAACTCGAATATATAATTTCCGCATGTCCGAATCAAGGTCGCCGTTTACGCGAGAGTAAACAATGGTCACGCGAATACCCCCGGTTACTAGGCTCCCTATCATTGGCACATGTGAAATATCTAAATCACTAGTCTAATCAGGGTCGTCGTTTTACGCGAGAGTAAACAACGGGTCACGCGAATGCCCCCGGTTACTAGACTTCCCTTCATAGAACAACATTATCTCGACTTTTGGGAAAAACTGACCGACTCTAAACTCAATCTAAGTGCCAACACGACTAATGAAACAGTACGACTCACTATCCGAAAAATGTAACCAAACGTATTGACGGTGATTTTAAAACAAGTATGTATCGTCTCTTATCTGCCAAGACCTCTACAATCACGAAAAATGTTGGACCTTAATGAATACTAAGCAGAATAGAAATAACTGACTACAACTCGACTAAAACTCGACCGTTTCTTCAGAGAGAAAAACAGTGTCGTAACATCAGTATCACACAAATAGAAGCACGAAAAATTCACGAATAAAGGAGAATTAAGACAAGCAAGGCTATCCAAACGTATATAAAAAAAAATAACGCAAAGCAATGAAAAGTGCAACGAAATAAAGTATATCAATGAATGTAGCAACTGAAAGTAAATCCCCCCCAAACTTAGGACGTACATTGACCTCAATGGACAAAAAATGATATGCAATAAAAGTAAAAGGTCAAGTACTCCCCTCCAGTCCGCTCAGGAGCTGGTGCCGGCATCATCCGGTGAGCTTGCACGTGTAACACCCCAATTCACAAATGGGACATTACACGCCGTAGAACCCTCTTGAGGTCTACCAGGCTAACACATGACACATAACCACAATGAAAACCCCAAAAGATGCACTCAAAAGTAAATAGGGCCGTGGCCTCGGCCAAAACATTTCAACGGAGTACATAAAACATAATATAAATATCAATTCGTTGCCCACGCACGGGACTTAAACCAAGTTCAAGAATAAACAGTTTAACTCCAATACTCGACATATGCAATGACAAAACATAAAAATAAACAATACAGACTCGAGCCACTATCATCAAGCCATCCCATCCTTCGCGTGCGCGCCCCGTGCCTGCTCCTCAGCTCTCCCGGTACCTGAAATGCATAAGACGCATTTCCCCCATTTAAGGGGTTAGCATTCGAATAGCTAGTGCAAGTACACAATTACACAACATTATATACAAAAATACGGTTTTTCACAATCATCTCAAACATAGGTCTATTGCCACCTATATATTCCGGAATACTACATTGGCAATCACATCGATTTTCAGTCATCACGATATCACAAAATCACAACTGGTATCCCGTGGCCGTACCCCTTAGTATCGACCCCCAGACATCCCGTCGAACACTCCGGTGGGATACCACTCGCGCCGCACTTTAGTATCGACCCCGGACATCCCGTCGAACACTCCGGTGGAAGTTCAATCACACACGCACCCAAGTCCACTTCCGCGGCCGTACCCTTACTATCGACCCCGGACATCCCGTCGGACACTCCGGTGGAAGGACACAACTCACGCACCCAAAAATCACCATTCATCATTCATTTCGAAAATCACAATATACATAACGAAATGTAATACATGTACTTGCCTTGAATGAAACGAAACGAAGGAAACGACGACGGGATAGGTTTCGGTCCGAACAATCCTCCCAAATCCAATCCTAACACAATAATGGTATACACAAGTCTCAATAATGCGGAAAGGTAAGAATTAATCCTAATTCTACCCGTTGGGACAATTCATCGGACACCAAGAGTGCATAAGGAAATGAAATCGGTTAATGGTAAAACAACGGGATTTCATCCCAATCAAAAACAAGAAAACCATGGGTCGCGAGAATACTATCAAAACCTAATAACAACATCGGTTAATTCGAATCAAAACACAAGATCACCACCAAACCCTCCCCAAGAATCATACTAGGGTTAAAGGAATTCTTACCTCTTGAATAATCAAGCACTCAAATCCGAAAACCACGAGTTAGATCCGCAATCCGAGCCACCCGATCGAAAAGAGATGAAGAAATCTACACAAATAAGTGGTGTATGGAGGAACTCTCCCTCTCAAGACTCTCTCTCTCTCGCACGGTTGAAGAAGGGGGAAGGAAATGAGGATTTCGCTGAATAAAACGCTGATATAACGCCGATCGCGCCGTGTGCCGCGGCTCAGATAAACTGTACGGCACGCAGCCAAAATTGTGCCCATGGTGGTGGCCGCTCGTTGTCAGCGGCTCATCCGGTGTGCCGCGGCTCAAACTCGGCATGTGCCGTGGCATCACCGACCGCGCCACGCACGCGGCATGCGATCGATTTGGCCGACAAGTGTCACACGGTGTGCCGCGGCACGGACAAGTGTGCACCGACTGACTTGTGTCTTTGCGGCGCACAATCCTTGTGCCGCGGCACACGGCACAGCTTTGTTTAGGCAACAATCGGGTGATGTGTGTGCCGCGCGCAATACTTGTGCCGCGGCCCACACCCCCCCTCGGGTCCCAAAATGACGAAAAATGATCCGGAAGGAGAATAAAAGCAACAGGGATCGATATTTGGGCAACAATAACACGTAGTGGAAGTACGGAACCCAAAAATGATCTGAGGTACACAACCAAAGTCGAACAAGGGGCAAATTCCCTAAACTTCTAGGAAATTACAAAAACGGCCCAAACATCCGAAAAATCACGACACAACGTCGGATTAACAATCCAAAACTCGCAACATGCTCTACACAAGCATACGAACTCATGGAAGTAAGAAAACGACGAAATCGAACGAGTTTAACGAGAATCGAATACACATGAGACAGAATATAACACGAGATGAAATTACGTAAAAACATTATCAAGACCCGTCTAAACGGAAAACTCCAAGAACAAAATAGGTTCAGAATTACAAAATAGTGCCAGGCGAGTTGTCCGAAACGAATATGCACCAAAAATAGAAATTACCAAGGATAGAAAACGCGGATATTACATTATCTCCGCCTAAAAATAAGTTTCGTCCCGAAACTTACAACACGAATAACTCGGGGTATCTTGACCTCATACTCTCCTATGTTTCCCACGTGGCCTCCTCGGATCCATGCCTCGACCACTGCACTTTGACCAAAGGGATGGTTTTGTGCCTGAGTTGCTTAACCCGACGCTCTAAGATCTGAATCGGCTTCTCCTCGAAGGTAATGTCGGGCCCCAACTCGATCTCTCCAAAATCAATAATATGGCTAGGATCCGGTACGTACCTCCTAAGCTGGGAAACATGGAATACGTTATGCACGTGGCTCAGGGACGGCGGCAAGCCTAACCGATATGCAAGCTCTCCAACTCTCTCTAGAATCTCGAACGGTCCAATAAATCTCGGACTAAGTTTACCCTTCCGACCGAAACGGTAAACTCCCCGCGTCGGCGACACCTTAAGCAAGACATGATCTCCTACCTCAAACTCCAACGGTCGGCGACGTGTATCGGCATAAGACTTCTGCCGACTCTGGGCCGTCAGCAATCTTCCACGAATCAGGGTAATCTTCTCCCTCGTCTCAACTATCAGATCGGGCTCGGTACCGATTAGCTCAGACGTATCATCCCAACACAACGGTGATCTGCACCTCCTTCCATACAACGCTTCGAATGGTGCCATTTTGATCGAGGCATGCCAACTATTGTTATACGTGAACTCGATCAACGGCAAGTATGTCTCCCAATCATCCTTCCAATCTAAGGCACAGGCTCTCAACATATCTTCTAGCGTCAGATTGCCTCGCTCGCCGTCATGTCTGTCTGGGGGTGGTAGGATGTACTAAGTCTCAACTCGGTTCCCAAATCTCTATGAACGGCCTGCCAAAAATGTGATATGAACCGGCCATCACGATCCGAAACAATGCTCTTAGGGGTCCCATGCAATCTCACTATTTCCGCAACAAACACTCGTGCAAGCCTCTCCGGCCCCCAAGTGTCCTTAATACTTAGAAAATGAGCTGATTTGGTTAGTCGATCAACAACGACCCAAATCATGTTCATTCCCGTCCGAGTCTTAGGCATATTGGTAATGAAATTCATAGAAATATCCTCCCATTTCCACTCCGGGATAGGAAGTGGTCGTAACAGCCCCGCGGGTCGCTGATGCTCGATCTTAACCTCACGACAGGTCAAACACTTCGCCACAAACTCGCTAACATCCATCTTCAAATTACTCCACCAGTAGTTACTCCTCACGTCCTTGTACATTTTACTCGTACCAGGATGTATGGAGTAGGGCGTGGTATGAGCTTCGCTTAAGATCTTCTGTCTCAGTTCAATATCACATGGTACACAAAGTCTGCCGCGAAACTTCAAAACTCCATCATCGTGAACCACAAATCCAGGGGCTTTCCCTTTCCTCACATCCTCCTTAAGCTGGACCAAAAACGGATCGTCATACTGCTTCGCCTTGATATCATCAGTCAAGGACGAAGTGATCTCTAATGCACATAACTGACCCTGAACTCTCTGAACCCAAACCTCAATATTCTGACGGATGAAATCTCGCTGGATCTTACTCTGCGGTGTAAGTACCTCTAACATCTGCAAAGCCATCGGTTTTCTGCTCAACGCATCAGCCACTACGTTGGCCTTACCCGGATGGTAAAGTATCTCGAGGTCGTAATCTTTAATTAGTTCTAACCACCTACACTGTCTCATGTTCAACTCTTTCTGGCTGAAGATGTACTTCAAACTCTTGTGATCCGTAAAAATCTTACATGATGACCCATAGAGGTAGTGCCTCCAGATTTTTAAGGCGAAAACGACCGCAGCTAACTCCAAATCGTGCATGGGATAGTTTACTTCATAAGGCTTCAATTGGCGGGACGCATAAGCAATCACTGTCTCTCTCGCATCAAAACACACCCTAGACCAAGGCCCGAAGCATCACTATACACTACGAAGTCCTCGTTCCCGAGGCAATGCTAAACGGGCGCGGTAGTCGACGTCTCTTTAACTCGTCAAAGCCGCCCCGCTGTCTGCACCCACTCGAACTTCGAAGTTTTCGAGCAACCGAGTGAGTGGTCTAGCGATCTTAGAAAATCCTCAACGAATCTGCGGTAATAGCCGGCGAGACCCGTAAAACTCCTCACCTCCTTCACATTCTTAGGCGGCTCCCAAGCCATCACCGCTCTATCTTCTCGCGGATCTACCCGAACTCCTCTGCTGAAATCACATGCCCGAGGAATGTCTCTTAGTCGAGACAATACTCACAATTAGATAACTTCGCGTACAACCGCCAAATCCTCAAAGTGTCTAATACAATTCGGAGATGTAAGGCGTGATCCTCCGCCCGTGAATAGATAAGAATATCGTCGATAAAAACGACTACGAATTTGTCCAGATACTCAATAAAAACCTTGTTCATCAACCGCATGAACACTCTGGGCATTGGTTAGCCCGAAAGGCATAACCACAAACTCGTAATGGCCATATCTCGTCCGAAAGGCGCTTTCGAATATCGACGCCCCAATTCTCAATCGTAGTAGCCCGATCGCAAATCAATCTTCGAAAAGACTGCCGCCTCAAGCCGATCAAACAAATCACAATCCCGGCAAAGGGTATTTATTTTTGATGGTCACTTGTTTAATTCTCGATAATCGATGCATAAACGAAGCGACCCATCTTTCTTCTTAACGAAAGTACGGCGCACCCCAAGGCGATGCGCTCGGTCGAATATACCCTTTATCTAACAATTCTCCCAACTGGTTCTTCAACTCTAACATCTCCGATGGTGCCATACGGTACGGTGCTCGAGAAATAGGGGCTGCATTCGGCTCTAGATCGATAGGAAACTCCACCTATCGCTGTGGTGGTAACCCTGCAAGTCGTCCGGGAAGACATCGGATACTCACTAACAACGGAATTGACGACATGTCAACTCCACCATCTTCCGCCTTGAGCATAGCACCAAGAGCCGACACACTCGGTTCAAGTTTCATCGCCTTCAAGGCGCTAATCACGCTCCCCGATCTACCCGGCTTACAGCCGACGAAAGTATGCTCGGTGCCATCCTCGGCCACGATCGAGATAGTACGAGTCCGATAGTTCATGATAGCACCGTGACGCTCTAACCAATCGTCCCCGAGGATTAAATCCTCACCCTTGAGGTCGATAACAATGAGGTTCGAGGGCCAATCTCGGCTCCCGATCCTCACGGGGCAATCCCTAACTTCCCGGTCCCCAACCATACGATCCCCACTAGGCGTACCCACCACAAACGGTTCACACTCAAACAAGCAGTTAAAGCCAATACGATTCACACAATCCGATGCAATAAAGGAATGGGTAGCACCCGAATCAAAAAGCACGGAAACGGGATGAGTAAGGATCTGAGTGGTACCTGACGCCACCGGAATGTCCGCCTCCTCTGTGCGCCTCATCTGGTATAATCGGGGTGTATCAACCCGAGCTCGAGGTCAGGCGGCGATCCGGCTGCCCCCGTCCTCTACCACGACCCGAACTCTGCGGAATATGAGTAGATGGAGTGTTATGATCCTCCGCTCGGTAGTGGTAGTCGGAACTCTAGCGACCCGGTGGCTCTCTCACAATGAGTCGCCCGATGCCTGGCCTCGCCCGCAAGTAAAACAAATAATCGGAGGAAAAGGGCAATCCTTCATCAAATGCTCATATTGGTTGCGCTTAAAACAAACCCCGCCACCGAAGCAACGAATCGGATCGAACGATTACTCGAGATCCCCAATGCTGAAACGGTCTCTTCCGGTGTAGGAACAACGAGACCTCGAAAATCGACCACCTTTCGGTCGAGAATCCACCGTAGTCTTCGCTTCTTAGCTTCCAAACCGACTCGATTCCGGATCGCCATCTCGATCGCTAGGGCGCGATCTCGTATTCTTTCAAAGTGGCACACATGAGCGGTGCCATACTTCGCCTAATATGCGGCTTCATGCGCATATTGAAGTAACGGATTTTATCAGCCTCCGTCCTCACCGATCTATCACGAAACCCAATGCCGATTGTAAGTAATGATGGCCTGAGAAATAGGCACGTCCCGAGGTGTAGCGGTGAAGAATTCCACACCGCGTTCCTTGATCGGGCGGCGGACAATACTGCCTCCATAGCAGCCTGAATTCCTCCCAAGTAGCTCGACGGTCTCTCGGGCACAACGGCCTCCCACCATTCCGCAGCCTCCTTATCCGGGAGGTACTGGGCAATATGTACCCTCCTGTCTTCAGGACAAGCTACGGCATCGAAGGTCCTGGACAACCGAAAGAGCCAATTCTCCCAACCGAGGGAGTCGGAGGATCCGAGAAACGAGGAGGGTGCATCTTAGTCACCGTCTCAAGCCACTTACTAGCCTCCTCTTCCTGTCGGGGCGGATTTTGGCGCCCACCCCGAGCTATTCGAGTAAGTTGGGCTACCAATCGCCAAGTACGGCAGAGAGCCCCGGCCGGCATTATTACCCGACGGCACCGAGTGAGAGGCCGAGTCCGCAGAGGATTGAGAAAGTGAGCCCTCCTCATTATCGACTCCCGACCACGGCCTCGGCCGCGTCCCCTAGCCGGTCTACCACGACCTCTCAACATACTCAAGGAAGTAAGAAAAGGACAAGATCGAAAGATTCACAATTCACAAAGTTGGTAACACAAGTCACGATTCCAACAAAGACAAGAAAACGAATTACAGAGATATAAGAGTTCGAGGAGACTTACGACCACGGTCGCACGAAAAGACGGTAGCATGATGATATTAGGCTCAACGATCGACTCTAATGACGCAACCGATGCACTCCAAAATTCACCGACACCTAGGTATTCAAAACCTAAGCTCGATACCATAAATGTAACACCCCAATTCACAAATGGGACATTACACGCCGTAGAACCCTCTTGAGGTCTACCAGCTAACACATGACACATAACCACAATGAAAACCCCATGCACTCAAAAGTAAATAGGCCGTGGCCTCGCCAAAACATTTCAACGAGTACATAAAACATAATATAAATATCAATTCGTTGCCACGCAGGGACTTAAACCAAGTTCAAGAATAAACAGTTTAACTCCAATACTCGACATATGCAATCACAAAACATAACAATAAACAATACCCACTCGAGCCACTATCATCAATCCATCCCATCCTTCGCGTGCGCGCCCGTACTGCTCCTCGGCTCTCCAGACTAAATGCATAAGACGCATTTCCCCATTTAAGGGGTTAGCATTCGAATAGCTAGTGCAAGTACACAATTACACAACATTATATACAAAAATACGGTTTTCACAATCATCTCAAACATAGGTCATTTGCCACCTATATATTCCTAATACTACATTGGCAATCACATCGATTTTCATCATCACGATATCACAAAATCACAATCGGTATCCCGTGGTCGCACTTTAGTATCGACTTCCGCACATCCCGTCGAACACCCGTGG
Source organism: Orobanche coerulescens (assembly GCA_033398695.1). Taxonomy (NCBI): domain Eukaryota; kingdom Viridiplantae; phylum Streptophyta; class Magnoliopsida; order Lamiales; family Orobanchaceae; genus Orobanche; species Orobanche coerulescens. The sequence goes on from CM065812.1 coordinate 19,156,867, forward strand.
GATACCACTCGCGGCCGCACCCTTAGTATCGACCCCGGACATCCCGTCGAACACTCCGGTGGAAGTTCAATCACACACGCACCCAAGTCCACTTCCGCGGCCGCACTTAGTATCGACCCCCAGACATCCCGTCGGACACTCCGGGTGGAAGGACACAACTCACGCACCCAAAAATCACCATTCATCATTCATTTCGAAAATCACAATATACATAACGAAATGTAATACATGTACTTGCCTTGAATGAAACGAAACGAAGGAAACGACGACGGGATAGGTTTCGGTCCGAACAATCCTCCCAAATCCAATCCTAACACAATAACGGTATACACAAGTCTCAATAATGCGGAAAGGTAAGAATTAATCCTAATTCTACCCGTTGGGACAATTCATCGGACACCAAGAGTGCATAAGGAAATGAAATCGGTTAATGGTAAAACAACGGGATTTCATCCCAATCAAAAACAAGAAAACCATGGGTCGCGAGAATACTATCAAAACCTAATAACAACATCGGTTAATTCGAATCAAAACACAAGATCACCACCAAACCCTCCCCAAGAATCATACTAGGGTTAAAGGAATTCTTACCTCTTGAATAATCAAGCACTCAAATCCGAAAACCACGAGTTAGATCCGCAATCCGAGCCACCCGATCGAAAAGAGATGAAGAAATCTACACAAATAAGTGGTGTATGGAGGAACTCTCCCTCTCAAGACTCTCTCTCTCTCGCACGGTTGAAGAAGGGGGAAGGAAATGAGGGATTTCGCTGAATAAAACGCTGATATAATGCTGACCGCGCCGTGTGCCGCGGCTCAGATAAACTGTGCCGCGGCACAGAGCCAAAAATTGTGCCCAGTGGTCGGCTGACCGCTCGTTGTGCCGCGGCTCATCCGAAGTGTGCCGCGGCTCAGACTCGGCATGTGCCGCGGCTCGCCGGGACCGTGCCGCGCACGCGCATACGATCGATTGGCCGACAAGTGTCACACGGGTGTGCCGCGGCACGGACAAGTGTGCCGCGGCACCGACTGGCCGTGTGCCGCGGCGCACAATCCTTGTGCCGCGGCACACGGCATGCTTTGTTTAGGCAACAATCGGGTGATGTGTGTGCCGCGGCGCACAATACTTGTGCCGCGCCCACACCCCCTCGGGTCCCAAAATGACGAAAAATGATCCTAAGGAGAATAAAGCAACAGGATCGATATTTGGGCAACAATAACACGTAGTGGAAGTACGGAACCCAAAACGATCTGAGGTACACAACCAAAGTCGAACAAGGGGCAAATTCCCTAAACTTCTAGGAAATTACAAAAACGGCCCAAACATCCGAAAAATCACGACACAACGTCGGATTAACAATCCGAAACTCGCAACATGCTCTACACAAGCATACGAACTCATGGAAGTAAGAAAACGACGAAATCGAACGAGTTTAACGAGAATCGAATACACATGAGACAGAATATAACACGAGATGAAATTACGTAAAAACATTATCAAGACCCGTCTAAACGGAAAACTCCAAGAACAAAATAGGTTCAGAATTACAAAATAGTGCCAGGCGAGTTGTCCGAAACGAATATGCACCAAAAATAGAAATTACCAAGGATAGAAAACGCGGATATTACAACACGCTTCTTGACTACATCATGCGGAGTGTGAATAAATGAGCTTGCATCATCAAAAAGGAAGTTAAGTACGAGCTCTCAAGTTTAACATGATGTAAGGGTTGGGGATAATGTAATTCGATAACATGATTCATTACATATAATTTTGAAAATGCCTAGCTTACCAATTTTCCATTGCTGCAATTTATCAAACACCTTGTGTGCACAAGTTAAAATGAAGAACAAGAATTTTGATGGTGAATTCCAAATCCCAAAAATAATAACACAGATAATAACCCTGAATCACGATAACTATCATCAACAATTCGTTCATAAATATCAATTCCATCACAATATCAAATTCCCCATATTCCAACTCTATTTTAGAAACAACAGTGAAGAACAACTAGCAATATATAACTTCAAATCTTTTCACATCAAGAATCACTTATGATTTAGAAATCAAAAATTACCAGGAGAGTTTGAAAAGGAGACTAATAGAATGGTATCAGCTTACCTCATTGTGTGAAGGAAGGAAGGAAGGGAGGGAAGAAGTACCTTGTGCAGGCCGATCGATTGAATGAGCCCTACCTGGTTGCTCTTATTTTGCGACGGGGGCCGCGGCACAATATAAGTGAGCCGCGGCCCAAAGTACAGTAGGACTGGGACGTTTTGTAATGTCGCCGGTGCCGCGGCTCGGTTTCGTGTGCCGCGGCTCGGTGTGTTAGTGTGCCGCGGCTCATTATTCGCGTGCCGCGGCACAAAGTACGCCCGGGCGTTTCTTGGCCATTTGGTGTGCTGCTCAGTTTAGTGTGCCGCTCGCCGACCTGGTGTGCCGCGGCTCGGCAAGATCGTGCGCGCACAGGTACGCTTGATCGCCATTTTTCATCACCGTGTGTGCCGCGGCTCACTTTTGTTGTGCCGCGCCCATCATTGAATTCCTCCCCTTTGCCGATTCCTGCATGCAATTTTTACACGAAAACATCAAGACGAGAGGGAAGGATGGATCAAAGAAGAATGACGACAAAGAGAGACTCTAAAAATGCAAGAAAACAATAAAGAATCTACAACTAATACTCGGGTTGCCTCCCGAGGAGCGCTAAGTTTATAGTCTTCAGCCGGACTTTTCTCGCATTCATCCGGCGGTGGATAAGGTGACGCTCGTTTTCTGCGTGTCTATTGGATTTCCCAAGTATGCCTTCAACCGTTGTCCATTAACTTTGAATTTTCGGGCATCTCTTTGAACTTCTACTGCACCATGTGGAAACACTTGAACTACGGTGAACGGTCCCGACCATCGTGAACGCAATTTCCCGGGAAATAACTTTAAGCGAGAGTTAAATAGCAGCACCTCTTGACCCGGGACAAATTCTCTCTGCGTGATGTGCTTATCATGCCAAATCTTTGTCCTCTTCTTATAAAGTTTCGCATTTTCGTATGAGTTGTGGCGAATTTCTTCCAACTCGTTCAGCTGCAAACAACGCTTTTCACCAGCGGATTTTAGATCAAAGTTTAGTTTCTTTATCGCCCAGTAAGCACGGTGTTCCATCTCTACGGGTAGATGGCAACCTTTCCCATAGACCAATCTGTAGGGCGACATTCCGATAGGTGTTTTATACGCAGTCCGGTACGCCCAAAGTGCATCATCAAGTTTAAATGACCAATCTTTTCGAGACGAGCTGACCGTCTTTTCTAGAATCCACTTCAGCTCTCGATTTGATATCTCGACCTGACCGCTCGTCTGAGGATGGTATGCTGTAGCAACACGATGAGTGACTCCGTATTTTCTCAAAACCGCATCAAGAAATTTGTTATCGAAGTGTGACCCACCATCACTGATAATAGCACGTGGAGTCCCAAAGCGTGTGAAGATATGTTGTTTAATAAACTTGATTACGACATTAGACCCATTCGTAGGTAGTGCCACCGCTTCAACCCATTTTGAGACATAATCTACGGCCACCAAAATATAGAGATTCTTGTTTGATGGGGGAAATGGACCCATGAAGTCGATCCCCCATACATCGAACAATTCGACTTCAAGTATGGTGTTCAGCGGCATTTCGTGTCGTCTTGAGATGTTTCCGTCCGTTGACACCGATCACACGCGGACACGAAGGAGTGAGCATCTTTGAATAAGGACGGCCAATAGAATCCCGATTGTAAGACCTTCGCCGTTTCTATTACCACTAAAATGTCCACCGTAGGGTGATGCATGGCAATGGTTCAAGACATCAGATTTCCTCATCCGAATGCATCTACGGATAATTTGATCGGGCGCTTGAAGAGAAAAAGATCGTCCCACAAATAGTACTTAGCATCCGAGATTAGCTTCTTCTTTTGATGACGTGAGAGGTCGTTTCTAATTGTTTTACTTGCCAAGTAGTTCACTAGATCAGCATACCAAGGCGCGTGTTTTGAATCCAACTTGTAGAGTCGCCGTCGTCGGGAAGGTTTCTATGATTTGTGGCTGACTTTCTTCCTTCTCGAGGGGACTCTCTAATCGTGAAAGGTGATCGGCTATAACATTTTCAGTCCCTTTCTTGTCTCGAATCTCCAAGTTGAATTCTTGAAGGAGTAGCACCCACCGAATCAACCTTGGTTTGGCATCCTTCTTCTCCAAAAGGTATTTTATTGCTGAATGATCGGTCCATACTATCACTTTCGTTCCCAATAGATAAGCCCGGAATTTATCGAATGCAAAGATAACCGCCAACAATTCCTTCTCCGTTGTGGCATAATTTCTTTGGGCGTCATCGAGTGTTCGGCTCGCATAGTATATGACATGGAACACCTTCCTAGTCTTTGCCCCAAATTTCAATGGCAAAGTCGCTAGCATCACACATTAACTCGAATGGAAGGTCCCAATCAGAGCGACTATCACCGGTGCCGTGCTTAGAGCTTTCTTCAGTCAAACTTTCTTTACAAGACTCACAAAAGTAAATGGAACATCCTTCATGAGTAGATTGCACAATGCTTCGTGATCTTCGAAAAATCCTTAATAAATCGGCGATAGAAACCGGCATGTCCCAAAAAACTTCTAATCCCCTTGACCGAAGTGGGTGGAGGCATCTTCTCAATTGTTTCAATTTTCGCTCGATCGACTTCAATTCCATGTGAGGATATTCGATGGCCAAGCACAATGCCCTCCTGCACCATAAAATGACACTTCTCCCAATTCAAGACTAAATTGGTCTCTTCGCATCTTCTCAAGACTTTCTGCAAATTTTCCAAACAAATGTCAAACGAATCTCCAAAAACAGAAAAATCATCCATAAAAATCTCAATACACTGCTCTACCATGTCAGAAAAAATAGCCATCATACACCGTTGAAAAGTAGCCGGCGCATTACACAATCCAAAAGGCATGCGCCTATAAGCGAAAATGCCGTAAGGACATGTAAACGTTGTTTTCTCTTGGTCCTCGGGGGCTATGTAAATCTGATTATACCCCGAGTAACCATCAAGAAAGCAATAGAAATCGTGTCCGGCTGATCTATCTAACATCTGATCAATAAAAGGCAAGGGGAAATGATCTTTTCTAGTGGCTTTATTTAATTTCCTATAATCTATGCACATACGCTACCCCGTGACAATCCTGGTGGGAATTAATTCATTATTATCGTTTTGAACAACTGTTATCCCACCCTTTTTCGATACAACTTGAACCGGACTTACCCACTTACTATCAGAAATTGGAAAGATCATACCTGCGTCGAGGAGTTTTAAAACCTCGACTTTTACCACCTCCTTCATGTTAGGATTCAGCCGGCGTTGATGCTCCACGGATGGTTTGTAGTCTTCCTCCATCAAAATCTTATGCATGCAAATCGATGGGCTGATCCCCTTAATATCCGCAATAGACCATCCAAGAGCAGATTTGTACTCCCTCAAAACTCTTAATAATTTTGCCTCTTGATCTCCCGCTAAAGTGGCCGAAAGAATAACTGGAAGGGAGTTGTCGGGCCCGTGAATGCATATTTCAAATGATGTGGCAGCTTTTTGTGTTCCTACTTTGGAGGTTTTTCATTCGATGGGGTCTGTCGAGTTAGTGAACTTCCTAGCTCCTCGAATGGTTTACGAATAAAAATTGGCGGGAAGCATCCATGTGTCGTCACGTAGGTCGCATGCTCTCCATTTGGTTCTAAACAGCCCCAATCAAAACGGATTCCAATGGATCGGGTGGATAATTTTCTCGAAAAGTTCTACTCACGCACGAGTCAATGACGCTAACTTGGAAACAATTTTCGCGTCACTTGGATATTTTACGGATCGAAAGATATTGAATGTTACTTGCTCCTCTTGAACACGCAAAGTCGCCTTTCCTTTTCCACATCAATCAACGCTCGCCTGTTGCCAAAAATGGTCTTCCCAAAATAATTGGGATATCTTGGTCTTCTTCCATGTCAAGTACGATGAAATCGGCCGGAAAGATGAACTTATCAACTTTGACTAAAACGCCCTCTATCACACCCCTGATATTTGATGGATCTATCGCCAATTGTAAAGAGATCGCCGTCGGCTTGGCTTCCCAATCTCCACTTTTTAAAAATAGAAAGGGGCATAAGATTTATACTGCCCGAGATCGCATAGGCTCTTTCAAAAGATGAATTTCCGATGATGCAAGGGATGGTGAAACTTCCGGATCTCTCAATTTAGGTGGGAGCTTCTTTTGTAAAATAGCGCCGCACTCCTCCGTTAAAGCGACTGCCTCATATTCCTCGAGCTTTCTTTTATTGGACAAGACTTCTTTCATGAATTTCACATAACTCGGCATTTGTTCCAATGCGTCGGCAAATGGAATGTTTATGTGCAATTTCTTGAAGACGCCGAGAATTTTGAAAATCGCTTGTCCAGCTTTTGCTTTTGGAAACGCTGTGGGAATGGAATTTGAGGAGTGGGCTGAGTAGTCGATACTTCCTTTGGCTTGGGCGCCATCCTTTTCCTTCTCGCTCGCTCGATCGGCTGCTCTTTGTCATTAATAGGCTGCCCTTTCAACTCCTTTCCGCTTCGTAATTCGATCGCTTGCACATTTTCCTTGGATTTCACTTCGGCTGCGCGGGGCGATGCACCTTGAGACCGAGAAGACAATAAATTAGCAATCTGCCCCATTTGTGTTTCTAGATTTCGGATGGAGGTAGAATGATTTTGGAGGGTCATCTCGGTACGGGTCATGAATTGACGTGTGTTAGCCGCCAATTGAGCAAGAGCATCTTCCAAAGATACCTTTGGTGATTGAGGGGGCTGCTGTGGGGGCTGCGCGAAGTGAGCTTGTGGAGGTTTCAAAGCTTGCCCATTTCTCCATGGAAAATTTTGTTGATTTCGCCACCCTTGATTATAAGTGCTGGGGTAAGAATTGTTTTGTCGATTTCCATTGCCCACGAATTGAGCCTGCTCCATCTGATGTTGCTCGAACGGGTTTCCAACATGACACTCCGCGCTCGGGTGTGATCCGTTACACCAATTGCATGTCTCTATGGTAACGGGGCAAAAGTGCGAAAATGCTTGAGCCGCTGGGTTAAAGCGGCGACTTGAGCTGACAAGGTGGAAATCGGATCATTACTTGAAACTTCCATAACTCTCTTCGGTGTCAATCTTTCCGATGGCCATTGGTATGCGTTTGCGGCCATAGCTTCCAAAAGCGAGTGTGCCTCGGCCATACTTTTTCCCATCAAGGCCCCACCGTAGGTCCGCATCCACGAGAGTGCGTGTAGAAGCACTCAAACCAAGATAGAACGTCAATCAAGCCAATCAGAAGGCCGTGATGAGGACATCTTCGTAATAAATCTTTATATCGCTCCCACGCTTCGTGGAGCGATTCCATATCGTCTCGACCAAAGGTGGTTATTTCGTTTCTCAACCTCGCCGTCTTAGCAGTGGGAAGAATTTGGCAAGGAAGGCTTGCACTAACCCCTCCCATGTTGTAATCGACCCAGAAGGAATTTAACCAAAATTTCGCTTTATCCCTCAAAGAGAAAGGGAAAAGCCTCAATCGGATGGCATCGTCGGTGACACCATTGGTCTTGAACGTGTCGCATATCTCAAGGAAAGAAGAAATATGGGCATTCGGTCGTCATTCGGGCGCAGAATTGGCTTGCCCGCACCATCCGAATAATAGCAGCTTGATCTCAAAATTATTGGCTTGGATAGTGGGACGCCGAATTCTAAAAAATTAGCATTGATCTGCGGTATGGCATAATCTCGAAGAGCTAGTTCCGGTTGAACTTGCCGCACATGGTTATCTCCTCCTTGGACTTCGATATTCTCGGCCATGTTGACCGTCGTCTGCAACTCTCTTTTCTCCTTCTTGTTCCTTCTTAGAGTGCGCTCGAGCTCGGTATCCAAAGGTAGTAAGCCTTCGTTACCGAGTTTTCTCATGCACTACACGAAAGGTCCTGAAAGAAAAAAACAAATAACCGAAATTAAATACACAAAAATAAAAATAAAACGTTCAAATTAAGACTAGAAATACTTAAATCGATATTAGAAAATTTCAATCCCCGGCAACGGCGCCAAAAACTTGTTGCGAAATTTCTTACACACAAGTGCACGTCATCGTTTACAAGTAATAAAGTGATAAGTAGAGTATCGTTCCCACGAGGACTGGATCTCTAACTACCGATTTTTGTGTGTTCCAATTTTATTTGAACAATCGAATTTGGGTTTTTGCAATTAATAACTAAAAGAATTACTAAAAGACTAGTAGAAAACGATAGCTTGAATAAAATAAATCAAATGATGAATAAGTCTAGATTCTAATCCGCCTCGCTTATCCGAATTTACTCGATTATCCGTAATAAATAATTTTCCCAATTTATTGAAGGCGGAGATTGCTAATATATTCTACCGCCTCCCGAGGTCAATAGATTTATCTAAAGGCGAATAACGCACTCTATCCCTAGGTGAATTAATTCACAATAGGCGAAAAGCTTAAAATCTCCCAAAGGCCACGTAGTTCCTATGAGTATATTCCTATCTCACAGATAAACGGTCCTCACCAATAGTTCTCACCAAATCTCCTCTCCCGATTCAAGTGAATGATTAAATCAATACAACTATTGGCCGATAATTGCAAGCATTAAACACAATTGGGAAAACTCAACAAAAAGGTAATTAATCGATAATCTCAAGCAATTCGTCAAAACAAAGGTTTCATCAAAACCCTAGATTAGGGCTTTAGCCTGACATACTAATAATTGAAAATACAGAATAAATAAATGAAAGCATAAAATTCAAACGCAGATGAAGCTCGAATTCCTCCGTTCTTCGCCTTCCGCCTCTCGCCTTTGAAGTCTTCTCGCTTCCTCTTCTTCTGCCGTCTCCAAGCTTAAGCTCCAAAAGATTCAAGATCCAAAGATATCATTAATTAGGGTCTTAAACCCTATTTATAGCTCAGCATATCCTCCAAATCGTGTCCGTATCCGCTTGGCCGAAAATCAAGCCAAACGGCCCAAAATCCGCGGACATACAAAACCGCCAAGCAAAGCAAGACTAAACTCGTGCCGCGGCATGCAGCCTTCACTGATGCCTGGGCGTCCTCAATTTCTTCTGTGCCGCGGCTCACCTGGGCTGTGCCGCAGCACAGAGTACAGTTTACTCTGCCTTCGGCTGGGTGTCTTCCTGTGCCGCGGCGCTGGTTCCTTGTGCCGCGGCTCAGAGTCCAGATTTGCCGTTTTCGCCCGTTTTGCCTCGTTTTAGCTCCCGGACTTCAATTTCCTGTAAATCATACAAAATTAAGGCATTAAAGGCTCATTTAGACAATTTCACTCTCCAAAATACTACAAAATAATGATAAATAAGCGTATAAAAATACGCCTAACATCAACAAAACATGTATAATCAATAACACAATGAATGTATGCACATAAAAGAGAATAGAGTCCTTACACAGGTCATACGAAGCTTCGAGGTCTTGCGATACTAGTCTTCACTGATGACGACCCGATGAAAGAATGACTCACATTCGTCTAACTATCACGACTCACAAAACCCGATCGGCCCGCATTGTCATAACTCGACAAATTTCCGCTACTACCGCCTCGTAGAGCCACATAACACACAAGTCGGGGTATCTCACAACCCAACTCTCGATACCATCTTCGTAACACCCCAAATCCCATTGGGTCATTACAGTTGTTGGACCCCACACCGTGTGATCCACCAAAGAACACGACTAAAATACAACAAACTGACCAAAATAGGAAATCACAGACCCTACTATGATGTCCGAAATACTATTCTGATATGGAATTTCAACGACAAGGATGGGCCTACATGGCCAAAATAAAATACAACAACATACACGAGCCTTGCTCTGATAATACAAAACGACAACGATCGAACAAAATTGGAGTACTCCAACCGTCGACCAACATGAACACCAAAATATCTCGGACTAGTATCGCTCGAATGCCTCGTCGCCCTCGTCATGCCCCCGTGTCTCAACTCTCTCCTCGCAAGTACCTAAAACATGAAAATATGTTCCGCCCCACGGGGTCACCATCCGTAATAATGAATATAAAATACATGCACAACATGATATGCATCCAAAGGCGTAATAAAGATAACAATGGTAGTACGAGATGCTCACAAACCAAAGTAAGAATCGAGCATTCGTGGAATACTATGCCCATGGCATACGATCAATACCTGCTCAATAGGTTAGAACATAAGTGCCCAACGGCGAATCATCAATATAGAACACAACAATACATTACCCAAAGGTAAATCAAACCAACGCTGAAATAAATAAGGATCACAATGCCCGAAGGCTCCAACGAAAATACCGATACATCACAATGGCCTGAAAGCCCTCAGCCGAAGCTGCCAAAATATAACGATGGCCTGAAAGCCCTCAGCCGAAGCTGCCAAAATATCACGATGGCCTGAAAGTCGAACAGCCCGAAGCTGTAAATCATCATAATACAGATCTCAAAGAAACAAACCTGACTGTCGAACATACCCCTCGGGCGTATGAACGCTCAATCACAAAACGCCGAACTCATCCAATACTATGGACGATCAATCACAAAACGTCGAACTCATCCAATACTATGGACGATCAATCACAAAACGTCGAACTCATCCAATACTATGGACGATCAAAGTTGTACGGCTCAAAGATGGACATCACAGTACGCCCGATCTGGAAATGTGTTCGTGCACATGTCCGCCCCGTATACGGAATCCAGAATATACGTGGGACAATGTACCTAATTAGCCTCACGAAACTACGTCTCGTGTGCACAGTCCAATGCGGAAATAATATCCACGCATGACTATATATGTGCCTGGCTAAAAATCCTACACAATAACCAATCGGAACGCAGATATGATTCTGGATATGTCACGATACAACATGACAACGAAACTCAAAGGATAACACATCCAATACGGATTATACGACTCACCAAGTGAACGATGACACACGAATAATGAAAGATCGACACGACCAACAATATTCAAAACAACCATCCTGGGATCAAAATCCCTGAGGACCGATTAACACGAACAATAATCGCAACACAACGATCCGGGAAATCCTCAACCCTCAACGATCACAAAATTACCGAGTTCACAAGAATAATAGTGTGCTGCCTTGAGTCGGCCAACACGACAATAATAATTCAACGGATGGGAACTATCCTCGACAGTCCCAATTCAATACTTCGATTACCATAGAACGGCCAATCGATAACAATTATACAATGGATGGGAATTATCTTTTTGACAACGAATGGGAATTATCTTTGATAATCCCAATTCAATATATCGATTACCTTCAGAACGGTTAACCGATAACAATTGTACAACGGATGTCTCGGCACCTTTAATCGGTTACCGATAACGAAGATGATAATCGAATACGTCAATGCCTTCAATCGGCCAAAACGACATCAATAGAAAAACACTGATATCAATAACGATTTATTCAAAAATATCTTGATGGAACATCAATCAATAATAACAATCGATACGCCGATGCCGCGAACCGCTATCAACAACAATATCTCAAAGGAACATCAATCAACAATAACAATCGATATGTCGATATCGCTGAACCGCTATCGACAAATATATTACCAACAAGTATCGCAATGCCTTAAATCGGCCATTTACGAACAACAATAATATTTGGCATAATTTGCCGAAGGGTATTGTATCAAACAATCCCTTGATGTCAACAAAATCATAAAGAGACCAAGTCTCGAAATGATACACACATTCATACACATACATGATAACATTAATCTCATTGACCAGTACAAGTATAAAACTTGCCTCAAACCGAAGGCGAGAAAGTCCTTCCACGATCAACGTCCTACCACGAATCGATCAACGGCATCCTCCGACAATCACAAGCACTCGAACAACCATGAATGAAATACAATTCATTCGATAACACGATATCGATCGAAAACAACACAATAGATAATTTCGATTCCAACACGAACACATACTATACTCGTATTTATCCGTATACACACACACACACACACACACACACACACACACACACATATATATATATATATATATATACACACACACCAACTACCAGACACTTACTAAACACACACCCACTGCACATTATATATATACAACACACACACACACCGCACGTTATATATATATATATATATATTTACACCACACTTCACAATTTATATATATATATATATATATATATATATATATGTACAACACACACCACTGCACACTATATATATATACATATTACACCACACACACAGTATATATATATAACAGTATATATATATATATATATAACACACAGTACATATATAATACATATATATATATACCTGTATACACACACAGCCTTATATATACATTATATATATACACAGAACACACACAAACTCACGAAACACACACACATAAAAACTAACCAGAAGAGTCGATCGGCCGGCAAGCCTCGTCGGAATCTGGTCAGAAAACAAAACTCGGCCGTCGGAAAAACTGACCCGCCGGACCTCGTCCAACTCCAGCCCGTTTCCGTCTATGGCCGGTTTTCACCACTCCGCCTGCAACTCCTCGCCGGAAATCTGTCAAGCCTCCGTTCCGCCGTTCGTTCCGGACAAAAACCACCTCCGGTCGCCGGAAACAATGGAGAAGTGTCCATGGCCGGAAACCATGAAGAACCGGCGCCTGCTCCGCCTCGACAGAAGAAAAAGAAAAAAAAATGCCGGCTGGATTCTCCGTTCGAATCAGATGTCGACGAACAGCTCGACCGGATTTTGCAACGCCGTCCAATCTGGAAGTTCCGACCGGCCGCCGCCGAGCTCCGGTCGTCGCCGGGGATGTCAGTCCTCTACTCCAGTCATCAACTCCAGTCCGTCGCCGGGAATAAAGAAGCCGCTGCCCGTCCTTAACTCTACCTCGCCGGAAAAAGAAATGGGAGAGATGGAGGGAAAAGAGAGAGGACGAGAGGGAGAGATGACGGAGAGAGAGAGATTGCAACAGGAAGAAGAAAAAAAAATGAGAGAGGGAGGAGAGAGGAAAGGGTTGATATATGTATATTATATATATATACAATCGTGAGACACATAACATGAGGGAGAATCACAAGAGGGAAAAGGTGAGGTAGGAATCACAAGTTGATAACATATATATATATATACATATATATATATAAATATATAAATGATACCCCAAAGATACCCTCGCCCCGAAAGTTGACCACGAGGAAGGTTCCCACCACCTACCACGCATTACGTACGTAACCTCAGGGCGTAACGTACATAATCGTAACAATTAGCGTACGTAATGCTACACAGGTAGCGTACGCTATGGCTATAAACTTAGCCAAAATTCCAAATTCGTCAAGCAACAACCAAACGACGAAACCAAACCGACGACCAGTATAAATATTTCGATCCCAAAATATTCTAATACAATATACATTGTATCGGTGCAAACAACAACACTTGTACAACTCCAAATGAATACGTACAACTCAACAGTAACACGAAAAAAAAAAAATTACCCCCGGATATTACAACCACAGTGCCACACTTCATCAAATTTTCACAGGTTGCTAATCTATTTATGAGAGTCAACCACAGAATAAATTGACATTTTGGTGGAGCAATGGTATTGGTAATCACCTTGTGCCACTCCACATTTGTCCCAGTATCACAGAAAGTAATATACATCTTCCTGATTGAGAAATAGGGTAGAAGCATTAACCTTTTACCCGCATCATTGTGTTTGAGATACTCCCTAGCTCCAAATATCTTCTTGATCACCCAAGAAGCTTGAGAGGGAACAACCATGGTGCTGAGATCTTTGTCTTTAATGTAGTAACCATGCACCCATTGTATCCATAGCTTCTCCTTGTTTTGAGCCAAATTCCACAGTAGTTTGCACAAGGCTGCTTGATTCCACAATTTGACATTTACAAGATTCCAACCACCAGAGTTCTTTGGACGACACATATGATCCCAAGCAACTAGTGCCCTCTTGGATATTTCAGTGCTACCAGACCAAAGGAATGTCCTGCAAGCAGCTTGTATTACATTAACCACCTTTTGAGGTATTAGAAAGATCTTACACCAATAAGTTTGCAAGCTAAATAGAACAGTTTTAATCAATTGGAGTCGACCTGCATATGTCAGAAGCTTTGAGGACCAGCAATTCACTCTCCCCAATACTTTTTTAATCAGTGGCTGACATTGAATAATGGATAGTTTTTTGGAGGATAGAGGAACTCCAAGATATCTAAAAGGAATTTCACCTCTATGCATGTTTAGTTTATTGATAATCTCCTTCTGCTGAGCCCTTGCCACACCACCAAAATAGATATTGCTCTTATGCTCATTGGCTTTCAATCCAGAAGCTTGGGAGAATTTTGAGAAAGCCTGCATTAACCTTCTTAATGACCCAATATCACCATGAGAAAATATTAACAGGTCATCAGTAAAACACATTTGAATGATGCCATGCTTCTTACACCTGGGATGGAATTTAAAAGACCTGTCCTCTTTGAGCTCCAATAAACATCTATGTAGGTATTCCATTCATATAACAAAGAGGTGTGGTGATATGGGATCACCTTGTCTCAAACCTTTCTTAGCCTTAAAAGGTTCAGTAACATCTCCATTAATACAGATGGAGTACTTCACTGTTGTCAAACACTGCATAATCCGCTGGATAAATTGAGAAGGAAAACCAAGCTCAATCATGAGATACTTTACAAAAGGCCATTCAACTGAGTCGTAGGCTTTTTGTAAGTCAATTTTAACCAAGCACCTAGGGGATATACCCTTCCTTCCATATCCCTTAATCAGTTCATGACTCAAGACAATATTGTCAAAGATTACTCTACCCTTAATAAAGGCTGACTGACTAACACTGATTACATCATTCAAATGTACCTGTAGTCTGTTAGCCAAGACTTTGAAGATAATCTTGTATAGCACTGAACAACAAGCAATTGGTCTGAACTCTTTTGCAGTGTTAGCATTTGGTGTCTTAGGAATGAGAGAAAGCAGAGCTATGTTGATAGCAGTAGGTAGAAAACCAGTGTGGTGAAATTGTTGAACAGCTGCTATAAGTTCTCCTCCTATGATATTCTAAGATTTTTTTGTAAAAGAATACATTATAACCATCCAGGCCTGGAGCCTTTTGTGAGTCCATTTGCCATAATGCATCTTTTATTTCTTTTTTTGTGAAAGGAGCACACAGCTGAAGATGATGATGATGAGTTAAAATGGGACCCCTCTTCACAATGTCTCTATCCACCATTGGCAGGCTAGCAGCAGTACTTCCCATCAAGCCCTTGTAAAATTGAGTGAGCTTATCCTTGATTTATGTCTGAATGGTGCATCTGGTACCATCACTTCTTATCAGCAGTTTAATAGCTTTACTGCATAGGCATGAAAAATTTTTGTGTTTGTGTCTCCCAGCTTGATCCAGTATATTCTTGATTTTTGCCTCCATATACTCTCTTCTACTTTACTCCTTTTATCTAGATCACTTAGGAAGAGCTTCTCATTACTAATCAAAGCTTCATTGAGGGGGTGAGCTCTCAGTTGGTTTTTAGTTGTCTTGAGCTGGTCCCTAATATTCTCAAGTCTTTCTACAAGGTTCTGATAGTGGCAAGAGTTAAGCTTCTTTAAGGGAACTTTGAGTAGCTTAAGTTTTTGCCAAATATCCAAAAGCAGGTTGGATTTAGTGGATTGATTCCAAACGTCCTTCAAAATATCTTGAAAATTCTCATGATCTGCAAAAACATTCAGAAAATGAAAGGGAGCATTTCTACAGAAAGGATCTCCTTCAATATCAATAGACTGTGGATTATGATCTGACATTTCTCTTTATAATAGCTCCACAAACACTTGATGATAATGAGTACACCACATTTTATTTGCTAAGGTTCTGTTAATGAGTGACAGAATCCTATTCTTACCACTTTTGTTATTACACCAGGAGTATTGACTGCCAACCATTCTCATTTGATGTAATTCACAAATTTCAATGAAATCCTTAAAGTCATTGATATCATGTCCGGTTATTGGATTACCTTATAATCTATCATCTGCTGAAAGAACAGCATTAAAATCTCCACTAATGCGGAGGCACTTGAGAATTCTGACAGATAGGAGTGAGGAATCTCCAGAGATCTTTCCTCAATTCCACTGTGTTATATGCATACACAGCAACCATGTGAATCAATTTCCCATTCAGCATATCAACTACTTCAATGTGTATGCCTTGAGCATGAGAGGAAATCACAGTAATATTCACTTTTCTGGGGTTCCAGCCAACCCAAATTCGTCCACTCTGAGCTTCACCATAGTTATGTACAAATTCCCATTGCTTGTTGATCCTTTCTGTACACTTCACAAAATTTCCATGTTTCACTCGAGTCTCCAAAACATCAATCAAATCCACCTTATTCCTTTGCAAAAAGAGTTTTAGCTCTTTTTGTTTGAGGGGTTTGTTACAATCCCTCACATTCCAGATTATAAACTTTATGATGCATAGGAGGGGATAGGGTCTGTAATACCCGTATTTTTCATTCCTGTATTTTTCGATTTTAGCAACTCGTTGGTGTTCATTGACACTTGTTGGACATGTTTTGTTCTACACTTATTGTCAGTAGAGCGAGTTTTGATATTGTTTCGGGTTAATCGACATTTTATTGCGACTTTTCCGCATTCGGGTCCGATTCTTGTGAATCTTGCTCGGAATTATTATTTTGTCATTCTTACAAGTTCGTTTAACATTTGTGGTTGTGCTGTGAACTTTGGAATTGTTATTCGATCTCGTATCGTGATTTTCGGACTGTTAGGTCGTTTCGTAATTTTCTAAAGTATTGGGTACTCGTTTTCATACCCGTTTTTACTTACCATCTATTGTTGGAATCGCATGTTTGATTAACGATTTTGTTCATAATCCTTTGTGAACGTTTCGTTGAATTTCTGAATCGTCGCATTTCAGGGTCGTTCAGGGTTGGTCGGCAGCAGGATGGAATATGCTGCTAGAATGCAGGTTACGGCCGTAACCTGCAATATGTTACATCCGTAAGGTGGTGGGTGTTACGGCCGTAATGGCTTATTGGTAACAGCCGTAACACACCCTCACATTTTGGGCAGAATACCCGTGAGCTGGGTTACGTCCGTAATATCCTATGTGTTACGGCCGTAACGCGCCCAACTATTTAATAGCCGGGCGACGGGTTTCACTTCATTTTCACCCTTTCTACTTCTCTTCTCGCGGGCGACGGTCGGGTGAAGATAGGATTGGGTTCTTAATCTTTTCTACTCGATTGCTACATGTTTTGGAGGGTCTTAGGTGATTGTAACATCATCTAATTGGTTGTTCTTCGTCGGATCGAGGTATTTTCTTGTTTTCCCTAGAGTTGACCTTTTTGAGGATTTTGCTTTTGATCTCGTTTCTAATCTAGTTTTTATGAATTGATCATTGTTAACCATTTTTATTGATCACGTTCTATGGATTGTATATCCATATTCCGGTCTCGTATAATTCGAATCGTGATTCGGTGACTGTAACACCTCAAATGGCGGTTATTACAGTGCCGTGAATCCCACACTGGGACCCACCAGGCGATATCCAAAACAGGTTAAATAAATATTATTTGTGATACCGAATCACAACGAATAGTCATTTCTCCGATTAGGAGTTTATTAAAATATGGCCAACGGCCTTACAACACACAGGATCCGAAAAACAAGTATAAACCATATGGAGATGGAAAATACTTCAAATGTCAAATACAACCAAAAAGTAATTTAAATGA
Source organism: Orobanche coerulescens (assembly GCA_033398695.1). Taxonomy (NCBI): domain Eukaryota; kingdom Viridiplantae; phylum Streptophyta; class Magnoliopsida; order Lamiales; family Orobanchaceae; genus Orobanche; species Orobanche coerulescens. The sequence goes on from CM065812.1 coordinate 19,174,763, forward strand.
AATAGGAGATAACATAACGCAGTTTAACATAACCGGACAACAAGAGATGTGGGGCCCCCGAACTAGTATCCTCCGAACCCTTCGCCGTCGACATGCTCTTCCCGTGTCTTGCCTTTGCCTGGACCTAAAATACAATACAAGTATTTCGCCCAACACAGGGTCAGATATACATGATAATCAATTCTTCTGACATTATACAATTCACATATATAGATCTCAAGAAAATCATTCCGACTATTAATCATACCCCTCGGGCGTATGAAACAATCAGTCACAAAATATCGAACACATCCAATCATACATGGTCTGTGAACGATTAACATTATGGCTCAAGATGGACATCACAGTACGCCCGATCCGGAAATGTGTCCGTGCACATGTCCACCCCGTATACGGAATCCAGAAATATACGTGGGACAATGTACCTAATTAGCCTCACGAACTAACGTCTCGTGTGCACGGTCTAATGCGGAAACATCCACGCATGACCATCGTGTGCCTGGCTAAAAATCCTATACAATAACCAATCGGCACGCAGATATGATTCCGGATATGTCACGATACAACATGACAACGAAACTCAAAGGATAACACATCCAATTAAGGATCAAGAAAAACTCACCAAAGTGAAAATAAGGACCAACGAGATCAACGATTCAAAACGGCATACTTGGGAATGCAATCCCATAACGTCAAGGACAATATCAAATCACGACAACGTCACATGGACAATTCATACACATGAAATGTATAATCATCACAAGAATCTAATCATCATTATAACCAAGCAAGATAACTTGCCTTAATACGGAGACGAGAATAGTCCTCTTCTTATCGGAGCAACGAACGGTCCTCGACAAGTTTTACTCGAACAAACAACCTTAAACGAAATACATTTTACTCAAAACATATTCGTATAATTAACAATATAGGATTAGTAAGAACCTACAATCCTTTAGAATAGTTTGTTACTACAAATTATTGAAACCTTATGCCAGAGTCCTTCTAACATCAATACAACTATAAGAATCGGTTTACAATATTTACCGAATGTTCGCATGGTTCATCATAAGCAAGAGTTCTATCAAGGGTATGTTGAATAACCAATCATGATGTTAAGATCATCTTATGATGATTAAACTTTCCAAAACATTAAAAGGTTGAAAGGTAAAATCTGCACATTATGATTATTCTCCTCTCATTTAAATTGACTTTTAAGCTAATAACAAGTTCATAAGTTCTGAGATTACACCATACTCATGAAGGTTATCAAAGTCTTTGTTACAGGGCTGGAGGATTCATTAACATGATGGTGAATTCACCAATTCTAGTATGATGATCAAAATATTCTAAGTTCTCAATACATTAGATTAATGAAAAGTTATTGTTGAAATTATCAAGATCCTTATCAATCTTCAAAGACTTGTGAAATCGAACAATCATGATTTGTTAAAGCTTCTAAGATTTCGAACTAGATCATCTAATCTTATCTTTAACATTATCAAGTTCTTCTCAAGGTAAATAGATATCTAAAATGGTGTTTAAACACTCCATGATATCAAGTTCTTGATTAAATCCGATTATGAAGAAGCTAACCGATCCAACAATGTCCTACTGAGCTAAATTCGTCCAACAAGATAAGTATGGTAGTTACAACATGATTAAAATCACTATATCATCAAGAACACCTCCATCTCAAACCCTTATTTAACATATTCATCAAAAGTGTTAAAAAGGTTGGATTAGAACTATGTTTTACTTGCTTAATCTAACTCTAGGTGAAGTATAATTCGTCATTAATAATCAACATAAGAAAATAATGCAGAGAAGAAAACACACCAACCTCCATAAATGAAGCACAACTTCAATGCTATGAGAGAATATATTCCAAGCTTAAAAACAACTCCCAATCTCCAAGAAAATGAGCTCCACTCCGAGATTCAAGGCTTAGAAATAAGTTGGTGAAGATTTATATTGCTTTGGTAGTGCAGAGGTATGATATGTGAAGAGAGAAATTCGGTTTGGGTCGTGAAGAAATGAAAAGCAGGCTGGTCCTATAAATAGATCATGCATCTTAGCGCACGCTATCGGGACGCTTTAGCGTACGCTAATGCCCTTGCGTACGCTATCCGGTCGATATTACGTACGTAAGCGGCTTACAGTGGCTACTGTCTTGGATTATCGCAGGCCGTTAGCGCACGCTAATGAGAAATGGGTTACGCACGCTAATAAAAGTAGATTCTCACCGACACGCCAGCTCAGACTTAGATCTCATGCATGCTAACGGTTAAAAGGGTTCACGTGCTGAAGTCAACTGCTGCCAGATTCCCTCTTAGCGTACGCAACTGAGGAAACCTTACGCATGCTAATGCACAAGATTAGCGTACGTTAATCTTACTGTGTAACGTGCGCTACATCAACAGAAAAAAAAAATCCGAAAATACAACTCTCTAATTAACATCGAATCATCACATATGAAATGAAATAACAACAATATGATATTTAAATCTATAATACTACGACATAATACTAAATGCAACGATTCATGATAATCAGATTATCCGAATAATACAATGACAGGTAAAAATGAAAAGTTACAATGGATATTACATACTCCCCTTAAAAGAGTTTCGTCCTCGAAACTAAGGGGTAAATAACTCGGGGTATCTCGCTCGCATACTATCCTCGGTCTCCCACGTAGCCTCCTCGACTCCGTGTCGTGACCACTGAACTTTCAGTAGTGGAATCGTCTTGTTCCGCAATTGCTTGATCCTCCTCTCGAGTATCCGTACAGGACGCTCCTCGTACGAATGATCATCTGCTAAATCAATATCTTCGAATTGAAGAACGTGGCTCGGATCAGCAACATATTTCCTCAGCTGGGAGACATGAAACACGTTGTGAATCTTATTCAAGGTCGGCGGCAAGGCTAGTCGATAGGCCAGATCACCTACACGCTCCAGAACCTCAAACGGCCCAATATACCTTGGGCTCAGCTTGCCCCTCTTCCCGAAACGAAAAACACCTCGAGTAGGAGACACCTTCATTAACACATGGTCACCAACCTCGAACTCAAGCGGTCTTCGACGATGGTCAGCATAAGACTTCTGTCGACTTTGAGCCGTTAACAACCGACTCTTAATCAAAGCGATCTTCTCACGGGCGGCTAACAACATATCGGGTTCCGTACCCAGATATTCTGACAGTTCGTCCCAACACAAAGGGGACCTACAGCGACGGCCATATAATGCCTCATACGGTGCCATCTGAATCGAAGCGTGCCAACTATTATTATAAGTGAATTCCACCAAAGGCAGCTGGGCTTCCCAATCGTCCTTCCAATCAAGAGCACATGCTCTCAACATATCTTCTAGAGTCTGTATGGTTCTCTCCGACTGACCATCGATGCTGTGGATGGAAAGCCGTCTTGAAATTCAATGCGTGCCCATCGCACGATGAATCGCCTTCCGAAGTGTGACACAAATCGCCGTCACGGTCGATACAATGCTCTTGGGGGTACCGTGTAGTCTCACAATTTCCTTAATAAACAGTGGGCGATCTCTCGGGGCCACACGTGTCCTTAATTTCCAAGAAGTGAGCTGATTTGGTCGACGGTCCACAATCACCCAAATCGTATTCATTCCTCGACGACTCGTCGGCAAGCTAGTGATAAAATCCATAGATATGTCCTCCCATTTCCATTCGGGAATCGGGAGCGGTTTCGGCATTCTGCGGGTCGCTGGTGCTCAATCTTAACTCACGACGTGTTAAGCACCTCAACGAATTCGGCAACCTCACGTTTCATATTTCCCCACCAATAATTCTTTCAAATCCTTATACATCTTGCTAGAGCCGGGTGGATAGAGTACGGGGTAGCATGGGCTTCTCTCATGATAGAATTCCTCAACTCTTCGTCAGCGGGTACACAAACTCGATTTCTAAAACGTATCAATCCATCCTCGTGGATCACGAATCCAAGGGCTTTCCCCTGGGTTACTTCATCCCGAACCCGAGATAAGAATGGGTCCGTAATTTGCTTCGATTTGATCATATCATCGAGAGACGAAGAAATATCAAGGGTGCAAAGTTGTCCCTGAACACGCTGTAACCAAACTTCAATTTCTCGCCTCATAAGGTCCAACCGCAATTCCCTCTGTCCGTTAAACGACTCAGCATCTGCTCTTGCACTGTCTTACGGCTCAAAGCATCGGCAACCACATTTGCTTTACCCGGATGATAAAGGATCTCGATATCATAGTCCTTGATTAATTCTAGCCACCTTCTCTGCCTCATGTTCAACTCCTTCTGAGTAAAAATGTACTTTAGGCTCTTGTGGTCCGTAAAGATCTGGCAGGTAACTCCATAAAGATAGTGACGCCAGATTTTCAAAGCAAACACCACGGCTGCTAACTCCAAGTCGTGGGTCGGATAGTTAACTTCATAGGGTCGCAATGTCTCGATGCATAGGCGATTACTTTCCCTTCCTGCATTAGTACACATCCCAGACCCTGTCTCGACGCGTCACTATACACCACAAATCCTTCCGTTCCCTTTGGTAAGACCAAAACAGGTGCCGAAATCAATTGACTCTTGAGCTCTTCAAAACTTTGCTGACATGCTTCTGACCACAAATACTTCTTGTCCTTCCGCAGTAAGTTAGTCATCGGTTGCGAAATTTTGGAGAATCCCTCCACGAATCGTCGGTAGTAACCTGCTAGGCCGAGGAAACTACGAACTTCCTTCACGTTCTTCGGTGGTAGCCAATCTCGAATGGCTTCCGTCTTTTGTGGGTCCACTCTCACCCCTTCGGCTGATATCACATGCCCGAGAAAGACAACCTCAAGCATCCAGAACTCACACTTAGAACATTTCCCATAAAGTTGTTCTCGCCTCAAAGTATCGAGAACTTGGTGGAGGTGACTCTCGTGCTCCTCGTGGTCGCGAGAGTAAATCAGAATATCGTCAATGAAAACGACTACAAAGCGATCCAGGTAGTTAATAAAAACTCGATTCATCAACTCCATGAACACTGCCGGTGCATTAGTCAGTCCAAATGGCATCACCACGAACTCATAATGCCCATAGCGAGTACGGAATGCTGTCTTCGAAATGTCAGACTCTCGAATCCTCAACTGATGATAGCGGATCTCAAGTCGATCTTAGAAAACACGGCGGCTCACGAAGTTGGTCCAAGAAATCATCAATACGAGGCAAGGGATACTTGTTCTTGATGGTTACCCTGCTCACTCACGGTAATCAATACACAATCGTAGAGATCCATCTTTCTTCCGCACAAATAACACCGGTGCTCCCCAAGGGGACGCACTAGGTCGAATATAGCCTTTGTCACCAACTCCTCAAGCTGGTTCTTCAATTCTTGCATCTCAGTCGGAGCCATACGGTACGGTGCTTTTGAGAGCGGGGACGTACCTGGTTCTAACTCAATAATAAACTCCACGTCACGATGAGGAGGTAAGCCTGGCAACTCGTTTGGAAATACATCTGGGTAGTCTCGTACTACCGGAATGTCGGCCAATTCAACTGGTCGATCAGCTGTTTTGGTCATGTAGCACCAATAACCAATACACCCTTGATTAAGCAGTTTCACTGCTTTCATAGCGCTGATGACTCTCCCAGAACGACTGGGATTATCACCTCGAAAAATACACTCGAATCCATCATCAGAAGTGACGGTAACCATCCGCTTGCGGACACTGAGTATTGCATCGTGACGATCCATCCAATCGATGCCCAAGATTATATCATCCTTAGGTAGATCGACTACAATCAGATTTGACAACCACTCACGGTCGTTCAAACGAATCGGACAGTCCTGGACTTCACGATTTCCAATAATTCTTCTACCATCAGGTAGACCAATCATGTAGGGCTCACAATTGATAACATGGTCTAGAGGCAAACGACTTAAACAAGAAGAAGATATAAAGGAGTGTGAAGCACCGGTATCAAAAAGAACACACACAGGCTGGGAGTGGATCTCGAGTATACCTGAAATCATGCTGGCCTCGGGATCATCAGCTCTCTTCATCTCGTAAATCCAGGTTTCGCAGCTCGGCACTGTGTACCACTTTGATTTCCACGGCCCATTCCCTATTTGCCCGGTGGTCCGATAGGAAGCGGACGGAGGCGTGCAGTTACAGACGAGAGGATTGAATAGGAGCATGAGACGCCATCTTGGATCATGTCCGGCCCACCCTTGCAAAAACGAGCACGGTGACCAATCTTGCCACAAGTAAGGCATGTGACGGCGAGCTTCGGGCATTTGGTGCTGAAATGCCCCGGTCTCCATGATTATAGCACACAATGGATGAGGGGACCGCTCGAGTGCGATCCCGCCGGCGACGCCATGGGTGGTCGATCGAGAGGGTTTGGCAATGACCGGGCTTCTGAATGTCCCGGTTACTCTCGATCGATTGGTTCTTGGACCTTTTGTTGTTGGAGTGTGGTTGTTTCTTGGAAATCTCCTTCGCGGTGAGTTCGTACTCGAGCCTTCTCGATAAACTCCGTAAGGTAGTACGGTGGTGATTCAATTGCATTCTCATTCGGGGTTTAAGCCTCTTGAGAAAGTATTTGATCTTGTCGGCCTCTGTTCGGATAATTGTCTTGGCAAAAGGAAGGAGTGCACAGAATTTCTCAAAGAATGATAATACATCATCGTCTTCAGACGGGTCGGGGTTCAAAAGTTCCGACAGTTTGGCCTCACAGAGTGGCCCTGGATAGTAACGGTCTAGCATGAGGTTTTTAAATTCCTCCCATGTGCAAACACCATCAGCTGGCCTTACTGAAAGCCACCAGGTATGAGCGCTTTTGCTAAGATAATATGGGGCTACCGAGACGCGATTCTCTTCCGGACAGTCCACCATCTGGAAAAGTTTCTCAAAATGCTCGATCCAGTGCACAATGTCAGCAGGCTCAGAGGAGCCCTCAAAAGTCGGTGGTCGCTGGCGAGAGATGTCGCTGATAATCCGACTCACGGGTCCGCCAATCACAGGAGGAGGATGAGCCCCTGCCGCCGCGCCGAGCGGCCCTCTGCATAGCTTCCATTAGTTGACCCATCTGGGTCATCTGTGTCATCATGCCCTGCATTACGACGTAAGGATCGACACGTGCATCCCCGCGCCCACCGTGGTGCGATTGTTCCCTAGAAGGTGAACCACTGTCTGCGGAACTCTGATCCGCATTCGCGCGTCTGTTGGCTCGAGGTATTGGGATTCGGCCCCTTCCACGGCCTCGTCCCCCTATGCCACGACCTCTCAGGTTTCTTTCCATACTGAAAGAATCAATCGTAATGATAACCATAAGTACAGTTCAAGATACTAAAATTCACGCTAAATTAATAGTAACAAGGAATCATATATTCAAGGAAAACGGTTTATTGATACCACAAATGTCGCACCGAATATCATATCGGTGTCAAGTCGAACAATTTCAATTGTATAATAATTTCAGCATTTACCTCGGATTATCAATCAGATAAATCCTGTCACAATTCCTTGAAATAACATGATCAACAGGAGACCCATACGATATCAATATCATGCCGAATTAAACCATGGCTCATAAAGTACATACCGTATTTGGCTCGTAGGGTCGCGCTTGCACAGTCACACGTGACACGAAGGTCTCTTGATACTAGTTCATTTCTCAATGACTCATAAAAAAAGACTCTCCGATACCATCTTCTCGTAACACCCCAAATGGCGGTTATTACAAGGTCATAGTGAATCCCTGCTGGGACCCACTGTGCGATATCAAAACAGTTAAATAAATATTATTTGTGATACCGAATCACAACGAATAGTCATTTCTCCGATTAGGAGTTTATTAAAATATGGCCAACGGCCTTACAACACACAGATCCGAAAAACAAGTATAAACCATATGGAGATGGAAAATACTTCAAATGTCAAATACAACCAAAAAGTAATTTAAATGAAACAGAGATAACATAACGCAGTTTAACATAACCGGACAACAAGAGATGTGGGGCCCCCGAACTAGTATCCTCCGAACCCTTCGCCGTCGACATGCTCTTCCCGTGTCTTGCCTTTGCCTGGACCTAAAATACAATACAAGTATTTCGCCCAACACAGGTCGATATACATGATAATCAATTCTTCTGACATTATACAATTCACATATATAGATCTCAAGAAAATCATTCCGACTATTAATCATACCCCTCGGGCGTATGAAACAATCAGTCACAAAATATCGAACACATCCAATCATACATGGTCTGTGAACGATTAACATTATGGCTCAAGATGGACATCACAGTACGCCCGATCCGGAAATGTGTCCGTGCACATGTCCACCCCGTATACGGAATCCAGAAATATACGTGGGACAATGTACCTAATTAGCCTCACGAACTAACGTCTCGTGTGCACGGTCTAATGCGGAAACATCCACGCATGACCATCGTGTGCCTGGCTAAAAATCCTACACAATAACCAATCGGCACGCAGATATGATTCCGGATATGTCACGATACAACATGACAACGAAACTCAAAGGATAACACATCCAATTAAGGATCAAGAAAAACTCACCAAAGTGAAAATAAGGACCAACGAGATCAACGATTCAAAACGGCATACTTGGGAATGCAATCCCATAACGTCAAGGACAATATCAAATCACGACAACGTCACATGGACAATTCATACACATGAAATGTATAATCATCACAAGAATCTAATCATCATTATAACCAAGCAAGATAACTTGCCTTAATACGGAGACGAGAATAGTCCTCTTCTTATCGGAACGAACGAACGGTCCTCGACAAGTTTTACTCGAACAAACAACCTTAAACGAAATACATTTTACTCAAAACATATTCGTATAATTATCAATATAGGATTAGTAAGAACCTACAATCCTTTAGAATAGTTTGTTACTACAAATTATTGAAACCTTATGCCAGGAGTCCTTCTAACATCAATACAACTATAAGAATCGGTTTACAATATTTACCGAATGTTCGCATGGTTCATCATAAGCAAGAGTTCTATCAAGGGTATGTTGAATAACCAATCATGATGTTAAGATCATCTTATGATGATTAAACTTTCCAAAACATTAAAAGGTTGAAAGGTAAAATCTGCACATTATGATTATTCTCCTCTCATTTAAATTGACTTTTAAGCTAATAACAAGTTCATAAGTTCTGAGATTACACCATACTCATGAAGGTTATCAAAGTCTTTGTTACAGGGCTGGAGGATTCATTAACATGATGGTGAATTCACCAATTCTAGTATGATGATCAAAATATTCTAAGTTCTCAATACATTAGATTAATGAAAAGTTATTGTTGAAATTATCAAGATCCTTATCAATCTTCAAAGACTTGTGAAACTGAACAATCATGATTTGTTAAAGCTTCTAAGATTTCTGAACTAGATCATCTAATCTTATCTTTAACATTATCAAGTTCTTCTCAAGGTAAATAGATATCTAAAATGGTGTTTAAACACTCCATGATATCAAGTTCTTGATTAAATCCAGTTATGAAGAAGCTAACCGATCCAACAATGTCCTACTGAGCTAAATTCGTCCAACAAGATAAGTATGGTAGTTACAACATGATTAAAATCACTATATCATCAAGAACACCTCCATCTCAAACCCTTATTTAACATATTCATCAAAAGTGTTAAAAAGGTTGGATTAGAACTATGTTTTACTTGCTTAATCTAACTCTAGGTGAAGTATAATTCGTCATTAATAATCAACATAAGAAAATAATGCAGAGAAGAAAACACACCAACCTCCAGAAATGAAGCACAACTTCAATGCTATGAGAGAATATATTCCAAGCTTAAAAACAACTCCCAATCTCAAGAAAATGAGCTCCACTCCGAGATTCAAGGCTTAGAAATAAGTTGGTGAAGATTTATATTGCTTTGGTAGTGCGGAGGTATGATATGTGAAGAGAGAAATTCGGTTTGGGTCGTGAAGAAATGAAAAGCGGCTGGTCTATAAATAGATCATGCGATCTTAGCGCACGCTATCGTGACGATTTAAGCGTACGCTAATGCCCTGGCGGACGCTATCCGGTCGATCTTACGTACGTACGCGGCTTACAGTGGCTCCTGTCGGGGATTAGCGCAGGCCGGTAGCGCACGCTAATGAGAAATGGGTTACGCACGCTAATAAAAGTAGATTCTCACCGACACGCCAGCTCAGACTTAGATCTCATGCATGCTAACGGTTAAAAGGGTTCACGTGCTGAAGTCAACTGCTGCCAGATTCCCTCTTAGCGTACGCAACCGAGGAAACCTTACGCATGCTAATGCACAGGATTAGCGTACGTTAATCTTACTGTGTAACGTGCGCTACATCAACAGAAAAAAAAATCCGAAAATACAACTCTCTAATTAACATCGAATCATCACATATGAAATGAAATAACAACAATATGATATTTAAATCTATAATACTACGACATAATACTAAATGCAACGATTCATGATAATCAGATTATCCGAATAATACAATGACAGGTAAAAATGAAAAGTTACAGTCGGATATTACAGTGACCTATTGAAGTCTTGAGCATTTAATGCTCGATTAAATGTCTCAATGAGTTTTTCTTCGATTCTTAGATGCGTTTTCCGTTGTTTTCAGTTGCTATGCTCGTAGTGATCATGTTGCTATTGTGTCTCTCGTAGAGGATATAAGTTTGGGGAATTTCGGTCAGCTACGTTCTTCGGAGTTGTTCGTGAGTTAACTATCGAGGCAAGTATTCTTGTCTATACGATTTATATTGTGTGAATTGAGGTTGCATATGAAATTGTGTTGGTTTGTGCATTTTTGTTGATTGTGCCTTATGTGAATTATCGTAGTTGTTATGTGGTTTTGTGAGGTTAGTGTTGGTTCATTGCTTGTCATAGAGATATGTCAATAGAGACGTAGTGCCGCGTAGATAGTACACTTAGACATGTGCTATAATGTTTTGGTGATCACCGGGTTGTGTGGGTTAAGTTGTGTGTTATGAGTTGGGTTAGTCGTATTGGTTGATCGATTGTTATGTCGTTGATGTGTGGAGATGTGATTAGGATTGTTAGGTTGTAATATAGCTAGGTCGGTCGTAGCTATGCGTCGGATAATTGGCCATTTCTAGCAAGTGCCTTGATTATATATATTGTGATTGACATTTGGGGCTTGTGGTTTGCAACTGTGAATTGTGGAACGTGTGTGTGTGTTGTTGTTCTTCCAACCGGAGCGTTCGACGGGGCGTCTGGGGGCCGATACTAAGGGGTACGTCCGCGGAAGTGGTTTCCCACCCGGAGCATTCGACGGGGCGTCTGGGGGCCGATACTAAGGGGTACGGTCGCAGGTCACCAGGTGTGATTTTCATCTTGAGGATGATGTTGATGTTTTCGATAACTGTGATATGTCCGGAATATCACAACGTTTTGGTTCTCGATGTTGATGTACATTATATATTTAATTTTGGTACTTGGCTAGAATGGCACTATAATATGTGTCGTATGTGTTTATTTCTTTGGTTGTGAGGTTTTAGCATTGGGAAACGGAACTCGCTATTGTTTTCGTGTGCTGTGGTAAGAAAAGATTTTGGGTGGCGATCCTAACGGTTGTCTAAAGATTGTTTTGCGGAATATAACTTTAGACCGAGACCCAATTGCTTCGAAATGATTTCGGAATTAAGGATTTGAGGTCCAGAAGGATTTACTATTTATGAAAATGTTTGTTTCACAAAAGAGATTTGGGTCGAGACCCTATTGTTTTCCGAAAGGTTTTATAATCTCGAACTTGAAGTCCCAAAAGACTTTCTGTCGTTTTCTAAAATTTCCGAGTTGATATATATTATTTTCAAAGACTTGAGTTGTACCTTAAATAATGAAAAACTATCGGGAACTTCTTTCACGACTGTTGTTATTGTAATATACTGATATTGGCGTGATACATTTTGTATAGACTGAATACTTGTACTAGCCATTCAAATGCTAACCCCTTAAATGGGGGAAATGCATATCATGCATTTCAGGTGTGCTTAGTTCGTTGGAGCAACCACAGGGACGACATGGAAGAAGACGAGCCGCGATACTAATCAAGAGTTAAGAGTCCAGTTTGATGTTGTTGTATTGTTGAGTTATTCGCTGTATTGTATTTTGACCCCTACGTGGGTATGTACAATAATGAGTTTATTTTTGGGTTGATTTAATCGTGAGACCTCATTGGTTAGTGTAATTAGTATTTTGACCTTATCGGTCTGTGTTAGTAAGTTGTTTGACCTCGGCCGGTCAAACGTTGTTCGTATTATGGTTGTTAGCCTGGTAGATCCTTATAGGAAAAGGGTCTACGGCGTGTAATATTCCCGGTGGTTTCTGGGGGTGTTACATTTTTGGTATCAGAGCTTAGGTTGTGGAAACCTAGGCTGTCGGGTCGAGTCGAGTCGTGTTTTGTCGAGTCTTGTTTTGTTGCGTCATCCGATTTGTTAGTTAACAAGTCGACTTGTACGTTGTCATACCATATCATTCGTGTTGTTCGTTGAGATTAGTATCGTGGGTGACCGTCATCTTCGTGCGACCTGTGGACGTAAGTCTCCCCTTATATACATTATATTTTATATTTTGTGTTGTATAATTTTGTTTGCAAGTAAGAGGTAGAATAGAAACCATATTTGATACTTGTGGTGTATTACGTGTATGGCAATTGGGATATACTAGTAGATTGAGTTTTGATAGGTACAACGTGTTGTGGAAGTCTCTGGACATTAATGTGTTCCAGGAGGCGTATTGACGACAGAGATTGTCGGAAACACAAACGAATGGTTTCGACGTATGTTTGAATCTAAGACTATATTGATGAGTGGTATCGATTAGTATGATGATTTGAATGCTAGATGGTCACGTGTTTGGGAACCGAATATGTTGGACATTATTGCTAATTGCTATAAACGTGTTCTTATTGATAACTGTGTTGGCTGCGCGTGTATTTGATAATGTTTCTGAAAATTTCATAAACTTAAGTAGGTTGTGAAATCAGATATTCTCAAACATTTTACTAGTACGGTTAAACGGCGGTCACAATGAATTTTGAAAATTTTCTTAAATTTTGGACAAGCCGGCCATATATTTTCAAAAAAGAGAGTTGATTGATTGTTTCTTGCTACCTCAGTGTACGCTCATCGTTAGCTATATCTGTTGCACGTGTATTTTAAATGGCTTACAAGTATTTCACAATCTAAGTTAAACTAAAAAAATTTCGTGACTATTTTATCGGTATGCATAAGTGGTGACTTAGTATATACATTGTTTTTAACTAAAAATGTTTTGAGTTTTGGCAAGGTGATTGTGCACTTTCATAGAAACCTTGCGACGGAGTGCGAAGGTTATGTTTTTAGGTACTTTCGATATTTTTTAATGTCACCGTCATCAACCTTTTGTCACATTTGAAAGAATTTTAGAATGGTTTTAGCATATTGATGTTAATTTCAAATAGCTCGAGTATGCGATTTTAAAATCTTTCACACCATAAAATTTGTATATTTTAAATCAAAATGTGATTTTTTTAAAAAAATTTATAGATAGTGAAAGATGGAGAATCTAACTCGACTTAAACTTTAAACTCGGATTTAGAGTAATTGTCTGAGAAGAGTCAGTCAGCGCACGCTAATGTCATTATTAGCGCGCACTAATTTTGTACCCAATTATTGTGTTGCGTGGTTTCGGTTTGTTTTGTAGCCCGTGTAATGTTATTTCGACATGATTTCTCTTGACGATGACGTTTGGATGGATTTTAATATTCTGGATCATGGTTTTGTAAATGATTTCAGAAAGAAACAATTTCGACTTATTCCTTATAGTTTTGGTAAAACAGCCCGAGGTGCCAAAAGCGTTTTCGGAAAAATTTTATGAGCCCAGATTTTAAAATGTTACTATTTAAACAAATGTCTCGGGGACTTTTTGAAAAAGAATGTTATCAATAATTTACTACTATGACTTGCGATTTGTGGTGGCCGTGTCTATTTTTGTATCAGCATTTTGGTTATCGTTTGTGATGTTATGTTCTATAGAGCTTAGCGGTTGTGTGTTCAGTATGCCGAAAATGTAACACCCCCAATCCACTCAGGGATATTACACGTCGTAGACCCCTTTCCACAAGGAGCTACCAGGCGGGAGACTACAAATCAAAACCCACATGTGGTCAACTTGACCAAAAAATAATACCGTAGACCGATTAGGTCTCTCCAAAACATAGCATAACCGTACATCTGATGAAACTAAAATACAACTCGATCACATAGTACATAAAATGTCCATCCCCTCAAGGATGACAAGAACTCAAACCGACAAATCACTGACAGACAACAGACTACAACTGTGACTAATATCGCTGCTTTGCATCATCTTACGAGTCAATCCTGTGGTTGCTCACTCTCCAGTCAGAACACCTGGAATAAATAACAAAATCCCCAACGAGGGGTTAGCGATGGAATCGCTAGCAAGTAACCAAGCTATACAATTATACATCAAGAATACAACCATCATGAAAATAACATTTCAACAAGGTAGTAACACGATCCCCGAGTCTAAAGTCTTTTGAAAATTTATTCCTTTAAAACAAACCATGGGGATTACTCCAGAAATCACTGTAAGAGATTATTTAGAGACTTCGGGGGTCTCAGTGTAAAATCCTGAAATATGAATAATTTTTCTTTCCAAAAGGTTTTCTTTCAAAATCATACAAATGATTTTATTCTCAACTCAAACCTCAGGACAAAAACCATATTTACCAATATAATCGGGATTCAAGATTCAAACATAAACAATTCAGAGATATCAAATTAACAGTCAAAACGTCTCCGTGGCCCCGAAGGGTCCCACCTGGATTAGCTCATCAAAAATAAACTCAAACACACCCATAAGTTATCTTGACATCGCACTCGCAAGTGACGATTCTCATAGCCCTCTCCAGACCTACCCGATTAGATAACCTTATGGTCAAATCGTAACATCTGGCCGTACTCGCAAGCATGCGCCTCCGGAGGCCTCGACGGACCCACCCAGATAACATCATTCAAGTACGCCCATAAGTTATCATGACATCGCACTCGCAAGTGCCGATTCTCGGAGCCCTCTCCAGACCTACCCAAATTGATAACCTTATGGTCACAACGCACGTATGGCCGTACTCGCAAGCACGCGCCTCCGGAGGCCTCGACAGGACCCCTACCCGGATAACATCTCAACTCTCTACTATACACAATAACAAAGGTATAATATTCACCACAACCGCAACCACGTAACACATAGGTTAACGCATCATAACTTCAACAAGGGCACAACATTCACAGCACACCATCATTCAGGAAAAAGGCCAACGAGCAAATAATACAAGTATTACGTGATTCCACAATTCTTCGGTTAACTACTCATTTCTAGTATTTATTTAAGCACAAAATAACATGAATAGGTAGTTATCATTCTTCTTGAAACTCAAGTTTACATTCGTAATTACCTTCATAAAATCACATCTTCATTTAAAAGTAAGTTACGGTTAAATATACCGTCACTAACGAGTCCACGTTAAATTCACGACACATCACATTCTCAAAGTATAAATAATATAGACGAGATACTCGCCTCAAGTCCAACGCACGCGAAGCAACGGGAAAGCTCGACTTAATGACCGCTACTGGGCACTCTGAAGAACACAGTTCAACCGGGAAGCTCGGACCCCGAAGAAGACAACGAACGGGAGGGTTCCGACTCAAGTTCTTCACAAGGATTTCGTCCCTAAGTCATATCAACAATAACTCAACAATCGTATGATGAATAATAATCGCATAACGCCAGAATCCCCCTCTAAGACCTTCTATCGGACACCTTCAAGGCGTCGATTAAGAACTCGACCAAAACAACGAATCTATACAATCCAACCATGGAATAACAATGGAAATGATAGAATATATCTAAATAATCATCAATCCATCACAAATCTAAGTTATTACGGTTAAATCGGACAAAACCAAACAAAACCCCCAATTTTCCCAAACTAGGATTTCTAAGAAATCTGACCTGATTCGCTCGATCAAAGGATGTTATAGAATGGATAATCGATGATATGAACTCTAGGATTTCATGGATTCATTGTCTGACAACATGTCTCCACGCACACCAAACCTCCAGCCGCGAAAGGGAAGAAACGAGTGAGAAAATGGGTGTGTAAAACCAGTCTGCTAAGCCTTATCAAGGCAGCCTGCCGGCCGCCTTACGTACGTAATGTAATACCCGGTTGTAATTCAGTCATTATCATTCAGTAATTTCATTCGGTGATTGTCACTCTGTGGATTTTCACTCAATTATAATCATTCATTAATCATGTTCTTTCACCGTGTTCACCGTTCGGAAAAACTTCGAGTTGTGTATCGTTATTGTTCATTGTTTCAACTTTCCTCATATGAGTTCGACTTTGTTAGATCACCATTAATTTTTGGTAACTCCAAAAATTCTAAATCTTTGCAATATTATAGAGCATCGAGTTAGCTTTCCAATGGTTCAAACGGTGAGTCAATCGGAGTCCGGACGAGAGAGTTATGGTCGTTTTAGCTCAACCGCTCATTTTTCGCTTTGGCGATCATCGCCGAACGAACTCGGCCGTGTCGTCCGACACGGCCCGTCTGTACTCGTCCGGAAAGTGCCGAAGTTCGCCTCAGACCCGACCGTGTCGCTCGCACGGCCGAGTCGAACCCTTCCGGATAAGCCGGGAGCGATCGCTGACACGCCCGACCGTGTCGCCCGCACGGCCGAAGTCATGCCGAAGCCGCCGGACGGTCATCGTCGGGAGGCCCTCGCCGCGACCGTGTCAGCGGGCAGACACGGCCGAGTCCTGTCGGCCACTGCCGGCCAATCGGCGACACGACCGTGCCGATCGCACGGCCGTGTCCGGCAGGTAGTCAACCCTATAAATTCATTTTTTGAGCATTTCAGCTCATTCCTTCCAGTTTTTTCCACCTTTTACGAGAGAGAGAAGCTTGAGGGAGGGTTTTTCCTTCACAAATCATTTGGGTGTTTGATTCTCTTCATCTCCTTTCGATCGTGAAGCCCGGATAATCAATCTAACGCGTGTTCTTCGGATTAAAACACTTGGATCTTCAAGAGGTAATTCCTTCAACACTTTGGACTTCGATTTTGTGTTGAGATATGATGTTTTGGACGCTATAATCATGTTATATGAAGGGATATGTATATGATTATGAGTTTGTATAAGGATTCATTGGATTATTGAGGGATTATTCAAGAACACCTTGAATATCGAGTTGGAATTGGGGATTTTCGACTAATTGTTGTTATAATCACATTTTTGGATATTCATAATGGGTTATTGATCGTATTGGAGATGTTTTGTTGGTTTGAAACACTTCTTGGAGATTTTGATATTGGTATATTGAGGTTTGATTGTAAACAATCGGAGTTTGGATACAACGTGTTTGATTTAATGCCTCTATGGACTTGGTTAAATCGTATCGACGTTTTAAGTTCGTTATATTCGTGTTTGATTCGTATATTGAACGAGTTGTTGGATATTGTATTGAATTAAGGTTGTTCGAGCGACCGATATCTCAATTAGGACGTTGTTCGTGGAAGGATATTTGTCGCCGGTGTTGTGTAAGTTAATTCTTACTCGGTTAAAAGGATATTCATCCCTTTTGTTGTTGTTCATTCATAATCATAACTCATTCATAATTATATTAATCATATCAAAACTTGTTGTTATCAATTAATCGTTTCAGTCATAAGGAACGACGGTTCCAATCTTTTCATTGAGCTGTCATTTATTTCGTTACCATTCCACCTCGGTGAGTCATTATTCATTTTCGATGTCACTTTTGTTATATCGTGGCATTCCGGGTCATACTGGCGTGCCGGTTGGTATGTGTAGGATCTTCATGTCGGGCACATTATAGTCGTGTGTTGGTTGATGGCCTCACATCGACTGCACACGAGATTGATTGTTTCGTGAGACCGATTAGGTACAAGACCACGCGTGTATTGATCGTTGGTGGCTTGTGCACGGACACATTTCCATCCGGGCGTAGTGTGGCGCCACCCTTTGAGCCGCATCATAGTTGATTCATATAGCATGTTTGATTGCGTATGTTTCGACAGGATATTTCATAATTTCGTATATAATCATGATTGTGTATTTTCAACCCTTGAGGATTGTTGTTCTTTGTAATCGACCCGCTTGGGGATTTTGTTTTTCGTGTCATGGCCGTGCAAACGCACGGGAGAGCACGTTGACGGCGAGGAGTCCTAGTGATACTAGTAGGGTCCCCGATCTTTCAGTTATTCATGTTATTGTCCTTTATTTTCCGCTGCAGACTTTCATTTGAATACTCCGTTTCATTCAGTGTTGTGTATTTTATCTTCATATAAAATACACTAGTATTCGGTGTTGTCCTGGTGTGTTGTAACTAAAATCCTCATCGGAGTAATTATTGTTGTAATGTAGTTCGGTACTACATTTATCTTGTGTAATTCATTCATTTTCATTTGCCTGGTGGGTCCCAGTTGGGGATCTACGGCACTGTAATATCCGCCTAGTTTGGGGTGTTACAGAGTTGGTATCGGAGAGTGGTTTTGAATACTACCCTCCAAGTCATGTCTCATTTGAAATCATCGTCATCGGACTAGTATCATTGGACTTTCGCGTCACGTGTGTCCTGTGCATATTCAGAGCCAATCGACTCAAAGAACCGTAAGACTTCTAACGCCATGGTATAATTTCGCAATAGTCATTCATTCATCATTCATCATTTAACAATCCTCAAACATCATCATTCATTATGATCGGACGATCATATTAACTCATCAATCACTTAATTCATTTCATTACTCGATTAATAATCAGACGATCATGTTAACTCATTAATTACTCAATTCATTTCATTACTCATTGTCAACTGATGATCATATTATCAATCTTGTTAAGTTATTCAAGATAATCATTTCAAGAATTTCATCAGATAATCATTTAACTTCAGTAAATCATTCATATAATCACTAAGTTAGAGCATGTATACTTATTTTCATCATCTCATGACATAATCATAACGTGCTAATCATGCCGGAAATATAATCATTATGCGACCTTCCTACTTCGAGATGGAGAGAGTCACGGGGATGCACGGGGAGAGAAGCGGTGCGGACCGAAACCCAAGAAATAATCACTCCGCCGGAAATCGTGCTCAGACTCGGCTCGACTGTAAGATGTTCGGGTTGATCCACTCACTTTTATGCAGCCATGATGACCCATGTGCGCTTGCTCAATCATCATTGCGCCACTGACCGGATTAATCGAGAGAACTCTCCCGTATGAGACTACCGCTAAGGAAAGTGCTGAACAACAACCTTCATCTTTCAAAGAAGAAATCAACGAAGCGTAATCAACCCAAAGGCGGTCACCAACCTTCAAGAAGCCTCGTGTGAGCCCTATCGCTTCGAGCGACCTTCTACGGCGCATAATCGTGCGGGATCTCATTCCCGAGCGCCGATTCGGCCATCACTGTTTCAATTGTGGAACGCCGGTCATTTCAGCACCGAGTGTCCAAACCGTCTATCACGTGCTATAATTGTGGGAATTTTGGGCATAAGGCCCGTTTTGCCGAAAGGACTCCAAGTCGGCTCGGTGGCATCTCGTGCCCAAGCAACCAAAGATTTCGTAATCGATCGCTTTGTCGCTGCTTAAGGCAATGGAAGCAAATAGAGTTGGAGCTCGTATTTATCGACGGAGCGTCGGTTCGGGACCGCAAGTCCTGCATTCATATGATGAGGAGGATCGACGATCCTGGCCCGAATGATTTCGGGTATACTCGTAATATTATTTCAACTTGAGTGTACCTTGTGATGCAGGTACACCGCATACATTCATTATCGAATCATCCTTGAATAGACTTATTTCGGGAAAGTCCTATTGCATGTGGACCTCAAACCATCGGCCTACCCGACGATGGAAGAATTTTCGAATCATACCTAAGTAAGCTTAGTAACCGCGATTGGTTGGTGGACCTAATCGTGGTGAATTTATCTTAGGACGATGTAATTTCGGTATTAGTTGGTTTAACCGCCTTAATACTATCCTCGTGTTTGTTAGGGTGTGGTCGCTATTTTCCGTCGTTGGTTGTTGAATGTGTGCTTCAGGGAAGTAATCCCCGTTGTTCCAGAAGAAGTATTATTATGACGAAAGCAGAGAAATTCTGCAATCGAACTATTCAATCATTCATTGTATCATTCTCATCGATTGGCCTTTCTAGGACAATCGAGTTATTCAATCATTCCTTGTATTATTTCCATCGATTGGCTTTTCTAAGACAATCGAGTCATTCAATCATTCATTGTATCATTTTCATCGATTGGCCTTTCTAGGGCAATCGAGTTATTCAATCATTCATTGTATCATCTTCATCGATTGACCTTTCTAAGGCAATCGAGTTGTTCAATCATTATTGGTATCTCTTTTTATCGATTGACCATTCTAGGGCAATCGAAATGTTCAATCATTCGTGGTATCATTGTCATCGATTGACGATGTATTTCCCGACGAGTTATCTGGTTGCCTTCACATAGAGTAAGGGAATTCAGGAGTGAGTTGGAGCCGGTACGTCCCCTTTATCGAAGGCACCGTATCGGATGGCCCCGACCAGAATGCAGGAGTTGAAGATTCAACTTGAGGAATAGTTCGAGAAAGGTTATCTCCGACCGATTGCGTCCCCGTGAGGAGCACCAGTGTGATCTGTCAAGGAGAAGGATGGCTCGTCTCGTGTGTGTATTAATTACCAGGAGTTGAACAGGGTAATGATTAAGAGTAGTATCCTTTACCTCGTATTGATGATCTTTTAGATCAACTTCAGGAGCTTCGATTTTCCAAGATCGACTTAAGATCTGGATATCACCATTCATGGATTCGAGAGTCGGATATCGCGAGGACAGCGTTTCATACACGCTATGGTCATTATGAGTTCGTAGTTATGCCGTTCGGGCTAACTATTGCACCTGTGGTATTCATGGGGGTTAATGAATCGGGTTTTCATCGACTTTTTGGATCAGTTTGTTGTTTTCTTCATCGACGACATTTTGATTTATTCTCGTAGCCGAGAGGAATACGAGGTTCATCTTCATCAGGTTCTCGACGTGTTGAGACGAGAGCAACTTTATGGAAGGTTTTCCAAATATGAGTTACGGAGGTCCGGTGACTTTCTCGGGCATGTAATTTCATCCGCCGAGTTCGTGTCGACCCTCGAATACGGAGGCTATCCGAGATTTGCAACCTCCGAAAGATGTTAAGGAAATCCGATGTTTCCTCGGATTAGTGTTAATTATCCAACCCACGGACGGAGCTAGCAACCGTGGTTTTCGTGTTGAAAATTTGGCGTCGTTACCTTTATGGCATCACCTGTCAGATCTTCACCAATCACAAGAGTTGATGTATATATTTACTCACAAGGAGTTAAATATGCGACAGAGACGGTGGTTGGAATTAATCAAAGATTTTGATATCGATATCCTTTACCACCCGGGCAGGGCGAGCATTGTCGCCGACGCCTTGAGTCGTAAGTCCGTTCAGGAGCAGATGCTTGCTCGTTTAACAATTCAGAAGGAGCTCCAACAGGAATTCCTTAGACCCGAGATCGAGGTCTGGCTTCA
The DNA here is from genome assembly GCA_033398695.1 of Orobanche coerulescens. NCBI lineage: Eukaryota > Viridiplantae > Streptophyta > Magnoliopsida > Lamiales > Orobanchaceae > Orobanche > Orobanche coerulescens. The sequence goes on from CM065812.1 coordinate 19,196,470, forward strand.
GCGAATTTAGGGACAGCTTTGTATGTTAGAGATTTCATCATCTCTTGAGGATGCAATCAGGGAGAATCAGGGTTCAGACCCAGCATTGTTGCGCATTCTTGAGGATGTGGCTCAGGGGAAAGCCCCTAGATTCGTGATCCACGAGGATGGACTTTTGAGATTTAAGAATCGGATGTGTGTACCGGTGAATGACGAGTTGAAAAACTCTATTTTGAGAGAAGCTCATGCTACCCCTTATTCTGTTCATCTGGGGTCCAGCAAGATGTACAAAGACTTGAAACAAAATTACTGATGGAGTAATATGAAGCGAGAAGTCGCAGAATTTGTTTCGAGATGCTTAACTCACAACAAGTCAAGATGGAACCTCGGCGACCGCGAGTATGTCGATACCGCTCCTATTCCGTAATGGAAGTGGGAAGACATTTCTATGGAATTCATCACGAATTGCCGACGAGTCGTCGGGGCATAAATACGATCCGAGTGATCGCGATCGCTTTACTAATTTAGCTCATTTCCTTGAAATCAAGGATATGTGGAGTCCCAAGAGATCGCCCATTGTTCATCAAAGAGATAGTGAGACTTCACGGTACTCCTAAAAGTATCATTTCGATCGTGACGGACGGTTTGTGTCACATTTTGGAAATCATTCATCGTGCTATGGGAACTCGGCTTAATCTCGATCGCCTTTCATCCTCAAATGACGGACAATCGTGAGAGAACTATTCGGACATTAGAGGACATGTTGAGGGCATGCGTACTCGATTGGAAGGACGATTGGGAAGCCCAACTACCACCGATCGAGTTCACGTACGGTATAGTTGGCATGCCTCCATTAAGATGGCACCTTACGAGGACTTGTACTGCGGTGCCGTTGTCGATCTCCTTTGTGTTGGGATGACTTGTCGAATCAATCGGCACCGAACCCGACATGCTTATAGCCGCCGGGAGAAGGTAGCTTTGATCAAGAGTCGTATGTTGTTGACGTAGTCGGCGTAAATCATATGCAGAAATTGTCGTCGACCACTAGTGTTCGAGACGGGTGTAGATGTTTTGGTCAAGGTATCCCAGTGTCGAGGTATTTTCCGTTTCGGAAAACGGGGGAAGTTGAGTCCGAGATTCATTGGACCGTTTGAAATTTTGGATCGAGTAGGCGAGTTAGCTTATCGATTGGCTTTACCTCCGGCTTTGAGCAGGATTCATAATGTGTTTCACGTCTCTCAGTTGCGGAAGTCTGTTGCCGACCCGAGTCACATACTTCAGTTCGACGAAATCGAGATCGCGGATGATCATTCGTACGAGGAGCGTCCTGTACGAGTGTTAGAGCGGAGAATCAAACAGTTGAGGAACAAGACGATCCCTTTGGTCAAGATTCAGTGGTCTAGTCACGGAGTCGAAGAGGCCACTTGGGAAACCGAGGAGAATTTGCGGGAGTGTTATCCCGAGTTGTTTGACCCCTAGTTTCGGGGACGAAACTCTTTTAAGGGGGGGTGTATGTAATACCCGGTTGTAATTCAGTCATTATCATTCAGTAATTTCATTCGGTGATTGTCACTCTATGGATTTTCACTCAATTATAATCATTCATTAATCATGTTCTTTCACCGTGTTCACCGTTCGGAAAAACTTCAAGTTGTGTATCGTTATTGTTCATTGTTTCAACTTTCCTCATATGAGTTCGACTTTGTTAGATCACCATTAATTTTTGGTAACTCCAAAAATTCTAAATCTTTGCAATATTATAGAGCATCGAGTTAGCTTTCCAATGGTTCAAACGGTGAGTCAATCGGAGTCCGGACGAGAGAGTTATGGTCGTTTTAGCTCAACCGCTCATTTTTCGGCGATCATCGCCGAACGAACTCGGCCGTGTCGTCCGACACGGCCCGTGCCGCATTTCGTCCGACACGGCCGTGCGCCGTACTCGTCCGGAAAGTGCCAAGTGTTCGCCTCAGACCCGACCGTGTCGTCGCAGCACGGCCGAGTCGAACCCTTCCGGATAAGCTGAAGCGATCGCCGACACGCCCGACCGTGTCGCAGCACGGCCGAGTCATGCCGACTCGCCGGATGGGTCAGCCGGGAGGCCCTCGCGCCGCGACCGTGTCAAGCAGACACGGCCGAGTCCTCGCCGCCAATCAGCGACACGGCCGTGCCGATCGGCACGGCCGTGTCCGGCAGGGTAGTCAACCCCTATAAATTCATTTTTTGAGCATTTCAGCTCATTCCTTCCAGTTTTTTCCACCTTTTACGAGAGAGAGAAGCTTGAGGGAGGGTTTTTCCTTCACAAATCATTTGGGTGTTTGATTTTCTTCATCTCCTTTCGATCGTGAAGCCCGGATAATCAATCTAACGCGTGTTCTTCGGATTAAAACACTTGGATCTTCAAGAGGTTTTTCCTTCACAAATCATTTGGGTGTTTGATTTTCTTCATCTCCTTTCGATCGTGAAGCCCGGATAATCAATCTAACGCGTGTTCTTCGGATTAAAACACTTGGATCTTCAAGGATCTCCAAGGCCTACGTACGTAATCGGCCAAGGCCGAACTCTCGATCGATTCGCCGACATGTTACGACGTAATCGGCAGTCGTTACGCACGAATCGCCTTACGGCCAGCATCGCCGCCATTACGCCATTACGGCCAGGCGGCCAGGCCTTGGTCGATCCGACGGTCCGGAAAATCCCGAAACTCATACCTGAACGTAAACCGAAAACACGATTACGATGTACTCGCAAAGACGAATCCGAACACTAAGAGAACACACGATTCCGACCACCCGAGGGCTCGAATTTCGACAACAGAAGGTAATTACCCCAAACTTTGGGAAATCACGAAAATGGCCCAAAACGTCCGAAAATCACGACACATGATCGAATAACCAAACCGAAGTTCACAACACATCTAACAAAGTTAAACGGACTTACGGGAAACTTGAAACAGTAATTTCGGACGAGATTCACAAGAATCGAACTCGAGTGCGGAAAGTCGCTAGGAAACACGGGACTCAACAAAACAATACCGAAACGAACTCGGATGATAAAAAGTGCAGAATTAATCATTCTCAGAATGATGAAACAGTCCCAAGCGAGTCGTCAAAACGGACCTCCGCCGAAAAAAGAAAATTACCGGAAAGCCGAAATTGCGGATATTACATTCTACCCTCCTTAAAAGAAGTTTCGTCCCGAAACTTAAAACAAGTAGGGAGAAGCAATATCCCGACAGGAAAACTCAACAAGGTACACAAGAAACGCGTAACTTTCGTCCATTGGCGAAACGTTACAAGCAACGCGAAAGAATATACAGCGTGAAAACAAGCCACACGACGACCATAACAACGCCACCGGCAATGATTCAAAACAATAACGATCAATTAACGACGCATCACATACCACATCATATGCACACATTTAATCAAAGAAACGTACGCGAAAACAAGTCGCACCCGACTAAAACGGCTATGTGATAGAAACAAATAGAGTATTACGATAGAAATCATTCCGATTCTCATCAACAAGAAAATGTCCGACGTCAAAACACAAACAATTCATGATAACGGAAGACGAGAATACCGGATATTACATTCTATCCTATTAAAATTAAGTTTCGTCCCGAAACTTAAAATAAAACATCATGATAGAATACAAACAAAACCAAAAAGTTCACGCAACAAATATCAATCTCTACACGAATTACAGCACAAAGTACGATACACAACTACATCACTAGACACCACCGGGCCCTCCCCGAGTAGGAACAAAAACCCGATTCCCGAACATCTTGGCAACGGTCTCACAATGCACCGCTTGGTGCCCCAGTTGGCCGCACTTAAAACAATTAACCGGTGGCGAACGACAATTCTGTCTTGCATGGCCTACACGACTGCAGTTAAAGCAGGTCTTCACACCGATCGTCTTACTCACCTCTGGAGTAAGGTTCTTAGACTGGTCAACCGAACGAGGAGTGCTCCCAGAAGGAATCGGGTTTAGGGTTTAGGGTTTAGGGTTACAGGCTCACGGATCTCACTTCTCTGGCCTATTGAAAAATTTCTCGAGGTCTTCTGTCTCTTATTCTCTGAACTAAATTCCGACACAGAAACAACCATCTCAATGGCTAAAGCTCGATCCTGATATTCTTTCAGGGTGGTACACATAAGCGGAGCCATACTCTCACGGATATGGGGTTTCATGCGCATATTAAAGTATCGGACCTTGTTCGCTTCACTTCTCACTTGATCCCGAACATAAGCCAACTGTCGATTATAATCGACTATCGCCTGGGATATTGACACATCCCAGGCGAGCGAGAAAAACTCAACGATTCTGCGTTCACGAAGTGCAACGGACAATACTCTGCCTCCATGGCAGTCTTAAACTCAGCCCATGTAGGTGTACGATCTGCAGGCACTACAGCGTGCCACCAGTCTGCAGCTTCTTTGTCGAGTAGGTACTGAGCAATGGGTACCCTCCTATCATCCAGACAAGCTACAGCATCAAATATTCTGTCCAACTGGAAGAGCCAGTTTTCCAAACCTAACAAGTCAGACGAACCCACAAAACGGGGCGGCTACATCTTCATCACATCTCGTAACCACTTACTAGTTCCGTTATCCCTATTTGGGTTCTCATCCCGACGTACGGCCTGATTCATCTGCACTAACTGGTCAACTACCTGACGAAGGATGGTGGCGGCGCCAACGTCAACATTAACGCTAGTCGAATGTCCCTGATCTGTACTGAGCTGATTGGTACTCGGCAAGGAGGGAGTCGCCCTCTCCTGCTCCCGATTACGACCACCACCACGACCACGGCCACGGCCTCGACCTCAACCCCTTAGCATACTGAACGGAAAACCAATCAGAATAACAAGATAAAACAAACCTCACATAATCGACATAAGCCCACAATCAGCAGCACAATGCAATATTCACACGTTCACATTGACAAAGATGTACGACCTATACCTCAGCATACACGGTTAAAACATTAAGCATACCATTGTGGTCCAACACCGATAATATTCTAAAAAAACAAGTTTATCAAGGTATTTGTTCGAATGATAATATTAAAAAAAATTCGCAAGTTTGAAAGATTTTGCTGGGATGAAATTTTGAAAACACTTTGTTTAATACCTCGGTCATTGGAGTGGGGAACGATACCTAACAATGTATCCCGCCACTTGGGCATACAACCCAGATTTTCTGACGAGAATAATAATATAGCAACTCACTGCACGACTTAACCTCAATACATAAACACATAACGTTCTAATTTACGGAAGCCAAAGTTGTTTTGCAAAACAGAAATTTTCCAAAATCCTTTAGTTCATAACCAAAACGACGGTAATATTTTACAATGTCCGAAGTATTTCAAAACACATTTTTCAAATACCGTCTGATTGTGTCATTTGAAAATACACGACCCATTTGTCAAAATTTAACAAATTTTAAAAATCCATATAAACCATGGTTTGACCGCACCACCAAAATATTTTCCAAAAATCGATTTCTACAAAATTCTCAAACTGTAAAGTCCTTCAGGAAACATTCTCAAACTTACCCATAGCGGACAAAAATTACAACATTCCAAAAATAGTCGAATTTAAAACCACATACTCAAATGGAAACCAGGGTCGCCAATTCAATTAAATGCATCTCGTGGTATCAAGTTTAAACACACAGCAAAATAATTCATCGGAGTTTCTCACAAACTCTACCGTCGGTACCTTATCGAAACCCATCAAGGTTTACAACTTTCACAACATACCACCCCACCCGGTGGTTCAAAGATAAAACAATAACGTGCCCAGTTCTATACACATACTATGTGCCACAAGTATTAAACACAACTATATTACACAATACTGTGTAAATAAAATTATGCACCGCAATTAACTCACTAAGATAAAATCGAGATACACAGGTATTACGCATAAAGGAGGAGACTTACATCCACAGGTCGCACGGAGGTGACGGTCGCCCACGATACTAATCTCGTCCGACAACATAACCGACACGTTGTGCCGACGCACAACTCAACTTGTCACCTGACGACTCGAACGACAAGACAACACATTACTCGACAATTCACGACGTGACTCGACCCGACAGCCTAGGTTTCCACAACCTAAGCTCTGATACCATAAATGTAACACCCCCAAAACCGTATGGGAATATTACACGCCGTAGACCCCTTCCACAAGGATCTACCAGGCTAAACATCCATAAACGACTAAATGCTTGCCCGACCAGGGTCAAACAATATAATAATACAGACCGTTAAGGTCACTTACACATAAACACACAGACCGATGAGGTCACACAACTCTATCAACAGAACTGACTAACAACATTACCCACACAGGGGTCGAAACACAATATAGCGGAAGACTGAATGAACTCTAACAATACAACCAAACTCTACCAACTCTCGACTCTTGATTAGTATCGCAGTTCGTCATCCTCTTGTGCCAATCCTGTGACTGCTCCCCTGAATCTGCATGTACCTGGACGCAAAACAGACATCCACCCCCCGATTACTCGGGGGTTAGTAAAACTCCACTGTTTTACTAGTGCAAGTATCAAATCATACGAAATATAACAAGCAAGTAATAATCGTGAATCAAATATAACAATCAAGTATCAAAATATCCCCGGGAGGTTTTCACAAGGAAAGATAAGCTATGAAGCATTCGAAAATAAGATTATCACCTTGGGAATTTTTAGAATTTCAACCTTTCGAAAATCCTAGGGTCTTAACCCAAATCTCAAATTGTATTTCAACAATTTACAGTACGAAAACATTTCCATAAATCTCGTGGGGCTCGGCCCAACATTCTTTTCTTAAAACTTTCTCTTTAAAAACTTTGATTTGAAAAGTATCATGCTCATGACACCGTGATCCACTGTCACGTGTCTCCGTAGGTTCAACAACCCGCACGGGCTACATCACGCACAATTAAACAAACATAATCAATTCCGACACCGTGATCCACTGTCACGTGTCTCCGTAGGTTCAACAACCCACACGGACTATTAACCAGACATAATCAATTCCGACACCGTGATCCACTGTCACGTGTCTCCGTAGGCAAAACAACCCGCACGGACTATATCAATCACAAAAATCACACACACAGTCCTGACACCGTAGTCCACTACCACTTGTCACCGTAAGCCCCATCGAGCTCACCCGGTTGAACGCACTGTGCCCGAAACTCATGGTCCACTGCCATGGGTTATCGTAGGCCTCGTCAGACCAGCACGATTGGACCTCAGTACCTCACTAAGTTCTGACCCCATAGTCCACTGCCACGAATCCTCGTAGGTCCCGTCGAACCAACACGAGTGAACTTAGCGGTCACACACATGTTCACATTCATATTACATACAACAATGAGCACAATTAATCAATCACCTTGATCACCACAAAATCGTACATTGCACGCACATAACACAACCTCAACACTCGCAACAACTATCATCAATCAACGACACATAACCAACATAACACACGTTCGGTACACAATACATTGCACAACCAAGTGTACAACCATCCCATATGTACGTCACAATCCTGCACAAATGGCACAACGCCTAACACGTATACTAATATAACACTATTATCGCAAAGCCTTCAAATTACGGAAAACACAACCAACTCAAACGGAACATAAGTACGAAGGCAAGCGAAATCATCATACATCTCATACGTAATTACTAATCGCAAGATACAAGTCGTATAATAAGATACTTGCCTTAATAACCGCTACCGAACGCTCCGAAGAACACAGTTCGACCGGGAAGCTCGGACCCCAAAGAAGGCAACGAATGGAAGGGTTCCGACTCGAGTTCTTCACAAGAATTCGTTCCTAAGTAACAACGATATCAATTCAATCACAATTCTACGAAAACGTATGGAACTTCCCAAGTTCTACCCATTGAAGCATTTTATCGGACACTTTGAAGGCGTAGTCCAATTTAATCGATTATTCAAAGAAATACTCAAATTCGTTCCACAAAAATTCAAGGGTATTGAATGATTAAGAGTTTACAATCAAGTTCTAACAATAATATGAATCAAAACGAAGCAAATCGGCTAAAACACCAAGAAACCTCAAGAACATCCAAAAACCAAAAGTTTAGGTGTTCTTAGCTTCGATCCGGGTGGAAGATGATGTTAATCCATGATTCCAACTTCCAAAACATGTTGATATAAGTTGATTCTACTCAAAACCATCGATCTATGGTGAAAAATCGCGGAAGGAACGAAGAAAAGATGAGAAATGGCGGATGACTCGGTCCTGTGCCTATAAATAGCGACCACTGGCCGCCGCTTACGTCGTAATCGGCCAAGGCCTACGACGTAATCGCCAAGGCCAAACTCTCGGATCGATTCGCCGGACATGTTACGACGTAATCGGCAGTGTTACGCACGTAATCGCCTTACGGCCGTTGCACGCTGCCATTACGGCCGTTACTCGGCTAGGCCTGGCCAGCCAGGCCTCGGTCGATCCGACGGTCCGGAAAATCCCGAAACTCAGACCTGAATGTAAACCGAAAACACGATTATGAAGTACTCGCAAAGACGAATCCGAACACTAAGAGAACACACGATTCCGACCACCCGAGGGCTCGAATTTTGACAACGGAAGGTAATTACCCCAAACTTTGGGAAATTACGAAAATGGCCCAAAACGTCCGAAAATCACGACACATGATCGAATAACCAAACCGAAGTTCACAACACGTCTAACAAAGTTAAACGGACGTACGGGAAACTTGAAACAGTAATTTCGGACGAGATTCACAAGAATCGAACTCGAGTGCGGAAAAGTCGCTAAGAAACACGGGACTCAACAAAACAATACCGAAACGAACTCGGATGACAAAAAGTGCAGAATTAATCATTCTCAGAATGATGAAACGGTCCCAAGCGAGTCGTCAAAACGGACCTCCGCCGAAAAAAGAAAATTACCGGAAATCCGAAATTGCGGATATTACAGTCGTTTCTTGGCATATGAACTTTTTCCTAGCCCTGGTAAAAATCTAGTAGGTATTTCTATGAATTCACCTGCTATTCTCACTTTGGCTTCAATTATGAATCTAATGTCAAAAAGTATGCTTTTATTCATAAGCAACCTCATCCTTTCAAGTCTTGTCTTGTAAATTTTTAAAATGACATTTTTGCTCAGAAAGGGAAATCTTTTTTCAATACTATTCAAAGTTTCTTCCATAATAGAAAAAAAATCTAAAAATATTAGTTGTTGTGGGATACTGAAAAATCCGACTTTAATAGTCACGGAGTACCGTTATCCGCCACTTGATCGGATAAACACAATTTAGTACTAAGTTGCAACGTCGAGAAATTGTATCTATAAAAATAGTTTACAATGTAAGATTTCAATTATAACACTTATACTTCCCCGGCAACGGCGCCAAAAACTTGACACATCTTTAGTGTAACTATCGCAAGTGCACGATATCGTATCAAGTAGTAAGTGGACTTTTTGAGTCCGGTTTATCGATCCCACGAGGAAGTTTGATTATATATTGAATTATACACTATTTAGCTATTTGTTATACAGATTTATATGATTGAAACACATAATTTTAGAGTTTGGTTTGACAATTGCAAAAAAAAAATGCAATAATAGTTCTAATATTCAAGGAAATAAAAGATTGCACTAATAATAGATTAATAAAAGATAAAATAAAATAGTTGGGATTACAAACTTAGTTCATCATTAGTTATAGAAGATGTATAGGAGATCATAAGATGAATTTACTTATTATGTTGTGTAGATTCGATTTTCCTTAAAAAGACGGTTTCTCTTTCGAACTATAAAACGCTCCTTATATATTGAATCAATCCACTATATTTCTATGTTGATTGGCTTCAATACATAGCATTAGGATTTATGAAAATAACTCAAAGAACCATCCAAGGTCTAGAGGTATATTTCTATTCCCTAGAACAACTTAGAGTGAAGATCATTTGATCTAATCAAACATATTTTCTTTCGAAACATATGAAGACCATAAATATTGTCATTTATTGGCCAAATAAATAAAGATTGTTAAAACAATGAAAATCACACACAATAATAAGTAATTCATAATAGATCTTTATACAAACTTAAATAACATGACTAACCTTGTTTATAATCCCAACTAAGGTAACTTAGCCCATGAAGGTTTAATAAACATATTACAAGCTTGAGTGGTCATTAATAGTTGAAAAAGAGAAAGAATTGATCCTAACTCCCTTAGTAGATAAAGGAGAAAGAAGCAATAAACTCCCTTAACAACATATGCTATACCACTATTACACAAGTCACTCAAGAACACAAGTGTGTTCTTCACACAAAAAGAAAATATTACAAAAAGTGGAAAAATATAAGATGAATGATGAATAATGATGGATCTAAGAGGTCTATTTATACACCTAAAGTCATCTAATAGCTCCAAAACTCCAGCATTATGATCGGTCAAAAACTTATCCTAAAAATAGGAGTTTTTGAGTCGCTCGCAAATATATACGAGGTAGAAGTAGTTGTGGTAAGTTCTACCAAGGTCTTTTCTCTCGAGGATTGTTCAACAGGGCTTCGTATAATATTTTGTTACGAATTGCGAGAAATAAATACTAAAATATATTTTTTTTGATTTTTAAATTAACTAAATTAAAATGCACTATTTTTAATTTAAACTATTTTTAATAAGACTATTTTAATAAGACTATTTTAACTAGACTATTTTTAATGAGACTATTTTATATAAGACTATTTTTAGTAAGACTATTTTTAATACTACTATTTTTAATAAGACTATTTTTAATGAGACTATTTTATATAAGACTATTTTTAGTAAGACTATTTTTAATAAGACTATTTTTATGCTAAACTATTTATATTAAGACTATTTTTAACTAGACTATTTTTACTAGACTATTTATATTAAGACTATTTATAACTAGACTATTTTTAACTAGACTATTTTTAACTAGTAAAAATGAATAGAATTAAAATGAGTTGGGAATTTATAAAATCTAGGGGATTACGAGTTTATTAAATTAGGTTTTTAATTAAGTATAGGAATTGATTTACACGGATATAAAAGAAAAACGAATGTTTATCGAGTAATCAACTTTTCACCTCATAACTTTCGTATTCAAAGATATCTTAATCACTGTCGCTATTTTAAGATGTTGATAACAAGATTAACACTTAATAGATTGAAAAGATGTGTTTCCAATACACTTAACAATCAATCAGGGAGGTTTCACTAGTAGAAATAGGATATGATCAATCTCTATTTAAACCAATTAGTCCTTTCATTTCTTTAACTTGACTATTTTTAGGATAAACGATTGTTCATCGAGTAATCAACTTTTCACCTCATAATTTTCGTATTCAAATGTGTCTTAACCACTTTCGCAATCTTAAGATGTTGATAACAAGATTAACACTTGATAGATTGAAAAGATATGTTTCCAATTCACTCAACAATCAATCAAGGAGGTTTCATTAATAGAAATAGGATATGATCAATCTCTATTTAAACCAATTAGTCCTTTCTAATCAAAATAGTGTAAATCAATCAAATACTCAATATATAACCTAATAGAAATCCCCCTTCCCCTAGGAAGAAAGATTAGCTACTCATTGGTTTATACAAACTAAAATTATAATAGAAATAATTCATACACATAATATATATAGAAATTTTTAATTACTAGAACTTAATGACAATAGATGAAACTTACTTGAATATGATGTATCAAAGTGCAAGAAATATACTTCAATATATAACTTCAAACTTGTTCAAAGGTTACAAGCTTACAAAAATTGAAAGTAAAACACTAAGTAAAATACTAAGTGCTTATTGATCAAGCACTTTTCAATTACAAACTAAAAAAAAAAAAAAAAACTTCAAACCAAAAATGAAATACAAACTAAAGTAAAGAGTTGTAAGGAAAATATCTTGCTAAAAGAAAGGGGTGTTTCTTGGCAAGAAGAGGAGATGATTTTGCAATGGATGAAAATGTCTTTTTATAGGTGATTTTCAAGAATACAATTGATTATTTAATTTGTGGCATCTTTGACAAGTCTTTGGTGTTTGATTCACACTTGATCTTCCTTGCATGTCTTGATTTTCAGATCATTGACTTCTTACATAGTTGTTGAGCTCACAAGATGCTAAATGTGGAAAATTCCACAAATATCAGCCTGAAAACGGCGATGAAAAACGGCCCAGTTTGCCCCATGTTGCGCGCCGTTTTGTGGTGACTCGGTCTCTTCCGGAATACGCGCGAGGACACGGCGCTAAATGCCGGTCGTGGGTGAAACGGCCCAAGACACGGCCCTTGTTGCGCCGTATGTGAAACGGCCTACATAACACGGTCCTTTTTGCGCCGTGTTGTATGGTCGTTTTGCCTTGAAAAATTCCGGTCGTTGGATTTGATCTGTTTTCCGTCCCTTTTTATGCTTCATGACAGTAATCTGTAAAATAACCATTTTTAGCTCATGTTTGGACATATCTGTAAATGTAATCACAAATCAGTATGATTATGCCCGGAAAAAGGAATATTTTGTATATGAATTTTAGATCAATTATGCACTAATCAAATACCCCACACTTAAATTCTTGCTAGTCCCGAGCAAGACTCTTTATTATTCATACTCAAAATAAAATAAGGGAAAAATATAAGACACAAATTAAAATAATATATAGATAAATTAAGAACAATACTTATATATATATATAAAGAGAAAAAGAGATCAAAATGCCATCTACACAACAACCAGCTCTATACAGTAGATAGAAATGAATCAAGATCCAAAATAAATCTACAAATAATTTTGAAATTAAAACACGGTTTTATTTTTTTGTATTCCAAAATGCAAGGTTACCCTTCAAAAGATTGATTATTTCTTTCTCACTCATGACACACACAAGTCCCTTTAAAGGCTGCTCTCGATCACTCATTTATTTTTCGACTCAATATGAAGAAGAATTTCATCGGCGTCATCAAATATTGTGATTGTTCACGAAATTGAGTGTATTGAAAATCAGCCACTAATTAAGTCAAATCTGCTCATAATCTACATCCCTTTTATAGACTTAATAACTCGAACTAGTAGGTGATAGCTTTCACACCGTTATTTGCTAACGTGTAGCTCTTTTCACCAACACATTTTCCATCTTTTTTTTAGGTGATAGTTTTCACACCGTTATTTGCTAACGTGTAGCTCTTTTCACCAACACATTATCCATCTCTTTTGTTAGGTAATAGCTTTCACACCGTTATTTGCTAACGTGTAGCTCTTTTTACCAACACATTCTCCATCTCTTTTTTTAGGTAATAGCTTTCACACCGTTATTTGCTAACATGTAGCTCTTTTTACCAACACATTCTCCATCTCTCTTGTTTTTAAGCCTTTTTAGGTGATATAGAATTTTTGCAGAAAAATCGTTTATTAGATAAGCATGAAAAATCAAAAACTCCTCAAATTAAGTAGATTTCAGTTCTATTTTTCATCAACCGACTTATTATTCTTTTCTCAAGTTAACGAATGACTCGGTTTTAAATGATAATTACAAGGCTTGGAAAGATAGATTAAGGCTCAAAAATTCTGGAATATACAATTTTTTTTACCGGTTAAAATGAATTTTGAAACTTGTATATAGCTAACTTATTGGTGTTATGGCCAGATCTAGAAATCTCACAAATAAACAAAATAAATATATATATATATATATAAATATACATTAAAAAAATTAAAGCCAAATAACAAAAATAATCAAAACACACCAAAATACCAAACACACCAAAAGAGTCAAAACACACCACCCCCAAATTTGAAAAAGAAACTGTCCTCGGTTTTAAAAAAAAATAATAAAAAGCAAGAGAAAAAAAATACTCCCTGTTATGAAAATTGATGCTTGAGCTACGCCTTTTTGGATCTGCATGAAAAGATATACGAGGCAAACAACAAAAAAATAATAAAATATACCCAGAAGTATAACACAATTTTTAAGATGCGCTTCAGGAAAGTCCGAAGAGTCGCCTTACGCTGCCATCAATGCTTTTATTAAAAACAAAAAAAATACGGCAATAAAAATAACAATACATAAATCGCGAATAGATGCGCGTCAAGAGATCAAAAAGAAACTCCTTAAGCTGCCATCATTTAGCACGATTTTTACACACGACAGAAAGTAAAAATAACAAGAGGTCTGATATGGGGTATCAAAGGGAGAGGAATGAATCCACTTTTCGTTTTCTCACGGTGAGATCTTCCATCCAGACAATATTAACTAGAGCTGGATCTGGTTGAGGAACAAATTCAATGAGTTTTTTGATTAGCTCTTTTGGTGTTGTTGCAACGACTATGATTCGTTTAGCACGCTCGGAAATAAAACCTTTTTCAGCAGGGTAGTCAATGAAAGATAGTAAATCATCAAAGAAACCATTGACATTAAGCAGACCTATTGGTTTTTGATGAACATTTAGCTGGGCTCTGGTAACCACATGAAAAAGTTCCTCAAGAGTACCAAAACCACCGGGAAGGGTGATAAAGGCGTCAGCATTATTCATCATGTGAGTTATGCGATCTTGCATATTTACAGCTCTAAACTCATCTCCAATAGTTGCCCCGGTGATTTTACTTTCAGCCAGAGATTTTGGAATTATTCCCAACACTTTTACTCCTTCCATATAGGCAGAAGCAGCAGCGCGTCCCATTAATCCTAGACTTCCTCCTCCGTAAACTACATGAATGCATTTTTTCCCTAGGGTACGACCCAATTTGTGGGCTGCTTCAGTAAAGCATGCCTCTGTTCCATAACTAGCTCCACCAAAAATGCAGACTGAGCTAAATCTTTTTGTAGAAGATGATGATTCCATTTTTGAAAAGAAACTTATATGAGAGGAAAAGAAAAAAGTACAAGTTTGAGGGATGAATAAAAGAAACAAGCACAATGTTTATTTATAGAAGAAAAATAAGGTAAAATTATTTAACAAATCTGTTATTGCGTTAATTGCGCTTCAACTACTCAATAGAATAATTAATGCATTTATTGCGTATCACCTTTTTTATTCAGAAAATCTCACCATACGACAAAAATAAAAGATACCCACGTATATGTACAGTAGTTGTGATTGTGGCTCACATCTTCCTCTGATTTTATGCTCAGAAACGGCTTAAACGCCTTCTATGAGTCGGGGAGAAGCTTCCCATCCAATTTTCTTACAAATTGACAAACAGGGTCTTTTAACGTCAGATTCCCAAGACGTTGTTCATATTCTGGTTTGAATTTATTCCACAAACATTGAATTCCATAATGTGTGAGTCCACTAGGATGCGTGTCAAGAGAATTTTCGATGTTATCTAAATTCTCTTTATTCAGACCATCCTTAATGAACTGAATTTTATCTTCTCTGTTTGTAGATGGAATTCCTAAAGAACGATATTTTGAATTACAGTTCCATCTAGCACATTTATAGCAAACGGCTATTATCTTTGCTCGTCGTTTCTTTGCATATGAACTTTTTCCAAGCCCTGGTAAAAATCTAGTAGGTGTTTCTGTGGATTCACCTGCTATTCTCACTTTGGCTTCAATAATGAATCTAATGTCAAAAGGTATGCTTTTATTCATAAGCAACCTCATCCTTTCAAGTCTTGTTTTGTAAATTTTTAAAATGACATTTTTGCTAAGAAAGGGAAATCTCTTTTCAATACTACTCAAAGTTTCTTCCATGATAAATAAAATATAAAATAAAAAGAGAAAATATTAACAAATATCAGTTGTGGGAAACTGAAAAATCCGACTTTGATAGTCACGGAGTACCGTTATCCGCCACTTGACCGGACAGAAGAATAAAAGATGTAGAAATAGAGAAATATAAAATAACAAGATATAAACAAAAGTATACAAAAAATTATATTTGGCCTAAAACAATCCCCGGCAACGGCGCCAAAATTTGATCGGTCAAAAACTTATCCTAAAAATAGGAGTTTTTGAGTTGCTCGCAAATATATACGAGGTAGAAGTAGTTGTGGTAAGTTCTACCAAGGTCTTTTCTCTCGAGGATTGTTCAACAGGGCTTCGTATAATATTTTGTTACGAATTGCGAGAAATAAATACTAAAATATTCTAAAATATATTTTTTTGGTTTTTAAATTAACTAAATTAAAATGCACTATTTTTAATTTAAACTATTTTTAATAAGACTATTTTAATAAGACTATTTTTAATAAGACTATTTTAACTAGACTATTTTTAATGAGACTATTTTATATAAGACTATTTTTAGTAAGACTATTTTTAATACTACTATTTTTAATAAGACTATTTTTACTAGACTATTTTTAATGAGACTATTTTATATAAGACTATTTTTAGTAAGACCATTTTTAATAAGACTATTTTTATACTAAACTATTTATATTAAGACTATTTTAACTAGACTATTTTTACTAGACTATTTATATTAAGACTATTTATAACTAGACTATTTTTAACTAGACTATTTTTAACTAGTAAAAATGAATAGAATTAAAATGAGTTGGGAATTTATAAAATCTAGAGGATTGCGGGTTTATTAAATTAGGTTTTTAATTAAGTATAGGAATTGATTTACACGGATATAAAAGAAAAATGAATGTTTATCGAGTAATCAACTTTTCACCTCATAACTTTCGTATTCAAAGATGTCTTAATCACTTTCGCTATTTTAAGATGTTGATAACTGTAACACCCCCCGAGATATTCGGAGAATATCACAGCGCCGTAAATCCCGACCTGGGATTCACTAGGCTTATCTCACTCACAACGTAATAAATTTAATAAAATCCACTTGGGAATCAATAAACTCGATACAACCAAGGAAGTTCAACCACGGACAAACAATACCATGAAGAAATACAAGAAGTTGTACGACAATGGAAAAGGACTTTCCTAAAGTACTCGAGTACCACTTATTATTACAAGGATAGAATGGACCGAAGAGAACAACGACCAAACAAAGTAGAACACAACTAGCCACAGTATCACGCCTCGCCATCCTCATCGTATCGTCCCGGCGCTCGTAAGGTTCCTTAGGACCTTAAAAACACAAAAGTAATTTTCCCCAAACGAGAGGGGTTAGGGCAAGTATTACAAGTGAAATGTCAAGTCTTATACATAAAAGCATATGCACCAATTCAAAGCCATGATAATGATTTTCCGGAAAATACAATTATCCAAACATATTTGGAAATGATGATATCTCTTGATTAACCGTGGACTCGACAATGCGCGAATCCCTCCTCGACCCCGTCGGATCATCTCGGAGTGGCTAACCCAAATGTTCACGGAACCGACATAAGCGGAACCCTCCTCGACCCCGTCGGGTCCTCTCGGAGTGAACGAAAGCAACTCTCACAATCACATGCATTACTTTTCACATTTAAGAACATAACTTTCACAAGAATCACTTGCCTGGAAACGAGAGGAGAGGGTACAAACGACAAGGTACCAAGATCGAAGGATTCAACAACTCCGAACCTAGACAAGTTCGTAATTCAATTATCAAAACCCCATCGGTATGAAAATAAGTTGGAATCACCCGAATTTACTACCCCGATACATGTGTTCCTGGAATAAATCTCTTGTATAGTGACTCGCAAGTCAAATATCCCAAACACTAAAGAACTCCAGAAATACACCATTAAATCCATAGGAAAACATGTATCCAAGGTCGATAACTCGTAATCGATATATTCTAACATAACAACAAGCTGGATCGAAGAAATCGGATGGAAAATCCCCAAATCCCGAAAATCTAGGGTTGTGAGAATTTTACCTTGATTTGGAGCGGTGGAGAGGATTAAACGTTGATAAATCCGAACTAGAAACTCAAAGATGTTGCTAGATAATTGCAGCTCGAAGAACTCCTCACAAATCGCCCGAAATCGCCTAGAATCGCCCAAGGAGGTGAAGGTAGGAAGAAATGACGATTTGGGAACGGAAATGTCCTATTTATACTAAATAGGGATTAGCGTGCGCTAGTCATGAAAAATAGCGCGCGCTATCGGACTCACCAGGCAATCCAGTAGCCTGCGCCCGTTAGCGTACGCTAACACCTGCTCATAGCGTGCGCTAGTGACTCCAATTAGCGTGCGCTAATTACTTCTAATAGCGTGCGCTACCTGGTAGTCAGTGTCCAGTCCAGAACCTACTGTCCCCAGCTCTGCTCTCTCTAGCGTACGTTACTCTAGTAACGTAGCGTGTGCTACCATCAAAATCTAGCGTACGCTACCAGTCACACCTAGCGTACGCTAGGAATTCCCTTTTCCAGTCCAGTAGCTACTGGACTGTCCGCCTCCAATACATTAGTAGCGTGCGCTAATGATAATGGATAGCGTGCGCTACCCTCACTAAATTAGCGTGCGCTACAAGCTGTGCGTAGCGTGCGCTACCCATTACACGAAGGTAGTATAATCGCATCAAGGATCCGAAAACAGCGACGATCCGAATAAGAAAAGGGGTAAATCCAATTTACAAGAGTTCCAAGATCCATATAAGCTTACCAAACACTTATACGAGCGTAAAAATTACAAAGTACAAGAGTAGAAGATTTACAAAAAGTACGGGTATTACATCCTCCCCCTCTAAAATGAAGTTTCGTCCCGAAACTTAATAAATGAATAACTCTGGGTATCTAGTGCGCATGCTCTCTTCGGTTTCCCACGTCGCTTCCTCAACTCCGTGTCGTGACCACTGAACTTTAACCAACGGTATGGTTTTGTGCCGGAGTTGTTTTACTCGATGCTCTAGTACTTTCAGCTTCTCTTCAAATGTGACATCCTCTCGCGATCTCGATGTCCCCGTAATCAATGATATGACTCGGGTCGTGACGACTCCTCGGTTGGGAAACATGGAACACACCGTGAACATGGCTAAGGGTTGGAGGTAAAGCCAATCGATAGGCGCTTCCCCAATTACGAGAATCTCAAAAGGTCCAATATATCTCGGACTAAGTTTGCCCCTTTTCCGAACTCAAGACTCCTCTAATCGGTGATACTTTGAGTAGGACATGATCACCCACATCAAATTCCAAGGGCCGACGACGATTGTCGGCGTAGGATTTTGTCGACTCGAGCGGTTAACAGTCGGTCTCGGATGATGGAAATCTTCTCTTTAGTTTCCATCAACATATCGGGTTCCGTCCCGACTAAATCAAGCTTCATCCCAACAAAGTGGAGATCTACACCGCCTACCATACAATGCCTCAAAGGTGCCATCTTGATCGATGCGTGCCACCTATTATTGTAAGTGAACTCGATCAAAGGTAGGTGTATTTCCCAATCGGTACTCGATCCAGGCACACGCCTCGGATATCTTCCAATGTCTGGATCGTCCGCTCAGTCTGACCGTCAGACTGAGGGTGGAAGGAAGTACTCAACCTCAATTCGGTGCCCAAGGCTTGATGGACCGCCTTCCAAAAATGCGACACGAAACGGCCATCACGATCGGAAACAATAGACTTTGGCGTACCGTGTAATCTCACAATCTCCGATATAAAAATCCGAGACAATCGCTCCGGTCCCCACGTGTCCTTAATGCCAAGAAAATGTGCCGACTTAGTCAATCGGTCAACAACCACCCAAATCATATTCATCCCCGACTTAGTCCTCGGCATCCCGGTGATGAAATCCATGGTAATATCCTCCCATTTCCATTCGGGAATAGGGAGAGGTTTCAACAGCCCAGCCGGCCGTTGATGCTCAATTTTGACTTGTTGACATGTCAAACACCTTGACACAAACTCGATGACATCTCTCCTCATATTATTCCACCAAAAACTCCTTTTAAGATCCTTGTACATCTTACTCGTCCCAGGATGGATCGAGTAAGGTGTAGCATGGGCTTCTCGGAGTATTCTCTGTCTCAGCTCTGAGTCATTCGGAACACAAATCCTACCTTGAAATTTCAAAATGCCATCCTCGTGGATCATAAAACCAGGGCTTTCCTTTTCCACGTCCGCCTTCAGTTGAACAAGCATTGGGTCATTCTCCTGTTTTTCCCTGACGTCGTCAATCAAGGACGGAATAGCCTCAAGAGTACACATCTGACCCTGAATCCGTTGGATCCGTACTTCGACTCCCTGCTCAATTAACTCCCGTCTGATCTTAACTTGAGGCATAAGGGCCTCAAGCATATGAAGAGATATCGACTTCCGGCTCAACGCATCAGCTACAACGTTAGCCTTTCCTGGATGGTAAAGGATTTCCAGATCATAATCCTTTATCAGCTCTAACCAACGTCGTTGTCTCATATTCAGCTCTTTCTGGCTAAAAATATACTTTAGGCTCTTGTGGTCGGTATAAATTCGACATGAAGAACCGTACAAATAGTGACGCCAGATCTTCAGTGCAAATACTACAGCATCTAATTCCAAATCATGGGTAGGATAATTCAGCTCATACGGTTTAAGTTGCCGTGAAGCATAGGCAATCGTCTTATCATGCTGCAAGAGTACACACCCAAGTCCTTGTCCTGATGCGTCACAATAAACCGAATACCCACCGACTCCCTGAGGTAGGGCTAAAACCGGCGCGGTAGTCAGGCGCCCTTTCAGCTCTTCGAAACTCCGTTGTCTCTCTTCATTCCATTCGAACCTTTCGGACTTCTGGAGTAATTGAGTAAGTGGTCGAGCAAGTTTGGAGAACCCCTCGACGAACCTCCGGTAGTATCCGGCCAGACCCAAAAAGCTACGAACCTCCTTCACGTTCCTGGGTGGAGCCCAATCTAACATCGCCTCAATTTTCTCGGGATCTACCCGAACCCCTTCCTTGAAATCACATGCCCGAGAAACATGACTTCCTTCACCCGAATTCACACTTAGAAAACTTTGCATAGAGGTGCCGAGTCCTCAAAATCTCCGACCAATCGCAAATGCCGAGCGTGTTCCTCTTCATCTCGAGAGTAAACCAAAATATCGTCGATAAAAACGACTACACAATTATCAAGATGCTCAATGAATATTTTATTCATCAATTGCATAAATATCGCCGGTGCGTTGGTTAACCCAAAAGGCATAACCACAAACTCATAGTGTCCATACCTCGTACGGAAAGCAGTTTTAGGAACGTCGGATTCCTTAATGCGAAGTTGATAGTAACCGGACCTCAAATCAATTTTCGAGAACACCGCGGCTCCCTGCAATTGATCAAACAAATCATCGATACGCGGCAAAGGGTATTTATTCTTAATGGTCACTTTGTTCAGCTCCCGATAATCAATACACAAACGTAGTGAACCATCTTTCTTCCTTACGAACAAGACCGGTGCACCCCATGGCGAGGCACTGGGTCTAATATACCCTTTATCCAACAATTCTCCCAGTTGTTTCTTCAACTCTTGCATTTCTGAAGGTGCCATACGATACGGTGCCTTAGAAATCGGGGTTGCTCCTGACTCCAAATCAATTGTAAATTCAACTTCCCGCCCTGGTGGTAGTCCCGTAATTAAATGCGGAAAAACATCCGGAAAATCACTTACAATAGGAATCGAGGGAAGTTCAACTTTCCCATCTTCGACTTTCATGGCATAACACCAATACCCAACACAGCCCTTTCTAATATGTTTTGTCACCTTCAAGGCACTAATCAAAAATTTCTGACATCCCCTCTTGTACCCCGCAAAATGGTGTTCGGTACCGTCTTTGGCTAACATTGATATGATCTTCGTGCGATAATTCATTACCGCACCGTGTCTATCGAGCCAATCGTCACCGAGGATTAGATCTTCATCAACAATGTCTATGACTATCAAATTCGAAAACCACACTCTCTCAGCGATTAACACCGGACAATCTCTAACTTCCTTGTCTCCCACGATTCTATCACCACCGGGCAACTTAACCACAAAGGACTCACAAGGAGACAAGCCCTCAATATTCAATCGACGCACACAATCCAAAGAGATGAACGAATGAGATGCACCGAATCAAAAAGCACTCTAACTGGATGAGACAAAAGAGAAATGATACTGCCGCCACGGTAGCCTCTGGATCTCCGGCTTTCCTCATCTCATAGACACGAGGTTGCACCGAAACCAAGACTGAGCTCCCCTCTAACAGATCGACCACGGCCTCTGCCTCGACCGTAACTCTGGGATGGTTGACCCGTAGATGACTTCTAATTAACACTCGGTTCTCCAGCGTAGGGGCTGTTGCACGAGTTCCAAGTGGGGTTTCTTCTTCCGCAAGACATGGCTCTGTGGCCTTCCCGGCCGCAATTAAAACACCTCAATGGGGGTAGACCACAATCACGATTAATATGGCCTGCCGCCACAATTAAAACATGTCACAACCGGTTGGACGCATTAGCACCAGCTCTGAAATTCCGTTTACCTCCCGATGCAGGAAGACCCTTTGGTTGTATAGCTTGCCGATTGCGATCCCCGCGGGTTGCCACCTCTACCGCTAGAAAACTTTCCGGTGGTCTTTTGCTTCTTACTCTCACTTGTCGTTTGGTAGTAGTGAAGGACATATCATATGCTAGTGCCCTATCTTGATACTCCTTCAATGTGGCGCAAGCGAGACCCGACATATAGTGCCGAACTTTTGGCTTCATTCGCATGTCAAAGTGACGAATTCTATCTCTCTCTTCCCTCACTTGATTTTTCACATGGTTGAGTTGACGGTTGTATTCAATGATTGCACGAGATACGGGGACATCCTGGGGTTTAGCTTCATAAAGGCTCGAATCCTGGCCTCCTGAACAGCCACGGCGTAACTCGGCCTCCATCAATCCCTTAAACTCGTCCCATGAAACCTCACGATCCCGAGGTGCAACTTGCCACCACTAGCCGCATCCCTTGATAGGAAGTACTGGGCAATGGCACCTTACGTGCCTCTGGACAATTCACGGCCATGAAAACTTTATTCATCTCATTAATCCAATCTTCCCAGCCGATCGGATCATTTGCACCAATAAATTGGGGAGGGCGCATACGAATAACATCTTGTAACCACTTCTCAGCCCCAGTGTCGGTAACAGGAGGTGGTTGGTTAAGCTGTACCGCCTGGGTTAAAAGAGCCATTTGGTTCGCCACTTGCTGCAGTATGGTGGCAACACCCACATCCGGTTGGCTCCCTGTAGAAGTTCCTGTGACCGGGCTGACGGTTCCTGATGACTACCGGTGCTAGGTTGAATAGAGTCCGACAAGCTAGGCATAGCTGAGCCTTCTACCGAGCTGAGGGACATGGCTGCTCCACCGGCTGCGCCACGCCCTCGGCCACGACCACGACCACGGTCGCGTCCACGTCCTCTACCAGTTGACATTCTAAAGAAAAATGTAAGTAAAATCATAAGAATAGCTCGAAGCAATGCCGTCTAGAATATGGACTTCTCATGTCCCATAATCGAATGATAGTGAGTGAATGAAGAGGGTAAACAAGATAGGGAACTTACGAGTACCGGTCGTACGAGATGACGGCACATGATACCGTGTCCTTGGAATAGTACATTTAGACCCAAAGAACTGGACACCTAGGTATCCATAAACCTAAGCTCGATACCAAATTCTGTAACACCCCGAGATATTCGGAGAATATCACAGTGCCGTAAATCCCGACACAGGATTCACTAGGCTTATCTCACTCACAACGTAATAAATTTAATAAAATCCACTTGGGAATCAATAAACTCGATACAACCAAGGAAGTTCAACCACGGACAAACAATACCATGAAGAAATACAAGAAGTTGTACGACAATGGAAAAGGACTTTCCTAAAGTACTCGAGTACCACTTATTATTACAAGGATAGAATGGACCGAAGAGAACAACGACCAAACAAAGTAGAACACAACTAGCCACAGTATCACGCCTCGCCATCCTCATCGTATCGTCCCGGCGCTCGCTCGTAAGGTTCCTTAGGACCTGAAAAACACAAAAGTAATTTTCCCCAAACGAGAGGGGTTAGGGCAAGTATTACAAGTGAAATGTCAAGTCTTATACATAAAAGCATATGCACCAATTCAAAGCTATGATAATGATTTTCCGGAAAATACAATTATCCAAACATATTTGGAAATGATGATATCTCTTGATTAACCGTGGACTCGACAATGCGCGAATCCCTCCTCGACCCCGTCGGATCATCTCGGAGTGGCTAACCCAAATGTTCACGGAACCGACATAAGCGGAACCCTCCTCGACCCCGTCGGGTCCTCTCGGAGTGAACGAAAGCAACTCTCACAATCACATGCATTACTTTTCACATTTCAGAACATAACTTTCACAAGAATCACTTGCCTGGAAACGAGAGGAGAGGGTACAAACGACAAGGTACCAAGATCGAAGGATTCAACAACTCCGAACCTAGACAAGTTCGTAATTCAATTATCAAAACCCCATCGGTATGAAAATAAGTTGGAATCACTCGAATTTACTACCCCGATACATGTGTTCCGGGAATAATTCTCTTGGATAGTGAATCGCAAGTCAAATATCCCAAACACTCAAGAACTCCAGAAATACACCATTAAATCCATAGGAAAACATGTATCCAAGGTCGATAACTCGTAATCGATATATTCTAACATAACAACAAGCTGGATCGAAGAAATCGGATGGAAAATCCCCAAATCCCGAAAATCTAGGGTTGTGAGAATTTTACCTTGATTTGGAGCGGTGGAGAGGATTAAACGTTGATAAATCCGAACTAGAAACTCAAAGATGTTGCTAGATAATTGCAGCTCGAAGAACTCCTCACAAATCGCCCGAAATCGCCTAGAATCGCCCAAGGAGGTGAAGGTAGGAAGAAATGACGATTTGGGAACGGAAATGTCCTATTTAAACTAAATAGGGATTAGCGTGCGCTAGTCATGAAAAATAGCGCGCGCTATCGGACTCACCAGGCAATCCAGTAGCCTCTGCCAGTTCCTTTAGCGTACGCTAACACCTGCTCATAGCGTGCGCTAGTGACTCCAATTAGCGTGCGCTAATTACTTCTAATAGCGTGCGCTACCTGGTAGTCAGTGTCCAGTCCAGAACCTACTGTCCCCAGCTCTGCTCTCTCTAGCGTACGTTACTCTAGTAACGTAGCGTGCGCTACCATCAAAATCTAGCGTACGCTACCAGTCACACCTAGCGTACGCTAGGAATTCCCTTTTCCAGTCCAGTAGCTACTGGACTGTCCGCCTCCAATACATTAGTAGCGTGTGCTAATGATAATGGATAGCGTGCGCTACCCTCACTAAATTAGCGTGCCTACAAGGTGTGCGTAGCGTGCGCTACCCATTACACGAAGGTAGTATAATCGCATCAAGGATCCGAAAACAGCGACGATCCGAATAAGAAAAGGGGTAAATCCAATTGACAAGAGTTCCAAGATCCATATAAGCTTACCAAACACTTATACGAGCGTAAAAATTACAAAGTACAAGAGTAGAAGATTTACAAAAAGTACGGGTATTACAATAACAAGATTAACATTTGATAGATTGAAAAGATGTGTTTCCAATACACTTAACAATCAATCAAGGAGGTTTCACTAGTAGAAATAGGATATGATCAATCTCTATTTAAACCAATTAGTCCTTTCATTTCTTTAACTTGACTATTTTTAGGATAAACGATTGTTCATCGAGTAATCAAATTTTCACCTCATAACTTTCGTATTCAAATGTGTCTTAACCACTTTCGCAATCTTAAGATGTTGATAACAAGATTAACACTTGATAGATTGAAAAGATATGTTTCCAATTCACTCAACAATGAATCAAGGAGGTTTCATTAGTAGAAATAGGATATGATCAATCTCTATTTAAACCAATTAGTCCTTTCTAATCAAAATAGTGTAAATAAATCAAATACTCAATATATAACCTAATAGAAATCCCCCTTCCCCTAGGAAGAAAGATTAGCTACTCATTGGTTTATACAAACTAAAATTATAATAGAAATAATTGATACACATAATATATATAGAAACTTTTAATTACTAGAACTTAATGACAATAGATGAAACTTACTTGAATATGATGTATCAAAGTGCAAGAAACATACTTCAATATATAACTTCAAACTTGTTCAAAGGCTACAAGCTTACAAAAATTGAAAGTAAAACACTAAGTAAAATACTAAGTGCTTATTGATCAAGCACTTTTCAATTACAAACTAAAAAAAAAACTTCAAACCAAAAATGAAATACAAACTAAAGTAAAGAGTTGTAAGGAAAATATCTTACTAAAAGAAAGGGGTGTTTCTTGGCAAGAAGAGGAGATGATTTTGCAATGGATGAAGATGTCTTTTTATAGGTGATTTTCAAGAATACAATTGATTATTTAATTTGTGGCATCTTTGACAAGTCTTTGGTGTTTGATTCACACTTGATCTTCCTTGCATGTCTTGATTTTCAGATCATTGACTTCTTACATAGTTGTTGAGCTCACAAGATGCTAAATGTGGAAAATTCCACAAATATCAGCCTGAAAATGGCGATGAAAAACGGTTCAGTTTGCCCCATGTTGCGCGCCGTTTTATGGTGACTCGGTCTCTTCCGGAATACGCGCGAGGACACGGCGCTAAATGCCGGTCGTGTGTGAAACGGCCCAAGACACGGCCCTTGTTGCGTCATATGTGAAACGGCCTACATAACACGGTCCTTTTTGCGCCGTGTTGTATGGTCGTTTTGCCTTGAAAAAATCCCGTCGTTGGATTTGATCTTGTTTTCCGTCCTTTTTGATGCTTCATGTCTGTAATCTGTAAAATAACCATTTTTAGCTCATGTTTGGACATATCTGTAAAATGTGTATTTTTAATCACAAATCAGTATGATTATACCCGGAAAAAGGAATATTTTGTATATGAATTTTAGATCAATTATGCACTAATCACATTATTACATTAGATCGGATCAATGCCAGCCATCCCCTCAATAATAGACCAAAAGTATAAAAAATTAGGCAATGATCAATAATCTGCCAAGAGTTACGGCCGTAACATTGAGGAGTTACGGCCGTAACTATGATGACTTACGGCCTTAACATTGAGGAGTTACGGCCGTAACATGTCTTCATAAATTTGCATTTTGTGAGTTACGCCCATACACGCTCGTATGGAGTTTCATACTTAATTTTCAGCCCAGAATTTCTTAGACTTTGTGTTTTTGCCCCAAATCTTCTTCGGATGATAACTTTTGATATATAACTCTGATTTTGAATCCGTAAAAACTGCCGAACTCGTCTAGGAAAGCCCTACAACATGAATACATAAAAATTCAACAAAGAGAATATTTTATACACATGTTATTTCTTGAGTAAATCAGTAATTCAATCCGATTAGGGCTAAATGCTAAATTTACAACTTCATCTGATAAATAATAAAATCATTAAAAGCTAATTAATTCTAAGCAAAAACAAGTAGACTAGCTCAATTATGGGTGAAATATATCGATACAAACCATGGATAAGTGTATAAAACTGACACTTATCAGTCGTGGCCAACTCCGACGGCTCGGACGACCCCGAAACCCGAACCTGAATATGAATCGAATATACGGTTATGAAGTACTCGCAAAGACGAATCCAAGCGCTAAGAGAACACACGATTCCGACCACCCGAAGGCTCGAAATTCGACAATGGAAAGTAATTACCCCAAACTTTGGGAAATTACGAAAACGGACCAAAACGTCTGAAATACACGATACACGATCGAAACACCAAGCCAAACCTCGCAACATGAGTAATAACATTAAATAAACTTACAAGAAACTTGAAACAACAGTTTCGGACGAGATTCGCAAGAATCGAACTCAAGTGCGGAAAAGTCGCTTAAGAACACGGAACTCAACAAAACGATACCGAAACAAACTCGGATGACCAAACACGAAGAACAAAACATTATCAAAATGTCAAAACGGTCGCAAGCAAGTTCTGGAAACTAGAAAAATACCAAAAATTAAAAATTACTGAAAAAGAAAA
Organism: Orobanche coerulescens; assembly: GCA_033398695.1. NCBI lineage: Eukaryota > Viridiplantae > Streptophyta > Magnoliopsida > Lamiales > Orobanchaceae > Orobanche > Orobanche coerulescens. Next base: position 19,224,440 of record CM065812.1, read on the forward strand.
TCACGGGTATTACAGAGAAGACGAGCAACTCCCTTTTTGATAACAAGGCGGATCGAGGTTGTAGTGGTGGACGTAGTCAGAAACATGGTGAGGCACGTGATCAGAGGCAAGTAGCCGGAGAGAATGTCATAGTTGGCAGAAATCTAACGTTCATAATGACTCTATCATTGACGAATCCTATGTTCGTGACAATAGAGCAGAAGAGTTCAGAGGATTTATCGAGAAGTAAGGGAACAGGGGCCCATAAGCCTCAACCCCCATATCAATCGGTTGCGGAACCTTCTAGACCACCTGGAAAATCCAGGAGATCCAAGGTGGTATCGTTGATTGTGGGTAACTTGCATAGATGCTTCAACTGTAATGTTCTGAGTCATGAACGCGCGAATTGTAAGAAGCCGCCGGTAGCTTGCTATAATTGTGGACACGAGGGGCATCGAGTGCAGTACTGTGATGAAGTATCTAGATCAAGTTTGACCACTGATAGGGCCATTCCTATGATGGAGGCGGGTCCAGAAAGTAAGAGGCAGAAGACCTCAGGTAGCTTTTCCAGAGGTAAGAGAAGTGAGTTTCGTGAGCCTGCTTCTTTGCATTGTCCTTCGGGAGCACTCCTCGTTTGTTTGGTCAGTCCAAGAATCTTACCCAAAAGGTGAGTATGGTGAGCGGTGGGAAGATGTGTTTCAACTGTAGCCGTGTTGGTCATACTCGACAGAATTGTCGCTCGCCGCAGGTTAACTGTTTCAAGTGTGGTCATTTGGGACACCAAGTGGTGCACTGCGAGACCGTCATTGAGATGTTCGGGAACCGGAGACATGCTCCTGCACGTGGAGGGTCCAGTGGGGCCCAGTGATGTTGTTGCATGTTGTATTGTGAGTTTTGTCTTGTGTGAGGATTGATATTTGTTGTGCGAACCTTTTTACTTCGTTTGTGTTCAACCTTGTTATTTTATTTAAGTTTCGGGACGAAACTTATTTTTAGTGGGGTAGAATATAATACCCGTATTTTTCATTCCTATACTTTTCGATTTTAGCAACTCGTTGGTGTTCATTAACATTTGTTGGACATGTTTTGTTCTACACTTATTGTCAGTAGAGCGAGTTTTGATATTGTTTCGGGTTAATCGACATTTTATTGCGACTTTTCTGCATTCGGGTCCGATTATTGTGAATCTTGCTCGGAATTATTATTTTGTCGTTCTTACAAGTTCGTTTAACATTTATGGTTATGCTGTGAACTTCGGAATTGTTATTCGATCTCGTATCGTGATTTTCGGACTGTTGGGCCGTTTTGTAATTTCCTAAAGTATTGGGTGTTTGTTTTCATACTCGTTTTTACTTACCCTCTATTGTTTGAATCGCATGTTCGATTAACGATTTTGTTCATTGTTGAGAATCCTTTGTGAGCGTTTCGTTGAATTTCTGAATCGTCGCATTTCAGGGTCGTTCAGGGTTGGTCGGCAGCAGGATGGAATTTGCTGCCAGAATGCATGTTACGGCCGTAACCTGCAATATGTTACGACCGTTAGGTGGTGGGTGTTACTGTAACACCCCCAATCCGCTCAGGGATATTACACGCCGTAGAACCTTTTCTCAAGGATCTACCAGGCTAGTAACAACATGAAACATCTCGACAATGCCTTTAAGGCTAAAATGACTCAGTAGACCGATTGGCCTTTCAATAAAAACATACAACTCGAATACAACTCATGCCCACGCAGGGGTCAAAATACAACCACACCCGTACAACGGGAAAAATATAGCAGCGGAAAATAAAGTACAACTGAACCAATACACGATGTACGGTTCCTCATGTGATTAGTATCGATCATCTTTCATCATCCTTCGTGCCGACCCTGTGTTATGCTCCAAAACCTGAATGCAAAAACAGACATCCACCCCCCGAATACTCGGGGGTTAGCAAAACTCCACTGTTTTGCTAGTGCAAGAACAAAGTGCAAATACGAGCCATACAATTCACATTCCACGAACGATAATAATTCGGAATCCTCAAAGGTTCAAATACAACAAGATGAACACTTCCCGAGGCGAGAGTTTGAGTAAAGACTTCCCAAAATTTCAAGATCAAAATATCAAGGGAAACAATTTATAAAATGATTTGAAATACCATCGGGAGTTTTAATAGAAAACGATTTAGGATTATCATATCCTACTTTTCAAAACCCAAAAGACCAAAGGGGTCACCGCCCCAAAGGTTTACTTTCCGAAAAATGACCTTTACCAAACCGTTGGGATTTTAGCCCCAAATCCATAAAATGACTTTTACAAAACCATTGGGATTTTAGCTCCAAATCTCATCAAATCACATTACACAAGAACGACCACAAGGTTCGTCTTCCAACATCAAAATCCACAATTAAAGGATTTAACACAAACAACAAAATACTCTAGAGCCATCCTAGCCAAGTAGGCCAAACGAAGAACTTACCTCTTACACACTTAGTCAATGCATGCAATCATGAAAACCGTTCAAAAGCACTCATTTCCGGAAATGCCATAATCAAATCACGTTTGCAAAATGCACCACAATTAACCGTCGATCCACGTCTCTGTGGACCCCTACCGAGACCCCGTCGGATCTAACCCGTAGTGGTTAAAAGCAAGCTCGTCGATCCACGTCTCTTGTGGACCCCTACCGAGACCCCGTCGGATCTAACCCGTAGTGAGCATACACACACACACGTTACCCATGCAATACTAATATGCTAAGAATGTAAGTTCATCAAGAATACTTACTAGAGATGGCCATTTATCCGACAACATTATCAAACTCTTCAAAACACAATAACAAGATTAAAGACGGGATACACGATTCCATAACTTTAAATAATAGGGATATCATCAAAGCCTTCAACGTTTAAAATGATCAATTCCCAAAACACAACGTTCACAAAACACACACGCGTTTTGAAAGAGAGCCTTTAACGAGGCCAAACTGAAATCTTTTGAAACTTCATTTCAAATAACCAAACAAACACATCAAGACGACCACCGATCATCATATCCATAAAACGAGAAAAGTATGGGCAAGGTACTTGCCTTGAAATCACGATCGCAAAGAGACGACGGATAGGACGCGGTCGAATAGCCCCGAACACCCGAACAATATCAAGAACGCGATAGCACCACGAGTATTACGAGAATAAGACCACACGAATCATCAATCACCAAACGGGATTCAACATCGGAATCCTCGAACACCTATTGTAATATCCGGAATTTCTACTACTGTTGTTTGATATTATTTTATCCGAGTTATATTGTACAACGTGGAATCTGTACAGTATAGATAAAATAAATATAGATCGAGATGTCGATTCGGTATAATTGTCGTATCTGGTCGACAGTTGCATTTGAGGATATCGTGTATCAGGTTATCGTACTTTTGATATAGAGTATAACGTATAAGAATGTTATTGGATCCAGTATATGTATTCAGTATGTGTGTATGTGTTTTCGGTATGTCGAGACAGGCGGTAACAGTTGAAATTGGCTAAGTATAGAATACTTAGCGTACGCTAATGTTGAAGATCTACGTACGCTAAATCACAAGAGTTACGTACGTTATGGACGAGACATTACGTACGTAACAAGAGGAATCAGACGGTTGGGCCCGGTGTCGGCGGCTTTCGGCGCGGATGTGGACAGGTGAGTCAACAGATGGAGTTACGTACGTAATACGAGTATAATACTGTAGCAAGTCAACGTACGTATTACGTACGCAACGGAATAAGTGTTACGTACGTTACGGGACGGCTGGCCGAGTCGTGGCCGAGAGGACCTGTAGTGGCCGAGCATGGTCGGCAGTGACTCGCAGGGGTGGCCGATCACGGTCGGCAGTGACTCGATGGGCGTAAGGACTGGATGATAACATATGTAAGGCTGTGGCCGGTTACGGCCGTAAGTGCCCGTTACGTACGTAAGCAGCTGCCGGTTACGTACGTAAGGCTGCCGAACGAAATGGACAGAAGGTTAGGCCACGTATGGCTACGTACGTAAGGACCCGCCAGTTACGTACGTAATGTGCCGACAGGTCTCGGCCTATATAAGGCATGGATCGAGTCACCTTTGTCATTTTTCATTTTTCTTCGTTCCTCTCGCGATTTCTTCAGCAAAGTTGATGGATTTGAGTAAGAACATCATGTAGCAACATGTTTTGAAAGTTGGAATCATGGATTAACATCATCTTCCGCCCGAATCGAAGGTAAGAACACCTAAACACTCGGTTTTGGATATTTGTGGAGTTTCTTGATGATTTGGCCAAATTGATTCGTTTTAACTCAGATTATTGATGGAACCTTGTTGTATTCTTGAGATTATACATTATCCTTGAAGTTTTGTGGAACAAATTCGAGTATTTCTTCGTTAAAATGATTGAATTGGATTATGCCTTCAAAGTGTTCGATGAAATGCCTCAATGAGTAGAACTTGGGAAATTCTACACGTTTTCATATGAATGGTGATGGAATTGATTATGTTATGATTATTCTTGGTAATGATGGGAATTTTGTTAAGGGAAGATAATGAATTGATGATCAAATACCTTGATTATGTCGTTATGATTATGGAATCGTAGTAATCTCGATATTCTTGATGATTTGTTGTAATCCATGATGTTATGAGAAGTATATATGTTGAAGAACATGATTACATACACCTTGAATTGGGAATAAGGATTGTTTAGATGTTAGAACCCATCGGATTATGCCGTTTGGGGACTTTGAATGTGATTTCGGAATAAGTTATGGAACTCTTAGAATATGATTATCTATAATTAATCGGATTGTCCGGATTGATGATGATAATCGGTAATTGGTTTCATTATGAATATACAAGGAGGAAACTTGTAAGCGTATTTAAGATTGAATGTTGAATCGTATTGTTGTTTTGAATTCGTGTTTGATTGGTTTGAGTTGTATTGTTCGGTTTTGTGTATGATCGAGGTATTGTTGAGCCGTTGAGTTTGATTGGTTGGCTATGTCGGTTATTGATTGTTATCGGATTGTATGTTAATCGATTATTTCAATAGGTTGAGATTATTGATCGGTGAGTATAACCGTATGTTGCGGTCATGTTCGAGTATGTTAGTGAATTGCTTCGGTCAGGGCCGAGGAGCTCGTAGACGAAGGCATTGTGACTGGTAGCGGCTTCATCATCATCGTATTGGTATCGAGGCAAGTTATTACTTGCTCAGTTAAAATGTTTAATGAATGGTTTCAGTTTCATTTCGTTTATAATGCATATAGCAATGATTATACGTTGTCTTTCCGATTCTGGAAGTTAAACCGTACTGTATATGATTTATTTTGGTTATTGGCATATTCGGGTATCGAGGTTACATTATGGTAAAGACGAGGATATGAGTATCTGTAGTCCATGGTACGTTTAGATCGCCGAGCATTACGGATAATCGTCGGTGATGATTTGATATCGAGGTTGCTCCTGAAGGACTCGGGGCAAGTATCCTAAATTGATTCAGTTTAGTGTTAATGATTTTTGATCATGCATTTTGTCTTTCATGTTATTGAACATGAGGTCATCCTAGTTGTTTCGTCATACTGTCGTTCTTGTTGTGTTGTTCATGTTGATGAACATATTGAGTATGCATATGTGCATTGTTATGTTGTAAATGATCCGAAGGGATCATGAGGATCTATGCTGAGGGCGCTGGATCGAATGTCCACCATGCGTTGGTTCGACGGGATCATCATGGGGATCTATCGAGGGCGCCGGATCGCTGGGATGTGTTTTCCACCATGCGTTGGTTCGACGGGATCATCATGGGGATCTATGCTGAGGGCACTGGATCGTTGGATTATCAGTATTGTGTTGATGGAATCTTGTGAATTCGCATCATTGATTTTATCATGTGTTGTTGTTCATATGTGTATTGTTGGTTATCCACCTTATGCTGATCTGATAGGATCAACAAAGGGATCTATGCTGAGGGAGCTGGATCGTCGGATTTCCATTGAGTATACATCATTGTTATTGTTGTGATCATATTAACGTGGTCATATGAGTATGCATTTGTAGGTCTTGTGTTAGGACCGTGTCCGTATTGTATTGATCTGATCTCGGATTAGACTGATGTGATTGTCGTGGCACTTCATATCTCGAGGTATGTTCCGTATTTCTTTTGGTATTTGTCTTTGATGGACAATCGGTTATCGTCTTGGGATTTGATGATGTTATTCGATGGATCGTATTGGTCAGAAATGGTATATTTCCGTGTCGTGAGTTGTTTATGATAATTTGAGAATATTGAGTATTGTTTGAGGTACAATACAGATATTATGTTCGAGTTTATTGGTTAATCGGGTACGAGATATGAAATGTGATAACGGTTAGTCTGATGAGAATTACTTGAGTAAGCAAAGTTATGGCGGTAAGATTACGTTGGTCGTATTCTTATTGGTATGTTATTATTAATGTGATGTGACAGTTATCATTGTTGGATATTATGGCTGACCCCGTCGTGGGATTTCTTTTTAGGTTCTTGGAGTATCGAGCTTGTAGCGGTCGTGAAGAGATGAGCTTCCCGGAGGATACTGGCTAGGACATATTTTGTGCATTGAGTTTCTTGATTGGTTCTTGTATTCCGCCGCTAGAGTATCTTTATGGTTGGTCTTTTTCCGCTGCGTGAGTGTTTTGAAATGCTCTTTTGGTATCTGGTAACTGAGGTTACTTTGGAAATCGTTTTTTAAACTTTTGAGTGTCGGTCGTTTGGCCTTGCGATTTCAAATGAGTTTTTACGACGGTTTCTAATAAATGGATTTTATAAGTCTTTGTGAATTTTTAAAGATAACACCGTCATTGGCCTCTTGGGCATTTGTAAATGTTTTGTGAAAATTCTTTTAGCCTTGTGGGTTCCATCTCGGGGCCCACGGCATTGTAATATTTCCGGTTAAATCTGGGAGTGTTACAGAATATGGTATCAGAGCTTAGGTTGAGAAAACCTAGTCATTTGGGTCGAGTTGGGTCATGTTTTTGTCGCGTCATTCGAGTTGTCGATTGACGAATATTAGAGCCGTGAGTTTTTATTGTTCGCTCAGGCTTGTGCGTGATGTGATTTGCCAGTATCGTATTGGGCTTGTTATAACTTTTCCAAATGGCGTTAACGAGATTCTTTGGAATGAGATGTATTGTGTTCTTGAGTCGAACTGATTTGGCAAACGTGTGTTTTGAAAATATCCATATCGAGTATTTTCTAAAGTCGAGACATGTGCCAGTATCACGGGGAATCGTCGGCTTCACGATCTGTAAGTATTTGGATTTTTGAATTTCATTGAGATTTATTGTCGTTCTAAGTTGATATGTTTTGAGATTCAGCAGATATCATGCGTTACAGTATGAGATGTCAGAGTGGGACAGGATTGATGATCTTGAGAAACTATGATTTTGGAAATCAGTATGTTGGTTAGATTTTGGAACGGAATTGTGCATTTGGGGAGAAATATTGTGGATTGTTGAGAAGAACATGTAGTCATGTTAGTTCATTTTGTGATATATGAACTGTTTTTGAGCATTTGAAAATGATGTTTTTCAAAATGAATATTTTATGGATTTTTTTTTTTTACGGAAAATAATTTTTGGGTCGAGACCCAATCGATTTTGAAATAGTTTTATAACCGAGGACTTGAGGTCCAGAAGGATTTTCTACTTTTTAAAATTCTTGTAATGCGGGACGAGATATGGGCTTAGACCCTAATGTTTCAAAAGTTTTTTTTTCTTGTTTTCTAAAACTCCCGAGATTTGTAAAACACTTCACCAATCGTTTACCTATGTTATTTCCGCCTTTCGAGGCTTTGGTTTACTTGTTCAAATGGAACTTCTCGGAAAGTCTTTCGCTGTGTTTGATTTGTTGATTGTTTCAATATTTTGTCATATCATATTTGAGGTGATCCATGATGGATTAAGGATTGACGTTGCGAGTAGTATGTGGAGGAGGAGTTTTTATCAGAGTCTATATATTGAGAATTTGGAATTTCATCGTGTGGTTTTCCGATGGAATATCAGTGAATTTGGTGACGAGCCGAAGTGGTATACAAGAGTATGGATATGGACAAGCATTTTCATAAATTCCATTTTATTTAATCGTGTGTATTCAAAAAGAATTTTTTTATCGAGAACTTGGCACCAGCGAGCCGATTTAAATTTTTAAAATTGATTTCGTGGTCTTACAAAAATTTATGTTTTGAGTTTTCAAACTCTTGAAAGAATTTTCGAAAATTTGTCTTTTGACAAGACCATATGATTTCAAACTGGTTTTGAAAATGTGATTAATAACCATACGCATTTAGTGTATGTTACATATCATGGTGAAGTTGTGAATGTGACTCATGAACTGGATAATATATCAATGTGGAGCGAGGAATAGGGATCCGAACTTTGGTATGGTCGTTTGGTTATGCAAGGATGATCGATTGATTTATCGGATAAGAGAAATATGTCGTGTGTTGTAGAATCATGCACATAATATAATTTTGGAACTTTGGATTTTGTGAAACCGGGATATATGTGCTATGTGATTCCATTGGTATGGTAATATTGTGACTTTACCATAATGATTTTGAATGATTTCTTTTGTAGATTTGGGGATGGTGACCCCATGTTGGTTGTTTTAGATGTCGAGCGGTCGTTTCCACTCCAGGTATGATTGGTTATTTTCGTCAACTTGATTGGTTGTTCGTATGCCGAGGAGCATGCTCACCAGTCGAGTATGTTTATTGAGATCCACGGTATATGACTGGTGTGTCGTTTTGAGAACTTTATTCGTCCGTATATATGTCTCTGTGGTTCTGTGTGTATCGTGTTGGAATTTACTGTGTGAAGGTATTCTCGATTTTCGTTGATCGTTCGTTGGTAATATTGGAGTTTATCACGTTGATGATATTCTCGATTGTGTTTTGACCTCTGGTTGGTCATAATGGAATTTATCATGTCGATGATAAATTCGGTTGATTGTTGATCATTGTTGGTGATCATCTGAGTGTTCGAATTTTGTGTCGATGTTTCGAGATTGGTTGTCATTATTTTGGACAGTTGTTTCACAGATATATCGGATATTATTTGTCTTATCGAAATTGGAACTTGATCATGCGATCAGGCAAACAGGATTTGTCACGGATAGATTATTTCATCTGACGATGATATAATTTTGTTGAGACTCATGGAATTGTGATTATAAGCGTATTGAGGCTATACAGTGAGTCACTTGCTAGTATCTCAGGAGATCGTCGACTTCGCGCATTTGTAAGTATACGGTTTTGGTTATTCAGAATGATGATGATTGATCGTTGTCATGATGGTTTTGCGATATTTTGGTTGAACCGTATGTTTGTTTGTTTTTATGACGGATTGCAAGTTTCGAGGCCGAAACTTATTTTAAGTGGTGTAGTATGTAATATCCGGAATTTCTACTACTGTTGTTTGATATTATTTTATCCGAGTTATATTGTACAATGTGGAATCTGTACAGTATAGATAAAATAAATATAGGACTGAGATGTCAGTATTGGTATAATTGTCGTATCTGGTCGACAGTTGCATTTGAGGATATCGTGTATCAGGTTATCGTACTTTTGATATAGAGTATATCGTATAAGAATGTTATTTTGGATCCAGTATATGTATTCAGTATGTGTGTATGTGTTTTCGGTATGTCGAGACAGGCGGTAACAGTTGAAATTGGCTAAGTATAGAATACTTAGCGTACGCTAATGTTGAAGACCTACGTATGCTAAATCACAAGAGTTACGTACGTTATGGCCGAGACATTACGTACGTAACAAGAGGAATCGGACGGTTGGGCCCGGTGTCGGCGGCTTTCGGCGCGGATGTGGACAGGTGAGTCAACGGATGGAGTTACGTACGTTATACAGGGTGTATTACGTACGTAATACGAGTATAATACTGTAGCAAGTCAACATACGTATTACGTACGCAACGGAATAAGTGTTATGTACGTTATGGGACGGCTGGCCGAGTCATGGCCGAGAGGACCTGTAGTGGCCGAGCATGGTCGGCAGTGACTCGCAGGGGCGGCCGATCACGGTCGGCAGTGACTCGATGGGCATAAGGACTGGATGATAACATACGTAAGGCTGTGGCCGGTTACGGCCGTAAGTGCCCGTTACGTACGTAAGCAGCTGCCGGTTACGTACGTAAGGCTGCCGAACGAAATGGACAGAAGGTTAGGCCACGTCTGGCTACGTACGTAAGGACCCGCCAGTTACGTACGTAATGTGCCGACAGGTCTCGGCCTATATAAGGCCTCGACCGAGTCACCCTTGTCATTTTTCATTTTTCTTCGTTCCTCTCGCGATTTCTTGACAAAGTTGATGGATTTGAGTAAGAACATCATGTAGCAACATGTTTTGGAAGTTGGAATCATGGATTAACATCATCTTCCGCCCGGATCGAAGGTAAGAACACCTAAACACTCGGTTTTGGATATTTGTGGAGTTTCTTGATGATTTGGCCGAATTGATTCGTTTTAACTCAGATTATTGATGGAACCTTGTTATATTATTGAGATTATACATTATCCTTGAAGTTTTGTGGAACAAATTCGAGTATTTCTTCGTTAAAATGATTGAATTGGATTATGCCTTCAAAGTGTTCGATGAAATGCCTCAATGAGTAGAACTTGGGAAATTCTACACGTTTTCGTATGAATGGTGATGGAATTGATTATGTTATGATTATTCTTGGTAATGATGGGAATTTTGTTAAGGGAAGATAATGAATTGATGATCAAATACCTTGATTATGTCGTTATGATTATGGAATCGTAGTAATCTCGATATTCTTGATGGTTTGTTGTAATCCATGATGTTATGAGAAGTATATATGTTGAAGAACATGATTACATACACCTTGAATTGGGAATAAGGATTGTTTAGATGTTAGAACCCATCGGATTATGCCGTTTGGGGACTTTGAATGTGATTTCGGAATAAGTTATGGAACTCTTAGAATATGATTATCTATAATTAATCGGATTGTCCGGATTGATGATGATAATCGGTAATTGGTTTCATTATGAATATACAAGGAGGAAACTTGTAAGCGTATTTAAGATTGAATGTTGAATCGTATTGTTGTTTTGAATTCGTGTTTGATTGGTTTGAGTTGTATTGTTCGGTTTTGTGTATGATCGAGGTATTGTTGAGCCGTTGAGTTTGATTGGTTGGCTATGTCGGTTATTGATTGTTATCGGATTGTATGTTAATCGATTATTTCAATAGGTTGAGATTATTGATCGGTGAGTATAACCGTATGTTGCGGTCATGTTCGAGTATGTTAGTGAATTGCTTCGGTCGGGGCCGAGGAGCTCGTAGACGAAGGCATTGTGACTGGTAGCGGCTTCATCATCATCGTATTGGTATCGAGGCAAGTTATTACTTGCTCAGTTATAATGTTTAATGAATGGTTTCAGTTTCATTTCGTTTATAATGCATATAGCAATGATTATACGTTGTCTTTCCGATTCTGGAAGTTAAACCGTATTGTATATGATTTATTTCGGTTATTGGCATATTCGGGTATCGAGGTTACATTATGGTAAAGACGAGGATATGAGTATCTGTAGTCCATGGTACGTTTGGATCGCCGAGCATTGCGGATAATCGTCGGTGACGATTTGATATCGAGGTTGCTCCTGAAGGACTCGGGGCAAGTATCCTAAATTGATTCAGTTTAGTGTTAATGATTTTTGATCATGCATTTTGTCTTTCATGTTATTGAACATGAGGTCATCCTAGTTGTTTCGTCATACTGTCGTTCTTGTTGTGTTGTTCATGTTGATGAACATATTGAGTATGCATATGTGCATTGTTATGTTGTAAATGATCCGAAGGGATCATGAGGATCTATGATGAGGGCGCTGGATCGAATGTCCACCATGCGTTGGTTCGACGGGATCATCATGGGGATCTATGCTGAGGGCGCTGGATCATTGGACAGGTTTTCCACCATGCGTTGGTTCGACGGGATCATCATGGGGATCTATGCTGAGGGCGCTAGATCGTTGGATTACCAGTATTGTGTTGATGGAATCTTGTGAATTCGCATCATTGATTTTATCATGTGTTGTTGTTCATATGTGTATTGTTGGTTATCCACCTTATGCTGATCTGATAGGATCAACAAAGGGATCTATGCTGAGGGCGCTGGATCGTCGGATTTCCATTGAGTATACATCATTGTTATTGTTGTGATCATATTGACGTGGTCATATGAGTATGCATTTGTAGGTCTTGTGTTAGGACCGTGTCCGTATTGTATTGATCTGATCTCGGATTAGACTGATGTGATTGTCGTGGCACTTCATATCTCGAGGTATGTTCCGTATTTCTTTTGGTATTTGTCTTTGATGGACAATCGGTTATCGTCTTGGGATTTGATGATGTTATTCGATGGATCGTATTGGTCAGAAATGGTATATTTCCGTGTCGTGAGTTGTTTATGATAATTTGAGAATATTGAGTATTGTTTGAGGTACAATACAGATATTATGTTCGAGTTTATTGGTTAATCGGGTACGAGATATGAAATGTGATAACGGTTAGTCTGATGAGAATTACTTGAGTAAGCAAAGTTATGGCGGTATGATTACGTTGGTCGTATTCTTATTGGTATGTTATTATTAATGTGATGTGACAGTTATCATTGTTGGATATTATGGCTGACCCCGTCGTGGGATTTCTTTTTAGGTTCTTGGAGTATCGAGCTTGTAGCGGTCGTGAAGAGATGAGCTTCCCGGAGCATACTGGCTAGGACATGTTTTGTGCATTGAGTTTCTTGATTGGTTCTTGTATTCCGCCGCTAGAGTATCTTTATGGTTGGTCTTTTTCCGCTGCGTGAGTGTTTTGAAATGCTCTTTTGGTATCTGGTAACTGAGGTTACTTTGGAAATCGTTTTTTAAACTTTTGAGTGTCGGCCGTTTGGCCTTGCGATTTCAAATGAGTTTTCTGACGGTTTCTGATAAATGGATTTTATAAGTCTTTGTGAATTTTTAAAGATAACACCGTCATTGGCCTCTTGGGCATTTGTAAATATTTTGTGAAAATTCTTTTAGCCTTGTGGGTTCCATCTCGGGGCCCACGGCGCTGTAATATTTCCGGTTAAATCTGGGGGTGTTACACCTATAAACCTCCAGAAGGAACAATAACACATGGTTACGACGAGAATCAAGGCCAAAACAACGGAAATCCCAACAAACTATCGAAGGGAAACTCATTGGGACATTTAATCGAACACTAAATGTTCAATAATTCCCAAGAACACTGACCGTCAATCGAGTTAAACAAACTCGATATATGGATATACAACCCATAGAACACGATTAATAACATCATACTACACCAACCGATGTATCAAAATCGGACTAGAATCGAAATCAAAGACAATTCTCCAAAAAGTCAACTTGAAGGAAAAATCAAGAAATATACCTTGATTCGACGAAAAACACGGATTGGATGATGATATAATCAACAAGAATCTTCCAAAACGTCTTGGAATTGAGTAGAATGGACCAAGAACCCTATTTCCCGTCGCACCCGTCCGATAGCCGCAAGAAAAGTGAAGAAGTGAGTAAAAACGGGCTGTCCAGGCCTTATATAGCGGCCATCACGGACACTTACGGCCAGAATCGGGCAGCGTTTTACGGCCGTAACTCGGCCCATACGGCCGTACTCGGCAAGCCTTACGGTCGTAACCGGCATTCGTCAAAAAATCTGCCCAGCACCTGTCGGACACTTACGACCGTAACTGGCACACATTACGGCCGTAACCGGCCTTCGTCAGGAAGATGCCCAGCGCTCGTACGGCCGTACTCGATCATGCCTTACGGCCGTAACTGGCATTCGTCTGGAAGCTGCCAGGCGCCATACGGCCGTAACTCTCGGCCCTTACGGCCGTAACTCGGCCAGGCCAGACCCTGCTCCGGTCGTGACTCGGTCGTGGCCACTCCGACGGCCCGGACGACCCCGAAACCCGAACCTGAGTATAAATCGAAGGTACGGTTACGACGTACTCGCAAAGACGAATCTAAGAACAAAGAGAACACGCGATTCCGACCACCCGAAGGCTCGATATTCGACAACGGAAGTAATTACCCTAAACTTTGGGAAATTACAAAAATGGCCCAAAACGCCCGGAAATCACGATACGTGATCGAAACACCGAACCAAAGCTCGCAACATGAATAATAACATTAAATGAACTTACGAGAAACTCGAAACAACAGTTTCGGACGAGATTCGCAAGAATCGAGCTCAAGTGCGGAAAAGTCGTCAAAAGACACGGAACTCAACAAAACAACACCGAAACGAACTCGGATGACAAAAAGTGCAGAATTAATCATTCTCGAAATGACGAAACGGTCATGAGCGAGTCGTCAAACGGACTTCCGCCGAAAAAAGAAAATTACCGAATTCGAAATTGCGGATATTACATTCTACCCTCCTTAAAAGAAGTTTCGTCCCGAAACTTAAAATAAGTAGGGAGAAGCAATATCCCCTGCCAGGAAAACTCGATGAGATACGCAAAAACCGAAAACTCGCGCCCGACGGTGAAACGCTGCAAGAAACGCAAAGAGACATACGGCGTGAAAACACGCTCCACGGCGACCAACACAACGTCGCCGTTAGGAATATAATAAAACCAACAAATGACAAGCGTCATCAAACGGATAATATAGTCAAGTCAATTATCCGAACAATCACAAAACACAACGAACGAAAATCAATAAGATTGACCGACCCAACGATACATCAATCAAAACGCAAGCCAATCGCTGAACAATTACGGAATTCCACCGCCTAAGGGTTGGAAGATCGAAAACGAGACTAATTTCCCAACTTAAGGGAATTACGAAGGAGCCTGAACGCTCAACAATCATGGGGCGAGATCAATAAAAAACGAACAATCAAACGATCGAACCACAACGATCGAGAAAACAAAAATCGGGCAATCATGTTCGAATCACGAAGAACAATAAAATTCAAACAACAACTCCAAGGTTCACATCTCGACTCGAGACAATATATGATCCGGTGAAAACAACAGGATGTGCATTCACATAAGATCCACAGGAAAGGGAATAGCAATTGAAAAGTCACAACGACAAACGAGTTATTCCGAAACGATACCACACTCGTTCGATAAACAAAAACAAGGGGCAGGACAAGCTCAGAAATGTCAACGAACATAAATGAGTCAACAAGGTAGAATATACAGAATTTCAAAATCCGATCCACTTCGAATAAAAGAACTAATGTAACTGTATAATGTCACTCCCGAACAAGGTTCACAAGAATCGAACTGAACCCGAAAAAGTCACATCGATAACCAGATCGACCCACAACAAGATCACAGCTCGTTCGGATGATGAAACCGAAGTACAGAACAAGTTCATAAGGTATCAACGAACATGAGCGAATCGATAGACTGGAGAAAGAGAAAATACAGAAGTCAAAATAGTATGGGTATTACCCCCGACCTCATCCATGAAATTCACAAAAACAGGAGCAAGGTAACAAGACATTAAACAACTGACACATAACGGAACCATCACCGATGCATACGGTCATACCAAACCAAGATCTAACAGCTCGCACATGCGCGACAACGCAGAAATCACTACGAGGCGACAATATTCAATACCAACATCCCACCTCTCACAGAGGGCTAACACAACAAATGTGTGGAAATCGACTCAACGCTCACACCGCCAATTCGATCATACTCGGGAGCAAACATCAAAATGACAATGCGAACATCATACATACATACCCAACCCTCAAATGGGAATGGATAGGTTTTAAAAACGAAAACCTCATTTTGAAAATAATTTAGAAGAACACCGGTTGATCTTGAGTATCACCTTTCAAAAAAATACAAACGTGATACATCGTTATCGAGACTTTGGAAAACCATTTCGCATTTGATAAAAATGAGGACACTTTCTTTTAGTGAAAAGCTTTCAGAATATTCGACCCTCGGGTCTAAGTAAAAGTGTTTATAAAACATTGAAAATATCTCAAAACATTTTGGTCCTCGAGGTAGAAGAATTTTGAAACAGATTGTGGCACCTTAGAAGTACCGCGAGAAAACAATTCATTTGAAACGTACGTCTCGAAATTTATTTCTAAGATACTCAAGTTTTCGAAAATAATTCAATGCCAAAAAGGACGATGCCAAAAAGGCTAGAATGCCCAAAAATTTCAGGTAATCACACGGAACATCATAGCGCTGTGGGTCCCGCGCCGGAACTCACCAGGCTAAAAACCATTTACAACGTCAAAAAGGCCGATGACGGTAATATTTCAAAAACTCACAAAAGCCATTTACAAAATACTAAATACCGTCATAAGAATTTTGCCAAAACGATCAAGGCCATAATGCCAAAACTCGGTTAAAGGAATCGGTTTTCGAAATAAAACTCAGTCGGTAAAATACCGAAAGCCATTACAAAAGAACTCACGCAGCGGATAAAAGAAATAAAGTCAAACATGCACAATCCAGCAACGCTACTCCTCATATGAACGAAATATGAGGGTCAAATAACCACATATCAAGAAATCAAAATCCATAAGAGGATTCTGTCACTGAACAAATAATCATAAAAATAGCTCGTGTCATACGAGACACAACACAAAGAAGGGAGACTTACAGCCACAGGTCGCACGAAGATGATGATCGCCCCACGATACTAATCACGACCAACAAACTCAGACGACGCGTCGCGACACGACTCAGTCAGATAAAATCCGACGAAACAAGACTCAAACAACACGACTTGACCCGATAGCCTAGGTTTCCTCAACCTAAGCTCCGATACCATTTATGTAACACCCCCAATCCGCTCAGGGATATTACACGCCGTAGAACCTTTTCTCAAGGATCTACCAGGCTAGTAACAACATGAAACATCACGACAATGCCTTTAAGGCTAAAATGACTCAGTAGACCGATTGGCCTTTTAATAAAAACATACAACTCGAATACAACTGATGCCCACGCAGGGGTCAAAATACAACCACACCCGTACAACGGGAAAAATATAGCAGTAAAATAAAGTACAATCCGAACCAATACACGATGTACGGTTCCTCATGTGATTAGTATCGATCTTCTTTCATCATCCTTCGTGCCGACTCGTGTTATGCTCCAAAACCCGAATGCAAAAACAAATCCACCCCGAATACTCGGGGTTAGCAAAACTCCACCGTTTTGCTAGTGCAAGAACAAAGTGCAAATACGAGCCATACAATTCACATTCCACGAATGATAATAATTCGAATCCTCAAAGGTTCAAATACAACAAGATGAACACTTCCCGAGGCGAGAGTTTGAGTAAAGACTTCCCAAAATTTCAAGATCAAAATATCAAGGGAAACAATTTATAAAATGATTTGAAATACCATCGAGTTTTAATAGAAAGCGATTTAGGATTATCATATCCTACTTTTCAAAACCCAAAATACAAAAGGGGTCACCGCCCAAAGGTTTACTTTCCGAAAATGACCTTTACCAAACCGTTGGGATTTTAGCCCCAAATCCGTAAAATGACTTTTACAAAACCATTGGGATTTTAGCCCCAAATCTCATCAACTCACAGTACACAAGAACGACCACAAGGTTCGTCTTCCAACATCAAAATCCACAATTAAAGGATTTAACACAAACAACAAAATACTCTAGAGCCATCCTAGCCAAGTAGGCCAAACGAACAACTTACCTCTTACACACTTAGTCAATGCATGCAATCATGAAAACCGTTCAAAAGCACTCATTTCCTAAATGCCATAATCAAATCACATTTGCAAAATGCACCACAATTAACCGTCGATCCACGTCTCTGTGGACCCCTACCGAGACCCCGTCGGATCTAACCCGTAGTGGTTAAAAGCAAGCTCGTCGGTCCACGTCTCTTGTGGACCCCTACCGAGACCCCGTCGGATCTAACCCGTAGTGAGCATACACACACACGTTACCCATGCAATACTAATATGCTAAGAATGTAAGTTCATCAAGAATACTTACTAGAGATGGCCATTTATCCGACAACATTATCAAACTCTTCAAAACACAATAACAAGATTAAACACGGGATACACGATTCCATAACTTTAAACAATAGGGATATCATCAAAGCCTTCAACGTTTAAAATGATCAATTCCCAAAACACAACGTTCACAAAACACACACGCGTTTTGAAAGAGAGCCTTTAACGAGGCCAAACCGAAATCTTTTGAAACTTCATTTCAAATAACCAAACAAACACATCAAGACGACCACCAATCATCATATCCATAAAACGAGAAAAGTATGGGCAAGGTACTTGCCTTGAAATCACGATCGCAACGAGACGATGGATAGGACGCGGTCGAATAGCCCCGAACCCCCGAACAATATCAAGAACGCGATAGCACCACGAGTATTACGAGAATAACACCACACGAATCATCAATCACCAAACGGGATTCAACATCGGAATCCTCGAACACCTATAAACCTCTAGAAGGAACAATAACACATGGTTACGACGAGAATCAAGGCCAAAACAACGGAAATCCCAACAAACTATCGAAGGGAAACTCATTGGGACATTTAATCGAACACTAAATGTTCAATAATTCCCAAGAACACTCGAATCGTCAATCGAGTTAAACAAACTCGATATATGGATATACAACTCATAGAACACGATTAATAACATCATACTACACCAACCGATGTATCAAAATCGGAATAGAATCGAAATCAAAGACAATTCTCCAAAAAGTCAACTTGAAGGAAAAATCAAGAAATATACCTTGATTCGACGAAAAACACGGATTGGATGATGATATAATCAACAAGAATCTTCCAAAACGTCTTGGAATTGAGTAGAATCGACCAAGAACCCTATTTCCCGTCGCACCCGTCCGATAGCCGCAAGAAAAGTGAAGAAGTGAGTAAAAACGGGTTGCCCAGGCCTTATATAGCCGGTCACTGCCGGACACTTATGGCCGTAACCGGCAGTGCCTTACGGCCGTAACTCGGCCCATACGGCCGTACTCGGCAAGCCTTACGGCCATAACCGGCATTCGTCAAAAATCGCCAAGACTGTTTGGACACTTACGGCCGTAATCGGCACATTACGGCCAGAATCGGCCTTCGTCAGAAGATGCCCGGCTAAATGCGGCGTACCCGATCATGCCTTACGGCCGTAACTGGCATTCGTCCGGAAGCTGCCAGGCGCCATACGGCCGTAACTCGGCCAGGCCAGGCCCTGCTCCGGCCGTGACTCGGTCGTGGCCACTCCGACGGCCCGGACGACCCCGAAACTTATTTTAAGTGGTGTAGTATGTAATATCCGGAATTTCTACTACTGTTGTTTGATATTATTTTATCCGAGTTATATTGTACAATGTGGAATCTGTACAGTATAGATAAAATAAATATAGGACTGAGATGTCAGTATTGGTATAATTGTCGTATCTGGTCGACAGTTGCATTTGAGGATATCGTGTATCAGGTTATCGTACTTTTGATATAGAGTATATCGTATAAGAATGTTATTTTGGATCCAGTATATGTATTCAGTATGTGTGTATGTGTTTTCGGTATGTCGAGACAGGCGGTAACAGTTGAAATTGGCTAAGTATAGAATACTTAGCGTACGCTAATGTTGAAGACCTACGTACGCTAAATCACAAGAGTTACGTACGTTATGGCCGAGACATTACGTACGTAACAAGAGGAATCGGGCCGGCTCATTGTCGGCGGCTTTCGGCGCGGATGTGGACAGGTGAGTCAACGGATGGAGTTACGTACGTTATACAGGGTGTATTACGTACGTAATACGAGTATAATACTGTAGCAAGTCAACATACGTATTACGTACGCAACGGAATAAGTGTTATGTACGTTATGGGACGGCTGGCCGAGTCGTGGCCGAGAGGACCTGTAGTGGCCGAGCATGGTCGGCAGTGACTCGCAGGGGCGGCCGATCACGGTCGGCAGTGACTCGATGGGCATAAGGACTGGATGATAACATACGTAAGGCTGTGGCCGGTTACGGCCGTAAGTGCCCGTTACGTACGTAAGCAGCTGCCGGTTACGTACGTAAGGCTGCCGAACGAAATGGACAGAAGGTTAGGCCACGTCTGGCTACGTACGTAAGGACCCGCCAGTTACGTACGTAATGTGCCGACAGGTCTCGGCCTATATAAGGCCTGGACCGAGTCACCCTTGTCATTTTTCATTTTTCTTCGTTCCTCTCGCGATTTCTTCAGCAAAGTTGATGGATTTGAGTAAGAACATCATGTAGCAACATGTTTTGGAAGTTGGAATCATGGATTAACATCATCTTCCGCCCGGATCGAAGGTAAGAACACCTAAACACTCGGTTTTGGATATTTGTGGAGTTTCTTGATGATTTGGCCGAATTGATTCGTTTTAACTCAGATTATTGATGGAACCTTGTTATATTATTGAGATTATACATTATCCTTGAAGTTTTGTGGAACAAATTCGAGTATTTCTTCGTTAAAATGATTGAATTGGATTATGCCTTCAAAGTGTTCGATGAAATGCCTCAATGAGTAGAACTTGGGAAATTCTACACGTTTTCGTATGAATGGTGATGGAATTGATTATGTTATGATTATTCTTGGTAATGATGGGAATTTTGTTAAGGGAAGATAATGAATTGATGATCAAATACCTTGATTATGTCGTTATGATTATGGAATCGTAGTAATCTCGATATTCTTGATGGTTTGTTGTAATCCATGATGTTATGAGAAGTATATATGTTGAAGAACATGATTACATACACCTTGAATTGGGAATAAGGATTGTTTAGATGTTAGAACCCATCGGATTATGCCGTTTGGGGACTTTGAATGTGATTTCGAATAAGTTATGGAACTCTTAGAATATGATTATCTATAATTAATCGGATTGTCCTGGATTGATGATGATAATCGTAATTGGTTTCATTATGAATATACAAGGAGGAAACTTGTAAGCGTATTTAAGATTGAATGTTGAATCGTATTGTTGTTTTGAATTCGTGTTTGATTGGTTTGAGTTGTATTGTTCGGTTTTGTGTATGATCGAGGTATTGTTGAGCCGTTGAGTTTGATTGGTTGGCTATGTCGGTTATTGATTGTTATCGGATTGTATGTTAATCGATTATTTCAATAGGTTGAGATTATTGATCGGTGAGTATAACCGTATGTTGCGGTCATGTTCGAGTATGTTAGTGAATTGCTTCGGTCAGGGCCGAGGAGCTCGTAGACGAAGGCATTGTGACTGGTAGCGGCTTCATCATCATCGTATTGGTATCGAGGCAAGTTATTACTTGCTCAGTTATAATGTTTAATGAATGGTTTCAGTTTCATTTCGTTTATAATGCATATAGCAATGATTATACGTTGTCTTTCCGATTCTGGAAGTTAAACCGTATTGTATATGATTTATTTCGGTTATTGGCATATTCGGGTATCGAGGTTACATTATGGTAAAGACGAGGATATGAGTATCTGTAGTCCATGGTACGTTTGGATCGCCGAGCATTGCGGATAATCGTCGGTGACGATTTGATATCGAGGTTGCTCCTGAAGGACTCGGGGCAAGTATCCTAAATTGATTCAGTTTAGTGTTAATGATTTTTGATCATGCATTTTGTCTTTCATGTTATTGAACATGAGGTCATCCTAGTTGTTTCGTCATACTATCGTTCTTGTTGTGTTGTTCATGTTGATGAACATATTGAGTATGCATATGTGCATTGTTATGTTGTAAATGATCCGAAGGGATCATGAGGATCTATGATGAGGGCGCTGGATCGAATGTCCACCATGCGTTGGTTCGACGGGATCATCATGGGGATCTATGCTGAGGGCGCTGGATCATTGGACAGGTTTTCCACCATGCGTTGGTTCGACGGGATCATCATGGGGATCTATGCTGAGGGCGCTAGATCGTTGGATTACCAGTATTGTGTTGATGGAATCTTGTGAATTCGCATCATTGATTTTATCATGTGTTGTTGTTCATATGTGTATTGTTGGTTATCCACCTTATGCTGATCTGATAGGATCAACAAAGGGATCTATGCTGAGGGCGCTGGATCGTCGGATTTCCATTGAGTATACATCATTGTTATTGTTGTGATCATATTGACGTGGTCATATGAGTATGCATTTGTAGGTCTTGTGTTAGGACCGTGTCCGTATTGTATTGATCTGATCTCGGATTAGACTGATGTGATTGTCGTGGCACTTCATATCTCGAGGTATGTTCTGTATTTCTTTTGGTATTTGTCTTTGATGGACAATCGGTTATCGTCTTGGGATTTGATGATGTTATTCGATGGATCGTATTGGTCAGAAATGGTATATTTCCGTGTCGTGAGTTGTTTATGATAATTTGAGAATATTGAGTATTGTTTGAGGTACAATACAGATATTATGTTCGAGTTTATTGGTTAATCGGGTACGAGATATGAAATGTGATAACGGTTAGTCTGATGAGAATTACTTGAGTAAGCAAAGTTATGGCGGTATGATTACGTTGGTCGTATTCTTATTGGTATGTTATTATTAATGTGATGTGACAGTTATCATTGTTGGATATTATGGCTGACCCCGTCGTGGGATTTCTTTTAGGTTCTTGGAGTATCGAGCTTGTAGCGGTCGTGAAGAGATGAGCTTCCCGGAGGATACGGCTAGGACATGTTTTGTGCATTGAGTTTCTTGATTGGTTCTTGTATTCCGCCGCTAGAGTATCTTTATGGTTGGTCTTTTCATTGCGTGAGTGTTTTGAAATGCTCTTTTGGTATCTGGTAACTGAGGTTACTTTGGAAATCGTTTTTTAAACTTTTGAGTGTCGGCCGTTTGGCCTTGCGATTTCAAATGAGTTTTTACGACGGTTTCTGATAAATGGATTTTATAAGTCTTTGTGAATTTTTAAAGATAACACCGTCATTGGCCTCTTGGGCATTTGTAAATATTTTGTGAAAATTCTTTTAGCCTTGTGGGTTCCATCTCGGGGCCCACGGCGCTGTAATATTTCCGGTTAAATCTGGGGGTGTTACACCTATAAACCTCCAGAAGGAACAATAACACATGGTTACGACGAGAATCAAGGCCAAAACAACGGAAATCCCAACAAACTATCGAAGGGAAACTCATTGGGACATTTAATCGAACACTAAATGTTCAATAATTCCCAAGAACACTCGAATCGTCAATCGAGTTAAACAAACTCGATATATGGATATACAACCCATAGAACACGATTAATAACATCATAATACACCAACCGATGTATCAAAATCGGACTAGAATCGAAATCAAAGACAATTCTTCAAAAAGTCAACTTGAAGGAAAAATCAAGAAATATACCTTGATTCGACGAAAAACACGGATTGGATGATGATATAATCAACAAGAATCTTCCAAAACGTCTTGGAATTGAGTAGAATGGACCAAGAACCCTATTTCCCGTCGCACCCGTCCGATAGCCGCAAGAAAAGTGAAGAAGTGAGTAAAAACGGGCTGTCCAGGCCTTATATAGCCGGTCACTGCCGGACACTTACGGCCAGAATCGCAAAGGTTTACGGCCGAACTCGCCCATACGGCCGCATTTCGGCAAGCCTTACGGTCGTGAATCGCATTCGCCAAAAATCAGCCAAAGACTGCTTGGACACTTACGACCGTGAATCGCACACATTACGGCCAGAATCGCCTTCGCCAGAAGATGCCCGGGCCGTACGGTCGTACCCGATCATGCCTTACGGCCAGAATCGCATTCGTCCGGAAGCCGCCAGCGCCATACGGCCGTAACTCTCGCCCTTACGGCCGTAACTCGCCAAAGCTGACTCGCCCGGCCGTGACTCGGCCGTGGCCACTCCGACGGCCGGACGACCCCGAAACCCGAACTCGAGTATAAATCGAAGGTACGGTTACGACGTACTCGCAAAGACGAATCTAAGAACAAAGAGAACACGCGATTCCGACCACCCGAAGGCTCGATATTCGACAACAAGTAATTACCCTAAACTTTGGGAAATTACAAAAATGGCCCAAAACGCCTAAATCACGATACGTGATCGAAACACCGAACCAAAGCTCGCAACATGAATAATAACATTAAATGAACTTACGAGAAACTCAAACAACAGCTTTGGACGAGATTCGCAAGAATCGAGCTCAAGTGCGAAAAGTCACAAAAGACACGGAACTCAACAAAACAACACCGAAACGAACTCGGATGACAAAAAGTGCGAATTAATCATTCTCGAAATGACGAAACGGTCATGAGCGAAGTCGTCAAACGGACTTCCGCGAAAAAGAAAATTACCGACTAAATTGCGGATATTACATTCTACCCTCCTTAAAAGAAGTTTCATTCCCGAAACTTAAAATAAGTAGGAGAAGCAATATCCTCCAGAAAACTCGACGAGATACGCAAAAACCGAAAACTCGCGCCCGACGGTGAAACGCTGCAAGAAACGCAAAGAGACATACGGCGTGAAAACACGCTCCACGGCGACCAACACAACGTCGCCGTTAGGAATATAATAAAACCAACAAATGACAAGCATCATCAAACGGATAATATAGTCAAGTCAATTATCCGAACAATCACAAAACACAACGAACGAAAATCAATAAGATTGACCGACCCAACGATACATCAATCAAAACGCGAGCCAATCGCTGAACAATTACGGAATTCCACCGCCTAAGGGTTGGAAGATCGAAAACGAGACTAATTTCCCAACTTAAGGGAATTACGAAGGAGCCTGAACGCTCAACAATCATGGGGCGAGATCAATAAAAACCGAACAATCAAACGATCGAACCACAACGATCGAGAAAACAAAAATCGGGCAATCATGTTCGAATCACGAAGAACAATAAAATTCAAACAACAACTCCAAGGTTCACATCTCGACTCGAGACAATATATGATCCGGTGAAAACAACAGGATGTGCATTCACATAAGATCCACAGGAAAGGGAATAGCAATTGAAAAGTCACAACGACAAACGAGTTATTCCGAAACGATACCACACTCGTTCGATAAACAAAAACAAGGGGCAGGACAAGCTCAGAAATGTCAACGAACATAAATGAGTCGACAAGGTAGAATATACAGAATTTCAAAATCCGATCCACTTCGAATAAAAGAACTAACAGAACCAGATAATGTCACTCCCGAACAAGGTTCACAAGAATCGAACTGAACCCGAAAAAGTCACATCGATAACCAGATCGACCCACAACAAGATCACAGCTCGTTCGGATGATGAAACCGAAGTACAGAACAAGTTCATAAGGTATCAACGAACATGAGCGAATCGATAGACTGGAGAAAGAGAAAATACAGAAGTCAAAATAGTATGGGTATTACCCCCGACCTCATCCATGAAATTCACAAAAACAGGAGCAAGGTAACAAGACATTAAACAACTGACACATAACGGAACCATCACCGATGCATACGGTCATACCAAACCAAGATCTAACAGCTCGCACATGCGCGACAACGCAGAAATCACTACGAGGCGACAATATTCAATACCAACATCCCACCTCTCACAGAGGGCTAACACAACAAATGTGTGGAAATCGACTCAACGCTCACACCGCCAATTCGATCAGACTGGAGCAAACATCAAAATGACAATGCGAACATCATACATACATACCCAACCCTCAAATGGGAATGGATAGGTTTTAAAAACGAAAACCTCATTTTGAAAATAATTTAGAAGAACACCGGTTGATCTTGAGTATCACCTTTCAAAAAAATACAAACGTGATACATCGTTATCGAGAC
Organism: Orobanche coerulescens; assembly: GCA_033398695.1. Classification (NCBI taxonomy): domain Eukaryota; kingdom Viridiplantae; phylum Streptophyta; class Magnoliopsida; order Lamiales; family Orobanchaceae; genus Orobanche; species Orobanche coerulescens. Next base: position 19,250,310 of record CM065812.1, read on the forward strand.
TTTGGAAAACCATTTCGCATTTGATAAAAATGAGGACACTTTCTTTTAGTGAAAAGCTTTCAGAATATTCGACCCTCGGGTCTAAGTAAAAGTGTTTATAAAACATTGAAAATATCTCAAAACATTTTGGTCCTCGAGGTAGAAGAATTTTGAAACAGATTGTGGCACCTTAGAAGTACCGCGAGAAAACAATTCATTTGAAACGTACGTCTCGAAATTTATTTCTAAGATACTCAAGTTTTCGAAAATAATTCAATGCCAAAAAGGACGATGCCAAAAAGGCTAGAATGCCCAAAAATTTCGTAATCACACGGAACATCATAGCGCTGTGGGTCCCGCGCCGAACTCACCAGCTAAAAACCATTTACAACGTCAAAAAGGCCGATGACGGTAATATTTCAAAACTCACAAAAGCCATTTACAAAATACTAAATACCGTCATAAGAATTTTGCCAAAACGATCAAGGCCATAATGCCAAAACTCGGTTAAAGGAATCGGTTTTGAAATAAAACTCAATCGGTAAAATACCGAAAGCCATTACAAAAGAACTCACGCAATGGATAAAAGAAATAAAGTCAAACATGCACAATCCAAAGAACGCTACTCCTCATATGAACGAAATATGAGGGTCAAATAACCACATATCAAGAAATCAAAATCCATAAGAGGATTCTGTCACTGAACAAATAATCATAAAAATAGCTCGTGTCACACGAGACACAACACAAAGAAGGGAGACTTACAGCCACAGGTCGCACGAAGATGATGATCGCCCCACGATACTAATCACGACCAACAAACTCAGACGACGCGTCGCGACACGACTCAGTCAGATAAAATCCGACGAAACAAGACTCAAACAACACGACTTGACCCGATAGCCTAGGTTTCCTCAACCTAAGCTCTGATACCATTTATGTAACACCCCCAATCCGCTCAGGGATATTACACGCCGTAGAACCTTTTCTCAAGGATCTACCAGGCTAGTAACAACATGAAACATCACGACAATGCCTTTAAGGCTAAAATGACTCAGTAGACCGATTGGCCTTTTAATAAAAACATACAACTCGAATACAAATGATGCCCACGCAGGGGTCAAAATACAACCACACCCGTACAACGGGAAAAATATAGCAGCAGAAAATAAAGTACAACTGAACCAATACACGATGTACGGTTCCTCATGTGATTAGTATCGATCATCTTTCATCATCCTTCGTGCCGACCCTGTGTTATGCTCCAAAACCTGAATGCAAAAACAGAAATCCACCCCCCGAATACTCAGGGGTTAGCAAAACTCCACTGTTTTGCTAGTGCAAGAACAAAGTGCAAATACGAGCCATACAATTCACATTCCACGAATGATAATAATTCGGAATCCTCAAAGGTTCAAATACAACAAGATGAACACTTCCCGAGGCGAGAGTTTGAGTAAAGACTTCCCAAAATTTCAAGATCAAAATATCAAGGGAAACAATTTATAAAATGATTTGAAATACCATCGGGAGTTTTAATAGAAAACGATTTAGGATTATCATATCCTACTTTTCAAAACCCAAAATACAAAAGGGGTCACCGCCCCAAAGGTTTACTTTCCGAAAAATGACCTTTACCAAACCGTTGGGATTTTAGCCCCAAATCCGTAAAATGACTTTTACAAAACCATTGGGATTTTAGCCCCAAATCTCATCAACTCACAGTACACAAGAACGACCACAAGGTTCGTCTTCCAACATCAAAATCCACAATTAAAGGATTTAACACAAACAACAAAATACTCTAGAGCCATCCTAGCCAAGTAGGCCAAACGAACAACTTACCTCTTACACACTTAGTCAATGCATGCAATCATGAAAACCGTTCAAAAGCACTCATTTCCGGAAATGCCATAATCAAATCACATTTGCAAAATGCACCACAATTAACCGTCGATCCACGTCTCTGTGGACCCCTACCGAGACCCCGTCGGATCTAACCCGTAGTGGTTAAAAGCAAGCTCGTCGGTCCACGTCTCTTGTGGACCCCTACCGAGACCCCGTCGGATCTAACCCGTAGTGAGCATACACACACACGTTACCCATGCAATACTAATATGCTAAGAATGTAAGTTCATCAAGAATACTTACTAGAGATGGCCATTTATCCGACAACATTATCAAACTCTTCAAAACACAATAACAAGATTAAACACGGGATACACGATTCCATAACTTTAAACAATAGGGATATCATCAAAGCCTTCAACGTTTAAAATGATCAATTCCCAAAACACAACGTTCACAAAACACACACGCGTTTTGAAAGAGAGCCTTTAACGAGGCCAAACCGAAATCTTTTGAAACTTCATTTCAAATAACCAAACAAACACATCAAGACGACCACCAATCATCATATCCATAAAACGAGAAAAGTATGGGCAAGGTACTTGCCTTAAAATCACGATCGCAACGAGACGATGGATAGGACGCGGTCGAATAGCCCCGAACCCCCGAACAATATCAAGAACGCGATAGCACCACGAGTATTACGAGAATAACACCACACGAATCATCAATCACCAAACGGGATTCAACATCGGAATCCTCGAACACCTATAAACCTCTAGAAGGAACAATAACACATGGTTACGACGAGAATCAAGGCCAAAACAACGGAAATCCCAACAAACTATCGAAGGGAAACTCATTGGGACATTTAATCGAACACTAAATGTTCAATAATTCCCAAGAACACTCGAATCGTCAATCGAGTTAAACAAACTCGATATATGGATATACAACTCATAGAACACGATTAATAACATCATACTACACCAACCGATGTATCAAAATCGGAATAGAATCGAAATCAAAGACAATTCTCCAAAAAGTCAACTTGAAGGAAAAATCAAGAAATATACCTTGATTCGACGAAAAACACGGATTGGATGATGATATAATCAACAAGAATCTTCCAAAACGTCTTGGAATTGAGTAGAATCGACCAAGAACCCTATTTCGCCGCACCCGTCCGATAGCCGCAAGAAAAGTGAAGAAGTGAGTAAAAACGGCCGCCTGTGCCTTATATAGCCGGCCATCGCCGAACACTTATGGTCAGAATCGGCGGTGCCTTACGGCCGTAACTCGCCCATACGGCCGTTCTGCAAGCCTTACGGCCATAACCGCATTCGTCAAAAATCGCCAAAGACTGCTTGGACACTTACTACGTAATCGCACACATTACGGCCAGAATCGCCTTCGCCAGAAGATGCCTGGCTAGACGGCCAGCATTCGATCATGCCTTACGGCCGTAACTGGCATTCGTCCGGAAGCTGCCAGGCGCCATACGGCCGTAACTCGGCCAGGCCAGGCCCTGCTCCGGCCGTGACTCGGTCGTGGCCACTCCGACGGCCCGGACGACCCCGAAACCCGAACCTGAGTATAAATCGAAGGTACGGTTACGACGTACTCACAAAGACGAATCTAAGAACTAAGAGAACACGCGATTCCGACCACCCGAAGACTCGAAATTCGACAACGGAAGTAATTACCCTAAACTTTGGGAAATTACAAAAATGGCCCAAAACGTCCGGAAATCACGATACGTGATCGAAACACCGAACCAAAGCTCGAAACATGAATAATAACATTAAATGAACTTACGAGAAACTCGAAACAACAGTTTCGGACGAGATTCGCAAGAATCGAGCTCAAGTGCGGAAACGTCGCCAAAAGACACGGAACTCAACAAAACAACACCGAAACGAACTCGGATGACAAAAAGTGCAGAATTAATCATTCTCGAAATGACGAAACGGTCATGAGTCGTCAAAACGGACTTCCGTTGAAAAAAAGAAAATTACCGAAATTCGAAATTGCGGATATTACAGTTACGGCCGTAATGGCTTATTAGTAACGGCCGTAACACACCCTCACATTTTGGGCAGAATACCCGTGAGCTGGGTTACGGCCGTAATATCCTATGTGTTACGTAACGCGCCCAGCTTTTTAATAGCCGGGTTTCACTTCATTTTCACCCTTTCTCCTTCTCTTCTCACGGGCGATGGTCGGGTGAAGCTAGGGTTAGATTCTTAATCTATTCTACTCGATTGCTACGTGTTTTGGAGGGTCTTAGGTGATTGTAACATCATCTAATCGGTTGTTCTTCGTCGGATCGAGGTATTTTCTTGTTTTCCCTAGAGTTGGCCTTTTTGAGGACTTTGCTTTTGATCTCGTTTCTAATCCAGTTTTTATGAATTGATCATTGTTAAACATTGTTATTGATCACGTTCTATGGATTGTATATACATATTCCGGTCTCGTATAATCCGAATCGTGATTCGGTGACCTATTGAAGTCTTGAGCATTTAATGCTCGATTAAATGTCTCAATGAGTTTTTATTCGATTCTTAGATGTGTTTTCCGTTGTTTTCAGTTGCTATGCTCGTAGTGATCATGTTGATATTGTGTCTCTCGTAGAGGATATAAGTTTGGGGACTTTTGGCTGAGCTACGTTCTTCGGAGTTGTTCGTGTGTTAACTATCGAGGCAAGTATTCTTGTATATACGATTTATATTGTGTGAATTGAGGTTGCATATGAAATTGTGTTGGTTTGTGCATTTTTGTTGATTGTGCCTTATGTGAAGTATCGTAGTTGTTATGTGGTTTTGTGAGGTTAGTGTTGGTTCATTGCTTGTCATAGAGATATGTCAATAGAGACGTAGTGCCGGGTAGATAGTATACTTAGACATGTGCTATAATGTTTTGGTGATCACCGGGTTGTATGGGTTAAGTTGTGTGTTATGGGTTGGGTTAGTCGTATTGGTTGATCGGTTGTTATGCCGTTGATGTGTGGAGATGTGTTTAGGATTGTTAGGTTGTAGTATATCTAGGTCGGTCGTAGCTATGCGTCGGACAATTGGCCATTTCTAGCAAGTGCCTTGATTATATATATTGTGATTGACTTTTGGGGCTTGTGGTTTGCAACTGTGAATTGTGGAACGTATGTGTGTTGTTGTTCTTCCACCCGGAGCTTTCGATGGGGCGTATGGGGGGCAATACTAAGGGGTACGGCTGTGGAAGTGGTTTCCCACCCGGAGCGTTCGACGGGGCATCTGGGGGCTGATACTAAGGGGTACGGTCGCGGGTCACCAGGTGTGGTTTTCATCTTGAGGATGATGTTGATGTTTTCGATAATTGTGATATGTCCGGAATATCACAATGTTTTGGTTCTCGATGTTGATGTACATTATATATTGAATTTTGGTACTTGGCTAGAATGGCACTAGAATATGTGTCGTATGTGTAACACCCCGAGATATTCGGAATAATTACAGCACTGTAAACCCTTTAAGTAAGGATTTACAAGGCTAATTTAAAAGGAAGGTAAATATAAGACATCATCATCATTGGAAATTCAAGTTTACAAAACCGAACAACTGGTTCAACGAGTAATTTATACAACCATATCGAAATAATATTAATACGACACGTGTACTCGAGTACTGAAATCAAAACAAGCTAACAAATCACCAACAACAACAAACATCACTGAACCCCTTCGTCGTCACGCTTGCATCGCGGGTCGCTTCCCTGCTCCTCGGCTACCTGAACATCAAAACCAATGTCCACCCCCGAAGGGGTTAGCAAAACGATGCTAGTACAAGTATCATATTAAACAATTCGAATATGCATCAACAATACATAACAAGATACACCACACGGACTTCCGCTATCGGAATCCGACAATGCGAATCCACAAGATTCCATTAACACAGCAAGGGTATTCCAATGATCCAACGCCCTCAGCATAGATCCCAAGATGATCCCGTCGGACCAACACGAGGTGGAAATAACCCGTCCAATGATCCAGCCTCACCTAGATCCCAAGATGATCCCGCGGACCAACACGAGGTGGACATCCGATCCAATACCAAAGATAGGTCGTACAACGTACACAAACACAACTCATGCATACACATATGCCAAATCATTATGTCCATCAACATGAACATACAAACACTAGATAACGAATATCATGACAATTCAACGAAATAAATCTCATGTTCAACAACATGAATAATCGCACGCATGCTCAAAATACCAATATTAACATATTACGATACTTGCCTCGAAGATGGCAAGAATGAAATACTTCAATGATCTCAACACACTCGAAGACTGTCTCCTTCGATCAACGTAGCAAGCTCGAACCTTAACAAAAGGAATGATATACAAATCATCTCAAGTCGAACGATGGCCTAACAATTCGGTCTACGGCCAAAAAGCTCAAAATAAACAATCTGCCTGGACTGCTTAGCGTGCGCTACGTACTCTACGTAACGTGCGCTAAGCCTGCCTGTTAGCGTACGCTATCGTATAAGCCTAGTGTACGCTAGCCACGGACTGACAGTTTGACTCGACTGATATCCTAACATACGTTACGTACGTATCGTGCGTTAACTTATCCCCGATAGCGCACGTTAACTTACGTATGTTAGCATGCGCTAATCGTGCATGGCAGATTACTACTGACAGAAAACTGGGTTGAATGGTGATGAACTCATGAATTCTATGGTGATAAAACAAGTCATCCTCAAGCATATCATGCTAATAAGGTTTGTGGAAGTTCTATGATTATGAGATACAAATATACGGATAATCATCTCAACATCATAATTCATCTTCGATCTTCAAGAAAATATTCTAAGTTCCGTTCGTCTTACGTTCCAAAACGCATGATTCCAATGTGAAAAATGTAACAACTGGGTAGTATCCGTCTACTGATCACAAATTGGTTTGAAAATGCTTAGGAGTTCATATACTAAAAATGGTTCAAAGGTTCCTACGAAATATAGTGCCGATACGTCAAAAGTATCCTTCTAACATGTGATGACCGATTATAAACGAAATAACTGGCTATCAAAACATGATCAAACGTCCTTAAGAACATTACTAATATCGGTGAAGAATCACCTACCTCAAGGTAGTGAAGAACACGGAGGAAATCGAAGCAATCCAACACCGAAGGCTTGAACACCAATCTCCAATGATATACGATCCTCAATCACGAGCTAGGATGTTGATATGAAGTGTCTAGGATGTAGAAAGTTATACTCTAAGTATAAGAATTCGGATATGGGAGAAGAAAGAACTGAAATTACGAAAAGGATGTCATTCTATTTATAGAAATGATTATTAGCGCGCGCTAGTCTCGATCGTAGCGTGCGCTAACGGCTCACCGACTTAATCAGATCCACACTTAGCGCGCGCTATGCACATGCTCGTAGCGTGCACTAAGCGTTGACTCGGCTTTTCCCGAAAGCCGTCTGTGTTCATCCCGACACAATCCGGCAAGGGTCCCCACCAGATCTCACCTACCGCGTCTCAATCAAATTGACCACGCATAGCGTGCGCTAATGTTCCTTTGTAGCGTGCGCTATGAATCCATGTTAGCGTCGCTACACATAGCCGATAGCGTGCGCTACATGCGCAATTACAATTTCTAAATCACATACATGAAATCATACGCTCGACAATATCGGATTATGAAATACGGAGAATAATACTCGGATCAAGTACAACAATTACAATATCACAAGTTCCAAATACATATCGAAATCTCGGTATTACATCCTTCCTCCCTAAAAGAAGTTTCGTCCGAAACTTAAGATGAAAACAACTCGATATCTAGCCTTCATACTGTCCTCCGTTTCCCAAGTGGACTCTTCGACTCCGTGTCGTGACCATCAGACTTCAACCAAGTGTATTGGTTTATTCCTCAATTGTTTGATCCGACTCTCAAGTATCTTGATTGGTCTCTCTTCGAAGGTGCCATCATTAGCTATCTCGATCTCGTCGAAATCAATGACGTGACTGGGGTCCGGTACATACTTCCGCAGTTGGGATACGTGAAACACATTGTGAACGTGACTCAGCGATGGCGGTAAGGCCAACCTGTATGCTAAATCTCCAACCCTCTCGAGGATCTCGAATGGTCCGATATATCTTGGACTAAGCTTGCCTCTCCTCCCAAAACGGAAAATCCCTCGTGTAGGAGACACCTTCAATAGCACATGTTCCCCAACGTCGAACTCTAGAGGACGACGACGTACGTCTGCGTAAGACTTTTGTCGACTCTGGGCAGTCAACAGTCTTTCTCGAATCAAAGCTATCTTCTCTTGAGTCTGAATTATCAATTCCGGTTCCATCCCGATCAAATCCGAAGAATCATCCCAACACAGGGGTGATCGGCATCTTCTCCCGTACAAAGCTTCAAATGGTGCCATCTTAATAGAAGCATTCCAACTATTATTATAAGTGAACTCGATCAAAGGCAAGTGAACTTCCCAATCAGTTGACCAATCCAACGCACAAGCTCTAAGCATGTCTTCTACTGTTTGAATAGTCCTTTCAGACTGACCGTCCGTTTGGGGATGATAAGTCGTGCTAAAGTTGAGCTCAGTCCCCAAAGCCCTGTGAACTGCTTTCCAGAAGTGCGACACGAAGCGACCATCTCGATCCGAAATAATGGTCTTCGGCGTCCCATGCAATCTGACTATCTCCGCAATAAATACTCGCGCCAATCTCTTGGGTCCCCATGTATCTTTAATCCCTAGGAAATGAGCCGACTTGGTTAGTCGATCAACTATAACCCAAATCATGTTCATTCCCGTTCTAGTCCTTGGCATACTCGTGATGAAATCCATCGAGATGTCCTCCCACTTCCATTCAGGGATCGGAAGCGGCTTTAACATTCCGGCGGGTCGCTGATGTTCAATCTTAACTTGCTGACAAGTCAAGCACCTCGAAACGTACTCTGCTACGTCCTTCTTCATATTCCCCCACCAGAAGTTTTGTTTAAAATCCTTATACATCTTATCACGCCCGGTGAATAGAATAGGCGCTACCGTGAGCTTCCTTCGTAATAGTCCGTCTCAAATCATCATCATCGGAACGCAAAGTCGACTCAAATCTCGTAACTCCATCATCTTGTATCACGAACCCTGGGGCTTTTCCTTTCTTTACTTCATCATATAATCGAAGGATCAGAGAATCGTCCAACTGCTTAGACTTGATCTCCTCGACTAGTGATGAAGTCAGTTCCATCACATAAAGTTGTCCTTGGATTCCTGGTGCCCATACTTCAATCCCTTCGCGGATCAGTTCTCGTTGAATGCTGGTTTGGGACGTAAGAGCTTCCAACACTCGGAGAGAAACAGGTTTACGGCTCAATGCATCGGCTACTACGTTTGCTTTACCCGGATGATAGAGAATCTCCAAGTCGTAATCCTTGATCAGTTCCAGCCACCTTCTCTGCCTCATGTTTAATTCTTTCTGACTGAAAATGTACTTGAGGATCTTATGATCGGTAAATATCTGACAATGAGTGCCGTACAAATAATGTCTCCAAATTTTCAAAGCAAAGACCACAGCTGCTAGCTCCAGATCATGAGTCGGGTAATTAACCTCGTATGGTTTCAACTGCCGAGAAGCATAGGCAATCACCTTATCTCTTTGCATCAACACACATCCCAGACCCTGATTTGAAGCGTCGTTGTACACCATGAACCCATCAGTTCCATCTGGTAATGCTAATATAGGTGCTGTCGTTAGTGTCTTCTTAAGTTCATCAAAACCAGCCTCACATTTCTCATTCCACGTGAACTTTTGAGTTTTCTGTAATAGCTGAGTGAGCGGACGAACAATTTTGGAAAATCCCTCTACAAAGCGGCGATAATATCCAGCAAGTCCTAAGAAACTCCGGACTTCTTTCACGTTATTAGGGGCTTCCCATTCCAAGATTGCTTCGACTTTCTTCGGGTCCACCTGAACTCCGTCAGCTGATATCACATGCCCAAGGAAAGTTACTTCCCTAAGCCAGAACTCGCATTTTGAAAGCTTTGCATACAGCTGTTCCTTCCTCAAGGTGCTCAAAACCACACGCAAATGTTCGGCATGCTCCTCTGCGTCCTTCGAATATATCAAGATGTCATCAATGAATACGACCACAAATTTATCCAAGTATTCCAAGAATACCCGATTCATCAATTGCATGAATACCGCAGGAGCATTGGTAAGTCCAAATGGCATTACTACAAATTCATAATGCCTGCATCGATCTGAAAGCAGATTTCGGTATATCCGATTCCTTAATTCTCAACTGGTGGTATCCTGATCGCAAGTCAATCTTCGAGAATACCCTTGCCCCTTGCAGTTGATCAAACAAGTCGTCGATCCGAGGTATAGGGTACTTATTCTTGATCGTCATCTTGTTGAGCTCCCTGTAATCAATACACAGTCGGAGGGATCCGTATTTCTTCCGGACAAAGAGAACGGGCGCTCCCCAAGGAGAAACGCTAGGTTGGATATAGCCCTTCTATAACAATTCCTCCAGTTGCTTCTTGAGTTCATACATCTCGGTTGGCGCCATGCGGTATGGTGCTCTGGAAATAGGAGCTGCTCCAGGCTCTAATTCGATAGTGAACTCCACTTCTCTCTGCGGAGGAAGCTATTCGACCCGAGAATCATAATGTGGATTGGACGGAATTCAAATTAATGATGGAAGCACAGTATTGTCCTCGTCCAGTTAGAGAGGCAAAGATCCGAGAGTTTTTCTCACCACAGAGTTCGGAAGCATCTGTGACAGATGTAATCAAAACTTTTAATCATCAGCTGACTTGTGTGCGACACTTGGTCAGAACGGAGGCGGAAAAGATTTTTCATTTCGATATGGATGAAGCCGAGATTCAGCAAGACATGTCCGATTCGAGTGTACTACGTTGCGGCAAAGATCAAGACAAAGCGCTGGCCTACGACATGAAAGAGGCGGCGGTGGAGAAATCAGTGGAGGCGAAGAAGCAGAAGATGACCGGCAGCTTTTCAGAAAACAAGAGTGGTGGGCCCCGCAAGGGCCAGTCTTCCTTTTATTCGGCTAGGAAACCTCCACATCCTTCTAGAGGTGGGAAGAAGTTCCGGACTACATCAGCAGTTCCGGACGCATCAAAGAAATGCTACAATTGTGGTCGAGCAGGGCATATTCGACGTGACTGCCCCGCATCTTCTGTGACTTGCTACGATTGTGGGCAAGAAGGACACCGTGCGGCTTTCTGTGGAGTTGCTACTAGGTCTTTTGGTACTCGCACTCCAGCGCCAGTTCCGAAGGAGATAAGTGTGAACCAGACACAACAGAGTGGATTTCCGCAGCAAAACGTTGGGAAGAGAGAGTCATCGAGTGCTGGGTCCGTTCCTCCGCGCCTGTACGAGATGAGGAAATCGGATGATCAGAACACTGCTGTTGCATCAGGTACGATTCAGATCCTTTTGCAACCAGTTAGTGTTTTATTCGATTCCGGAGCTACACATTCTTTTGTATCCTTGAACTGTGTAAATCGTTTAAAAATCTCGTGCTTATTTGATTGTGAACCATATGTTGTGGGTTTGCCGAGTGGAGAAAGAATTATGGGAACCCTAGAGGCTAGAGATTTTCCAGTGTCTATAGGAGGGAGAGATTGGCCATCGAATCTTATTGTAGTTGACATCTACGGTGACGATTTAATTCTCGGAGACGATTGGCTCAACCGTTATGGAGCTATTCTGAATTACCGAGAGAGAGTCATTTCTATCATTGCTGATGACGGATCTGAACACTTATTCCGAGGATAGAGACCGGGAAGCTCGGGAAAATTGATCAAAGCAATGAAAGCCGTGAAATTACTGAAGCAAGGATGTCATGGACTTTGGTGCTACGCCATGAGGAAAGAGGAAGGAGTAGAGCTCTCGTCTATTTCAGTTGTGAATGAGTTCTCAGATGTATTTCCGGACGAACTACCTGGGTTACCACCAATCAAAGGCCTCCCCAGTCAGAAAATACTGGACAATGGGAACCTTTCGGTCCTCGGGATAGTTAAGACACGCGAATATCTTCTCTAACTCCTTGAGCCAGTGATCCCAAGTAATTGCCTCAGTAGATCCGTCAAATTTTGGCGGGTGCAATTTGACCACCTCAGCAAGCCATCTGTCTCCCCGGTTATCCTCGTGGTGCTGATGTCCCATCGCCGTCTGCATGCGGTCGACTACCTGGGCGAACTGGTTTATCTGTGCCACCACCTGTTGAAGCACTCCCGGCATGTTAGGATTTGCGTCGTCATTCGCTGATCCTTGCTGCCCTCCAGAATGGGAATCGGTTCAACTAGCTGATAATTCCGGGGTAGTTGCGGAATCTTCCTGACTCATGTTACCCCGTCCGCGTCCACGACCGCGTCCGCATCCACGTCCTCCTATCAACATACTGTAAACACAATTTCTCAATATCCAGGACAAAGTTTTCGAAATAAAGTCCGTCAATACTCACAAAATAGTAATTAAGTAAAACGGTAGTATAAGAGATTAGGAGACTTACAACCACGGTCCACATGACGACTTTTAGCTGAACAGTGATGTTACGAACGACTCGTAAATCAATAACGTAAACAGACCCAACTTAAAACCCGACTGCCAAGATATCCATAAATCTTAGCTCCGATACCATATTCTGTAACACCCCGAGATATTCGGAATAATTAGAGCGTCGTAAACCCTTTAAGTAAGGATTTACAAGGCTAATTTAAAAGGAAGGTAAATATAAGACATCATCATCATTGGAAATTCAAGTTTACAAAACCGAACAACTGGTTCAACGAGTAATTTATACAACCATATCGAAATAATATTAATACGACACGCGTACTCGAGTACTGAAATCAAAACAAGAAAACAAATCACCAACAACAACAAACATCACTGAACCCCTTCGTCGTCACGTCTGCATCGCGGTCGCTTTCCGCTCCTCGGCTACCTGAACATCAAAACCAATGTCCACCCCCGAAGGGGTTAGCAAAACGATGCTAGTACAAGTATCATATTAAACAATTCGAATATGCATCAACAATACATAACAAGATACACCACACGGACTTCCGCTACCGGAATCCGACAATGCGAATCCACAAGATTCCATTAACACAAAGAAGGGTATTCCAATGATCCAGCCTCAAAGATAGATCCCAAGATGATCCCGTCGGACCAACACGAGGTGGAAATAACCCGTCCAATGATCCAGTGCCCTCAGCCTAGATCCCAAGATGATCCCGTCGGACCAACATGAGGTGGACATCTGATCCAGCGCCCTCAGCATAGATCGTACAACGTACACAAACACAACTCATGCATACACATATGCCAAATCATTATGTCCATCAACATGAACATACAAACACTAGATAACGAATATCATGACAATTCAACGAAATAAATCTCATGTTCAACAACATGAATAATCGCACGCATGCTCAAAATACCAATATTAACATATTACGATACTTGCCTCGAAGATGGCAAGAATGAAATACTTTAATGATCTCAACACACTCGAAGGCCATCTCCTTCGATCAACGTAGCAAGCTCGAACCTTAACAAAAGAAATGATAAACAAATCATCTCAAGTCGAACGATGGCCTAACAATTCGGTCTACGGCCAAAAAGCTCAAAATAAACAATCTGCCTGGACTGCTTAGCGTGCGCTACGTACTCTACGTAACGTGCGCTAAGCCTGCCTGTTAGCGTACGCTATCGTATAAGCCTAGCGTACGCTAGCCACGGACTGACAGTTTGACTCGGCTGATATCCTAATGTACGTTACGTACGTATCGTGCGTTAACTTATCCCCGATAGCGCACGTTAACTTACGTATGTTAGTGTGCGCTAATCGTGCATGGCAGATTACTACTGACAGAAAACTGGGTTGAATGGTGATGAACTCATGAATTCTATGGTGATAAAACAAGTCATCCTCAAGCATATCATGCTAATAAGGTTTGTGGAAGTTCTATGATTATGAGATACAAATATACGGATAATCATCTCAACATCATAATTCATCTTCGATCTTCAAGAAAATATTCTAAGTTCCGTTCGTCTTACGTTCCAAAACGCATGATTCCAATGTGAAAAACGTAACAACTGGGTAGTATCCGTCTACTGATCACAAATCGGTTTGAAAATGCTTAGGAGTCCATATACTAAAAACGGTTCAAAGGTTCCTACGATATATAGTGCCGATACGTCAAAAGTATCCTTCTAACATGTGATGACCGATTATAAACGAAATAACTGGCTATCAAAACATGATCAAACGTCCTTAAGAACATTACTAATATCGGTGAAGAATCACCTACCTCAAGGTAGTGAAGAACACGGAGGAAATCGAAGCAATCCAACACCGAAGGCTTGAACACCAATCTCCAATGATATACGATCCTCAATCACGAGCTAGGATGTTGATATGAAGTGTCTAGGATGTAGGAAGTTATACTCTAAGTATAAGAATTCGGATATGGGAGAAGAAAGAACTGAAATTACGAAAAGGATGATGTCCTATTTATAGGAAATGATTATTAGCGCGCGCTAGTCCCTGATCGTAGCGTGCGCTAACGGCTCACTGACTTAACTGTACTCCACACTTAGCGCGCGCTATGCACATGCCTGTAGCGTGCACTAAGGCGTTGACTCGGCTTTTCCCGAAAGCCGTCCAGGTTCATCCCGACACAATCCGACAAGGGTCCCCCGGCCAGATCTCGCCTACCGCGCGTCTCAATCAAATTGACCACGCATAGCGTGCGCTAATGTTCCTTTGTAGCGTGCGCTATGAATCCATGTTAGCGTACGCTACACATAGCCGATAGCGTGCGCTACATGCGCAGAATTACAATTTCTAAATCACATACATGAAATCATACGCTCGACAATATCGGATTATGAAATACGGAGAATAATACTCAGATCAAATACAACAATTACAATATCACAAGTTCCAAATACATATCAGAAATCTCGGGTATTACAGTATGTGTTTAGTTCTTTGGTTGTGAGGTTTTGGCGTTGGGAAACGGAACTCGCTATTGTTTTCGTGTACTGTGGTAAGAAAAGATTTTGGGTGGCGATCCTAACGGTTGTGTAAAGATTGTTTTGCGGAATATAACTTTGGGCCGGGACCCAATTGCTTCGAAATGATTTCGGAATTAAGGATTTGAGGTCTAGAAGGATTTACTATTTATGAAAATGTTTGTTTCACAAAAGAGATTTGGGTCGAGACCCTATTATTTTTGGAAAGGTTTTATAATCTCGAACTTGAAGTCCCAACAGACTTTCTGTCGTTTTCTAAAATTCCCGAGTTGATATATATTATTTTCAAAGACTTGAGTTGTACTTAAATAATGAAAAACTATCGGGAACTTCTTTCACGACTGGTGTTATTGTAATATACTGATATTGGCGTGATATATTTTGTATAGACTGAATACTTGTACTAGCCATTCAAATGTTAACCCCTTAAATGGGGGAAATGCGTATCATGCATTTCAGGTGTTCTTAGTTCGTTGGAGCAACCACAAGGACGACATGGAAGAATATGAGCCGCGATACTAATCAAGAGTTAAGAGTCCAGTTTGATGTTGTTGTATTGTTGAGTTATTTTCAGTCTTCCGCTGTATTGTATTTTTGATCCCTGCGTGGGTATGTACAATAATGAGTTTATTTTTGGGTTGATTTAATCGTGAGACCTCATTGGTCAGTGTAATTAGTATTTTGACCTTATCGGTCTGTGTTAGTAAGTTGTTTGACCTCGGTCGGTCAAACGTTGTTCGTATTATGATTGTTAGCCTGGTAGGAAAAAGGTCTACGGCGTGTAATATTTTCGATGGTTTCTGGGGGTGTTACAGGGTCCCCGCCCCTTACTATGATTTCTTGCATCTCATCTTCCTCTCCAAGCATTGTATATCTATTCGTGGTTGTCACCTCAGTAGCTGGAGGTGGTGTGAATTGGCTCTTGCTAGTAGAATTTTTTGGTTTTGCCCATTCCATCTCCACCCATTCTTTAGTACTTTCTGTAGTTTTTGTTTTGATAGCTTGGGTTGCTCCTTCAGCTTGTGTTTTGCTTTGAGGTTTAGGCTGCATCTTAGTCTGTGGTTCCACCCCCTTCTTTTCAACAGTGATTCCAGTGGTTTTCTTTGGTTGCCATCTCACAGCTTGTTTGTAAGTCTTCTGCTGTAGATCACAGTTATGTCCTACTGACATTTTTTACAGAAAGGTGGAATCCAAGCATATTCCACTTTCTGTTCAATCTGATGACCCTCTTCATCTTCTATCATAACTGTATGTAGGGTTGGCTGTGTAACATCGATATCAATCAAAATTCTAGCAAATGAAATCCTCTCTTGGCGTGTGGTGCACTCATCAGCATATAGAGGAGTTCCTAAGATGCTACTAATTCTGGTCAAGGAATTAGGACCCCAGCAATTCAAAGGCAAATTCGGGAATGTAACCCAAATGGTATAATCATGAGCACCTCTTTTTCAAAGCTGAAATTAGCTTCCCAGGTTTTAACAATCACAGGTTTGTTAGCAATTGTATGAGGCCCTGTAAAAAGAACCTTATCTCTCTCCTCCATATTCGCAAACCGAACTACAAAATAACCTTCAGTATGAAAGAAAATTTCTGGTCTATTCTCAATTTGACACTGTTTCATTAAGTATGTGTTCATATATGAGATAGCTGGAGAATCCCCAACAACATACATAATCAATGCTGTTTTCCATTTTGCAGCTTCGATTTCCACATCAGATTTTACAAGACAAGCAGTAGGAGTACCTTCTTTGAGCGTAGGAGCTACATAGTGAAGTCTCATCCCCATCTTAGCTGGTTTCGGTGCTTGTTTAGTTGGTTCCACCACTTGATCTACCATCGGAGAAGGTCCCGGAGATGACAGATTCATTCGCCTCTATGCCGATATTGTATTTTTCTCTTCCGCCATAGTCGATTGTACTGTTCCATTGAGCAGTTTCTCTGGTTTCTCTGAGCTTCCTTTCATGACATTTGTTTGCGAGTTGTCTTCTTTCCTTTGAGATCCTTGTGGTGTTGGTTTCTGGCTGCCGACGACCACCTTTTTCGGCCGCCTTTTCCCGGCCATTCTCCGGCGGCGCACTTTAGTAAAATGACGCTATCGTGACCACTCTCCGAGTTCTCGACCCCAAACCCAGACGATTCTTTGTATCAAGTTCATTATTAGTAAAAAATATATCCAATTAATTCTTATTTCACGATCTTCAATTAAAGATCCATATTGTATATAGTAAATTGATCCATTTACATTGATCACCGATTGCACAAAAAGGTTTATAAAAAAATTATGGATATTAGTTTTCAGTAAAATTAATTGATGCAAAATAAGGATAAATTAACTCACTTTTAAAAAATTAGATTTAAGATTTATATTGCTAACATGAAAAGTAACGTATGATGTTTATTTAATTATACTAACTAAAAATAACAGAACACATACTTCACACACACACATGTATTATGACTTAATCACATACTATTTTCGTCCTCCAAATTTGTTAATACATTTTCTTTTTATGTTCTTCAAATGTATTTATAATATACACTAATTAACCTAATACTACGTTAATGTTAGCCTCATTCTCCAATTATATTACATTCTATAGTACACTAACAACTTTTTTTATTAAAATCCGTATCAAAGATCTTAGAACAAATTTGAGGGACGAAAATAACATTTCTTAAATAATAAAATATTCTGTCTGATGTATCGCGCAGACGAACACGTAGTCTTTTTAAAAAAAAATCAATACAATATGTTCCGTTGATGCGGCATAAAAATAAGAAAGCCATCCTTTTCATATCTATTTGAAGATTGCATCCATCTTTTCCCTCTTTTACGATTAAAAAATTATTCGATAAATTAAACAATCCATTAACAAAAAAAGTTAAAAGTACAAAAAACGCTCATATGGTTTTCACCCAACAATTATACCCTTAAAAAAACGTTAGTTGCTGCCATACCCTCAACATACAAGTTAGGGATGACAATTTTGGCCCGATCCGCACGACCCGATTCTGACTCGTGACGTATGAGTCAC
This sequence comes from Orobanche coerulescens, assembly GCA_033398695.1. NCBI lineage: Eukaryota > Viridiplantae > Streptophyta > Magnoliopsida > Lamiales > Orobanchaceae > Orobanche > Orobanche coerulescens. Next base: position 19,268,267 of record CM065812.1, read on the forward strand.
CTTATTCAGCGACCCGCAATGAGGCGGGACGGGTCTGGGTATCATTTTTGCCCCGTGGGTACCCGTCCTGCCCTGCCCGGCACTACTTTTAAATTATTTTAAATACATATAATATATATTTTATATATATAGTATTTATATTTATATACTTTTTATACATTTATTAATATATCTTATATATTTATGTTAATACTGATAAATTTCTTAAATAATATGTTATGAAAATAAATTACTAGATAAAAAGTCATAAATATTTATTTTATTTACTTTAAAACAATATTTTCCCCTATGCTGGTCGACCTGCCCCTCCCCCTGTGGGTCGATCCACCCGGCCCAGTTCACCTCGTGGAACGGGTCTGGACCTTCAAGTGCCTGCGCTGATCCCCCTCATTGCCATCCCTAATACAAATTGATCTGACGACTAACAGCTAACTTAACTCCGTTCGAAAAATATTTTTTTATTTTTTAATTATATTTTTCATAGGACCCTTAAATCCGAGTCGGTATATTCACAATATGATGCAAGATACAAGATACACTAGTTACGATTATTAGCATAATCACTATTGTGTATAATATAATGACAACTGATATATAACACGATCACAAATCGATATAATTTTCCGTTAAACCAAACTGCTAAAAAAGGCCACTTGTTTTGTTAATTAAACATTGAGGGTGTAAGTAAGGAGGCCCGGCCCTAGTGGTGGGCGAAGTGGGCGGTTGCCCAGAGCAACAAAGCCCATAACACATATACCCAATACTAGCTTCAATTTTAATTTTAAAAAAAAATTATAGAGTATACCAGCGCTTCAGCCTTCACCTGTCATCTACAGGTAATATTTATTTTATTTTCTTCACCCACCAAAATTAATGGTTTTTTGGATTAAACAAAATTCAAGAGGGAAATAGACTATAAGAGAGAAATAAACTACTATTAAAAGTTTGATGTGAAATAGATTACTATTGAAAGTTTGATGATTTTGTTTGTCATTACTTAAATTTTGTGTAGTGTTTGATGCGATGATCATTTATTCTTTAAAAATACAAATAAATTTGTCTATTGTTTGAGACTCAAAATTAAATGTGGATTTCAGATTTGAACTACCAATGCATTTTTTCTGCTCAGTAATTATAACCCAGGTTTTTTTTACCCAAGATTTATAATCTACTTTAAATTTTTCTTTTCATTAAATTCGTTAAAAAATTGTATGTTCTTAATTCATTGTATCAGAGGCATATTACCATTCAACTGAGACAGTAGAGATGTTTTCTTGCTTTACCTAACGTAACGGACCCTTGCAAAAAAATAGGGGATTTCCATAATTGCATAGAAATGCTCTTCATAATACTTCAATAGAATCAGGTGGGGGGTAACAATTCCCGACATGGGATCTACTCGGCCAAAAATGGGGGGCCGTTATAGTACGTTACCCCTGTTCGCCGACATGCAATGCGGCCCCCCTCCGCTTCACGCGTTTAATACTTGAGAGAAAGCAGCCGTTATGTGTGGCTGTGGATCCAAAAATGGGGTCCTTTTAAGTGCAGAGATCGGTCAAGCAGTAATGGTCACAATGTATCGCTAATGTGTTGCTATTATCTCATGAATGAATGAATTTGTGGGGGGTTTTTTTTCCACCCATTTGTTTGGTGTCTCTTCAATTTCCTTAGATCATGATGTTGTAGTTCATCAGTTCGAGTTTTCGAGTCTGAGTTTCTATTTTTTTTTTTTAATATTTGATCAAAATCTTTAGAGGGGCTTTCTTCTTGATTTGGAAACTTTAGGGGGGAAAGAAAACAAAATAGGAAATTCTTTGGGTTGATTTGGGGTAGGATTAGGTATGGGTTTTATAAGCACAGTAATGGGGATTTGTGGGTTTGGGACAGGCATTACCATTGGGCTTGTGATTGGATACTTTGTGTTCATCTACTATCAGCCGACTGATGTGAAGGTCTGTTTTCCTTTTCTCTTTTTTTTTTTTCTTTTTTTTTCTGCTCTGCTTATTGTGTTCTCTCCAATTTTCCATTGTGGTCATGTTCGGTTTCCTGGATAATTTTGTATCTTTATAACTTCAAATTTATACTGCATTCTTGCAAACACATATCTGTAGTCAATCCTGAGGATTTTTTTTTTTTTTTTTTTGAATTTGCAAACAGTTCCTAAAGACTATAGATGATAATGAGTATAGACGAATTTCATCTCGTTTGTTGCATATGTAACGAGTGTACTCTTGAATAGGATCCTGAAATTCGTCCGTTGGCTGATAAAGATTCTAAAAGCCTCCAACACCTGATTCCAGAAATACCCGTTTGGATTAAAAATCCAGATTACGATCGGGTGAGTGAGTTCCGTTCCTTTGAATTGTGGTCCGGCACAAAAATTTTTTTATAGAAGAAACAAATTATACTCATCTTAGCTGCTGTGGTTATTTCTCTCCAGATTGATTGGCTGAACAAATTTCTTGAGTATATGTGGCCTTATTTAGAAAAGGTATGTATCTCTGTATGTATGTATGCATGTATTTTTGTACAATGCTCTCGATTCTGATTTCTTGTGTATCTTTCGGATTATTGACATTCTGTAATCTTCAGGCAATTTGTAAGATGGCTAGAAAAATAGCAGAACCCATCATAGCCGAGCAAATTCCGAAATACAAAATTGATTCGGTAGACTTTGAGAAACTAACTTTGGGCTGCCTGCCGCCTACTTTTGAAGGTCTTTCTTCCTTTACTTTGTAATTTTCTTGTCTTTAAATGGATATTATTGATTGTGCATTTTTTACATTATCTTTCTTTTACTTTATCTAGTTGAGTTCGCTGTTATAATTCACTATTTCTTATCAATGAACAGGTAATTATCCAGGAATGTTATAGTGTTTTGAAAGTACAATAGTAATCTCCTTATGACAAAAATGACATACATTTGTGCATCTGTATTCATATACATTCTGAAGTGTCCTTTTGACATATATCTAACTCCCGGATCCAAAACCCTCTTATGTTTTTTCAGTTAATTTATCTTCCTATTGAAATTATTGATTTCTAAAGAAAGAAGAATGCATGTATTTCTGTTTTTATCTCTCTCCCTCTCCTTGTATCATTATTTTGTTTTAACGGCGAACGCATAATCTACCAGGAATGAAAGTATACAACACTGAGGAAAAGGAATTGATAATGGAACTAGGCTTAAAGTGGGCTGCCAATCCTAACATCCTTGTTGCTGCCAAGGCATTTGGCTTGAAAGCTACTGTTCAGGTATATTTTCTGTAACAACTTGAGACTCTCTCTCTCTCTCTCTCTCTCTCTCTCTCTCTCTCTCTCTCTCTCTCTCTCTCTCTCCCTCCCTCCCTCCCTCCCTCCCTCTCTCTCTCTCTCTCTCTCTCTCTCTCTCTCTCTCTCTCTCTCTCTCTCTCTCTCTCTCTGTGTGTGTGTGTGTGTGTGTGTGCGCGCGCGCCAATTTGCTCATAATAGGCGATTTTCCAGCTCTGAGTGGTCTTCTGTTGTATTTTCAGGTGCTCGACTTGCAAGTATTTGCTTGCCCACGTATCACATTAAAGCCGCTTGTTCCAAGCTTTCCTTGTTTTGCTAATATATATGTTTCTCTAATGGGGAAGGTGAGAGTATCGACAGGTGTTTCATCTCTTTTGGCCATACATATGTTTCTCGAGTATAAATGAATATTTTCTTGAACGAGTTGCATGTGTTTTGACTATGCAAGTAACAAAGAAAACATATGTAGTACAGTCATTTATTGTTGTTTTTTCGTGGGAATATTGTAATTCGTTGTTAGGTTCCAACAAAACTGGGAACGTAAATAAATGGATGAAATAGAAAAGATGAGATAAAGGCTGTTTATTTTATGATGAAATAAAGATTTACAGAAGACTATGGAATCTACTGCCACAGAGCTATGCTCCTATGGAGTGCTCAAAGGCTCTCCATTCTAACGATTGCTTAATGATTCCAAAAGTTGCCTTCTCTCACCTCTACCCAACCATTTATGCCTACAGCCTAACAGAATTGGTTGAGAACCATTCTCTCTCTCTTGCCACTTCATACATTATCACGTGGTGTGTGATGCCTTCCTTCCTTCCCCACCAGGCCCACTATGATTGGTCACTTCTACCCCTGTCTCATGTTCATTCATATGGTTCCTAACATTCATATGCAATCAAGATTCAAGACAACCATCCATACTTTTTAGGCTTTAAATTAAATAAATAAATAATTGAAATGCCAAAAATTTATCCATTCACAATATGTCTGAATAATGTTTTTTCCTTTTTAATTTTCTCTTTGTAGCCTCATGTTGATTTTGGAGTGAAGCTGTTAGGTGCTGATGCTATGTCCATTCCTGGTGTATACAGAATTGTGCAGGTACATTTAATATTTCGTTTGTTTTGTGAACCTATCCAAATTCCATCAATACTTTGTGTGTGTTTGAGGTAAATCGGTAGTTTTTTGTAAAAATTTAAACTGCGGGAAGCAACATTTTGAAAACCGGTTGTCGGCCATCATAATAGTTTTTTTGTGTGTGCGCTTGTTCAGGATCTAATCAGAGATCAGGTTGCAAATATGTATCTATGGCCAAAAAGACTTGAAGTTCAGATAATGGATCCCGCAAAGTAAGTTCTTGAATTCAATTTGTTTGCGAGCTATAGCCTCAAATCTCAGATTTCTTATATCCGATTCTTTTTTTTTTCTTCCGAATTGATAGAGCAATGAAGAAACCAGTTGGGATTCTTAACGTTAACATCGTCAGAGCTATGAAACTTAAGAAGAAGGATCTTTTGGGGGCATCCGACCCTTACGTGAAGTTAAAACTCTCTGGAGACAAACTTCCGTCCAAGAAAACTACCGTCAAGCATAAGAATTTGAATCCCGAATGGAACGAAGAATTCACTTTTGTCGTTAAGGACCCTGAAGCTCAAGTCTTGGAGCTCACTCTTTATGACTGGGAACAGGTACTATTTCAAAAAAAAAAAAAAAGAAAAAAACCCTCAAAAGCTGAGAACTTTTTCTAAATGTTTTTCATTACCTTTTTTTTTTTTTTTTTCGTTTGTTCAGGTTGGTTCGCACGAAAAGATGGGGCTGAACGTAGTCTCGTTGAAAGAGCTGACTCCTGAGGAACCAAAAGTCATGACACTCAATCTTCTTAAGAATCTGAATCCAGATGACGTTCAGAACGAAAAGTCGCGAGGCCAGCTAGTAGTTGAAGTCAACTACAAACCTTTCAAGGACAACGTGGCGCCAGGAAACATGGATGATTCGAGTCAAGTACAAAAGGCTCCCGAGGGAACGCCTGATGGTGGTGGTTTGCTTGTCATTATCGTCCATGAAGCTCAAGACTTGGAAGGGAAAAACCATACTAATCCGTCAGCACGCGTACTCTTCCGCGGAGAGGAAAGAAAAACTAAGGTAAATTTTAATCTTAGAGCATTTATAGCAGATTCCTTATCCCTATAATACAGTGCTATAGTGTCATTTCCACAATATAAGGACCCGTTTTTATACTAGTCATGCAGCAGATTCCTCATATTAGTTCCCTATACGGTTAAAATTGCTAATGGAATTCTAAAAATCAGTTCATAAATATAAATAAATGTCAAACATAATTTATTTCAATCCGAGTAATTTCAATCAATTTTTAATTAACCAATTTATATTTTATTAAAGAATTATTTATGATATTTAATCAATAATTTAAATCAAGTCTTGTAGTTATTTATTTTTGATAAGTCTTTAATTATTTCTATTCATGTAAATAAACTAAACTTTAAAGCATACTTAAATAAATTCACTGAAATTTATTAATTAATTTATAATTCTATCCGATAAAATAATTTAAGTTCTTGGCAAATAAAACTATTTTCATTAAATAATAAATTGTGATATTTAATGAAAAAACTTAATACAAATAAAATTAAATAATTTTAGACTCGATTTAATTAAATATTTAAATGAGATAATATCAGAATTTAATTTAGTTAAGAAATCTAATGTGAATAATTGACTTAAATTCATATAATTTTACTAAATAATATTATTAAATAAAATTAAGTAATTTAATTTTATTTAAAAAGTTCATTAAATATTTAAAATTATAATATTTAATCTAATAACTAAAAATCAGCCTAAAATATTTGTTTTAGTTAAATAATTTAAATATATAATTTTATTTAATATATTTAAATGTAAATGTATTTTTTAATTAATTTCAAGTATTTTTTTATTAATAATCAATTATGGTACTTATATTGTCCTTCAAATTGCTTCTGTGGCAATGAGAGAAAAACTTAAAAATATTATTTTATTAAATAAATACTGAAAATATGAGTCCTCATTATTGGGGAATGGATTGGGAAATAGGGAATGATTTTTATTGTGTTGCACATAGTTTTTTCATCATTTACTCCAAAAATGCTGTTAGAGATCTTATATTTCTGAAAAGAGGGTGGGCTACCGAAATCACCATCGCGGTCTAGTTTAATTACAAGAAAAAGTAGCTATTGGGGGTGTTTAGAGGTTTGGGGAGAAATTAGAGGATTGAGCTCATTTAGAAGTTTGATTAGATGAATCTTCTAATATAAGTGTTTGGTGGTTAGCGGATTTAAGTAGCGGATTGGGTCCAATCCGTTAATTTCAAAAAAGCTACTTGGAGGAGCTTTTTCAATCAGAGGATTGTCACTAATGCTATGAAAACACTATTTTATCCCTAGTTTTGATCTTTAAGTTTTAAATTTTGCATTAAAAATTATGCATTTATATATATATATTGGGGTGGGTTCAGGTGAGAATGCAATGTAAGCTAAGAAATAAGAATGAATTTAATGCATCGATATTTTGATGCATATAATGCATATTTTAATGTATTGCAATTTTAATGCACGAAATACATATATTTCATGCATAACTAGTACAAAACTCATGCATATTCGCAATTCGCAGGATAAGAAACATTCTCATTTGATCCTAAATCTATAAAGTTTCCTAAATCAATTATTTTGTAAAATGCAAAGGGTAATATGAATATTTAATGTAGACAGGGGGTAGATGACCCCTTTTGTTTTAAAATGATATATTGTGTATATATATTTGCACAATTGGCAGATTATGAAGAAAAACAGAGATCCAAGATGGGAAGAGGAGTTTCAGTTCATGCTTGATGAGCCGCCAACCAACGACAGGGTTCATGTTGAAGTTGTTAGTAGTTCAAAGAGAATGGGTCTAATACACCCAAAGGTACAACAACTACATGCATACATCACTCGTATTGCACGTAATTACATAAGTCGGCATGAAGCAATAGCAAAGCAAATCAAATTTTACCAATAGTTAGGTATCTAACCGATTTTTCATCTTCTTTTTAATTTAATAAATTTTATTTTTTGTTGTATTTGTTATCGTAGGAAACTCTGGGTTATGTCGATATATACCTTTCGGACGTTGTGAACAACAAGAGGATCAACGAGAGGTACCACCTTATCGACTCTAAGAATGGTCGGATTCAGATTGAGATGCAATGGAGAACAGCATCTTAAAGGCTTTTGTGATTTTGTTTTTGTTAATTAGTCTTTTATGATATTCAGCCAGGAATGTTTAATATTTTTTTTGGATATTTTTTATTTATATCAACACTTCTTATTCTGCATTTTGTTTATTAATTAATGATGGAGTAATTATGTGTATCTTGCACTCTGTTCATTAATTCAAGTACCCTATTGAATTTATATGTAACTTGAATTTTTACTTCAACATTCACCCCCCCCCCCCCCCCTTCTTCCCATTTTAAATATAAGCCAAAGTTGTCGAATCCAACTCTTTTGTGAGCTACAATAAAAACTCCCGCACGGTCTATGATGCTAAAGAAAATAATGGATATGATGTACACATGCATCATATTACATAATATGGTTTTAAAAGACAAAAGGAGGGCAATCTCTCCCGACTTTTATCGAGAGGAACAACATCGTGATGATGATCTCGTACGAACGCATGAAGAAACGTTACAAGTTATTAGAGATATAGTCAACGAGGAAACTCATCTAAGCCTTAAAGCCGATTTAGTGGAACACATTTGGCGTCGAACAAATACACACTAATTTGTAGGTTTATTTTATTTGAATTTTTATTGCAATGTTTTTTTAATTATTAATGAAATTCCCTAGTGTTTAAGAAAATAAAAATGAAAAAAAAAAATGGTGACCACGATTACAATTACGGTCGGTTGGTCATGAAGATGGTTGTAAAGAGAAAGCTGAGTTGGCAGCGGTCACCATTACACCTTGCTTTATACGCTAAAATTACTTTATACCATATTTTTTAAAATTCGTGTCATCCCTATTGAAGTAAATTTTTCACGGACATAAGGAGTATTTATCTTTACGGAAATATCGTAAAATTGCGAGCGGACCAGATCGTTTATACAATCCGCATCTTCATTCAATTTTCAGCAGACCAAAAACAGAGTGGACTTCCCTTCCAAAAAGGAAATAGAGTAGACTTTCTGACTACAAACAAAGTAGTCACAGAAGGGTACTTGCGTCTTTTTGGATAAAGACACACCCAGCCTTCGGCTCGGCTCCATCCCTCCATTTGTCCCCAACAGTTTTCTCTCGTAAAAGCTCAAAAAAATGAATTTAGGTCGAATTTCATGTCGCTGCAACTTTAAAAAAATTACGTTCTCAGTCTCGTCCGAAGTGCAATATTTAGTCCATAAAAATATTCTTCTAAAAGTATAATGTTTCATTAAATAACTCAAATCACATTAAATAATCATGTTTTACTTTTTAATCTTCATTACACGATCACTATCAATATTTTTTATATTTTAATCTACACGACACACTCACTATCAATACTTACAAAATTTACACATCTACCATATTCAATTATTCTCTTAAAATACACTTATTTTACTACAAATATTGCACTTCGATTGAACGGAGAGAGCACTACAGTTGTGATGTGAAAATAATTAATTATAAATTTAAATACATTTATAGTTGGTAAATATTATTTTTTAAAGTGTTTTTACGACATAAAATATTATTTTTCAGTATTTTATGACATCAGTTTATAAACAACACAAAATTGCTTTAAAATGTACTGTCACTTACTCGTAATTTTTTCAAAGATTATATATTTTTCAACCTTTCAAATACTATCAAATTCAAAAAATTAGTTATTTTTATAAGATAAGCAGCACCAAAGAGAGTTCAAGTTGGGATGGTCTAGTGGAAGAGTGGTTTTGTCCGGAGACCAAAGAGCATGAGTTCAAACTCCACCGACATCATTAAATCGGGTGTCTGCGTAAAAGAAAATAAAAAAATAAAATAAAAAATAGAAAAAAAAAATATAGCAATACCAAAGAGACCTACCTAATCAAATGGATCCTCAAATGCGGACGGAACGACGCCGTAACGCCGTTGGATGGTCTCGTCACTTGTAGGCCTCGGATGGTCACGTCACTTGTAGCCTGACACGAGGGAGAAATTGGGTTCAGATATGTGATAATGAGGCCGTCATTCAAGCTGTCAAATCACGCCGTCAATACACGGGCAGTGTGTGTACACTAGTTTTGAGGGTATGAGTAATATTGGAGAGAGACTAAAAACATATTTTTGATTGATGAAATGGCCGCAGAATTTGACGGAATAATTCAATAAACCTCATATTTATATAAGGGTCGAAATTCAAAATACCCTTATTTTAAATGTGTATGAAGAAAATACTCATTCTGAAGTTCTATATTAAAAAAATACCCATTATAGTCAATAGGCCCACGCTTTTTTAACACAGAATTCTGTTTAAAAACCTACTTTATCGATAATTTTTTTTTTTTTTTTCATTGCTTTATTTGACAATAAAAAAAAAAATCTTTTTTGCTTTATTTGTGATTGAAAAAAATGGAAGTTGTTTTATTTGACAGTTGAAAAAAAATTAAATCTTTTAAAAGTTAATTTTTTTTCTTTTTGACTGCAATTGGTGTAAATAAACAGAACGCCATCCCAACATTGGTATGACAGAGTGTGACTATAAGCACACTTGTGACGTTTGATTTGATGGGTGGTTGGCCCACTTTTTAATTTTTTTATTTAAAAGTTGTTTTTCTTTAATAGTATTAATTAATATTTTTAAAAGTATTAGTTTTTTGTGATAGCATAGCCGTTGTCGAGCGTGTCACAGGCTATATTTTTATTTAATGTTTCATAAATTTCATTATTTTTATTTACTTGCTATAGTAATTTTATTTCTCTTCACCCATTATTTATGATAATCTTTTAATGATAAAAAAATTCTTATGCACAACAATGAATATGAACCACGTGAAAATGGTAAAAATGAAAAACATATAACAAGAAGGAAATGGTAAAAATGAAAAACTAAAATTCAATATGAAACGATTGGTATATTAGTATCTTTTCACGCTGCTTTTTGTTTTTCAAATTTCAAATATACGTACATGTTTCGGTTTATACTCTGCTTGTAATCTTTTTGGGATTTTGGTTAGAAGTAACCACTTTTTGGCACTAAATTTTAATTTACACATTTGGAATAGGTTTCGCATTTAGGAAAATTAGGTGTTTAACATTGGTAAATTAGGAAAATTGCTCCCAATGTTCCCTATGCACGCTGCTGCACCAATGTTGGGATGACGTCATACGAGAGAGACTAAAAATACATTTTTGATTGATGTGATGGGCCGCAGAATTTGACGGCTGCATCAACTGATTTTAAAAAAAAAATTACAAAAAATAATGGCGGCTGCATCAAGCTGATTATAAAAAGAATATTTTTCAACACGCGTTTTTACACTTTTCAACAAGCGTTTTCATGTTTTCTACAATAATAATTCAATAAACCTCATATTTATGTAAGGGTTGAAATTCAAAATACCCTTATTTTAAATGGGTATGAAGAAAATACTCATTCTGAAGTTCTATGTTAAAAAAATAACCATTTCTTAAAATAGTCAATAGGGCCCCGCTTTTTTAACACAGAATTCTGTTTAAAAACCTATTTTATCGATAAATTTTTTTTGTCTTTTTGCTGTTTTATTTGACAACTGAAAATAAAAAAAATCATTTTGCTGTTTTATTTGACAGTTGAAAAAAATGGAAGTTGTTTTATTTGACAGTTGAAAAAAAATTAAATCTTTTAAAAGTTAATTTTTTTCTTTTTGACTGCAATTGGTGTAAATAAACAGGACGTCATCCCAACATTGGTATGACGGAGTGTGACTATAAGCACACTTGTGACGTTTGATTTGATGGGTGGTTGGCCCACTTTTTAATTTTTTTTATTTAAAAGTTGTTTTTCTTTAATAGTATTAATTAATATTTTTAAAAGTATTAGTTGTTTTTGTGATAGCATAACCGCTATCGAGCGTGTCTATCAGGCGCTATATTTTTTATTTAATATTTCAGTCCAGCCCAATTGTTTTTATTTACTTGCTATAGTAATTTTATTTCTCTCCTGCCCATTTTTTATGATAATCTTTTAATGATAAAAAAAATTCTCATGCACAACAATGAAGATGAACCACGACGAAAATGGTAAAAAATGAAAAAACATGAAACACGACGGAAATGGTAAAAAATGAAAAAACTAAAATTCAATATGAAACGATTGGTATATTAGTATCTTTTCTGCTGCTGTTTTTTTTTTTCAGCCTGAAATATATGTACACGTTAAACCGGCAGCAGAAAATATATGTACCGGAACGTGTACATATATTTCAGGCTGAAAAACAAAAACGGCAGCAGAAAAGATACTAATATACCAATCGTTTCATATTGAATTTTAGTTTTTTCATTTTTTACCATTTCCGTCGTGTTTCATGTTTTTCTATTTTTTACCATTTTCGTCGTGGTTCATATTCATTGTTGTGCATAAGAATTTTTTTATCATTAAAAGATTATCATAAATAATGGACTGGAGAGAAATAAAATTACTATAGCAAGTAAATAAAAATAATTGGGCTGGACTGAAACATTAAATAAAAAATATAACGCCTGACAGACACTGGCCGACAATGCTATGATATCACAATAACAACTAATACTTTTAAAAATAACAATTAATACTATTAAAACAATTTTTAAATAAAAAATAAAAAAGAGCTCTGCACCATTGCTAAAAAACACATTTTTTTACCATCAAATCAAAGGTCAAAATGTGTTTTTAGCAATGGTGGTAATATTGTGGTATCCTGATCTCCATAATTTCAAATTTTGGAGAAAAGCCCTATATATATTCACTTCATCCATCAATTAAATTAATATTTTATTATTTTTATTATTCCATCGATTTTCTTAAAATTTTTATTTTATTCTATTTTTATCAATAATTTTATTTTAGTTTATTAAAACTCGTACTTGTTTGAGGAGAAAGTAAAGACAAAGAAATCAATTGTATTCATAACACCGATAGATGGCCTTTATATAGGCATTACAACGAGAGTCCTTCCATACATGGGATTCCTAGATAAGGTAAGACATCTAATAGGATCCTACTACCTCTAGAATAATCTAACCTTCCATCTATGTATCTACAATCAATATTAGGTAAGACATATTACGGGAATAATAATTCCCGGAACACTCCCCCTGTGTCGAACACTAATAAACCTCATATTTATATAAGGGTCGAAATTCAAAATACCCTTATTTTAAATGTGTATGAAGAAAATACTCATTCTGAAGTTCTATATTAAAAAAATACCCATTATAGTCAATAGGCCCCCGCTTTTTTAACACAGAATTCTGTTTAAAAACCTACTTTATCGATAATTTTTTTTTTGTCTTTTTGCTGTTTTATTTGACAACTGAAAATAAAAAAAAAAATCTTTTTGCTGTTTTATTTGACAGTTGAAAAAAATGGAAGTTGTTTTATTTGACAGTTGAAAAAAAATTAAATCTTTTAAAAGTTAATTTTTTTTCTTTTTGACTGCAATTGGTGTAAATAAACAGAACGCCATCCCAACATTGGTATGACAGAGTGTGACTATAAGCACACTTGTGACGTTTGATTTGATGGGTGGTTGGCCCACTTTTTAATTTTTTTATTTAAAAGTTGTTTTTCTTTAATAGTATTAATTAATATTTTTAAAAGTATTAGTTGTTTTTGTGATAGCATAGCCGTTGTCGAGCGTGTCTGTCAGGCGCTATATTTTTTATTTAATGTTTCAGTCCAGCCCCATTATTTTTATTTACTTGCTATAGTAATTTTATTTCTCTTCAGCCCATTATTTATGATAATCTTTTAATGATAAAAAAAATTCTTATGCACAACAATGAATATGAACCACGACGAAAATGGTAAAAAATGAAAAAACATATAACAAGAAGGAAATGGTAAAAAATGAAAAAACTAAAATTCAATATGAAACGATTGGTATATTAGTATCTTTTCTGCTGCCGTTTTTTGTTTTTCAGCCTCAAATATACGTACATGTTTCGGTTTATACTCTGCTTGTAATCTTTTTGGGATTTTGGTTAGAAGTAACCACTTTTTGGCACTAAATTTTAATTTACACATTTGGAATAGGTTTCGCATTTAGGAAAATTAGGTGTTTAACATTGGTAAATTAGGAAAATTGCTCCCAATGTTCCCTATGGGTACGCGTCGTACCAATGTTGGGATGACGTCATACGAGAGAGACTAAAAATACATTTTTGATTGATGTGATGGGCCGCAGAATTTGACGGCTGCATCAACTGATTTTAAAAAAAAAATTACAAAAAATAATGGCGGCTGCATCAAGCTGATTATAAAAAGAATATTTTTCAACACGCGTTTTTACACTTTTCAACAAGCGTTTTCATGTTTTCTACAATAATAATTCAATAAACCTCATATTTATGTAAGGGTTGAAATTCAAAATACCCTTATTTTAAATGGGTATGAAGAAAATACTCATTCTGAAGTTCTATGTTAAAAAAATAACCATTTCTTAAAATAGTCAATAGGGCCCCGCTTTTTAACATGCACTCGTTTAAAACCTATTTTATCGATAAATTTTTTTGTCTTTTGTTGTTTTATTTGACAACCGAAAATAAAAAAATCATTTTGTCATTTATTTGTGATTGAAAAAATGGAAGTTGTTTTATTTGATGATTGAAAAAAATTAAATCTTTTAAAAGTTAATTTTTTTCTTTTGACCGCAATTGGTGTAAATAAATGCGACGTCATCCCAACATTGGTATGACGGAGTGTGACTATAAGCACACTTGTGACGTTTGATTTGATGGGTGGTTGGCCCACTTTTTAATTTTTATTTAAAAGTTGTTTTTCTTTAATAGTATTAATTAATATTTTTAAAAGTATTAGTTGTTTTTGTGATAGCATAACCGCTATCGAGCGTGTCTATCAGGCGCTATATTTTTTATTTAATATTTCAGTCCAGCCCAATTGTTTTTATTTACTTGCTATAGTAATTTTATTTCTCTCCGCCCATTTTTATGATAATCTTTTAATGATAAAAAAATTCTCATGCACAACAATGAAGATGAACCACGACGAAAATGGTAAAAATGAAAAACATGAAACACGATTTAAATGGTAAAAATGAAAAACTAAAATTCAATATGAAACGATTGGTATATTAGTATCTTTTCACTGCTTTTTTTTCACCAAATATATGTACACGTTAAACCGGCAGCAGAAAATATATGTACCGGAACGTGTACATATATTTCAGGCTGAAAAACAAAAACGGCAGCAGAAAAGATACTAATATACCAATCGTTTCATATTGAATTTTAGTTTTTTCATTTTTTACCATTTCCGTCGTGTTTCATGTTTTTCTATTTTTTACCATTTTCGTCGTGGTTCATATTCATTGTTGTGCATAAGAATTTTTTTTATCATTAAAAGATTATCATAAATAATGAACTGGAGAGAAATAAAATTACTATAGCAAGTAAATAAAAATAATTAGGCTGGACTGAAACATTAAATAAAAAATATAACCCCTGACACACACGGTCGACAGCGGCTATGATATCACAATAACAACTAATACTTTTAAAAATAACAATTAATACTATTAAAAACAGCTTTTAAATAAAAAATAAAAAAAGGGGCTCTGCACCATTGCTAAAAAAACACATTTTTTTTTACCATCAAATCAAAGGTCAAAAATGTGTTTTTAGCAATGGTGGTAATATTGTGGTATCCGGATCTCCATAATTTCGAAATTTTGGAGAAAAGCCCTATATATATTCACTTCATCCATCAATTAAATTAATATTTTATTATTTTTATTATTCCATCGATTTTCTTAAAATTTTTATTTTATTCTATTTTTATCAATAATTTTATTTTAGTTTATTAAAACTCGTACTTGTTTGAGGAGAAAGTAAAAGACAGCAAATCAATTGTATTCATAACACTGATAGATGGGCCTTTATATAGGCATTACAATGAGAGTCCTTCCATACATAGGATTCCTAGATAAGGTAAGACATCTAATAGGATCCTACTACCTCTAGAATAATCTAGAACCTTCCATCTATGTATCTACAATCAATATTAGGTAAGACATATTACGGGAATAATAATTCCCGGAACACTCCCCCTGTGTCGAACACTAATAAACCTCATATTTATATAAGGGTCGAAATTCAAAATACCCTTATTTTAAATGTGTATGAAGAAAATACTCATTCTGAAGTTCTATATTAAAAAAATACCCATTATAGTCAATAGGCCCCCGCTTTTTTAACACAGAATTCTGTTTAAAAACCTACTTTATCGATAATTTTTTTTTTGTCTTTTTGCTGTTTTATTTGACAACTGAAAATAAAAAAAAAAATCTTTTTGCTGTTTTATTTGACAGTTGAAAAAAATGGAAGTTGTTTTATTTGATGTTGAAAAAAATTAAATCTTTTATAAGTTAATTTTTTTTCTTTTTGACTGCAATTGGTGTAAATAAACAGAACGCCATCCCAACATTGGTATGACAGAGTGTGACTATAAGCACACTTGTGACGTTTGATTTGATGGGTGGTTGGCCCACTTTTTAATTTTTTTATTTAAAAGTTGTTTTTCTTTAATAGTATTAATTAATATTTTTAAAAGTATTAGTTGTTTTTGTGATAGCATAGCCGTTGTCGGCGTGTCACAAAGCGCTATATTTTTATTTAATGTTTCATCCAAATTTCATTATTTTTATTTACTTGCTATAGTAATTTTATTTCTCTTCAGCCCATTATTTATGATAATCTTTTAATGATAAAAAAAATTCTTATGCACAACAATGAATATGAACCACGACGAAAATGGTAAAAAATGAAAAAACATATAACAAGAAGGAAATGGTAAAAAATGAAAAAACTAAAATTCAATATGAAACGATTGGTATATTAGTATCTTTTCTGCTGCCGTTTTTTGTTTTTCAGCCTCAAATATACGTACATGTTTCGGTTTATACTCTGCTTGTAATCTTTTTGGGATTTTGGTTAGAAGTAACCACTTTTTGGCACTAAATTTTAATTTACACATTTGGAATAGGTTTCGCATTTAGGAAAATTAGGTGTTTAACATTGGTAAATTAGGAAAATTGCTCCCAATGTTCCCTATGGGTACGCGTCGTACCAATGTTGGGATGACGTCATACGAGAGAGACTAAAAATACATTTTTGATTGATGTGATGGGCCGCAGAATTTGACGGCTGCATCAACTGATTTTAAAAAAAAAATTACAAAAAATAATGGCGGCCGCATCGCTGATTATAAAAAGAATATTTTTCAACACGCGTTTTTACACTTTTCAACAAGCGTTTTCATGTTTTCTACAATAATAATTCAATAAACCTCATATTTATGTAAGGGTTGAAATTCAAAATACCCTTATTTTAAATGGGTATGAAGAAAATACTCATTCTGAAGTTCTATGTTAAAAAAATAACCATTTCTTAAAATAGTCAATAGGGCCCCGCTTTTTAACATGCACTCGCTTTAAAACCTATTTTATCGATAAATTTTTTTGTCTTTTGTCGTTTTATTTGACAACCGAAAATAAAAAAATCATTTTGTCGCTTTATTTGATAATTGAAAAAATGGAAGTCGCTTTATTTGATGATTGAAAAAAATTAAATCTTTTAAAAGTTAATTTTTTCTTTTGACCGCAATTGGTGTAAATAAATGCGACGTCATCCCAACATTGGTATGACGGAGTGTGACTATAAGCACACTTGTGACGTTTGATTTGATGGGTGGTTGGCCCACTTTTTAATTTTTTTATTTAAAAGTTGTTTTTCTTTAATAGTATTAATTAATATTTTTAAAAGTATTAGTTGTTTTTGTGATAGCATAACCGCTATCGAGCGTGTCTATCAGCGCTATATTTTTATTTAATATTTCATCCAAATCAATTGTTTTTATTTACTTGCTATAGTAATTTTATTTCTCTCCGCCCATTTTTTATGATAATCTTTTAATGATAAAAAAAATTCTCATGCACAACAATGAAGATGAACCACGACGAAATTGGTAAAAAATGTAAAATCATGAAACACGACGGAAATGGTAAAAATGAAAAAACTAAAATTCAATATGAAACGATTGGTATATTAGTATCTTTTCTGCTGTTTTTTTCACCAAATATATGTACACGTTAAACCGGCAATAGAAAATATATGTACCGGACCGTGTACATATATTTCAGGCTGAAAAACAAAAACGGCAGCAGAAAAGATACTAATATACCAATCGTTTCATATTGAATTTTAGTTTTTTCATTTTTTACCATTTCCGTCGTGTTTCATGTTTTTCTATTTTTTACCATTTTCGTCGTGGTTCATATTCATTGTTGTGCATAAGAATTTTTTTTATCATTAAAAGATTATCATAAATAATGAACTGGAGAGAAATAAAATTACTATAGCAAGTAAATAAAAATAATTAGGCTGGACTGAAACATTAAATAAAAAATATAACCCCTGACACACACTGGCCGATAATGCTATGATATCACAATAACAACTAATACTTTTAAAAATAACAATTAATACTATTAAAAACAGCTTTTAAATAAAAAATAAAAAAAGGGGCCAGAGAGCACCATTGCTAAAAAAACACATTTTTTTTACCATCAAATCAAAGGTCAAAAATGTGTTTTTAGCAATGGTGGTAATATTGTGGTATCCGGATCTCCATAATTTCGAAATTTTGGAGAAAAGCCCTATATATATTCACTTCATCCATCAATTAAATTAATATTTTATTATTTTTATTATTCCATCGATTTTCTTAAAATTTTTATTTTATTCTACTTTTATCAATAATTTTATTTTAGTTTATTAAAACTCGTACTTGTTTGAGGAGAAAGTAAAAGACAGCAAATCAATTGTATTCATAACACTGATAGATGGGCCTTTATATAGGCATTACAATGAGAGTCCTTCCATACATAGGATTCCTAGATAAGGTAAGACATCTAATAGGATCCTACTACCTCTAGAATAATCTAGAACCTTCCATCTATGTATCTACAATCAATATTAGGTAAGACATATTACGGGAATAATAATTCCCGGAACACTCCCCCTGTGTCGAACACTAATACAACAATGGTGCAGAAGATGTTGCCTTCGTAAAAACCTATTCCAAGCCAAAACAAAACCCCATGGGAAAAATAAAGGCTTGATGAGGAAAAGATTGCAACGCACCAACATAACATGTCATGTATACTCCCCCTGATGTATACATAACGACTCCCCCTGATGAGTACCTCAAATCATAGGAGTCGGATGCCAAGTTGCCCTCACAACTATACCAAGGAAAAACCCAGTGGGAAAAATACCTCTTGGTCTAAGTTGAACAGAAGTACAACGCATCATTGTATGGATGTTCTCATAGGTCGCCTCGTTAAAAACCTTACCAAGTGAAAACCCAGTGGGAAAAACAAACCTTGGTTTAAGGACAAAAAGAGCGCGACACATCCAAAGTGCAGAGTCGCTAAAGACTTATCAATTTTTCTAAAGTCTTGACCTCTATGCACCAAATCAGTCATAACTTCTTCGATTCAATAGGTATCAACGAAACTGTAAGAACTTATGAAAACTAGACACCCATAGCTTTTCATTCACATACAGTACGTAACCTAGATCGACCTGAGCAGATCACAAAGCTCTATCGAAGTTGACTCAGCAAATTACCGGACATATCCTGTCCTACTTTGCAACAATAGTCATATGTCACTCAACATGATGGATGTGATCAAATGGTTGGTTTCCTTGGAAAGTAGACACAATCCTTTCCAATGGCACCAATTTCACCATTTTCCATCAAGTGAGCTGCCCTGTAGGTCATATGGGAGATAGACCAACACATTTCTCGCATTCGGTATCGATTTTCAAGTGTCCATTTTATCGAGATAGAGCGAGCTTCAAGCTTCTTGTCAATCACAGACATTGCGTGAGCGCATCCTAGGACATCATCACAGTGGCTTTACCGGATTATTACGAATGAGTACATTGAGTCAAACATGAGTACATAATACCGTACTTTTCTTTTAAGACTGCATCATCACTTAAGTGCGCCAAGTCTTATGATGACTTCGACTAATCATTGGGAATCATATAGGCATTACTTTATCGTCTCTTAGGGAAACCGTCCCTTAGATTGCCTTAAACCGATTGATGAATACGCATCATCAAGTGTCCCAAGATCCTTTCATTCTTAACTTTGGATTTAGCGGAATCTCTTAGTCTCATAAGAGTACATCACTATAAACCCTTAGTTTTACACGCAAAAGCTTCATATCTCTTCCAAATCAAGTATATACTTAGTATGCGTTCCCGACAATCATTTGTCGACGCGCTCCGTGGTCAGGAGCCACTTGATTTGAGTCTGATCCACCACGAGATCCTTTTTTTATCACTTAACTTAGTTCCCAACTAAGATAAGATTTAACCACAAGTTGCACGTCAGTTTTTGGGAAACTATCTAACTGAAAAGATAGTGGATGCTATAACATCCATTACAATAGCACAACTAAGTTTCGTGTCATCGTAGTCGATTCCAGTGCGTTCATGAGAAACCTCGCGCCATGAGGTGAGTTTAACTCCTTCTCTCACTCGCTTTATCAAAGTATGCGGATAGATCTTATCTTTGGAGTGTCGGCACCACTTCAACAAAGGGCTATCACTTTGTTTATACTGGAGTCGCATATGTTTCCATTTTAGGCCAAGGCTACAACGTTGTAGATTTTCAACGAAGTATGGTTCGATTAAACTCACATTCCACGTCCTCATGAACCGGCTTTATTCATAGAGTACTCTTTATGGATTGGCATTCATTGAGGCGTCCCCCAATAATGACTATAATCCAGAATCACATGAGACGGATGAGTTCATTTGATCATATGATCAAGTTTCATGTACCAAGCTCGCATACATTCTTAGCGAGAGTATTTATCGAACCAAGTGGCATCCCAATACTCGATGAGATCCACGGCCTAGTAACACCATCCACCACAATTTGTGATGTTACCATATCACCATTTATAGATGACGAACGTCCATGACCGGACACAATCCTTGCAGACATGTTTGCAGCATGTATTTAATCTCGTCACTTTAGGGAACTTGGTGAGGCACAGTAGGGACAAACTACGACAATTCCAAGTCGTTCTACTCGAACATGATCGTTCACATCTCCCCCTAACGACGGGAAGACTGGCTCATCAAAGTGATTTACGAGATCGTCTGCCAATGTATATTTTAAGCGGACTATGAGTGAAAGTGCATGTCATATTCATCATTTATAACCCATCATAATGCGTTGTGGTGACGCACTTTTGGCACATGAACATGTGGACGATAAAGGTTTTCAGTGTTAACACAATCCAGTTAACAAAATGCATACTGTTACACTCGTAACTAAGCATTTGAATGATGATAGGTATAGGTGAATATGACATGTTGACCTATGCTACATAGCCGTAGCTACTGGTCTTGAGAATCCAATAAAACCGCCACCATGCACCACCGGGATCGAACATAAAGAAACGATTGAACCGATGATAGGCCGTTGGTTTTATCGAACCTCTAGTGCTTTCTTGAAGAGTTCACTCCCTTCACCAGCCCCAAACACCTCAAAATTTTCGTGAGCATGTATAAACGGGTGTTTAGGATTCCAAAACCATCAACCTTGTGGTTAAAAACCGATCGAATGACATCGAACTGGTTGTTGGGACGGCTGGTGGTATGTGAAAACTTCATTTAAGTGGTTCACCTCCTTCCAAGTCTCCAAATGGCACCGAAATTTGTGAGAAGGTAGCCTTGGATGCTAGGAAGTACTCGTTAAAATTTCACTTTAAGACTTGGTCTAAAAAGTGGGTGAACCGACCTTTACAATGACTGGTCCGCAAGTTGGACAACCATAACTCAGGTTTCATCAACTTATCAATCATTGTCAAAGGAACAACATAACATATAAATGTTATCACTTGAGTACGACCATTTTTGAACACCATCATAGCATCATAAGCCACCCAGGCTAATACTTATGATCATGTATGTGTAAGGACTCGGTGAAAAGGGAGGACTCAGCACCATGCTTATGCGAGTCGCTACATTATTCTCTTTAGCATAGGAGGGTGTCGTCTCCTAATCGTGCCAAAGAATAGGCTTAAATCAATGAACATGGATAAGAAGGATCATTGGGGGGGGGGGGGTCTTTGGCGTCACACATGTTTATTAAAACAAGACGCGAATGACATAAATATCATCATCGGTCATGAGCCTTGCTCACGACTCCACCAACGTACTTTGGTGTCTTTGATCCAACTGGTTTCTTTGTTCAAATAAAATGATGTCCATGATAATACCGTGGTATATGGATCATCAAATTGTCCAAATTCCAGACTATTAAAGCCTAAATGTGTCAATGTCCCAATACATCTTCTGGTTACACAAACCGATGCAAGCCGGACCATATTGACTCATGAATAATTTTCCTTTCACATATCCAATACAAGTGATGCATAAGATTTTATTCTCACAAATCACAATGAGATGCTATGAGTGATACACTTTGGCATATTTATCATCGAGTCATAACATGGTTCAATTGTTACGGAACATATGTGACTAGAAAACGCCATTCGGCATTCAACAACTTGAGCATTATACCACTCATTGATTGTGATGACCTAGTCATCATAGTCACAATGGATTTATAAACCAAAATCCAAAAATATCGTGTTCCTTGAAAATAGCTTAATACGCACTCAATTTCGCTTGCAAAATTTTACAAATATGAGCATAGCGAACACTCTAACGACATAGAGATTTTATACCAGATACGATCAAAATGATCTATCATATTCAGTGCATAACATGACAAGGTTATATGCCTAAGGGGCAAAATTACGACACAAGCATGGTGTAACACTACCATGCACACGCTCGATCTTCTTATAAGAGTGCGTGTTTTGGGCTTTCCCAAGGAAAGTGTTTTTCAACATTTGAAAAATGATAGTTTAGCGTACAACGCATACTAAAAACTACATCATCTATGGCAAATTAGGCCAAAAAGAGGTTGAAAAACATGTGTCATAAGACCACTTGCAAATTCAAGATGGGAACCAAGTTGGTTGGGACAAAAGTTAGCACAATCGCTGGAAATAAAATTCCGCGCAGCTTGACCTTTGTTCACTAAAACAGCGATAACTCCCTTGTTAGGAAGGCTATGGATGAACGGTCAGATGTTCTGGAAACTAGATTTCCGTATCTTTCTATCCACATATTGTGCACCACACGGATCATTAAACTCAGATCACAGTGCATGTTTTAATTGGCTGCTTTGGTATTTCCCAAGTTTAGTGAGAAAACAAGGTTGAGACCATATCCAATGGCATAAGTGTTGATGCAAAACCATGACAATGACAGCCATAGGTGCGTTTAAACGCAGTAGGGTGTTCGATTTCTTATCTCGACTAATGATCCTTTCGGTAACTCCAAGTTGGTAGACTTGCAGAGAAAGTAGGAATGTCAGACAAGGCTGTTTAAAAACCACTGATTCCGTTTGAACTTTCAAAGCATAAACAAATACCAAGGAGAATGCGCCTAGTCATGATCAAAAGTGTAGACAAAATCCACCAAAGTGCATCAAGTCAACCAAGAATTTTAATTCTCAATTTGCAAGTATAGTCATAATAGCCATGTTATATAGATACAACGCGGTGCATCATAATTAAGCATTTTGAACCATGAGACATAATGAATATACCATAACCAACTTGTCTTGACCATCCAATAAGATCGAGTAAACATAGTCAAATGTATAAGGCACATGCCTTTACAAATACTCGGAGAAATATTCGGACCTATAGTCATACGAACTATAATCGAGGTCAACGAATTCATGTACTTAACGCAATATGCCATTGCTTTACATGTTAAAATTCATAAAAATTACTCGTACATTCTTTCATATATCATATTGCAAGGAGACGGTACATGACTACACCCACATGCAATATTTTATTTTAATAAGATGAAAGATGGAGTTTTCCAAGTATGGGATTGGGTCAAGACCAACGTGGTGGTCGCTCAATTCATCGTGACAAATCCGTCACAAATCGATTTTAACCACGACATATCCGTTGCAATCGATGTTTGTCCCATTTGTACATCACAATTCGTGACTAATCATGAACAAGTCATAACTTTACCGTTACCGACAATGTTTTTTTTTTTTTTTCAATTGTTGGTTTAAAATCGACAAAAACGGCGACGTCAAATCGCACCCAAAACGTGGTGTATGCAACAACCACAAATATCGACTTTCAACAATTATCTCATGACTTCTGCGATCACACATGCTTTACTTCGACATCCGAGAGTGATACCACCTCTCATTGTCTCATCCACCGCAAAGTAGCGTGGGAGATAAAGAACCCAAATACCCAATTCCCCAAAAAAAAATTCCCAAAAGAGAGGAATTAAAAAACGGGAACTTTAATGAAATCTTACGGGTATTTGGTTCCATATTTGCTTTGGTCCTTGAACGGGAGCTTCTCTCCATATTTTGCACATCATCATGAGCAATATATTTTCCTATATGCCATGTAAAGCATAAACATAGTTAGATTCATAAATATACAAGTTAATGATAAATGAATCATGAATTAGGAAAATAGAGAGTTGAGAAACGCCCAGATAGGGCTACTAAGCTCGATAATTCGGCTGAAAAAAGGACTCGAGCACGGCGATGTAGCAGCTCGGTATTGGATGAGGTCGGATCTCCAATCGAAAAATCTGCTCCTTATGGGAAAGACCTGATTCTTTTCTAGGCATACCGCAATTTATTTCATAAATTGTCATCTTTGTTCCAATTAACGTTTTGATCGTCTTGATTCCTTAGAGGAAAGACCTGATTCTTGTGTAGGCACAACGTTAATTTATTTGGTAAATTGCAATCTGTTTATTTTGCATTTTCATCCCCAAGAAATTCACGGCCACATCCAAGTTTCTTTCCTCTTTATTCACCATTTTGCTTGGCCGGCCACCAAAACCCGATATTTAAGGCTCCGTCTCTCTGTAGATATCCACGATTGACCTGAACATGGGTTTCTTCCTCGGTAAAACCTCGCCGGAAAACTTCATGACGTCATTTGCAGGCTCGCTTCTTTTTTGTTTTTGCACCACAATGATTATTATGGTCGGCGACTTTCAATTTCAGGCTGTTTGCCTGAATCGGTCCAGAAGAAGTGCGTCCACCGAATCTGATTAACTAGGTAACCGCAATTTCTTCTGCTTCTGTGAGGATTTGATCCATCTGTTGGCTTCTTATTCCTCTCCCTCTCTCTCTCTTTGTGTGTAGATTGCCGGTGGATTAATATTTAACAAATCCAAAAATTCTGGGTCGGAAGGTGATGGTGGATTTATTGCGACAGCGGCGCGATGCAGGACTAGGATTTATGCAAATTTTTTTTTATTTTTTTTTCGGGATTTTTCAGAAAAAAAATGGGAGGGTTTTTTCTTGCTCAGTCGGGGATTACGTGCTGATAACGTGTTTGAGGAGAAAGTAAAAGACAGCAAATCAATTGTATTCATAACACTGATAGAGGGGCCTTTATATAGGCATTACAATGAGAGTCCTTCCATACATAGGATTCCTAGATAAGGTAAGACATCTAATAGGATCCTACTACCTCTAGAAGGATCTAGAACCTTCCATCTATGTATCTACAATCAATATTAGGTAAGACACATTACGGGAATAATAATTCCCGGAACAGTACTCAATTAATCCCGCTCACCAACTTTTATCAAAACTCATATCGGATAATTGGTGAACTATGGAGTATTTTGCTGGTTGAGGTATAGTTTTTTATTTTTATTTATTTTAATAAAGATATAATTTATTTCAAACTATCTATTTTTATTTATTTTAAAAATCTTACAATCAATTAATATTATAATTTATATAATAATAAAATGTATTTAGATAAAATTTATATAAATTCTAGATAGATATTAAGATTTTATTTTTAAGATAGACTATTTTATTATAATAAAAATATAGTATATTAAAAGTACTCAGGGAAGAAGTGATTTTCAATAAATTATACTTTGTCAATTTTTTTTCGCTCATTTATTATTTTTATAGTTTTCTATAGTCTAAATTCACCATGAAGTAGATTACGAACATTTTTATCCATGAGTTTTGTAGAGGATTAAATTTTTAAAATTTAGGTTTGTAGAGTTTATTATTTTTCTTTTAAATTTATATATAATAGCGTTACGGATTTGAAGCACCACATTTACCTCTCTTTCCTATGTGATATTTCTTTAATTTTGAATTTCTATTTTTCTAAAATTTTGAATCCTACATCAATTTAACATGATTATTTAATACACAAGCTTAAAAATTTTATTTTTTAATGTGTTTAATTTTATCAATTATTAAGTTGGACAAATAAATAATTTAATTTTTGGTGAAAATTTAATTTGGTCAATTATTATTTTTTATTAATTCTATTTATCTAAGATTTGAACAATCTATTTTATTTTACTTAAATATTTTAGTTTAGTCAATATTAATAATATCAATTACTATGTTAGCCATATAAATTACTTTATTTTTTATTAGAGAATTTAATTTGATCAATTATCGAATTTGCATTAATCGCATGTATCTAAAATTTTGAATATCACATCAATCTTAAATGAGGCTCTGTCGATTCGAGAACCTAAATAAATATATATTTGTTACTCTACAGTATTTGCATCATGAGTTTAATAGTTTTATTTAATTGAGAAAAATATTTTGGCTAATATTAATTTGATTGATTAATAAGTCAGGTGAATTATTTTATTTTTATTGAAAATTTAATTTGGCCAAATATTAGTTTGTATTTCTGAATCCCACATCAGTATTAGACGAGACTCCGTCAGTTGAATAACCTAAATAAATACTCAAAATCATATGTATTTTTTTCACCTCACAATTATTTTATACCACGAGTTGATTATTTTGGAAAACTTAATTTGATTAATATTTTTTTGGCCCACATATAATAGATTTGACTAATATTAATTGGATTAATTTCTATTTTGACCAAATAAATACTTATACTTATATATATATATATATTTACTTTCGTACTTAGTATAAGTCTTCTTAACTAACTCGTCAATATCAAGGAGAGTTAGTTAAAGGTATAAAAATACATTTTAGGAAAAATAATTTTCTATTTTACCCTTATTAATAATTATAACATTCCATATTTGTTACTTTTTATGGAGATGGAGTAAACTAAGGATATTTTTGTAAGTGGTTCTCAACAATTGCAAACAACTAGATGAATGAACTTATATTTTGAACCATTTTAATTTTTCTCAAATGGGATTTATAATAAGGACCAGAGAGTATATATATATATATATATATATATATATATATATATATATATACCAAATTGTATTCGAAGCACCACTTTAAATTTCTCTCATACATGGTATTTTTTAATTTTTTAATTTTTTATCTAAAATATTACATGCAACATTGGTTTTGAATGAGACTCCACTGGTTGGAGAACTATATAAGTACTTAGAATTAATGTGTATTTTACCATTACATTTTTTAACAAAGATAAATTTCATTCCATTAGACAAATAAGTACATCGTCTCAACCACATACAAGAAAGAAAACCAGACAACAAACCATACAACAAACGCAAAAGAAATAGGAAGATCCTAGGATAAGTAACTAGTTGACTACAAACTATGCCTAGCTTAGGATACACGAGACATCTACCTACAGACTTCTAGGCAACTTGTCTGAGCAAAACATTAAGATCGGGCGAGTTCCACATAAATTAGCTAATTTCGTGCAACCTAAGTCGCATACACAAACTCAATAACCAGCACCTTAAACACATGGGGCTTTGGATTATGCCCTTTAGTAGCAGGACTTAGCCACACCAGAGTCCGCTCCCAAGTACCAGGTGCAACAAGAACACCAAACCAGCAGAACAGAGCTTGCCAAGCTAACTGGGTTATAGGGAAGCCAAAGAAAAGGTGATCAAGAGACTCAAGAGTAACAGAGCACAAAGCACAAAGATGATCTATCGGAATACCAAACTGCAGTAGCCTATCTTTAGTAGCAAGTCATGACCACAAAGGTGTAACACCCCCAAAATTCCATTGGTTTATTACAGTATTGTGGGCCCCACACCAGGAAATCAACCAAGCGAACACGACTACAATACATCAAACTGACCAAAAAAAAAATCACAGTCCCTACTATGATATCCAACATAATGTTCCGATATGAAATGACAATGATGGGCCTACATGGCCAAAATAAAAATACAACAACATCCACGAGCCTTGCTCGGGCAACACAAAATAACAAGTGACAAGTTGGAGAATACTCTAACAACTGACTGACCAACACGGATCATAAACAACTCGGGACTAATATAGAACACAAACACGAATTACTCGAAGACAAACCAGCCCAAAGTTGAAACAGATAACAACAACGATGCCTGAAGGCTCCAACGAAAACACCAATACATTGCACATGGCCTAAAAGCCCTCAGCCGAAGCTGCAAAATATCACAATGGCCTGAAAGCCCTTAGCCGAAGCTGCAAATCATCACAATGGCCTGAAAGCCCCTCAGCCGAAGATGCAAATCCATAATGAGATGGCCAAAACCAAACAGCCCGAAGTTGTATCACAATAAAGTGGCCGAAGCCACACAGCCGAAGTTGTATCACAATGAGGTGGACAAAGCCACACAACCGAAGCTGTATCACAATGAGGTGGACGAAGCCACATAGCCAAAGTTGTATCATAATGAGGTGGACGAAACCACAGAGCCGAAGCTGTATCACAATGAGGTGGCTGAAGCCACGCACCCGAAGCTGTATCACAATGAGATTGATTTGCCGCACACCAAGTCAGATCACAATGAGGTGGCCGGGCCACACACCTCAAGTCAGATCACAATGAGATGGTCGGGCCAAACACTGAAGTCAGATCACAATAATATCATCCAATGAATGTGACCTATTGAACTGTAGGTGTTGGGAAACCAACCACGAAGATTCAAGCCCCAACTTACCCATCGAGCACTAGTCGAGACTAGCCTCCAAACACAAATTATCACAAACAACAATGATCGCAAAATTACTGAATTCACAGAATGATAGTGCGTTGTCTTGAGTCGACCAACACGACAACATTAACTCACGGATGGGCACCATTCTCGGCGGTCCCAATTCAAATACACTGATTGCCTTTAATTATCCAAATCGATAACAACGACACAACGGATAGGAAATGTCTTCGACAGTCCCAATTCAATACCTCGATTGCCTTTAATCAGCCAAATTATAACATTGACACAACAGATGGGAACCATCATCGACAGTACCAATTCAATACTCGATCTGTCTTGGAACGGCCAATCGATAACAACAACGATAACAGATGCCTCAGCACCTTCAATCGGTCATCGAAGACTGAGATGATAATCATGTTGAAAATTGGCACCCCACTAAGAATGGTGGATAATATCGCGGAGTAGAGTTTTCAAACTCTTTTGCTTGTGCGGAAGCATAATTAAATTACGAAAGATAAACGACACAAGATTTATAGAGGTTCGGCCAAAACGTGCCTATGTCCTCTCTCCGTATTTTTTTTATACGCTCAAGATCAACCTTTTTCGTCTTGTCTTCTATCGGTCCGAGGTAAACCATTACAATCTCGTCTTCTATCGGTCCGAGATAAACCGTTCCACTCTTGTCTTTATGTCGGTCCAAGATAAACTGTTTTCCTTTTCTATTGGACAAGAAAGCAACCTATCTAGCTTCCTATTGGTACTAGACAAACCTCTCTTGGATTTATATATGATTCTAATAATGCCAGATCAACGATACTAATAACACCAAATCAATCTACAATCCGTATCTTTCCTCTCATGTATGTTTTTGTGTATGAACACTCAAACACTTATCAATTAAGCACAAATACAACAATAATGTATACAAAGGAATCTGATCAATATGTGATTTGCTTGTAGTTTTTGTTATTAATGATACCAAATGACTTGGTATTTATAGGCAAATTCTCTCAACTAGCCATTAGTTGCTATCTTCATTAGCATGCGCAATTTTTCCTGTTTAGCGTGTGATATTCCATATTACGTATGTTAATATTGCATGGTTACGTACGTTAACTGCTCTTTTCTTCAGTCCAGTAACTTCTGCTTCTTTCGTTAGCGTGCACTAACTTTCACTCTTAGCGTGCGCTACATGGTCTTCGTTTACAACGGTCGTATGCTTGAAAGTCTTCGGTCCAACAGACATATTTCAAACTTAGCGTGCGCTAATCATTCCTCTGTAGCGTGCGCTATCTTGTTCAAACTTCACTTTTCAGATTCGTTGACTGACCGCGTGATCTCCGCGTCGAAATACTTTATAACGGATATATTCCTTCGTTAGCGTGCATTAATCTCTATCTGTAGCGTGTGCTAACTCAGTCATTTAGCGTGCGTTATTCACACTGTGTTGCGTACATTATCCATCATCTGACTTCAGGTGAGACATCAGGTGACTTTCTTAGCATGCGTTGCACTATATACATAGCGTACATTAGATGCTCCTTTTAGCGTGTGATAGTGTTGTTTACTAGCGTGCATTATCTGCTTGATTGCCCAGCTTATGCGTCTTCAACTTCTTTGTTGTTTTGGTTCGTTCTATTGTTGTTGTCTTTGATCAACAGCACATCAATAACTCATCATCAAAACCTTTTTATAATTATGTGAAATATAATATCCAACAAACCAAATATGTCAATGCCTTCAATCGGCCAATACAACAATCAATAACAACACCAAGATCAGTAGCAACAATCACAACGATGTAGTAATCGAACATCAGTCAACAATATCAATCGACACATCAATACCGCGAACCGACGATCGACAATAATATTAACATCAAGTACCTCAATGCCTTGAACCGGCCATTGATGAACAACAATAACATTTGGCATAATTTCCGAAGGATATTGTATCGTACAATTTTCTTGATATCAACAAAATCATGAAGAGACTACATCTCGAAATGATACAACACATTCATACACATACATGATACATTTAATCTCATTGACCAGTACAAGTAGAAACTTACCTCAAACCGAAGGCGATAAAATCCCCCTACGAACGATGAACGACGTCCCTCGACAATTACAAGCACTCGAACAACTTTGAATGAAATACAATTCATTCAATAACACAATATCGATGTCGAAAACAACACAATAGATAACCTCGATTCGATCATGGATCGATCAAAACACATAAACAGATATCATGGTCCTCAACTATGAATTCTAACATCCTCCAATCACCTCAATGATCAATTAATATGATCATAATGTTCGTAATTCTTGTGAAAAATAATTCAACAAGTATTATCAAGAAAAACATCATATTAATCATCCTATGATGTTGATATCGTCATATATCATCATAACCACCCTAATATCATCATCACACTACAATCATGAATTATACACAACCATCATTCATCAAGAATTTTGAATTAATCGACAAGATTAACTTAACCATTTCAAGATTATAATAATTATATCATAACTCATCATAATCCTACACTAAAATGGTTAAAATCTCCCAAGAACACAACCAACATTAATAATCATCTCAAAACTATGTTAATCATGTAACAATCTTAACATAACTTTTCCCAGACATGATTATAATCTCCAAGTATTCTTAAAATATCAAGACACACCCATCCTCAAGTCATAATCATCATGTTCTCAACATATATAATTAAAATCCATCAAGAATCATGTTATCCTCCAACAATCCGTCGAAGAAATCATCAACGACGTCATCATAATCTCGAGATGAACACAAGATTAACCAGCATACCTCTTGAAAATGAAGAACAACCTCAAACCCTTCAACTAACCACCTCAATCTTCAAGCTCCCAAGTTCCAGTCCAAGTTTTGAAGCTCCAAAGCAAGTTGGAAGGGGCTGGAATTCACCAAGGAATGCAAAGGGAGTTTCCTAGAGAGAAATATCAAAATTGGATCGTGTAGAAATGGAAGACAAAATATGTCTTTATAATTTGAACTCTCCATTACGGCTGTTATCCTCCAATATTAACGTACGTTATACAACCTTACGTATGCAATCATCGCCTCGTAGCATACGCTACGCCCTGCCAGCAGCTACTGCCTCAAAAACGAAACATCCTTACGTATGTTGTCCAAACCGACATACGTAACAACCTCGATATTACGTACGTTAGAAGCCATGCATTGCGTACATAATGGGTGTTAACCTAGCTGTCCCAATCAAACAAAAATAGTCCAGCCTTGCTCGGCCCCACACATCGAAGGTTAGATGTGATCTGATACCCTCTGTTGCGTATGTAACCAACATGGTTTAACGTACGTAACCCTTCATTTGTAGCGCATGTTAGCTATGCATATAGCGTACGCTATGGCTCGTATACTTAGCAAAAATCCCAAACGACCAAGCAACATCCAATCGGTAAAACAATACCGAAGACGACATAAATATTTCGATTCCAAAATATCCCAATACAATTTACATTATATCAGTTAAATACAACAACACTAGTACAATTCCAAATGAATACGTATAATGCCACGGTAAAAAAAAATAACCCCCGGATATTACAAAAGCCAACCAAAGAATGAATTTAGCACACAGAGTAACCCTATTATTAAGGAGCAAATCCTTCCAACTAGCAGCAGGGAAAAAAGTGTTGGGATTCAGTGCCTAAAACGAAGGCCCAGTGGAAGCGGTAAAACAAAAATTAATTCGATCTGCATCCCTACGAGGATCGATCGAGCTACGTATATACGAATATATAAACGGAAAAACAAGAGTTGTAAGAAACTCACCCTTGAAGTCCGTTGATTAAATGGTATTCGTCTCTTGAGCGATTCCCCAAGCTTTACTTGAATTCTCTACAATCCGAAGCACTCCAATCACTTAAATGATCCAATGCTGAAATACTGCGCCTCTACTTGTCATGCGCTGGAAAAACGACCGGAACAACAACACCTTGCTATCCTCCAAGGATACGGTTAGAGCTAGATGATGAAGCTATTGATTATAACACTCTAAGTGTTTTAATGTTTGATCTCTCTATTTTTCTCTCAAATTTCTCTAAGAAAAATGAAGAAGAAATAAATGAAGAAGTATAAGATGAGTGATGAACTCAAGGTCACTTTCTCTCTCTCTCTCTCTCTATATATATATATATATATATCATACGTATGATTCCATGTGAATGATATTGAGATGAAAGTATTCTTCTAATACTATATACACACCAACCACTTTCACAACTCATCTCACATGAGAGATGCCATTCAAGTCATTATCATTCATTAAAGAATGAAACAAGAATCAAATGAAAGGTGGGTGGAAATGTGGGGGGCGGACCATGTAGAAATCGGATGAGTTCGGTTCGTTTCGGACTCCGAAAGTCCAAACAGATAAACTCTGATTCCGTTCCGATATATTTATATCGTTTATTTAATCCAATTAATTAAACATATCAAATACAATATAACATAATTAATTTCTCCAAGAAATAATTATATTCATGAATTAAATTAATCACCTAAAGATATATTTAATTCATTAGGCCGAAAACCAATTTATCCATTAAATCGATTTAGACATCTAATGTCCCAAATTTAGATATCCAATATCTAATATTCATAATGAGAGAATCAGCTTGATTCATTCCGTCGTCAATCCTATTGCGCGACTCCTAGAGGTCTGCCTCAACAAGAATGGGAGGAACCAAAGAGTAGTAGCACCACCTAGCCACCTGGCGGCCTACACTGCACTTCAACCGAGAACGAATGATTGGGATCATTCAAGAACCATTCTGTCGTGAATACCAGTATACGTATAAACCCTTCTTTCAAATGTCCCGATCAAGATATAGGGTCACGGTCACTCAAACCCTATCTGTTCTTGACGCTATGTATGCGTTAATACAAATCGAGATCATCGAGCTCTCGTGTATCCAATACAACTAGCTCCAATGCTTTGGTCAAAGACTTATGATCTCACCAGCCAATAACCGCATAGGACATATAACCCGATCACTAACGGGAGAAAGAATTATATCTTGGTATTCAGTAGGACCTGCTACTTGCCCGTCAAGATGCACGTCGAGGTTCACCCCCACCTCCCGGTTTATAGGGTCGAACTACTCTAATGAAAATCTTGACGTCACAAGCACATCCCTACTAAATCCTCAAGTCGAAGGTTCACGAATACCTATCACAATCTTTCGATTCCGTCATTGACTGTCCCATAGTGAAATCTGTGTGACGAATCGAGGGTGAGTCAGTTCGAGTATACTAATCCAATTAGCATACCTATAACGTGTGCTTCCACTAACCATTAGTGTTCGACAGGCACTCTCCATGTCAAAGAACACGTCATACAAGTCTTCACATAAACTTAATGCCCAGTCAAGTTACATCGACTTGCGAACGATTAAGTATTTGAGCTATAAACCTTTCCAGTGCCGACCCCCTTATCCAATAAGGAGTGTAATGTTTTGCTCTCAAATACACGAACCAGTTTCTATATGTATATTTACGAGTTAGGAAT
This sequence comes from Orobanche coerulescens, assembly GCA_033398695.1. Lineage (NCBI taxonomy): Eukaryota > Viridiplantae > Streptophyta > Magnoliopsida > Lamiales > Orobanchaceae > Orobanche > Orobanche coerulescens. The sequence continues at coordinate 19,302,446 of CM065812.1, forward strand.
GCCAGTAACTACCAGTAAATAAAGAAACATCCATTGCCTTATATTAATGATTTACATAATTACAAGTACAATGCCCTCACTCAACATCCTCTGAGTGGCATTCGAGGGCATACTCCGAACAATCTCCCACTTGCACTCAATGCCATACACCATGGTATCTAATACCCATGTTCTTCATATGACGCTCCAAGCTAGTCTGAGAAAGTGGATTGGTCAGTGGATCAGCGACGTTGTCGTCCGAGTCTACTCTGTGCAGCACAATGTATCCCTTGCGAACAAATTCTCTTATGAGATGATACTTCCTCTCAATATGTTTGGTGCTGTTGTGAAACCTCAGCTCCTTGGCTTGTGTTACAGCTCCGTCGTTGTCGCAGTACAGCGGAATAGGAAGCTCAGCACATGGTATCACTTGAAGTTCTCCCAGAAACTTCTTAATCTAGAACCCTTCCTTAGAAGCCTCCGAGGCTGCTTGATACTCAGCCTGACAGGTGGAATCTGCAGTCGCGCTTTGCTTGGCGTTATGCCAAGATACTGCTCCTCCATTAAGAGTAAATATGTAGCCAGAAGTAGACATCGAATCGTCCTTCAGTCCTTGGAAGTCCGAATCAGTGAATCCCACCACATCTAATTCTCCACCGCCATACATCAGAACCATATCTCTAGTCCTTCTTAAGTACGTGAGAACATTCTTTACAGCAGTCCAATGTTCCCTACCTGGGTTTGCCTGAAATCTACTTACCACGCTTATAGCATGCTCAATGTCAGGTCTTGTACACAACATAGCATACATAAGGCTACCCATGGCCGAAACATATGGTATATTACTCATTTCCTTTCGTTGTTCTTCACTTTGAGGACACATCTTCAAGGAGAGTTTTATTCCATGCCGCATCGGTAGGAACCCTCTTTTAGATTCATCCATCTTAAATTGCTTTAAGATTTTATCTATATAGAGGGCTTGGGAAAGACCTATTGTTCTCTTCGCTCTATCCCGGTAGAGTCGAATTCCAAGAATATAGGTTTCTTCTCGCAAGTCATTCATGAAAAAATTACTCGAAAGCCAAGCTTTCATAGAACTGAGCATTCCCACATCATTTCCTATTAGTATAATATCATCCACATATAGTACTAAGAATGCGATCTTGCTCCCACTAACCCTATTGTATACACAAGGTTCCTCTTCATTTTGCACGAAGTCAAACTCTTTGACCGCCTCGTCAAAATGAAGGTTCCAACTACGCGACGCTTGCTTCAGCCCATAAATGGAACGCTGAAGCTTGAACACTTTCTGAATATCGACCTCGGACACAAAGCCTTTAGGCTGCTCCATATAGATTTCCTCCTCGAGAAATCCATTAAGGAAAGTCGTCTTTATGTCCATTTGCCATATTTTATAATTGTGGTAGGCAGCTATAGCGAGCATCATGCGAATAGACTTGATCATAGTTACGGGCGAGAAGGTATTGTGGTAATCGATCCCTTCCTTCTGGGTATAACCCTTTGCCACAAGCCTGGCCTTATAGGCGTCAACCTTGCCATCTCTATCAGTCTTTCTCTTATAGATCCACTTGTTCCCAATAGGCACTATGCCCTTGGGGCGGTCTACTAGAGTCCAGACCTGATTGACATGCATCGAGTCTATCTCAGCTTCCATAGCTTCGCGCCATTTCTCTGAGTCTACATCCACCATCGCTTGGGTCGTTGGGTCGGTCTCTTGGCTATCACTTGGAGACTCATGGAGACCCAGCTCCTCCAAGTGCACAAGCTCATACCTCTCAGGTAAATGAGATACCCTACTAGACCTACGAGGTGGTTGTACTTGTGTTTCAGAAGGTTAAGTTCCAGTTTCTTGCACAGGTGTCTCTTGAGGAGTTTCATTGTATTCTTCCAAAGAAATACTTCTACCTGCTCCACCTTCCTGAATAAACTCATCTTCCAGGAAGTGTACTTGTAAAGCAACAACAATCTTTCGATCTTCGGGCATGTAAAATAGATACCCCATCGTCCCAGACGGAAATTCAATGAAACGTCCCTTCGCGGACCTATCTTCCAACTTCCCCACCTTAGTCTTTTTGACATAGGCGGGACATCCTCAAATCCTAATATGATTAAGACTTGGTTTCCTGCCCTCCCACATCTCATGTGGAGTTTTAGGAACGGATTTGGAAAGACATATGTTCAAGATGTAAATGGCAGTCACGAGTGCATACCCCCATAGGTAAATCGGTAAGTCAGTATAGCCCAGCATGGAACGGACCATGTTCAACAAGGTTCGGTTCCTTGTTTCTGACATACCATTTAACTGAGGAGTACGTGGAGGTGTTAGTTGTGATACTATTCCATATTCCTTAAGGAACTCGTGAAACTCCGAACTCATATACTCGCCACCTCGGTCCGACCGAAGTGTTTTGATATGATTTCCAGTTTGTTTCTCGACTAGGGCCTTGAATTCCTGGAATTTCTCAAAGGCCTCGGATTTATGTTTCATTAAGTATACATAACCATACCTAGTATGATCATCTGTAAACGTAATGAAATATTGATATCCGTCATGTGCTGCTTCCAAAGTACCACATACGTCGGTATGAATTAATCCGAGTTTATCAGCAGCTCTTTCAAAAGTCCCTCTAAAGGGGGACTTAGTCATTTTGCCTTTAAGGCAAGATTCACAAGTAGGAAAGGGATCCGATCCCAATGGACCCATAAGTCCATCTTTTTCCATCTTGTAAACCTTGGTCTGGCCAACATGACCAAGTCTTAGATGCCATTTCAAAACTTGATTGGTTTCATCCCTACCACGTTTTCTAGTCATGGTGTTCACAACTACTTTGTTGCTGAGATTTAGATGATACAATCCATTTAACGATGTAGCAGTGCCCACTAGTTTATTTCTGAAATAAATTTTGCAGGAACCATCACCAATGAAAAATGAAAAGCCTTTTTGGTCCATGACCGGAATGGATACAATGTTTTTGTGCCCCCTGGGCAAAACAAGTACATCTTCTAAAGTCAAAACAAAGCCGGATTCTAAACCCAAAAGAAGTGATCCTATGTCGGTCACCTCGACACTATGCCCACTTCCGACTGTGATCATAACTTCTCCAGCTCCAAGCTTCCTACTTTGTTCCAGATCCTGATTCACGGTACAAATATGAGAACTAGCACCGGAATCTAGTATCCAAGAAGTAGAAAATACAGTAGCAGAACAATTTGTTTCCAAAACTAAAAGTTACTCAGACTAAGTGCCATGAAGAATCGGACAGTCTCTAGCCCAGTGGCCCAGCTCACCGCACTTGAGACAAGCATCCTTCTTCTTCTTGTTCTTCAGAACTGTTGGGGCCTTGCCCTTGCCCTTGAAGTCCTTGGCATGTGGTCCAGTCTGCTTCTTGGTCTTTTTCTTCTTGTTCTTAGACCTTCGAGGTCCAGAATAAATCACAAGAGCAGACTCCTTCATCTGTGGAGTCTTCATCTGAGACTTAGCGGTCACAAGTTTGTTCATTAGTCTAGCTAAATTACATGAAATCTCATTGTAGTTGAAGTTCATAACAAACCGTGAGAAGGAATCAGGGAGAGATTGTAGGATAAGGTCGGTTTGGAGAGAAGTATCCATTTTAAAATCAAGAGCCTCCAATCTCTCGATCATGGATATCATTTTGAGGACGTTCCCCAACCTTCTCACCTTCCTTCACCCTTGCACCGAACAGTTGTTTGGATATCTCATATCTAGCAGTTCTGCTGTGCTCACCATAAAGTTCGGTTAAGTGAGATAGAATCTACCTAGCAGAAGTCATTTTCTCATGAGCTCTCTGAAGCTCATTAGGCATGGAAGACATCATATAAGCACGGACTTTCAAGTCATCCTTAACCCACTTTTCGTGGTTATCGATTTCTTCCTGATTGGCTCTGGTCCGCACAGGAGGCGCTGGAATGTCTGTCTCCAAGACGTATCCCAGTGCCTCTATACTGAGAACAATCATCAGATTGCGGAGCCAGTCTACAAAGTTAGGTCCAATCAGGGTGTTCTTCTCGAGTAGAATTGCAAGTGGGTTCATTGTCATATTGAGCGTTATGTCTGCATTAAGTATAACAGATTAATTAGTGACTTGTTATATTATATTCTGATTATAGAATTAAGGTCTTTTCTATTCTTGTTACCCAGCTCCCACTATTTTTATCAGAATAACACACTCCCATGTGAAATCCAGAAGTATCGTTGCTCTACTTCATAGTGGTGATCGTGTTCTTTATAAATCTTAATAGAGGGCAACCGAACAGGTTTCTAATCTATTAATTTTCATAAAGTGGTGTCCAACACCAACCCATATAATGGATGATTCGATCTTCTTTCTCCCCCTGTTCACTCCCCTCAACCTATACGGTTTCTATGGTTCGTGAACAAGTTAAGTTTATACCATCGACGCAAATTAGTTTCACAATTGAATTTTATCCGGCAACCTATCAGGTTTCTAAGGATAAAATTTGTTCCAACCGAAGGCATCCAATGCGCTCCCGGTAATTTATCCGTCCTCCCCGAACGACTACCCTGATAACTCGGAAGCATAGCACATCCGGTATGGATTTCAATTTCCCGAAAACTCGATGGAGGGAAGAAAAACCTTGAAACCGTATAAACTTAATAATTTGTCGTGGGAGAATTTTCACGATTAACGTTACACTTTGCACATTAATCATTTTAGCGCGTTTGTGGTATTCATACAATATGAAAAAACCATTCACAACCTAGTTGCTACCAACATGTGGTTCATGGACCGTTCCTAGAAAACAAAAACTCCGTAATCTAATTACAAGTCTTCGTCTTCTCGAAACGGATCTTCCTCCGGTCTTCGTCATTACATATAAATTTTACATTGAAAATGGCATCATAGATACAAATATTTATAGTAAAATAAATAGGCTCAAAACGGCCTTTACAACCCAATCGAATAAAGCAAACGATTCAAAAACTAAGTCCACGAACCACATCCCCATTCAAAATAATTCATTCAATAAATACTATATAAATGGAAAGCGTAGAGATACATTGATCCAATCAACAATACGAATCGATCCAATGGATTCATCCAAAATGAATTAATCCAATTAATTCAAACAACCGTCAATTTTAACTTGTTCCTGATGAGAAAATATTTCATTAAATTAATTCCCTAAGAATAAAATTACCATAATTAAATCTTAGTCAAATTAAATCCAATTTAATTTGTGGGAAATTAATTATCGAACGAAATATAAAAAACGGAGTCGAAAAACACGGCCAGTAGATCGCTTAAAGAGCCGCCGAAAGGGCCGTAGGACCAGACCATTTCAGAAGCGGCCAGTCGCTGAGCATGCCGGCGCAGCCGCCGAGCGTGGCCGATCATAGGTCCAGATCGCGATCTGCCGCCTCGCTGATCACAGGCCGGCAAATTTCCAGTGCCGCGGATCCGACATGCGCTGCTTTTTCGGCCCCGATTCCAAAAATAACATTTTTCTGTAACATAAAATCATGAAAAAATAATTTTTGATAAATAATAGAAAATCAACGATTAATTCGATTATAATTCCAAATCATACACCATCTAAACAAGCATTCCAAATGCCAATATCGTATATACGATCGCAAGACCTACGCTCCGATACCACTATTGGGATTCAGTGCCTAAAACGAAGGCCCAGCAGAAGCGGTAAAATGAAAATTAATTCGATCTGAATCTCTACGAGGATTGATCGAGCTACGTATATACGAATATATAAACGAAAAAATAAGAGTTGTAAGAAACTCACCCTTGAAGTCCGTTGATTAAATGGTATCCGTCTCTTGAGCTATTCCCCAAGCTTTACTTGAATTCTCTACGATCCAAAGCACTCCAAGCACTTGAATGATCCAACGCCGAAATACCGCGCCTCTACTTGTCACGCGCCGGAAAAATGACTGGAACAAAAATACCTTGCTATCCTCCAAGGATACGGATAGAGCTAGGTGATGAAGCTATTGATTATAACACTCTAAGTGTTTTAATGTTTGATCTCTCTATTTTTCTCTCAAATTTCTCTAAGAAAAATGAAGAAGAAATAAATGAAGAAGAAGAAGATGAGTGATGAACTCAATGTCACTTTCTCTCTATCTCTCTATATCATACGTATGATTCCAAGTGAATGAGATTGAGATGAAAGTCTTCTTCTAATACTATATACACACCAACCACTTTCACAACTCATCTCACATGAGAGATGTCATTCAAGTCATTATCATTCATTAAAGAATGAAACAAGAATCAAATGGAAGGTGGGTGGAAATGTGGGGGGGGGGGCATGTAGAAATCGGACGAGTTCGGTTCGTTTCGGACTCCCGAAAGTCCAAACAGATAAACTCCGATTCCGTTCCGATGTATTTATATTGTTTAATTAATCCAATTAATTAAATATATCAAATACAAGATAATATAATTAATTTCTCCAAGAAATAATTATATTCATGAATTAAATTAATAACCCAGTGATATATTTAATTCATTAGGCCGAAAACCAATTTATCCATTAAATCGATTTAGACATCTAATGTCCCAAATTTAGATATCCAATATCTAATATTCATAATGAGAGAATTAGCTTGATTCATTCCGTCGTCAATCCTATTGCGCGACTCGGTAGGTTCGTCTCAGTCAGCAATGGGAGGAACCAAAGAGTAGTAGCACCACCTAGCCAGCCTGGCGGCCTACACTGTACCCCAACCGAGAACGAATGATTGGGATCATTCAAGAACCATTCTGTCGTGAATACCAGTATACGTATAAACCCTTCTTTCAAATGTCCCGATCAAGATATAGGGTCACGGTCACTCAAACCCTATCTGTTCTTGACGCTATGTATGCGTTAATACAAATCGAGATCATCGAGCTCTCGTGTATCCAATACAACTAGCTCCAATGCTTTGGCCAAAGACTTATGATCTCACCAGCCAATAACCGCATAGGACATATAACCCGATCACTAACGGGAGAAAGAATTCTATCTTGGTATTCAGTAGGACCTGCTACTTACCCGTCAAGATGCACGTCGAGGTTGACCCCCACCTCCCGGTTTATAGGGTCGAACTACTCTAATAAAAATCTTGACGTCACAAGCACATCCCTACTAAATCCTCAAGTCGAAGGTTCACGAATACCTATCACAACCTTTCGATTCCGTCATTGACTGTCCCGGAGTGAAATCCCTGTGACGAATCGAGGGTGAGTCAGTTTGAGTATACTAATCCAATTAGCATACCTATAACGTGTGCTCCCACTAACCATTAGTGTTCGACACGCACTCTCCATGTCAAAGAACACGTCATACAAGTCTTCACATAAACTTAATGCCCAGTCAAGTTACATCGACTTGCGAACGATTAAGTATTTGAGCTATAAACTTTTCCAGTGCCGACCCCCTTATCCAATAAGGAGTAGAACGTTTTGCTCTCAAATACACGGATCAGTTTCTATATGTATATTTACGTGTTAGGAATGCCAGTAACTACCAGTAAATAAAGAAATATCCATTGCCTTATATTAGTGATTTACATAATTACAAGTACAATGCCCTCACTCAACATCCTCTGAGTGGCATTCGAGGGCATACTCCTAAGAACAAGGTCTGGCGATTTTATAACATTTAGCCTTATCAAATAAAGGGACACCTATCAAACTATCTAAGTTTCCAGTAGTGCACGGCACATCTCTGCATTTTAACAATTTCTTAACTGGATTACTAAACACCGCCCTAAATTACTAGACACTGCCCTATAATATTACCTTTTTGCCCTTAATTAATATTAAGCAGATTTGTAATCCTAATTTCTTAATACTTTTCTCTCTCGGCCTATTGTAAAGACCCCACCAGCCGCAGCCGCACCGCCTGACCACGGTACAAGTGTCTGAATCGGACGCCTAGCCATGGCACAGGCGTCTGAATCGGACGTCCAGATCATGGTTCAGGCGCCTAGACCTAGGACGGAGCGTCCGTAGCAGACGCCTGTACCATGGTCTAGGAGGAATCTGTGGACGCTTGTACCATGGAACAGGCAGAATATTCAGACGCCTGCGTCATTTTCTCCGAAAAATTACCTCCAGATGTGAATTCTCGTCCATTTTCGTAGTTATCGATGATATTGACGATATATATTTGATTGTGTGTTCTATAGAATAAATGAAAAATTGTTTCTAGATTTCAATTCGAAAAACTTGTGTGTTGGTGTGTTGGGTAGAAATAATGAAAGATTGTCAAATGGATAAAAAGGTAATATTATAGGGCGGTGTCTAGTAATTTAGGACGGCGTTTAGTAATACCTTTTCTTAAACAAGAAAGAAGCCAGAGGTGAAGCAGGCATAGACCCTACATTTTTAATAGAAATCTCATGGACCCGTTTAATCCAAAGCTTATCATCTTTTAGCATTAATATCCCAAAGGAGCTTATACATACACACTTTGTTCCATGTAGGGAGGTGTACTATCCCAAACCACCTTCAACCTTGAATCTACAAAGACTATCCCAATAAACCAATGCTTTCCTACTATCACCAGCCTCCCCAATCCACAATAATTTTCTACAGATTCCCTCAATGGCCATCATAGGCAATTAATTTGACCAATTATTAAGTTGGCCAAATAAATAATATTTTTTTATTGGAAATAAAATTTGTCCAATCATTGAGTTGGCCAAATAATTAATTTTATTTTTATTAAAATTCTAATTTGGCTAATTTATTTTTATTTAATTTAGTTTATTCAATTTATCAACGTCTAATAATTTTAGCAAATTTGAATTTTTTTAAAGTCAGACGTAACAACCAATTATTGTAATAACTTATATTTGATTACGTAGATTTTATAAGTTTTAAGATTTGGGTAATTAGTTCATATAATCAATGTGTATTTTACTATCATATTTCTCATCGCCAATTAATTTAATCAATTATCGAGTTGGCCAAATAATTAGTGTTGTTTTTATTGGAATATAATTTGGTCTATCACTAAGTTGGCCAAATAAATATTTTTTATTAAAAAAATTAATTTGGCTATTTTGTTTTTATTTTATTTAATTTATCTAATTAATCAACGCCTAACAATTTGAGCGAATATGATTTTTTTTAATTTAGACGTAAAAAACAACTATTTTAATAACTTATATTTGATTATTTAAATTTTATATGTTTTAATAGATTTGGGGATTTGGTGCATATAACTATATAGATTTGCGAGGGAAACAATTACTAAAATTATCTTTTAATTGAGATTGAGACGAGTATAAATATATAATATATATAAATGAGTTTAAGATGACTGAACCCTAGCTGTATTGTTTCGGGTATCACTATATGAGTTTGGGATGAAAACTCGTAGTAAATTCACATTTAAGTCAGATTTCGGACGGGTACGATTATATAAATTATAAACTGGTTTGAGTGGCTAAATCATTGCCTCGTCTTTTTGGTTTTTGTGTTTTGCGGCGGTGAGGAACTCCGAGTAGCTGAACTTAACTAATAAGTATAACTGAATAGTTTTTTGCATTAACAGATTTGACTAAATATAAACTTATTATATATATATATAAATACTGTTACACACTCGGAGCACCACGTTAGTTTTTTCTTACATGGTATTTTTTATTTTTTAGATTTGTATTTATTTAAATCAATTCTAGCTTGATTTTCAATGGCACTCCACTGATTGAATAACTAAATAAATATTTAATATATATATATATATATATTTTACTATCTCATAATTATTTTACATCACCACTTTAATTTGATCATCTATTGAGTTGGCCAAATAAATTGTCCACTCTTATTAGAAAAATTAATTTGGCAAATTATTAAGTAAACCTCAATGGCACGAATATATACATATTTATTTTTTAATATCTAATATATATATATATTATATTTATATTTATATTTTTTTAATAACTCAATTTTCTTCACTTTCAAATAAATATATAAAGTATTAATAGCAATACGAATTTAGAGTACCACATTAACTCTCTCTCCTAAAGGGGTGTATTGGATTAAGATTCTATTGGATTTATTTTGGACTTTAAAAGTCTTGAGGTATTCAATCTGGATTTTGAACAACAACAGAAATGATTTGGGATCGGCTAACATGAATCAAACTTTGAAACTGTCAATGATCGTTACATAAATAACATAAAAGGAAAAAAAGAGGGAAAAAGTAGAGAAAAAAATAAAAAAAAAAACAAAAAAAAGAGAATGAATGTTAAAAAAAAGAAAGAAAAAAAATGAAAAATCCTGAAAAATAAATTAAAAGATAACATGAAATAAAAGAAAATAGGAACAAAATACAGATAAAAAAAAGAATCAGATTTCATCCACCATCCGTATTCCTTCCCGCCACATTTGCCTCTCCATCGCCATACTTTCTCCAATTCCAAGAAACCGCATATCATTTTCAATCACCTTTATCCAAGTTTTCTTGGGTCTTCCTCTACCTTTCACAATATTACTTGTTCCCTAACTTTCTAGCCTCCTCACTGGGGCATCAACATGTCTTCTTCTCACATGACCAAACCATCGTAATCGATTCTCCATCATCTTGTCTTCTATAGACGCAACTCTTACCTTCTCTCTAATCACCTCATTTATGAGCCGATCCTTTTTTGTATAACCACACATCCATCGTAGCATACGCATATCCGCCACATTCATCTTTTGAACATGACACTGTTTTACAGTCCAACACTCGGTGCCATATAACAGTGCAGGCCTAATTTTCGTGCGGTGAAATTTACCATTTAATCTATGAGGCATGTCAGGATCACATAAAACCCCTGTGTCACTCTTCCACTTCAACCACCCTGCCTTTATTCTGTGAGCCACATCGCCATCTAGCTCTCTATCCTTTTGGATAATAGATTCAAGATACCGAAAGAAAATGGACCCATGAATAACTTTTCCATCAAATGTGATCATCCCTGCCTCTCTAGCACCGTTTTCGCTAAATCTAGACTCATTCAGTCTTACTTCTGCTCAGCCTAAAGCCTCGAGCTTCCAAAGTATCCCTCTAAAGTTGCAATTTCTGTTGCACTCCAACCTTCGTTTCACCAATCAACACAATATCATCTGCGAACATCATACACCACAGAACATCATTTTGAATTTCTCTTGTCAATTCGTCCATGACTATGGCAAAAAGAAAAGGACTAAGAGCAGATCCTTGATGCACTCCAATCGTAATAGGGAATTCTTCTGTCCTCCCAACATTAGTACGTACACTTGTACTAGCTCCCTCATATATGTCATTTATAATGTCAATATATTTCCGCGATACACCCTTTTTTGCTAAGGCCCACCAAAGTACTTCCCTTGGTACTTTATCATATGCCTTCTCTAAATTAATAAAAACTATATGTAAATCTTTCTTTTTATCTCGATCTGTTCCATCAACTGTCGGATAAGATAAATTGCTTCCATGGTCGATCTTCCACGCATAAACCCAAACTGATTTTCTGTTATCTTCACACATTTCCTGATCCTTTGTTCAATCACTCGTTCCCACAAGTTCATGGTATGACTCATTAGTTTAATTTCGCGACAATTAGAACAATCTTGGACATCACCTTTGTTCTTATACAAAGGAACGAGAATACTTTTCCTCCATAGTGATGGCATCTTATTGCTTCTCCAAATCTTATTGAAAAGCATAGTTACCCATTCGATCCCTCTCTCCCCCAAACACCTCCAAACTTCAATAGGTATACCATCTGGTCCTTCTGCTTTCTTTGACCTCATCTTCTTCAATGCCACTGTCACTTCACCCTTTTGAATTCTCCTCTTAAACTCTCGGTTAACCATACTTGAGGGGATGTTTAAATTCCCAATATCTTGTTCTTGATGTCCATTGAATAGGGTATCAAAGTACGACCTCCATCTCTCTTTTATCTCTTTATCTTGAACCAAAACTTTTTGGTCAGTATCTTTTACACATTTAACTTTTCCAATACCTCGCGTCTTCTTATCTCTCATTCGAGCAAGTTTATAGATATCTTTTTCCCCTTCTTTTGTATCTAATCTTGCATATAATTATTGATTGACCGTTGATCGGGCATTTCACACTGCATTTTTAGCTTATGTTCGAGCTTTCTTGTACTTCTCATAATTCTCACCGCTCGAGCATTTACCCAGTACCTTATAACATTCACGTTTGGTCTTTATCGATTGCTTAACTTCATCATTCCACCAAGATGTGTGCCTACTTGATGGTCTGTTTCCTTTAGATTCTCCTAGGACTTCTTTAGCAACTTTCTTTATGTTATGCTCCAACAAGTTCCACATCGAATCTATATCCATCTCCGTGCAATCAGACCAAATATCACTATCAGTAATCTTAGCCACAAAAGTATGTCGAATCTCCTCTTGGAGCTTCCACCACTTAATTCGAGGGTCAACTTGTGGTCTTCTCTTTCTTAAGTGCCTCTTACCTCGAAAGTCAAGCACCACAACTCTATGCTGCGTTGCAGCACTCTCACCGGGTATCACCTTGCAATTTGTAAAACTTTTCCTCCAAACATTCCTTACTAAAAAGAAATCAATCTGACTTGCATTACCTCCGTTTCTATATGTCACCAAATGAGAGTCCCTTTTCTCGAACTAAGTGTTCATAATACCCAAGTCATGAGCTAATGCGAAATCCAATATACCATTTCCTGCTTCATTCCTATCCCCAAAACCAAAGCCACCATGAATGCTCTCAAAGCCATCTCTGCTAACACCGACATGCCCATTGAGTTCACCATCAATAATCAATTTCTCACCCATAGGAATTCGTTCGACAACCTCTTCCAAATCTTCCCAAAATTCTTGTTTGATCGATGCATCCAATCCTACTTTTCAATCTGGATTTTGAAAAGTCCTTAAAAATCTTGAGGTATTCAATCCAGATTTTGAAAACTTTTTAAAAATCATGAGGTACTCAAAACTTCAGACTTTTAAAAATTTAAAACCTCATGGATTTTGTAGGATTTTCATTAAAAAATACAAAGAGAAAAATCCTTCAGAAATCTTACCTCATTACACGAGATTTTGATGGACTTTTTCACCTTTTTTCTGTCTGTGCGCGCGACCCTCCCCTCTCCGACAACCACATTTAAAGTTCCCGATCCCCAATCAATTATTATTATTATTATTGTTATTATTATCATTATCACTATTATTATTATCATTTTATTATTACTATTGCCATTATTATTATTATTACTATTATTATTACTATTATTATTATTACTATTATTATTATTATTTATTACTATTATTATTATTACTATAACTATTATTTTTATTATTACTACTACTACTACTATTATTATTACTATTATTACTATTATTATTATTATTTATTATTATTATTATTACTTTATTATTACTATTATTACAATTAGTACTATTAGTATTACTATTACTACTATTACTACTACTATTATTATTATTATTATTATTACTACTATTATTATTACAAAAAAAAAAATATTATTATTACTATTATAATTAATATTAGTTATTACTCTTATTATTATTATATCATTGTTATCATTATTTATTATTATAATAATAATTATTAATATCATTAATATTATTTTATATTAGATAAAAAACAGTTTACAAGAAATTAGTGGGCAACCGAGATACTATCTGGATCCCCACTCATTTTGAAATAACAAAACCAACTAGAGTAAAGATATGAGCAGCAGCGCCTCCCAGCATCCTGAGATACCGAAATCTTCTGAAATAGAAATTTATTATTATTATTATTATTATTATTATTATTATTATTATTATTATTATTGGCTAGCTTGTTCTTGTTTTATGACTTGAGTTGGATTTTACATTCTTACAAAGTAGATGAAAATCCATATAAATCAATCAAAAAAAGTCTGTCAAACTCCGCGTGGAGTCTGCGGAATTAGAAAATCCACAAAAATTCACATACTTTTTAAACTTCAAAAAAATCCCACATAATCCATAACCAATACACCTCCCTAAATATCTTTTCAACCTTTGAATAGAACAAAAAAATACTACTCCTACAAAACAGGGGTGTATATTTTTCAACCTTTGGATACACACACAAAAATGCATATAAAAATGTACATTCCTGCTTTGTAAGAGTTGTACCGAGTGTTTTATAGATAGTAGTGGTGTTAAATAATATTATAATAAAAAATTTATAAAGCACCCGGTACAACTCCTACAAAACAAGAATGTATATTTTTGTGTGCGTGTAGTATTACTCTTAATTTATACTATAAAATTACAATTAATACTTACAAACATGCACATTATACATCTATCATATTTAATTATTTGCTCTTCAAATAAGTCCCATTCTCAACTGTACGGTTTGGACCACCCTTCAAGTCATTTACTACGTTTCACGGCGGCACAGTGTTAAGGGTCCCAACGTCAAAAGTTCAACACAGAAGAAAAAACAGTAGACTTTCAGAAGAAGAAGAAGAAAGGCCACAACAGATTCAAAATTCCCACAAAAAAAAAAAAAAAAAAATCCACACCATTTTTGCACAGTAGTACTCCTCTTTTCCGGAGCTTCCATTATCAATACTTGGAGATGGCAATGCCTATATTATCCTCTCCTCTTTCCCTCCTCCTCATCATCTTCTATCCTCCTCTTCTCCTACATGCATATGCATACTCCGATATCGAAATCCTTTTAAAGCTAAAATCATCCCTCGTCGGGCCTTCGGGCTCGGGCCTCGAAGACTGGTCCGCCCAGACGCCGCCGCCGCCATCTCCTTCAGCCCACTGCTCGTTTCACGGCGTCACGTGCGACGTCGGCGGGCGCGTGACGTCGCTCAACGTCGCCGGCGTCCCTCTGTTCGGCAACCTACCGCCGGAAATCGGGATGCTGAACAAGCTCGTCAGTCTCACGCTAGCCGGAAATAATCTGACAGGCCCGCTTCCGATGGAAATTTCAAACCTGACCTTGTTAAAGTATGTTAATCTCAGCTGGAACGTGTTCGACGGCACGATCCCCAGAGAGACGGTGCTGAAATTGACCGACCTCGAAGTGTTCGACGTGTACAACAACGGCTTCTCAGGAAAACTGCCGGCCGAGTTCGTGAAGCTGAACAAGTTGAAAATTCTTAACCTCGCCGGGAATTATTTCTCCGGGGAAATCCCGGAGATTTACTCCGAGTTTCCGAGCCTCACTCACTTGGCCTTACAGGGAAACAGCTTAACCGGTAAAATCCCCGCCGGCCTGGCTAAGATTCCGAATCTCCTCGAACTCTACCTCGGGTATTACAACACGTACTCCGGCGGTATCCCTCCGGAGTTTGGCTCCATATCCACTCTTCAGTTGCTTGATCTCGGAATGTGTAATCTTACCGGTGATATCCCGTCGAGTCTTGGAAATCTCAAGCACTTACACTCTCTGTTTCTGCAGGTAATTTTTTTATCTGTTGGAATATGGATCCATATATATATATATATATATAATAGTGTATAATACCTTGTTCTTGGATCATCTTGACAGATAAATAACCTGACGGGCCACCTTCCACCTGAGCTGTCGGGCCTGACAAGCCTCATGTCCTTGGACGTTTCCATTAACAATCTTAGAGGAGAAATCCCGGAGACCTTTTCAGAACTGAAGAACTTAACGCTGCTCAATTTGTTCCAGAACAAATTCCAGGGTCCCTTACCCGGCTTCATCGGGGATCTTCCAAATCTTCAAGTTTTACAAATCTGGAACAACAATTTCACCCTCAGCCTACCGGAAAATCTCGGCCGTAACGAAAGGCTGACGCTGCTGGACGTCACCGGCAATCGCCTGACGGGCCCGTTACCAAAGGACTTATGTAAAGGCGGGAAACTTAAAACCTTAATACTAATGGACAACTACTTCTACGGCCCTCTGCCGGACGAAATCGGAGAATGCAGGTCCTTGACAAGGATTCGCATCAAGAAGAATTTCTTCAACGGCACGATCCCGAAAGGGCTGTTCCGACTGCCATCACTGGACATGCTCGAGCTCGACGGCAATTATTTCGCCGGCCAGCTGCCTGAGGAGATCTCCTCTAATAATCTGGCGAGCCTCACGCTGTCGGGTAATTTGATCTCGGGCGGAATACCCCCCTCGATCGGGAACTTGACGAGTCTCGAGATTCTATCTCTCGACAGGAACAAGGTCTCCGGGGATATACCGGTGCAAATTTTCGATCTCAATAAGCTTACGGTGCTGGACCTGAGCGGCAACGGCCTGACAGGTGGAATTCCGGAAGCTATCGTCCGTAGTTCTCGTCTGACATTCGTCGATCTGAGCCGGAACAATTTGATTGGTGGGCTTTCGAGGAATATTTCCGGGCTTCAGAATCTGAATGTGCTCAACCTGTCAGGAAACCGTTTCGACGGTGCGATTCCAGGGGAGATAGGACTAATGAAGAGCTTAACCGTATTAGACCTTTCTTACAATGATTTTTCGGGCGGGGTTCCATTGACCGGCCTCTTGAAAGACCTAGACGACCGTTTTCTCGCCGGTAACCCTAACCTTTGCACGCATCGTGGCTCGTTCTGCCCGTCGACCCCACAGGGTTCTCACAATAGACATGCATCGAACTCCGCTATTATAGCTATAGTACTAATAGTTACTGTTTTATTAGCTATACTTGCTATGTGGATTGTAACTAGGACGAGACGCCTCGAGAAATCGAAAACCTGGAAGCTCACTGCATTTCAAAAGCTGGACTTTGGAGCCGAGGATGTGGTCGGATGCTTGAAAGAAGAGAACATTATAGGCAAAGGCGGGGCCGGGATTGTCTACAGAGTGTCTGTGCCGAACGGGACAGATATAGCCATCAAACGTCTTACTAGGTGCGCTAACAGCCGCGGCGATCGTGGATTTATGGCGGAGATACAGACGCTGGGGAGAATCAGGCACCGGAATATTGTCCGGCTGCTGGGGTACTTGTGTAATAAGGACACGAATTTGTTGTTGTACGAATACATGTCACATGGGAGCTTAGGGGAGATGGTGCACGGGTCGAAAGGGGCTCGTTTGCAGTGGGAATCGAGGTTTAGGATCGCGGCAGAGGCCGCCAAAGGGTTGTGTTATTTGCATCACGATTGTTCGCCTCCGATTATTCACAGGGATGTGAAGTCGAACAACATTCTGCTAGATTCGGATAATGAGGCTCACGTGGCTGATTTTGGTCTCGCCATGTTCTTGTGTGGTTCGGGTTCGTCCGAGTGCATGTCGTCGATCGCCGGCTCCTATGGGTACATTGCACCAGGTACATTGTACATCTACGTTGTGCACAATTTTATTCATATTATTCTTCGTTGTGGACGAACTCTAATTTCATCGTCCACGCCAAACAGAGTATGCCTACACGCTGAAAATCGACAGGAAAACCGATGTCTACAGCTTCGGAGTCGTGCTGCTAGAACTGATCACGGGAAGGAAGCCGGTAGGTGAGTTTGGGGAAGGCGTGGACATAGTGAGGTGGGTTTCAATAACGAAATCCGAGTTGTCGCGGCCGTCGGATGCCGCCTTGGTTCTGGCGGTGGTCGACCCGAGGCTCACCGGCTACCCGCTGGACGCGGTGGTGGGATTGTTCGGGATTGCAATGAGGTGCGTGGAGGAAGATAGCTCGGCTAGACCCACGATGCGCGAGGTTGTTCACATGCTCGACAATCTTGTGCAGTCGGACCACCCTACTAGCATTTGTTGATTTCTTTGATATGCCATTGGCTTGGCGAATGAATTCATGTGGGTGCACTTGTGTATGTGGTGGGAAAAGTTTTTTTTTTTTTTTTTTCTGGTTCTTTTTTGGGGCTATATTTACTACAGTACTTGTGGTTAAAGTGGGAGTGTGGAACTATTTATAATTTTATAATAAAATCCCACAATTTTCCCTTTTCATTTATGAGGTTTCAGTTCACCCTAGTGAACTTAAAAGAGGCAATGCTCTAAAGATACAATCTTTTAGGTTTTTTTTTTTTACCCAAAACACAAAATTTCTACTTTTCAACACTTATATTTAATTTTATCCCATTTTTTAAGTTCTATTTATGCCATTGCATAGAATTAGAGCAATGGGGCATTCCACTTGCCCGTCTGCGTTGATCATCATTCATCAATCGGCTAGTCGACAGACTTTTTTAATTCGTTTTTGCTTTTTACCAATTGATAGCAACTTAAACTAGATAACCAACTGAGAATTTAGATAACGAACAAGTATTTTGAATTACCGCAAAATAATTTAAAATATCATAGAATATTTTTAATAACTGAATGTTGGGAGCAATGTTGATATATCGGAAAATTACAAAAAGAAAAAAGAAAAAAAATAGAATCTACTAAACAATCCGACTCTTTTTACGATTCGATTACAAAAGTTAAACTAGAAATAGAAATTTAAAATTACAGAAATATAGTACTGTAAAATGCAGAATGGTCGAGGCAAGAAGCTCCTTCCGCAAGACAATTACGTCTCATATAGTGCTGGTGGATCAAAAATATTGTCCCCAAAGACACATTCAGTTTTGTAGTACACTAAAAACAAAGCTCTGGTGAACTGGAAATATGCGAGACCTGAGCAAAGTACTATGAATGCGTGAGGCTATATTTTCTGTATACAGAATATTGTGTGTTTTGTTCATGTCAAATAGTATTTCCACTAGGTGTGAGATTAAATATGGGCATAAATAGCAGATTTATGGTGTTTTAATAACCACGAAATTGCCTATTTAAGACACGATTAATATGTAAGGTAGGAAATTAAATCTGGGCATAAATGAAAGATTTGTGGTGTTTTAATGACTACAAAACGGTCTCTTTGTGGCATACTTGAGAAACAATTAGTGTTGTAACCACTAACCATTTCATTTAAGAGTCAATGAGAGGCGACCAAAACAAACTTATGCATAGTTAGTCAACCTAGTCCACCCAAGACTGCCCAAATCCAGCTCAAAGTCTAATTGCCAAGAACCAAGAACCAAAGCTCAAATCCCACGATGAGGCCGAGATCAAGAGATCGAGCCAAGCCGAAAGGACAGGCGCACCGTGTACGCCCGTGTGGCCGAGCCACCTCCAAGACTAGGGACATAGTCTTACTGAATAATGAACACTCTCCAATATTATTCAACTTATTAAATGTCTTAAACTTCATCAAATATCAATGTGAGATGAGATTTACATTCCAATTCAAATCAAATACCGTTTCAAATGGCTAACTTTACTCATTAATTTCTCACTCATCAAAAATTAATTTTGAGAATATAGATACACTATAATTATCTACTCCAAACGTAGATTAATTTCGGACCATTTAATTTTACACAAATAAAATTTTCTAACAATTTAGATTAACTAAAAACTGATTTTTCTAATACTTAATGGTACCATCGAACATCGATCCCCGTCGAAGACCCACGATCCTTGAACACCATCCAGTTGCTATCCATTTCTTCATGAGCTATTTCAATTACCAACTATCTTATTCAAGTGTAATTTATCATTTTTATACTGATGTATTGTTGAATGTACATTGATGTTGTATTAAATTCATGTTTGTTTGTCCTAGTATTCGTATTTTGGAGTCGAAAGGTTAAATATTGCAGTTGTTGCATTTCAGGTCGATTAAGGTCGTAAGTGTTGGATATTACGACTGAAGTGTAGATTATATGGGCGTACTTGTGTTTTGATACATATGCATGTTAGCTAAGGTCTGTTTGTGGATTGCTGTTTTGACGAGAGAATAGTACGGCCATAGATGGGAGTATAAGGCCGTATTTGTGAAGAACAAGACTGTATGTCGGGGACATACGCTCATAATTTGAGTACTGGAAGCTACATCTTTTTTAGATGAGTGCATATTACGGCCGTATGTATGGTTGATACAGTCGTATGCCTGCATATTACGACCCTAAGGTGCAGAAGTTACAACCGTATGTGAGCTTAGCTTGGCTACGACATTTTCGACATAAGGTTGACAGGCTTGTTTACATGATATTATATGTTGAGCTAGGTACGACCATGTAGACATTGATCTTCGTTTTGAGTGGATGCCAACTGGGTGTCCTACGATAGTATGGTGGGTGATACGATCGTATATTGATGGTGGTACGATCATACATGTCAGGGATATGGACGCATGTTTTGACAGTTATATATGACTGGAGACGGGGTTTTCTTCATTTTGTGGTTTCTTCTTTATTTTACCCGAGAGAGTATTTGCTATTTATTTTGCTACCCGCAAGTGTACGGAGTAGATATAGAAAATGGCAAGCAAGGTCGTATCCACAGAGACTAATTATTTCTATAGTATCAAGAACTAGATTGTAGTGGTTTCGATTATCTAGATGTTCGATGATTTTTGAAAATTATTAATTAATGACTAAAATAATAAAATAAAATCGAACAAGTCGCAGTAATTAGAACAAAGAAAATTTATGGGTTTAAAATATAGGTTCCAAGACTATATTTCCATCGATTGCTAGGGTTAATCGGACCGAATTACAGTTAAAGTACCAATATGATGATCACACAAGTATTTCAAAGTCTCTCTCGAGATGTCTTAAAACGTAGCTTAAATGACCTATAATGATGTCTTCATATACCATAGATTATCTAACTCCAAAAAGTTTACAAGACCATTAATTCCTCATAATCAATCATCGATCTCTCGATCCCGTAATCATTTATGTCAACTACTTGAGACCTATTAATGTCCTCATCTCTCGAATTATGATCAATTAAGTTAAACATGTATAAATATTGATCAGATGCTAAACATGAATTAAAATCAAGTAATAGAAGAGGGGATTAAAGTAATAAATAATTATAACAATCAATCCTCAAAACCCATCACAAAATAATATACTCCCATGCTCGGAATCTAACGAATTAGCCGGACATAGCTAAACAATAATTGATAAACAAATTATTTATAAGCATGCTCGAACTATAGCAAAAGATAAAAGAGAAAGGAAGAAAAACTAGTTAGAACTCTTGAAGAATCTCTCAATCCATTCTTGAGGAAATATTGGTTGATCTTCAAGTCTCCTTGGATGATCTTGCGTTTCTCCCTCTCCCTAGGTTTTTTTTCCTCTCTAAAATATGTAATGCACGCTCAATTTTTCGACCTCTTTTAAAAAAATGATATTGCCCTTTTTATAGAAGTAGTTTCCTTGTCGAGTAAGTCTCAAAATTGACCTTCCCAAATTGATTCTCCAGTAGCACATGAGCAACACGCACGAGCATAGGACCATGCGCGGGGTCATGCGTTGCCTCTGTCCGATGCCATCTTCACAGTGCATGAGCAACACGCACGATCGATGATACAGTGCTGGTGCGTCTCTACTCATTTGGACTCCTGAGTACCACGCACGAGCAAAAGGCATGAACAAATTGCTTATGCTCGTGCGTAACTGATACTAATGGGTTATTCTAGCCTTTTTTCATCTATTCTCCTTCTTGTGCTCAATCTGATCGTGTGGCTTGGGTTTGGTACTAATTTAGCTCGTGTTTTTTATACTGAAAACCTGCAAAAAGAGCGAAGCGTAATACAATCCAAAAATAATAATAACCAAAGTAGTAGCACATGATTTTTACACAAATACTCTCTATCATGCCGTAAAATAATGCCCATAACTACTGTAAAATCACATGCGAATAAACCCCCAAACTTAAATTATTGGTTGTCCCGATCAATGTACACTAAGCCTTAAAGAAACACAATTAAGCGCAGCCGGGGAAACAAGTCATGATATACTCAAAAATGACAAGATCAAGTAATTCAATCCTCAAGGTTCATGACTCATCTAAATTCTCTAGCAAGTTTCCTCAATCTCCTACACTATGCCGTTCATCAGAACGTCACCATATAATTATGTATGGAATAAACGCTCCGCTCTCAAAGTAAGGGACGTGTATGTTATAATATCCCTGAGTGGATTGGGGTGTTACATAAATGGTATCGTAGCTTAGGTTGTGAAACCTAGGCTGTCGGGTCAAGTTGTGACTGTTGAGTCTTATCTCATCGGATTTTGTCTGACTGAGTTGTGTCGCGACGCGTCGTCTGAGTTTGTTGGTCGTGATTAGTATCGTGGGGCAATCATCATCCTCGTGCGACCTGTGGATGTAAGTCTTCCTTCTTTGTGTTGTGCCTCGTGTGACATGAGTTACTTGTATGATTATTGTTAAGTGATGGAATCCTTCTATGGATTTTGATTTCGTGATATGTGGTTATTCGACTCTCATATTTTGTTTATATGAGGAGTGGTGTTGCTGCTAATGTATTTTTGACTGTTGGCTTCGTCCGCTGCCTGTGTATTTCAAAATGCGATGTATTTAGCGCACGTTAATGCGATATTAGACTTGGGAAAGGTTTAAGGTCTCGGAAAGGTTTAAGGTCTCGGAAAGGTTTAAGCGCGCGTTAATGCGATGTATTTAGCGCACGCTAATAACTGTCCAGTATAAATACTGGACAACAACCTTTATTCCATCATTTCTCTCCCTCTTCGTCTCTTTTCGTTGGGAGCAAATTCTTGGAGCGATTTTGGGCGATCTTCATCATCAAGCGTCATCTTGGGATGGATTTATATGTGTTTAACATCATTTAATCCATTATTCTTCGCCGGATCGAGGTACTTTTCTTGATTCCCTAGGGTTGACTCTTTGGGAGTTTTGTTCTCGATTCCGAATTCAATCCGGTTTAGATGATCCGCTATATCAATAACGCTTTCTCTAGTTGCCGCGGATACATTAACAGAAGAGGATTTCGGGCTTGGCAGAGATGCTGGGGGAAGTCGATTGGTGTTAGATGTTGTTGTTAAACATGTTTTATGGATTGTATATCCATACCTTCGGTTAGTTTCAACCCGAAAGGTGATTACGGTGTTCTTGAGGTGTAGTGAATATTTAATGTTCGATTAAATGTTCGAATGAGTTTTCCTTCGATAGTTTGATATGATCTTTGCTGTTTTTGGTCTTGATCCTCGTCGTAATCATGTTTTTGTTGTTTTTTCCGGAGGATTATAGGTGCTCGAGGATTCCGAGTTGATCTCCGTTTTGTATCGATAATTCGTGTGGTGTTATTCTCGTAGTGTTCGCGGTGCTATTGTATTCTTGATCATGTTCAGGAGTTCGGGGCTTCCCGACCGCATCCTGTTCTTCATCTCGTTTCGATCGTGATTTCGAGGCAAGTATTTTTCTTATACGATTGTGTCCTGCAAATAGAGTTTACATGTTGGATTTATGATGGTTGGTCTACCCTCTTGAATATGATTCGTGTGAATTGATTATGATTTGATTATTTTGGATGTTGAGGGCTTTAATGATACCCCTGCTTGTTTAGTATTGTGGAATCGTGTATTCCGTGTTAATTGTGTTGTTGTGTTGTGATTGATTGTTCATGATGGAGGTATTGTGATGAGTATGATAATGGTGTCGGGTAAGTGGCCATCTCTAGTAAGTATTCTTAATGAACTTACATTCTTAGCATATTAGTATTGCATGAGTGACGTGTGTGTGTATGCTCAGTACGGGTTAGATCCGACGGGGTCTCGGTAGGGGTCCACAGAGGTGTGGATCCGCGAGCTTGGATTTTAACCATTACGGGTTAGATCTGACGGGGTCTCAATAGGGGTCCACAGAGGCGTGGGTCCGCGGTTAATTGTGGTGCATTTTATAAAGGTGTTTTGGGTTATAGCGTTTCCGAAAATGATCGTTTTGGAATGGTGATTTCATGATTGCATGTATTGACTAAAAACCGATGTTAAATTAAAAATTAACATTAATTTAACATCGGTTTTAGTATAACCGATGTTAAATTTTTAAAAAATCTGAATTTTTTTAAAAAAATAGAAACTTTATTAAAATATTAACATCGGTTTTTCTAAAAACCGATGTTAAATTAAAAATTAACATCAGTTTTTCTAAACCGATGTGAAATGGATTAATTTAACATCGGTTTTTAGAAAAACCGATGTTAATTGTTAATTTAACATCGGTTTTTTAGCATAACCGATGTTAATTTGTTTTAAAATTTTCAATTATGCCACCGCGTCTTTTTTTAACATCGGTTTTTACAAAACCGATGTTAAACGAGCGATGTTGAATGTCTTTTTTGTAGTAGTGGATGGCACTAGAGTATTTTGTCGTATGTGCTTAGTTCTTTAGTTGTGGGGTTTTGATGTTGGAAAATGGACCTTGCTATTGTTCTCGTGTACTGTGATTTGATGAGAATTGGGTTGAGATCCCAACGGTTTTGTAAAGATCGTGTTACGGAAAGTGATTTTGGGTCGAGACCCATTCGTCTTGAAATAGTTATTTTTCAACTAAGGACTTGAGGTCCAACGAAGTTTCTACTCTTAAAATCCCCGAGATGAGGAATTTATTTTCAAACACTTCTTTGATTGCTTTCTAATTAATGAAACCTCTCGGGAAGGCTTCGGTAGTTAATTGTCGTATCCAATTCGTGATTTCTATTTCATTGTTACATTTCGTATGATTATGTACTTGCATGTTCGCTATTTTCAAACACTTCTATTTCATTGTTACATTTTTAAACAATCCGCAAGTGTACGGAGTAAATGTAGAAAGCGGCGAGCAAGGTCGTATTCCACAGAGACTAAATATTCTTATTGTATTGAGTACTAGATTATAATATTCCCGGTTTTATCTAGACGATCGAAAGGTAAAATGGATGGTTAATGAAATAAAATAAAATGATCACAATATATTAAAACAATTGAAAATATTTGAAATAAGAAGAATTGTAGGAGTTTGAAATATAGATTCTAAGGCTAGGTTTCCGTTGATTACTAAATTTAGTCGGGATTGGTTCCAAAAAGTTCTAAGTGCGTCTCCAAAATGATAATCACAACAATATTCTAAAGTCTCTCACGAGATGCATTAAAATGTAGATTAAACAACCTATAACAACGTCTCCGTCTATTATAAATTATCTAACTCCAAAATGTTCATAAGATTAAATATCATCATAGTTCATCACCGATTTCTCAATCTCGTAATTTACTACGTCAAATACTCGAAACCTATTAATGCACTCTTCTCTCGAATTATGAGCAATTAAGTTAAACATGTAAAAACATTGATCAAGTGTCTAAACATAAATCAAAACCAAGTATTTGATAAAGAACTCACACTAGATATATATAATTATCAATCCCTCAAAACCTTAGCAAATCAACGTACTCCCATGCCCGAAATCTAACGAGTTTAACCGGACATGGTAATAGAAGAAAGATTAATAATCATCATGTTCATCATGTTCATGCTAAATAAAACAACAAAATAAATAAAAGATAGGAAGAAGATAAAACTCGGATGGTGTCTTGATTGATCCCGGTTGAAGCCTTCAAATGTTCTTGAAGTGTTCTTCAAGAATCCTTCAAATCTTCTTCTTTTTGGATGAAAAACTCTTAATCTTGTATTTGTTTTCTCTCTCCAATCTCTCCAAAACTCTCTCAAAATCTGAATATCACTAAGTTTAGCCCAAGATCCTTTTTTATAAGACCAAAAATACCACTTTCCATGCCCAAATCTTGCAAAAATGTCAAAAGGTGATTTTTCCATTGAAAAATGACACGGCCCATGTCAAATGACACGGCCCGTGTCATAGTGCTCTAGAAAAGGCAATGGTTGCTGGACAGGGAACTTGACCGTGTCAGCAGACACGGCCGAGCAAGTGACACGGTCGTGTCAAATGACACGGCCCGTGTCATACTCCTCCAAAAAGGGCACAATTGTCTGGATGTGAAACCCGACCGTGTCAATATGGCACGGCCAAGCTATTGACACGGCCCGTGTCAAATGACACGGTCGAGCTCGTGTTGGTCCGTTTTGACACCGTTTTGACTCTTTTTTTGGCTCGATCTCTCGTTTCCGCATTGCTTGATATGTATTGGGGTTTGAGACTTCGTTCTTGCTTGATTTATATCCATAAAGTACCTAAAAATCAATAAAACGTACCCAAGCGTGATCGAGTCCAATAAACACAATATGAGCATAAACGACACAGTTCTACATATTTTAGGATCTTAAAACCCGGAAAATCGGTGCAAAAATATGTGTAAAAATGAGTGTTATCAAAATCCCCCAAACTTGAACGTTGATCGTCCCGAGCAATGCACTTTAAAATAACCACTCTTAAGGAAACTCGTCCCTCAACATACCTCAAAGGATCATTTTGAAAGTTCATCAATACGCCTCAAGAAATAAATAAGTCGAGTTCTGTAAAGTATGCAAATCTCTGGGGTGCTTCCTTAACCTCATAGCTAATACTTGAATAATACGAACCTCGCCGGTCAAGTGTATTCCCTCACTCTCAAAGTGTATAATGGGATAAGTGACGCTCAAAACTCATTCAATGAAATAAGAATCCCCATAGGCTTGCCAATCGTCTACTGTAATACCCGGTTGTAATTCATTCATTATCATTCAGTAATTATCAGTCTGTATTTGTCACTCAGTAATTTTCACTCATTATTAATCGCCCATCATTCATGATTCATTCATTTGCGTTCACTGCTGGCATGTTGTGACCGTATATCAGTTACCGACCGTCATTTCATCTCTGTTTATAGATCGAGACGGGAGTATTATCATTTTCATCATCATTGGTAGCCTTGTACTGGGAGTATCATCTTTGACATATGTTGGACTTGTTCACTTTCACATTTTTATGGTATGTCGGATCTTTCATCAATCGTATCGAGGAATCAGAGTTATCGGATTTTCACCTTGTCCAGCAGCGAGTTACGGCCGTAAGGATTGTAAGTTACGGCCGTAACAAGTGTTCGTTGATTGCAGGCCATTTTGGACGAACGGGACTTACGGCCGTAAGGTTTCGGAATACGGCCGTAAGTTGAGCAGGTACGGCCGTAAGGCTTGGCCGGTTACGGCCGTACGTGTCCAGCAGGCTGCCCAGGCATTTTTGGGCCGAAGACGAGTTACGGTCGTAAGAAGGGTAGGATACGTCCGTAAGTGGTATTCGTATATTTCAGGTTTGGTCGGACGGGAGGGACTTACGGCCGTAAGACGAGGAAGGTACGGCCGTAAGGTTTGGCTGGATACGGCCGTACGTCACAGGCAGGGTGCCTGATCATTTTTGACGAAGGGGGCTTACGCCCGTATGATTGGCCGGATACGGCCGTATCGTCCGAGTTACGCCCGTAAGGCGTATGGGTACGGCCGTAAGGATGTCGGCAGGTGTTTAAGATGAGGGCGAGTTACGCCCGTAAGTCAGGAGCGGATACTGCCGTAAGGCTGTCGGTAGGTTTCTGGACGAAGCCGAGTTACGGCCGTAAGGCCGTTGACCTGGAATGTTATGGCCGTAAGAAGGCCGAGTTACGGCCGTAACTTCCGGCAGTTTATATAGGGCTGGCCGGGACTTTTTCTTCATTTTCACCACTCTTTCACTTTTTTTCGAGAGAGAGAACTGAGGGAAGGATTTTCCATCATCAAGCACTTGAGTGTTAGATTTTCATCATCTTCATTCATTTGGGAAGCTTGGATACTCGATTTAACTCGTGTTCATCAGATCAAAGTGGTTGGATCTTCAAGAGGTAATTTCTTCAACATCTTGGATTTCGATTTTGTATTGGAATATGATGTTTGCGACGTTATAATCATGTTATATGGAGGGATGTGCATACGATTATGGGTTTGTACATAGATTCAATGGATTATTGAAGGATTATTCAAGAACACTTTGAATATTGAGTTGGATTTGGGGGTTTTCGATTAATTGTTGTTGTAATCACGAATTTGGATATTCATTTTGGATTATTGATCATTTGGAAGATGTTTTGTTGGATTGAAACACTTTTTGGGTTTGATGTTGGTATAATCAAGGTTGGGTTGTTAACAATCGAAGTTTGGCCACAAAGTGTTCGATATAATGCCCCAATGAACTTGGTTTAGTCGTATCGACATTTTGAGTTCGTTATATTCATGTTTGATACGTATGTTGAACGGATTGTTGGTAATTGTGTTATTCAAGGTTGTTCGAGCGACTGATATCTCATTTAGGACGTTCGTGGAAGGATAATTGTCACCGGTGTTGAGTAAGTTAATTCTTACTCGGTTAAAAGGATATTCATTCCTTTTGTTGTTGATCATTTATAATCATAACTCATTCATCATTGTATTAATCATATTGAGACTTGTAATTGTCAAATAATCACTTCATTAACGAGGAACGGCGGTTCCAATCACTTCATTGAACTATCAATCGCTTCATTATTACTTTCATCTCGGTGAGTCATTCTTGACTTTGTCAGATTATTATTCATTGACATTCATTATGGTCATTCTCGTTCATATGACCTTCTGGGTTCATATTGCGTGGCCGGGTGCGGATGTGTGGAATTTTTAGTCGGGCACGTGATGGCCGTGTATTGGGAGTGATACATTGGACTGTGCACACGGTAACAGATTACCTCCGTGAGACTAATTAGGTACAAGGACGGGTGTGTCCGGTCATTCGTCTTGTACACTTGCACAGAACACTACGGGCGTACTATGATACTTCTCTTCAGCGTAATCCATAACTAAGGATATTTCATAACATCAGATATATCATGATTGTGTATTTTCAACCCCTGAGGATTGTTGTTACGTAATGGCCCGGTGAGGATTTTGTTTTTCAGGTCATGGCAAGGCAAAAGCACGGGAATAGCATGTTGACGGCGAGGAGTCCCAGTGATACTAGTAGGGGGCCCCGATCTTTTCAGTCATTCATGTTATCGTCATTTATTTTCCGCTGCAGATTTTCATTTGGATACTCCGTTTCATTCAGTGTTGTGTATTTTATCTTCATATAAAATATACTAGTATTCAGTATTGTCCTGGTGTGTTATACTTAAACTCCTCATCGGAGTATTTGGTAATATAATGTGGTTCGGTACTACAATTATATTATTTAGTTCATCAGTTTTCATTCGCCTGGTGGGTCCCAGTCGGGGGTCCACGGCACTGTAATATCCGCCTAGTTTGGGGTGTTACAGAGTTGGTATCGGAGCGTGGTTTTGAATACTACCTCCCGAGTCATGTCTCATTTGAAATCATCGTCATCAGACTAGTATCATTGGACTTTCGCGTCACGTGTGACCTGTGCAGATGCCGAGCCAATCAGACCGAAATAACTGTAAGACTTCTAATGCCAGGGTATAATTTCTGGCAATAATCATTCATTCATCATTCATTAGTTAACAATCCTCAACATCATCATTCATTATGATCGGGACGATCATGTTAACTCATTAATCACTCAATTCATTTCATTACTCAGTTATTGATCTAGAAGATCATATTATTAATCTTGTTAACTTATTCAAGATACTCATTTCAAGAATTTCATCAGATAATTATGTCACCTCAGTTAATCATGTAATCACTGTATTAGAGCGTGTATGCTCATTTTCATCATCTCATGACATGATCATAACGAGATATTCATGCGGGAAATATAATCATTATGTGACCTTCCTACTTCAGTATGGAGAGAGCTGTCAGGGGATGCACGGGGAGAGGCCGCGGTACGGGCCGCAACCCGGGAAATAATCATTCGCTGTCGGGAAATCGTACCCAGTACTCGGCTCGATCAGAAGATGTTTGGGTCGACCCACTCACTTTTATGCAGGTTATGATGACCCATATGCAATTGCTCAATCATCATTGCGCCACTCTGGCCGATTTAATCGAGAGAACTCTCCCGTATGAGCCTGCTACTGAGGAAATTACTGAACAACAACCTTTATCTCGGCCAAGAAGTCAACGGCGTAATCGATCGGTCAGCGATCGACCAACCTTCAAGAAGACTCGTGTGGGCCCTAATGTTTCTGAGCGACCTCCTACGGTGCATAATCGTGCGGGATCTCAATCCCGAGCGGCCAGTTCGGCCATCATCTATTTTAATTGTGGAGAACCGGGTCATGTCAGCACCAAGTGCCTGAGGCAGTCTATCACGTGCCTTAAATGCGGAATTGTTGGGCATATGGCCCGTTTTTTCCGAAGGGACTCCAAACCCACTCCGGCGACATCTCAGGCCCCAAACAAGTCAGCGGTTCCGAACCAGGCCACTCAGTCCGCGTCGTCCAAAACGACAGGAGCTAACAAAGGCGGAGCTCATATGTATCAGACGGGAACGTCCAGTTCGGGGGCCGGCAAGCTCCGGATTCATGTGATGAAGAGGATCGACGATCCGGTGGACCGAATTATCTCAGGTATACTCGTAATTTTATCTCAACTTGTGTGTACCTTTTGATACTGGTGCACCGCATTCATTCATTTCCGAATCATGTTTGAATAGGCTTAATTCGGATAGTCCTATTGCGTGTGGACCTTATACCATCAGGTCTACCTGACGATGGAAGAATTTTCGGAAATCATACCGAATTAAGCTTAGTGACCGCGATTGGTTGGTAGACCTAATCGTGGTGGATTTACCTAAGGACGATGTATTAGTTGGATGGATCGTCATGATACTAACCTCAGTGTTCGTAAACGTTTGGTCACTATCATTTCAGTCGTGGGAGTCGAATGTGTGCTTCAGGGGGGGTGGTCCCCGTTGTTCCGGAAGAATCATTAATATGATGGAAGCAGTGAAATTACTCAATCGACGTGTTCCATCATTCATCGTATCATTTTCTTCGATTGGCCGTCCTAAGACACTCGAAGTGTTCCATCATTCATCGTATCATTTTCTTCGATTGGCCGTCCTAAGGCAATCGAAGTGTTCAATCATTCATCGTATCATTTTCTTCGATTGGCCGTCCTAAGGCAATCGAAGTGTTCAATCAGTCATCGTACCATTTTCTTCGATTGGCCGTCCTAAGGCAATCGAAGTGTTCAATCATTCACCATATCATTTTCATCGATTGACCGTTCTAAGGCAATCGAAGTGTTCAATCATTGATTGTATCATTTTCATCGATTGACCGTTCTAAGGCAATCGAGGTGTTCAATCATTCATTGTATCGTTGTCGTCGATTGGCCATTCTTAGGCAATCGAGGTGTTCAACCATTCGTGGTACTATAATTATCGCTTAACGATGCACTCCCAGACGAGTTACCTGGTTTGCCTCCACAGAGAGATGTGGAATTCAGGAGTGAGTTGGAGCCCGGTACGTCCCCGTTATCGAAGGCACCGTATCGGATGGCCCCGACCGAAATGCAGGAGTTGAAGATTCAACTTGAGGAATAGTTCGAGAAAGGTTATCTCCGACCGAGTACGTCCCCGTGGGGAGCACCAGTGTGATCTGTCAAGGAGAAGGATGGTTCGTTTCGTATGTGTATTAATTATCAGAAGTTGATCAGGATGATGATCAAAGTTTAGTATCCTCTACCCCGTATTGATGATCTCTTAGATCAACTTCAGGGAGCTTCAATATTTTTCCAAGATCGACCTATGGTCTGGATATCATCAGTTGCGAATTCGAGAGTCGGACATCGCAAGATCAGCGTTTCGTACACGCTATGGTCAATATGAGTCGTAGTTATGCCGTTCGGGCTAACTAAGGCACCGACGGTATTCATGCAGTTAATGAATCGGATTTTCATCGACTTTTTGGAACAGTTTGTTGTTGTCTTCATCGATGACATTTTGATTTATTCTCGTGACCGAGAGGAACATGAGGTTCATCTTCATCAGGTTCTCGACGTGTTAAGATGAGAGCAACTTTATGGAAAGTTTTCCAAGTGTGAGTTCTGATGTCCGAAGTGACTTTTCTCGGGCATGTAATTTCATCAGATGGAGTGCGTGTTGATCCTCAGAAGACGGAGGCTATCCAAGATTGGTTACCTCCAAAGAATGTTAAGGAAATCCAAAGCTTTCTCGGATTAGCCGGTTATTATCGGCGGTTTGTGGAAGGATTTTCTATAATCGCTCAACCAATGATGAACCTTTTGCGTAAGGATAAGAAATACACGTGGTCCGACGCGTGTCAATGGAGTTTTGAGGAACTCAAGAGCCGGTTAGCTACAGCACCTGTACTTTCCTTGCTGCAAGGGACGGAAGGATTTGTGGTTTATAGTGATGCGTCTGGGCAGGGTCTCAGATGTGTACTCATGCAGAATGGGAAAGTTATTGCTTATGCTTCACGGCAATTGAGACCTTACGAGGTTAATTATCCGACCCATGACCTGGAGTTAGCAGTCGTGGTTTTCGCGTTGAAGATTTGGCGTCATTACCTTTATGGCGTCACCTGTCAGATTTTCACCGATCACAAGAGTTTGAAGTATATATTTACTCAGAAGGAGTTAAATATGCGACAGAGGCGGTGGTTGGAACTAATCAAAGATTATGATATCAAGATCCTTTACCACCCGGAGAAGGCGAATGTTGTCGCCGACACCTTGAGTCGTAAGTCCGTTCAAGAGCAGATGCTTGCTCGTTTAACAGTTCAGAAGGAGCTTCAGCAGGAATTCCTTAGACCCGAGATCGAGGTCTGGCTTCAGCGAGTTCAAGGGCAACTTTGCATGTTAGAAATTTCATCGCCGTTTGAGGATGCAATCAGAGAGAATCAGGGTTCAGATCCATCATTGTTGTGCATCCATGAGGATGTGGCTCAGGGGAAAGCCCCTGGATTTGTGGTCCACGAGGATGGACTTTTGCGATTTAAGAATCGGTTGTGCGTACCGGCGATTGACGAGTTGAAAGACTCGATTTTGAAAGAAGCTCATGCTACCCCTTATTCCGTTCACCAGGGGTCTAGCCAGATGTATAAAGACTTGAAACAAAATTACTGGTGGAGTAATATGAAGCGAGAAGTCGCGGAATCTGTTTCGAGATGCTTAACCTTTCAACAAGTCAAGATTTATCATCAGCGACCGGCGGGTATGCTGAAACCGCTCCCTATTCCAGATTGAAGTGGGAGGATATTTCAATGGACTCCATCACGAGTTTGCCGACGAGTCGTCGTGGCATGAACACAATCTGGGTAATTGTGAATCGCTTAACTAAATCAGCTCAATTCCTTGAGATTAAGGATACTTGGGGTCCTGAAGGACTTGTCCAGTTATTCATCAAAGAGATAGTGAGACTGCACGGTACTCCTAAAAGTATCGTTTCCGATCGTGACGGACGGTTTGTGTCTCATTTTTGGAAATCAGTTCATCGTGCTATGGGAACTCAGCTTAATCTCAAGATCTTTTTCATCCTCAGTCCGACGGACAATCAGAGAGGACTATTCAGACATTAGAGGACATGTTGAGAGCATGCGTCCTCGATTGGAAAGACGATTGGGAAGCCCAATTACCGTTGATTGAGTTCACGTACAATAATAGCTGGCATGCTTCGATTAAGATGGCACCTTACGAGGCCTTGTACGGTCGTCGTTGTCGATCTCCTTTGTGTTGGGACGACTTATCAGAGTCAATCGGCACCGAGCCCGATATGCTTATAGCCGCCCGGGAGAAGGTAGCTTTGATCAGGAGTCGTTTGTTGACAGCTCAGAGTCGACAGAAATCTTATGCAGATAATCGTCGTCGACCACTAGAGTTTGAGACAGGTGACCTCGTGTTGGTCATGGTATCCCCGAGTCGAGGCATTTTCCGTTTCGGAAAGCGGGGAAAGTTGAGTCCGATATTCATTGGACCGTTTGAGATTTTGGATCGAGTAGGCGAGTTAGCTTATCGATTGGCTTTACCTCCGGTGCTGAGCCGAATTCTTGATGTGTTTCACGTCTCTCAATTGCGGAAATATGTTTCCAACCCGAGCCACATACTTCAGTTCGACGAAATCGAGATCGCGGATGATCATTCGTATGAGGAGCGTTCTATACGAGTTTTAGAACGGCGAATCAAACAGTTGAGGAACAAGACGATTCCTTTGGTCAAGATTCAGTGGTCTAGACACGGAGTCGAAGAGGCTACTTGGGAAACCGAGGAGAATATACGGGAGATTTATCCCGAGCTATTTGACCCTTAGTTTTGAGGACGAAACTCTTTTTAAGGGGGAGAGTATGTAATACCCGGTTGTAATTCATTCATTATCATTCAGTAATTCTGTATTTGTCACTAAGTAATTTTCACTCATTATTAATCGCCCATCATTCATGATTCATTCATTTGCGTTCACTGCTGGCATGTTGTGACCGTATATCAGTTACCGACCGTCATTTCATCTCCGTTTATAGATCGAGACGGGAGTATTATCATTTTCATCGTCATTGGTAGCCTTGTACTGGGAGTATCATCTTTGACATATGTTGGACTTGTTCACTTTCACATTTTTATGGTATGTCGGATCTTTCATCAATCGTATCAAGGAATCAGAGTTATTGGATTTTCACCTTGTCCAGCAGCGAGTTACGGCCGTAAGGATTGTAAGTTACGGCCATAACAAGTGTTCGTTGATTGCAGGCCATTTTGGACGAACGGAACTTACGGCCGTAAGGTTTCGGAATACGGCCGTAAGTTGAGCAGGTACGGCCGTAAGGCTTGGCCGGTTATGGCCGTACATGTCCAGCAGGCTGCCCAGGCATTTTTGGGCCGAAGACGAGTTACGGCCGTAAGAAGGGTAGGATACGGCCGTAAGTGGTATTCGTATATTTCAGGTTTGGTCGGACGGGAGGGACTTACGGCCGTAAGGGCTGCGGCATACGGCCGTAAGACGAGGAAGGTACAGCCGTACGTCACAGGCAGGGTGCCTGATCATTTTTGACGAAGGGGGCTTACGCCCGTATGATTGGCCGGATGCGGCCGTATCGTCCGAGTTACGCCCGTAAGGCGTATGGGTACGGCCGTAAGGATGTCGGCAGGTGTTTAAGACGAGGGCGAGTTACGCCCGTAAGTCAGGAGCGGATACGGCCGTAAGGCTGTCAGCAGGTTTCTGGACGAAGCCGAGTTACGGCCGTACGAGTTGGCCGGTTACGGCCCTAAGGCCGTTGACCTGGAATGTTACGGCCGTAAGAAGGCCGAGTTACGGCCGTAACTTCCGGCAGTTTATATAGGGTTGGCCGGGACTTTTTCTTCATTTTCACCACTCTTTCACTTTTTTCCGAGAGAGAGAACTTGAGGGAAGGATTTTCCATCATCAAGCACTTGAGTGTTAGATTTTCATCATCTTCATTCATTTGGGAAGCTTGGATACTCGATTTAACTCGTGTTCATCGGATCAAAGTGGTTGGATCTTCAAGAGGTAATTTCTTCAACATCTTGGATTTCGATTTTGTATTGGAATATGATGTTTTGGACGTTATAATCATGTTATATGGAGGGATGTGCATACGATTATGGGTTTGTACATAGATTCAATGGATTATTGAAGGATTATTCAAGAACACTTTGAATATTGAGTTGGATTTGGGGGTTTTCGATTAATTGTTGTTGTAACCACGAATTTGGATATTCATTTTGGATTATTGATCATTTGGAAGATGTTTTGTTGGATTGAAACACTTTTTGGGTTTGATGTTGGTATAATCAAGGTTGGGTTGTTAACAATCGAAGTTTGGCCACAAAGTGTTCGATATAATGCCCCAATGAACTTGGTTTAGTCGTATCGACATTTTGAGTTCGTTATATTCATGTTTGATACGTATGTTGAACGGATTGTTGGTAATTGTGTTATTCAAGGTTGTTCGAGCGACCGATATCTCATTTAGGACGTTGTTCGTGGAAGGATAATTGTCACCGGTGTTAAGTAAGTTAATTCTTACTCGGTTAAAAGGATATTCATTCCTTTTGTTGTTGATCATTTATAATCATAACTCATTCATCATTGTATTAATCATATTGAGACTTGTAATTGTCGAATAATCACTTCATTAACGAGGAACGGCGGTTCCAATCACTTCATTGAACTATCAATCGCTTCATTATTACTTTCATCTCGGTGAGTCATTCTTGACTTTGTCAGATTATTATTCATTGACATTCATTATGGTCATTCTCGTTCATATGACCTTCTGGGTTCATATTGCGTGGCCTGGTGCGGATGTGTAGAATTTTTAGTCGGGCACGTGATGGCCATGTATTGGGAGTGATACATTGGACTGTGCACACGGTAACAGATTACCTCCGTGAGACTAATTAGGTACAAGGACGGGTGTGTCCGGTCATTGGTCTTGTACACTTGCACAGAACACTACGGGCGTACTATGATACTCCTCTTCAGCGTAATCCATAACTAAGGATATTTTATAACTTCATATATATCATGATTGTGTATTTTCAACCCCTGAGGATTGTTGTTCTGTGTAACTGACCCCGGATGGGGATTTTGTTTTTCAGGTCATGGCAAGGCAAAAGCACGGGAATAGCATGTTGACGGCGAGGAGTCCCAGTGATACTAGTAGGGGCCCCCGATCTTTTCAGTCATTCATGTTATCGTCATTTATTTTCCGCTGCAGATTTTCATTTGGATACTCCGTTTCATTCAGTGTTGTGTATTTTATCTTCATATAAAATATACTAGTATTCGGTATTGTCCTGGTGTGTTATACTTAAACTCTTCATCGGAGTATTTGGTAATATAATGTGGTTCGGTACTACATTTATATTATTTAGTTCATCAGTTTTCATTCGCCTGGTGGGTCCCAGTCGGGGGTCCACGGCACTGTAATATCCGCCTAGTTTGGGGTGTTACATCTACATCTCTACCACTGGTTGTGCATGCAAATTTGGTGAATAAAAAAAAACTTTATCGGTTGTAATGTAGGCTTTTTGGTCGGGGTAGGATAAATATGGCTTTAAAGTGACTTAACTTGAGCAACTTAGAACATCATCTTGGTAATCACTTCGCTCAATTTGAACTTCTCAATTTTTGTTTCCCCTGAAATTTACTTCCTTCAGCCCATTGAATCGCAATAAGCGCCTTTTTTTCACACCAAGTAGAAATCGCAACCTCATTCCCCCTTATCGCTCCATTTAATTTTTAATTTCGCCTCTTCATCTTTATTGCCCTTTATTCATATAAGCTCCGTGTGATTTTTCATAGAGCGGACAACATCATCATCACAACATTTCTACCTCACCGTTTATTTTGATAAATCATTTAGAACCAACACCATCTTGAACCATGATAGTCTTTTCCCATTCATCTCCACACATATTATTCCATTCTTTCACCAATTTTTTGTTCTAACCAGCTCAAGTATAGGGAAAAGAAATTTATAATGGAACGGAAAGCTCATAATGTGGCTAACAAGAAATAGGCTTTAAGCTCAATCGGGCTAACTAGGGAAATAAATTTTTTTTTTGGGTTGGCCAAAATGTATGAAGGGCTAAAAAAACAAAAATCGCCTAAAATCACTTTCACTAAGATACCAGGGCAAGTTCTAGAGTCTTAAAACATGAATAGTACACTCGACAATGAAACTTGCATACTTAATGATGCACGAAGCTCAAAAGCTCACAAGTTAGATTTGTTCATATTTCCAAGGTATTAAACTATTTATTCAATTTCACACCCTTTTGATTATTCTACAATTTTTCCTCTTCAAATTATCCTCGATTTGTATATCAAAATAACAAAATAAATCCCGAGGCATCCAAGACAAGAGTTCATTCTTTCGAGTTTCATCTAAGTTCATCATACTCCAAACACACCGAGTTCAAAATAAAACACACCAAAATAAAACAAAACAAAAAAAAAATAAAAAATTCACACCAAAAACGTAAATCAAAATCACACCAAAATCCAAACCAAAATCCAAAAAACAAACAAACAATATAAGTATTTCTTGACCCAATATCTCCCCCCAAACTTGAATTGAAGAGTATACACATGAAGGGGGTATAGTATTTAAACAATAAAAACTTTGGGTCAAGAAATACTTACAACCTGTCCTACTGATTTGGCGGAGGAAAGTGGCCTTGTTGGACATGCCAATCGTGCATTCGTCGTAAAAGGGTCAGCATCTCGTCTTGTCTTTGTCGGGTCTCCTCTCGGAAAGCCTCGAACTCTTCTCTAAGCGTGGAACGAGATGTGGCATGTCTTGATTCGGCCTGTCTCGATGACTCGGGCCGTTCTCTCTCTCTTTCTTCTTCCTCTTCCGTTTCTCTTTCGTCTTCAGGGCCTCTCTCATAGGCAAATTCCTCCTCCATTCTTTCCGCTCTATCTTCTTCTCGCATCCTCTCGGCTCTATCCTCATTTTTCATACGCCTAGGATGAACATTCCGAGCAAAGTATCTTTCACTAGGGGAGATTAATCCAGCTGTTTCCCGGGCCAATTTATGCGCCTCCGTTGCCATTTGTAGATTTCCTAAATCCCGAATACTGTCAATAGTTGTCAATGTTGTATTCGGGAGTAGGAAATGATCGCCGTCATTCTGGAGGAATATAACACGAGAGTCGTAGTTGAGGATATTCATCAACTTCATGACTTGGACAGATAGGAGCATATTTCCCGGAAGGGGAGTTCGGTTTTCTAGTGGTACATCAAGACGAAGTGCGATAGGGGTAATGAACCCCCTATCCAAATCTCCCCTCTCGGTTTAGTGGCAACATCCTCAAAATGATCCATGATAATAGCTCCGGTTGCTGGATCTGTTCCGTCGAGTATATGTGATAAAACGTATAGCTCTCGTTGAGTAATTGGCCCCGTTTCTTTCCGGCCGAAGATAGTGCTCGCAATTATCTTGTGTAGATAGCGGAGGATAGGATTGCGAAGTGAGGATCCTTTTGCCGACTTTGGGATGTAGGGACGTACATCGCTCCCCGGATACTCAACCATTGCCCGCCAATATGTATCATACTCGAACCGATTGATTAGGTATTCTCCGTACCTTCGAGTGTCGTTATAGCATCCAATTCACCTGGAGATAGTTTTTCGTTCTTGTTGTTTAGCCGGAATTCCAAAGCGGTCGGCTCATGGGTGATCGGGTCTCTTTTAACGGTAAGTGTGCTAAGGAATTCCAACGTGAGACAGCGGTAGGTGGCCCAATGTTGTGTCATTAACGTTGTCCAACTTATTCTTTCGAGCAGCCTCATGACATCGTCTTTTATTCCCATCGCCGTCATGCATTCTTCGTCCGGCCATCGAGTGGGGAGCATTTTTTTTCTGCCCCAATATCTCCCATCGCGCTAGGAGACTTGGCGGAAGTTCAATTCCATATGTCTCGGGCGTCTCGACAGACCCTTGAGTCGGTATTCTCGCCGGTTCCTCAATTTCCGTTGTGGGTCTTCCTTGTCCCCTTTGAGCTGCACCACGTCCCTGTTGGGCATTTCCTCGTCCTCGTCCCCTGGCCATTTTTCTGCAAGAGATTCATAGATTATCATTTGTTTCACAAAAGCTCAAAATCACTATTTATCGATAATATATGCTCCCCCAAACTTTTTACTAATTACACTTCCCCAAAATAAGCGTTTCTTCAAAAATACCACAACCGTAAATTTCAACGCCAATCGTCATTGTATATAACATCCCAATAATTTCAAACATGTAATAACATCTCTCAATCATATAAGTCCAACATGTAATTCACGAAAATCACCAACAAAATTTCAACGTATTTTTACTCATGACAGATTCCAACAAAAATCCACTTAAGAACCCTAAATTGCTCAATAAATCATATTTCACATAATCTCAATGCAATGAAAAATTAAACCATCCAAAATCGTGAATCATACCTTGAATTCGGAGTGAAATTGAAGAAAAATTCAGAAAAATCGCGACCCAAAACCCGGATGAATTCGTCCGATTCGTATCCTTTGAAGCTCTAGGATTGTGGAATAATGATGAACACCTTGTTATTATGTAAGATTTACCACGATTCTTGCTTTATTTTGACGGATTTTAGGGGATTCGGGGATAGGGTTTCGGATTTGGGGAAGAAATAGATTTGCGGAAGAAGGAAATGGAAAAGTCGGCCCTGTTCAGCCTTTTATACCGCCCGACTGACACGGCCCGTGTCAAATGACACGGCCGTGTCATACCTGTCTCAATTTTTAAAAACAATGTCTGTCCGCCTGACCCGGCCGTGTCAATCGACACGGCCCGTGCTCAACTACACCAGAAAGTAAAAATTTAACTGAATACCTCACTCGACCGTGTCAAATGACACGGCCCGTGTCGTACTAGCTTGGAACGTGAAAAAGGACTGGACCCCAGACTCGACCGTGTCAAATGACACGGCCCGTGTCGTACCTGCACAGAAAATGAGATATGATCTGCCTGCACGACCCGACCCTGTCAAATGACACGGCCCGTGTCGTACAGGCCTGGAAAGTGCAGTTTTGTCCTCGGGTCTTTTTCCTGCGAATTGAACACCAAAAGTTGAACCGATTAGTTTTACAACAAGTAAAAATACAAAGAAAGTGCGAAAAAGATAAAAAAATAAAAATAAAAACTATTGGGTTGCCTCCCAATTAGCGTTAAGCTTAACGTCTTCAGCCGGACGTCTTTAACTGGAAGTTTTTATGGCTCGATCAAAGTTATTACGGATACGGCTTCCTTTTGATTGGGATGATAGTAGTGTTTGAATCGTTGTCCGTTAACTTTAAATAGCTCTCCGTCTCTGCTCATGAGCTCGACTATTCCGAGTGGAAGTACTTTCTTGATCACGAATGGACCTGACCATCTTGATTTTAATTTTCCGGGGAACAATTTTAATCTTGAATTATAGACAAGTACTTGTTGCCCCGGCATAAATTCACGTTTAACGATCATCTTATCATGCCATCTTTTAGACCTCTCTTTGTAGATTCGAGAGTTTTCGTAGCATTCATCCCGGAATTCTTCCAACTCATTAGCTCTAGCAATCTTTTTTTTCTGGCGGCCTCAAAATCAAAATTTATTCTTTTCACCGCCCACATCGCTTTATGCTCCAATTCCAAAGGTAGGTGACATAATTTCCCAAATATGAGTTGATAGGGAGATGCTCCCAAAGGGGTTTTATAGGCCGTACGATAAGCCCAAAGTGCATCGTCGAGCTTGGATGACCAATCTTTCCGAGATGTACTCGTCGTCTTTTCTAGGATTAACTTAATCTCTTTGTTGGCCGCTTCGGCTTGTCCATTTGCTTGTGGATGATAGGCCAATGATTTCTTTGATCGGACCCCATATTTCTGAAGGAGTTTATCCATGATTTTGTTGACAAAATGCGATCCCCGATCACTGATTAACGCTCTTGGAGTTCCGAATCGGCAAAAGATGTTCTCCTTTAAAAATTTCATTACTACTTGAGCATCATTTGTTGGGGAAGAAATTGCCTCGACCCATCGAGATACGTACTCGACCGCTAGTAGAATGTACTTATTCCCGAATGATGAGGAAAATGGACCCATGAATTCGATACCCCATACGTCAAATAGTCCAACCTCAATTACGTTGGTCAGGGGCATCTCATGACATCTTGAAATATTTCCCACTCGTTGGCATATATCGCATTGTTGAATGAAGAGATAGCACTCTTTGTATAACGTAGGCCAATAAAATCCTCTTTGCAACACCTTTGCAGCAGTCCGTGTTGCTCCGAAATGTCCTCCGGTTGGTGACGAATGACATTGTTGAAGAATTTCATACCATTCCTCTTGCGGTACACATCTTCTCACGATCATGTCGGCACATCTCTTAAAAAGTAGTGGATCATCCCACATATAGAACTTGATATCATGTAGGGATTTCTTCTTTTGATAATGAGATAAATCCGGGGGTAGCACACCTGCGACAAAAAAATTAACAATGTCAGCAAACCACGGAAGTAAAGCTTCTACCATAAAAAGTCGCTCGTCCGGAAACTCTTCTTTAATCCCTTCGATCTCGGGTTCCTCCTCCTTTTTGTACTCGAGGCGAGATAAGTGGTCAGCTACCACATTTTCACAACCTTTCCTGTCTCGAACTTCCACGTCAAACTCTTGTAAAAGAAGAATCCCTCGAATTAGGCGAGGTTTAGAATCTTTCTTTTCGAACAAGTATTTGATATCTGCGTGGTCCGTGTGTACTATCGTCTTTGTCCCAATTAAGTATGATCAGAACTTATCAAAAGCAAATACCACGGCAAGCATTTTTTTTTCCGTTGTTGTGTAATTTTGTTGGGCTCCGTCCAATGTTTTGCTTGCATAATAAATAGCCCGAAAGATTTTCTCACGACGTTGTCCCAACACAGCTTCGACCGCATAATCACTTGCATCACACATGATCTCAAAAGGTTGAGACCAATCCGGTACCACGAGGATAGGAGCACTCACTAATGCCTTCTTTAAAGTCTCAAATGCCTGCAAACATTCGTTAGAAAGAATGAAAGTGGTATCTTTTTCTAACAATTTACTCAAAGGTTTAGTGGTTTTTGAAAAGTCTTTTATGAATCTCCTATAAAAACTCGCGTGCCCAAGAAAACTCTTAATTGCTTTTTCATTCTTCGGTGGGGGGAGTTTCTCAATGGCGACAATTTTTGCCCTATCAACCTCCAAACCGGCGGCGGACACTCTATGGCCTAGGACAATTCCTTCTTGCACCATAAAGTGGCATTTCTCCCAATTCAGCACGAGATTAGTGTCTTCACATCGCTGCATAACTAAAGTGAGATTATGCAAGCAATGATCAAATGAATTTCCAAACACCGAAAAATTATCCATGAAAACTTCCATTATATTTTAGATCAAACCATGAAAGATAGCCATCATGCAACGTTGAAACGTGGCTGGGGCATTACATAAACCAAACGGCATTCTATGATAAGCATAAATTCCATAAGGACATGTAAAAGCCGTTTTTTCTTGATCTTCTGGTGTTATGTAGATTTGATTATACCCTGAATATCCATCAAGAAAACAGAAAAATTCATGCCCCGTCAATCTATCAAGCATTTGATCAATGAAGGGAAGGGGAAAATGGTCTTTGCGAGTAGCCGCATTTAAAGCCCTATAGTCTATACACACTCGCCACCCCGTAACTACTCTCATAGCAATTAATTCATCTTTCTCGTCTTTGGTTACGGTCATCCCTCCCTTTTTTGATACAACTTGCGTAGGACTCACCCACTCACTATCGGAAATTGGATATATCATTCCGGCATCTAATAGTTTTAGCACTTCCTTTTTCACCACTTCTTTCATTATGGGATTAAGTCTTCGTTGATTTTGCACTTTAGGTTTAAAATTTTCTTCAAGCAAAATCCTATGCATGCATATGGAAGGGCTAATTCCCTTCAAATCTGAGATAGACCATCCTATAGCCGACTTATGTGCTCTCAATAAACGAAGCAATTTATCTAGTTGAGTGGATGAAAGTGAAGAGGATACAATTACCGGATTGGTATTGTTATCATCTAGAAATGCATACTTGAGGTGTTCCGGGAGGGCTTTAAGGTCCAAGCTTGGTTGAGATAAATCCGATTGAGTTGAAACGGACCCAAAATTTTGCACCATGTCATTGGACACGTTCGAGTCGTCCGTCAGCTTGATTTCCGCAACTACTTCATGCTCCTCTTTGTCAAAATCATCGGATTTATTGATTTGCGTTTCTTCCTGTAGAGAATTTAATTCAGAAACATAATCAAACAAGTCAGAATCGTCAAACTCCAAAGTTGAATCACTAGAAAAACATGAGTTCGTAATAGAAAACTCTAACGGATCCGAAGACAATGAGTGTAAGAATTTTTTCTTTCCATACGAGCTTATATGGTCAATAACATTGCAATATTTCGTATCATCATGAAATTTCATAGCTTTAAATATAGAAAATAGAACATGCTCATCGTTAACACATAATGTTAATTCTCCCCTTTCAACCCCGTTGCTAAAAATG
This sequence comes from Orobanche coerulescens, assembly GCA_033398695.1. Taxonomy (NCBI): domain Eukaryota; kingdom Viridiplantae; phylum Streptophyta; class Magnoliopsida; order Lamiales; family Orobanchaceae; genus Orobanche; species Orobanche coerulescens. The sequence continues at coordinate 19,346,176 of CM065812.1, forward strand.
GACGTCCAAGGATAAGTGGTAGATCTTCGTCTTCTTCCATATCAAGAACAACAAAATTCGCTGGAAATATAAATTTGTCGACTTTTACAAGCACATCTTCAACAATTCCCTTGGTATGTGTTATGGATCGATCCGCCAATTGTAGCATAACCGTTGTGGCTTTCATTTCTCCGACACCTAATTTCCTGAAAATAGATAAAGGCATAATGTTAATCGAAGCACCTAAATCACACAAATCTTTATCGAATGAGACGTTTCCAATGGTGCATGGAACGGTAAAGCTTCCGGGATCCTTAAGCTTTTGAGGTAATTTGCGTTGGATAATAGCGCTACATTCTTCGGTTAGTTTAACCATTTCATGCTCTTCCATATTTCTTTTTCTTGACATCACATCCTTCAAGAATTTTGCGTAGTTAGGTATTTGTTCCAAAGCATCTGCAAAAGGAATATTGATATTAATTTTCTTGAAGATGTCTGGAAACTTTGCGAATTGTGCATCTAACTTTTTCTTTTTGAAACGTTGAAGAAAAGGGAGAGAAATGTTAGGAGTAGAGTTAGAAGATATTTTAGGCTTCTCAGCCCCCTTAGATGTATCATGCTTCCCTTCTTCCTCTAAAATTTCGATTTGATCTTCCTTGACTCCCTCTTTTTGTTGGACCCTTGGCATCTTTGGTCCTTAATAATTCGTTCCACTTCTTAAAGTGATCGCTTGACAAGACTCTTTTGGATTCACTTCGGTATTGCTCGGAAATTGTCCCCGGTGATGTTGACTCCCGACAACTTTAGCTAATTGTCCAATTTGAGTTTCGAGATTTTTCATTTGAGCTCCCATGGTGGTAGCTAATTGAGTGACATGGCCTTCGATTTTGTCTAATTTCTCCTCATCTAGACTAAATCGGCTTTTTGTCTCCATCATGAAGGTAGCTAGAATATTCTCGAGATTTGACGTCGGCTTTGCTTCTTCAATTATCTCACCATTCGACACTTTGAATCCGGTCGGTGGTTGCAAAGCATTCTTTGGATTAGCATAGCTAAAATTTTCATGATTTCGATTAGAGGGATGGTAAAAGCCCGGTGGTGGATTGTTCCGGAAATTGTTGTAACTTCGATTATTAATCTAATGTGCCTCCTCCAATGGATCGGACGGTAGTGAACTTGAACTTCCTTGAGAAGCTCCCTTCGAATCGCCTCCTTTTGTTAGAGCCCCCAATTGAGTAGTTAACATCGTCATTTGCGCGGTTAGTGCCTTTATAGGATCCGAATCGGATATCTCAGCCACCCTTCTAATATTTGCTCTTTCCATCGGCCATTGATAGCTATTAATATCCATTTCTTCGATCAATCCATAAGCTTCTTCAGCGCTCCTTGCTAGCAATTCCCCTCCCGCGGAAGCATCAATAAAGTTTCTTGTTTCTCCCATAAGACCATTGTAAAAGAAACACATTTGTTGGTCTTCGGGGAAACCATGTTGAGGGCATCGCCTTAGTAGATCTTTGAAACGTTTCCAAGATTCATATAACGGTTCGGAGTCCAATTGATGAATTTGAGTAATCTCACTTTTTAGCTTCATTGTCTTGTTCGGTGGGAAAAATTTGAACAAAATTTTTTCGCTCAATTCTTCCCATGTCTTTATACTTCCGGGAGCTAAAGTTCCAAGCCAATTTCTTGCTTTCTCTCTCAAAGAGAATGGAAACAATCGTAAGCGTATTGCATCATCCGAGACTCCATTCATTTTGATAGTATCACATATTTGCATGAAATGAGTGAGATGGGCATGTGGATCTTCGACAGCAAATCCTCCAAATTGATTTTGTTGAACCATTGAAATTAAGGCGGGCTTCAACTCGAAATTTAGGGCGTTGATTGGAACATGAGTGATTCCTCCAAAGTTTCGGTCTAGTTTTGGTCGGAATCCATCCCGAATTGATTGCACCCTAGTTATTGGATTTTCAATCCTTCCGCCCTCGTTGTCTTGGATTATTGCATTCTCGTTCGTGTTGTCCCTTCCCACGTTATCTCCCGCTCTCTCCGTGTCTTCAAAAAGATCCCTTCTTAGTTTCCTTGAGGTAGCACTTGTTCATCGGGTAAATGCTTCTACTTCCGGGATGAAAGTTTCTAAAGGCACTCGAGATGAACGAGAGTTCATGCACTCCCTGAGTAAAATTGTATAACATGAGTTAAGTAACAAATAAGAAAATATCTAAAGTAAGACTAGAAACACTTATCGTAATATCAACACTAATAAAATTAATTTAGTCCCCGTCAACGGCGCCAAAAACTTGTTCGCTATATTTTTAAACAATCCGCAAGTGTACGGGATAAATGTAGAAAGCGGCGAGCAAGGTCGTATTACATAGAGACTAAATATTCTTATTGTATTGAATACTAGATTATAATGTTCCCGGTTTTATCTAGAGGATCGAAAGGTAAAATGGATGGTTAATGAAATAAAATAAAATGATCACAATAAATTAAAACAATTGAAAATATCCGAATTAAGAAGAATTGTAGGAGTTCGAAATATAGATTCCAAGGCTAGGTTTCCGTTGATTACTAAATTTAGTCGGGATTGGTTCCAAAAAGTTCTAAGTGCGTCTCCAAAATGATAATCACAACAATATTCTAAAGTCTCTCTCGAGATGCATTAAAACGTAGATTAAACAACCTATAACAACATCTCCGTCTATTATAAATTATCTAACTCCAAAATGTTCATAAGATTAAATATCATCATAGTTCATCACCGATTTCTCAATCTCGTAATTTACTACGTCAAATACTCGAAACCTATTAATGCCCTCTTCTCTCGAATTATGAGCAATTAAGTTAAACATGTAAAAACATTGATCAGGTGTCTAAACATAAATCAAAACCAAGTATTTGATAAAGAACTCACACTAGATATATATAATTATCAATCCCTCAAAACATTAGTAAATCAACGTACTCCCATGCCCGGAATCTAAGGAGTTTAGCCGGACATGGTAATGGAAGAAACATTAATAATCATCATGTTCATCATGTTCATGCTAAATAAAACAACAAAATAAATAAAAGATAGGAAGAAGATAAAACTCGGATGGTGTCTTGATTGATCCCGGTTGAAGCCTTCAAATGTTCTTGAAGTGTTCTTCAAGAATCCTTCAAATCTCCTTCTTTTTGGATGAAAAACTCTTAATCTTGTGTTTGTTTTCTCTCTCCAATCTCTCCAAAACTCTCTCAAAATTTGAATATCACTAAGTCTAGCCCAAGATCCTTTTTTATAAGGCCAAAAATACCACTTTCCATGCTCAAATCTTGCAAAAATATCAAAAGGTAATTTTTTCACCGAAAAGTGACACGGCCCGTGTCATAGTGCTCTAGAAAAGGCAATGGTTACTGGACAGGGAACTCGACCGTGTCAGCAGACACGGCCGAGCAAGTGACACGGTCGTGTCAAATGACACGGCCCGTGTCATACTCCTCCAAAAAGGGCACAATTGCCTGGATGTGAAACCCGACCGTGTCAATATGGCACGACCAAGCTATTTACACGGCCCGTGTCAAATGACACGGCCGAGCTCGTGTTGGTCCGTTTTGACACCGTTTTGACTTCTTTTAGGCTCGATCTCTCGTTTCCGCATTGCTTGATATGTATTTGATACGAAACCGACTACTCCAAGCGAAGAAGGTGAAGTAAGGATTGACGTAAAACACCTCGACCATATTCCAACATACTTGGGCGAGAAAGCGGACACGAGACCCGGAGTTACCTTGATAATCGGGCTTGGAGTAAATCAAACATAGGCAACTTGCACCTTGGGGAAGGGGTCCAAGTAGTGAAGGCAAAAGAATAGAAAAGAGCTGTAGCACTTTCTTTATTATTAAAGTAGCAGGATTCTCGGCAGCATAAAGGGCGACTATCACCTTGAAGACAAAACCCATCTTTTACTTTTGTTTGCAAGTGACATGAGGAACCTTTTTATTATCTTTTCCTTATTCTAAGATCAGCTTGTATTAGTTTAAGATTATATTGTCAGGCTCTTGTCACGCTACTTTGCCTATAAATAGTGGCGATGAAGTGTAATGAACGATTATTGAATGTTAAATAAATAAGAATACACTTGGTGTTTTCTCTTGGTGAATGCTTTTCATGAAAACCTGATTTTTATTCGACGCGTTTTCGAGTATTAATCCAATTGGTTCTCAATAGGTCTTGAGAAGAAATCACTTTATCGAATTATAGGTCTAATTCGATAAGACAACTGTTTCTGTTTTGTTTCGATATTCTTCTTGTTTTCGATACAGTTTTATACTTGTTCGGTATTTCGCATAAAGTGTTGTTCGATCCTTCAAACTTGTTTCTTGTTTTCAATTCGCATCCGCACAAAACGTGCTGTTTCGAGTGTCGCTGTTTAGAGGTATCCTGTATCAAGTCTTTTACATTTGACCAAGTTCCTGTCTTGTTGCTGTATCGAGTTGCCGTCATCCTTTCCTGTCACGAGTGCGTACCGCTAGCCCGTGTTATTGCTGTAACGAACGGTTGTTACCAGTTCCCGATAGTTTGTTGCCGATTCGCTTCCGCTCGTCAAAATAGCTTCTTGCTGTATCGATAATGAATTCGCATCACCAGCGAGAATTCGTATCATAAGTGGCATCGGAGCCCAAGTTCTTGATCTTTGGCATTATGGATCTCAACGACACTGATTTCTTGGCAAAACTTCGTGACGCATTGCGTGACGTACCAGAACAACGCGACCAGCGTTGGCAACCTAGGCGTGGTGACTATGAGCGACCCTCACGCCATGTCGAAGAATTCAAGGTTAATGAGCTTCCAGAGTTCGTTAGCGGAACAGACCCTGAAGTCTACTTGGAATGGGAACGTAAAATTGACCGCATGTTCGAGTTTAAAGACCTTGACGATGAGAAAAGGTGTAAGTATGCAATTCTCAAGTTGGGGAAAGGAGCTTCACTTTGGTACGAAGGAATTAAAACACGAAGAACTCGTGTGGGGAAAGAAAAGATTCGTTCGTGGGATTCATTAAAAAGAAAACTTCGTAAAAGATACGTACCAACATCACACCGGTTGTCCTTGTACAGGAAGATTGCAGATCTCATGCAAGGAAAATTGAATGTCAGTGAATATATTGAGGAGTTTGAGAATCTGACCTTAATGGGAGAAATAGAGGAGAATGAGGAGCAGAAGATGTCGCGATTCTTGCGTGGCTTGAACCGAAGCATAGCTAACTCGGTGGAACTGTATCCACACGAGGACTTCGATACATTGTGTGGGCTATGTGTGAAGTTAGAAGCTCAAAACAGGATGAAGATGTCTAAACCCGAGTTTCCAGGCAAATTTGGAAACCCAAGTGCCGGGTCTAGTTCAACTACTAAGGCAACTGTACCGACTACGGTCCCTGTTGCGATTCCTAAGACCCCCTACGTGCCGAAGGAGACAAGTTTGGATAAAGTAAGATGTTTCAAATGTCAAGGGTTCGGACATTATCAAAATGCTTGTCCGAACAAACGAGTGGTGACACTAAGGGAAGCTGTCACGATCCGAGACGAATTGTTGGTTGAGGATGAAAAATATAGACTAGGTGATGTGTTTGATTTCAGCATGGAGGACGAAGAAGGAGAAGAATGTGAGGCTTATGATGCTCCGAATTACGATACAGCCTTGGTCCTTCGCACTTTGCAAGCCAAGTCGGTTCCGAGTGAGTCAAAACAACGGGACCAAATATTCCATACAAATTGTCAAGTTGGAGATAAGTGGTGTAGTTTGATTGTCGACGGAGGGAGTTGCACCAACGTGGCTTCGAGTGAAATGGTGACAAAGCTTGGACTAACCACCACAACTCACCCTAAGCCATATGCTTTACATTGGCTTGATAACGGAAGTAAGGTGAAGGTTTCAAAGCAAGTTCGGGTCGGATTGGCGATGGGTTCATATCACGATGAGATATTATGTGATGTGATTCCAATGGATGCTTGTCACGTACTTTTGGGACGCCCTTGGTTATTTGATAGGGATGTTTTGCATCAGGGAAGGAGCAACGAATATGAGTTGCGAGATAAGGGAAAGAAGATCGTGTTGAAGTCGATGTCACCCCAAGCTATTCGTTCCATGAGTGCCAAACAAGGGGAAAAACCGAACCTCACCATGTTCGCTAGCGAAAGGGAGGTTGAACACGCTATGGAGAGTGGTGAGCGTGTTTACATGCTAGTGATAAAGGAGACTCGAGATGATTTCGTGGCAGCGAAGAACGAGGATACAGTGGCCGACTTATTACATGAGTTCGCGGACGTCTTCTCTGAAGAATTACCGTTGGGTTTGCCACCAATTCGTGGAATTGAGCATCAAATCGACCTTATACCAGGTGCACCTCTTCCGAATAAAGATGCCTATAGGTGTAATCCCGAGGAAATGAAGGAACTTCATAAGCAGATTGAAGAACTGATGAGCCACGGGTATGTTCGAGAAAGTTTAAGTCCATGTGCGGTTCCGGTCCTACTTGTTCCTAAGAAGGATGGTTCTTGGCGGATGTGTATCGATAGCCGGGCCGTAAATAACATAACGATCAAGTATCGATTCCCGATACCAACGCTTGATGATATGTTGGACGAGCTACATGGCTCGGTGGTCTTTTCTAAAATTGATTTGCGAAGTGGCTATCACCAGATTCGTATGCGGGATGGAGATGAATGGAAGACGGCTTTCAAAACTAAGCATGGGCTGTATGAGTGGACCGTCATGCCATTTGGACTTACGAATGCCCCGAGTACTTTCATGCGTTTGATGAACGAAGTACTTAATGCATTTTTGGGCAGATTTGTGGTTGTTTATTTGGATGATATTTTGGTTTATAGTCGGTCGGTGGAGGAGCATCTCGGACATCTACGGCAAGTATTCGAGACTCTTAGGTCTCAAAGGCTTTATGTAAAGAAAGAAAAGTGTGCGTTTCTCGTCGAGAGCATAACTTTTCTTGGCTATGTTGTTTCGAAGGATGGAGTGTCGGTTGATCAGGGTAAAATTGAAGCTATTAAGTCGTGGCCTACTCCGAAAACCGTAACTGAAGTTAGATCATTCCACGGTCTTGCCTCTTTTTATCGGAGGTTTATTCGAGATTTCAGCACCATAACGAGTCCGATAACTGAGTGTTTGAAGAAGGGTCCGTTTGTGTGGGGCAGGGCTGCCCAAGGGGCGTTTGAAAAGTTAAAGGTAAGGTTATGTGAAGCACCTATCTTGGCATTACCCGATTTTTCACAGCCGTTCGAGGTGGAATGTGATGCTAGTGGAGTTGGTATTGGGGCGGTCCTCATTCAAGGCAGGCGGCCTATTGCGTACTTTTCGGAGAAGTTGAGTGGGGCTCGACTCAACTATTGCACTTACGACAAGGAGTTCTATGCCATAGTGAGGGCTCTTGATCATTTGAGTCATTATCTTCGACCGAAACATTTATTCTGCATTCGGACCATGAATCTTTAAAGTATATTAATGGGCAGCAGAAGTTGAGTCCCAGACATGCGAAGTGGGTGGAATTCTTGCAATCATTTCACTTTTCATCGAAGTATAAGGACGGTAAGAGCAATGTGGTGGCTGATGCGCTGTCCAGGCGGTATGCCTTACTCTCTACCCTTGATGTTCAATTGCTTGGATTCGATACAGTGAAGGAATATTATGACAGTGATGCGGATTTTGGCGAGACCTTCGCCCTTTGCAAATCTGGCCCGATGGGAGAATTTTCGATACAGAAAGGCTTTCTTTTTAAGGGAAATCGTCTTTGTCTACCAAGGCACACGATTCGAGAATTGTTGGTTCGAGAGGCTCACGGGGGAGGTTTGGCTGGCCACTTTGGTTCGGCCAAGACATTAGAAGTGCTTAAGGAACATTTTTACTGGCCAAAGATGCAGGGGATGTTAATAATATAATTAGTAAGTGTGTGACATGCCATGTTGCGAAGAGTTCATTCAAACCAGGAATGTACACACCTTTACCGATTCCAGAGAGGCCATGGGAAGATGTCTCGATGGATTTCATTGTTGCTTTGCCTCGAACCCTACGAGGTAAGGATGCGATTATGGTTGTTGTCGATCGTTTTTCAAAGATGGCTCATTTTATTTCTTGTCACAAAACCGATGATGCGAGTAATGTTGCCGACTTATATTTTCGAGAGGTGATACGTTTACATGGGATTCCAAAGACTATTGTTTCCGATCGAGACTCCAAATTTCTTAGCTACTTTTGGAACACCCTATGGAGGAAGGTGGGGGCAAAACTATTGTTTAGCACTTCACACCACCCTCAAACCGACGGACAAACTGAAGTGACTAATCGAACCCTGGGAACACTGTTGCGAGGCTTGGTGAGCAAAACACAAAAGGACTGGGATCTAAAACCGGCACATGCGGAGTTTGCTTATAATCGTTCTCCTACTCATGCCACGGCGCACTCTCCATTTGAAGTAGTTTACGGACTGAATCCTTACATACCGTTGGATCTAATTCCACTACCGAGTGACGAATTGGTGCATAAGGATGCGGAGTCAAAACTGAAATCAATGATGAAATTACACGAACAAGTGCGTGACCGAATCAAGGAGATAAACAAGACGTACAAAAGGAAGTCGAACAAGCAAAGAAAACCGAGATTATTCGAGGTCGGAGACTTAGTTTGGGTGCATTTGAGGAAGGAACGATTCCCGAGTAAGCGTAAGAACAAGTTAATGCCACGAGCAGAGGGACCATTTAAAATAGTTGCGAAGGTACAAGATAGAACTTCCAGGTGATTATGGAGTGCATGCTACTTTCAACATAGGTGATCTATCTCCTTATCTCGACGACAATGGGATTGCGAAATTGAGGACAATTCCTTTTAAAGAATGAGGGAATGATACGAAACCGACTACTCCAAGCGAAGAAGACGAAGTAAGGATTGACATAAAACACCTCAACCATATTCCAACATACTTGGGCGAGAAAGCAGATACGAGACCCGGAGTTACCTTGATAATCGGGCTTGGAGTAAATCAAACATAGGCAACTTGCACCTTGGGGAAGGGGTCCAAGTAGTGAAGGCAAAAGAATAGAAAAGAGCTGTAGCACTTTCTTTATTATTAAAGTAGCAGGATTCTCGACAGCATAAAGGGCGGCTATCACCTTGAAGACAAAACCCATCTTTTACTTTTGTTTGCAAGTGACATGAGGAACCTTTTTATTATCTTTTCTTTATTCTAAGATCAACTTGTATTAGTTTAAGATTATCTTGTCAGGCTCTTGTCAGGCTACTTTGCCTATAAATAGTGGCGATGAAGTGCAATGAACGATTATTGAATGTTAAAGAAATAAGAATACACTTGGTGTTTTCTCTTGGTGAATGCTTTTCATCAAAACCTGATTTTTATTCGACGCGTTTTCGAGTATTAATCCGATTGATTCTCCATAGGTCTTGAGAAGAAATCACTTTATCGAATTATAGGTCTAATTCGATAAGACAACTGTTTCTGTTCTGTTTCGATATTCTTCTTGTTTTCGATACAGTTTTATACTTGTTCGGTATTTCGCATAAAGTGTTGTTCGATCCTTCGAACTTGTTTCCTGTTTTCAATTCGCATCCGCCCGAAACGTGCTGTTTCGAGTGTCGCTGTTTGGAGGTAGCCTGTATCAAGTCTTTTACATTTGACCAAGTTTCTGTCTTGTTGCTGTATCGAGTTGCCGTCATCCTTTCTTGTCGCGAGTGCGTACCGCTAGCCCGTGTTATTGCTGTAACGAACGGTTGTTACCAGTTCCCGACAGTTTGTTGCTGATTCGCTTCCTCTCGTCAAAACAGCTTCCTACTGTATCGATAACGAATTCGCATCACCAGCGAGAATTCGTATCAGTATTGGGGTTTGAGACTTCGTTCTTGCTTGATTTATGTCCATAAAGTACCTATAAAATAAATAAAACGTATCCAAGTGTGATCGAGTCCAATAAACACAATATGAGCATAAATGACACAGTTCTACATATTTTAGGATCTTAAAATCCGGAAAATCGGTGCAAAAGTATGTGTAAAAATGAGTGTTATCATTGGGCTAGCAAAATAGTGGGATTTTGCTAACCCCCGAGTAATCGAGGGATGGATGTCTGTATTGCATTCAAGTACGTGCAGGGCCTTGGGGAGCATAACACAGGGTTGGTACGAAGGATGATGAATGATGATCGGTACTAATCACATGAGGATCCATACGATGTCGTATTGGTTTAGTTGTACTTTATCCGCTGCAGTATTTTCCCCGTTGTACAGTTGTGTGTTGTATTTTGACCCCTGCGTGGGTATGTATTGAGATTGAGTTGTATGTATTGATTCAAATACCAAATCGGTCTACTGAGTCATTTTTTTGCCTTAAAGGCGATGTTGAGATGTTTAATTGTGTTACCAGCCTGGTAGATCCTTGAGAGAGGGGTTTACGGCGTGTAATATCCCTGAGTGGATTGGGGTGTTACATATGTGCTCAACTCAATTCAAGTATGCGTGACTATCATAAGCTTGAATATCTTCTAAAATTTCCACCGCTAAAGAATGCATGCAATTCATGAATCATAAAGGACTTTATAATTTAGGCTCTTTGGACAAGGTAGGGAAATATAAATAAAGTGACTCGGCTTGATCAAATATATTTACCTAACAAATAAATCACCTCGTGAAACTCTAAGTACTAGAAGCTACCATTATCGAGCTTCTTTATTTCGTTCACTTTCATCAATAAGACCACAAACAAAAGCATTTTTGTTATCCCAACTCAAAAAGATGTTTTTTTTGCTACTGTTTGATCATCCGGGCAAATTATCCGGACAGACCCTTCATGTAATAGACACCACTTTTTTCGACCATTTTTTTATATTTAAGATGACCAATGAATTAGGCTTCCACAAACAGTAGAATAATACAGTTCAGCTCAACTCAACTCAACTCAACTTCTTTTCAACCCTTGATACTCCGATAATTTCTATGTCGCCATCCATATCATAATAATCCAAGCCACCCACATCACCACAAAGCAAATATATCATTGCTAAAGTGCAATTATAAATGCTCAAGCATGGGACGAGGATTAATAATATTAATCATCTATACGTAGGCTCTGTTCTGTTGGGCTTAATTTTAGCACATTTGACATTTCAGTGTGGTTCAGTTCAGTTCAGTTTAGTTCAATAAACTTCAGTTCAGTTCAGTTCAACTCAGTTAGTTCAACACAATTCAGTTCAATTAGTTCAACTTAGAATCAATATTATTAATAATTATTATTATCAATAATATTATATATACTTATTATAATTATTTATTTTAGTATTATTAGTATCATAGTTTTATTGTTGTAATGTAATAAATAATTATTATTGTTGTATGTATTATTACTGATATTAATAAACTTATCAATAATATTATATATAATAATAACTATTATTAATAATTTTATTATTATTATTATTATTGTTGTTGTTGTTATTGTTTTTCTTGTTGTTGTAATCTAAATAATAATTATTATTTTTGTATATATTGTTATCTAATTTTATTATTATTATTATTAATAATAATAATTATATTTATCAATATTATCAATATATTATATATAATTATTAGTATTATTAATAATATTTAGATGAACTTACCAGGAATATTCAAGATGACGTACCATGATGCATGTTGTTTGAAGACGATATTGTCTTAGTGGATGAGTCAAAACAAGGAGTAAATGTGAAGTTGGAATCGTGGAGAGAAACTTTGGAGAATAAAGGTTTTAAGTTAAGTTGTAGTAGGACCGAGTAAATGGAACGTAGATTCAATAAAACGAGAAGGGGCAGTACTGAGTATGTGATGCTAGGCATGCACAAAGGGGTCTTTTAAATATTTGGGTTCAATGATTCAAAAATTGTGGGACGTGTGGATGACTATATTAGACATAGGATTCAAGTAGGATGGAATAAATATTGTACTGGGGTGTTGTGTGACAAGAAGGTCCCTCAAAAGATTAAGGGTAAATATTACAAAATGGCAATAAGACTAGCGATGTGATATGGATCAGAATGTTGGCTAGCGAAATACCAAACATATCCAAAGGATGTCAGTAACGGTGATGAGGATGGTAAGGGGATTATATGGCGTGACGCGCGCAGATAGAATTAGAAATGAAGTAATTCGGGAGAAAGTAGGGGTGACCCTAATTGAGGAAAAACTGAGGGAGAATCGTCTGAGATAGTATGGGCATGTAAAAAGATGTCAATAGGTGCACCAGTTAGAATGTGTGAAGTTATGATAGTCACACGTGGGCGTAGAGGTAGGGGTAGACCGACTAAGAGTTGGACGTAGACTATTTAGAAAGGCTTAAAGCTTATGAGCTTAACAAAAGGGATGACCCAACACAGAGCAGAATGGTGGCGTCATATTCATATTTCCGACCACACCTAGTGGGATAAGGCTTGGTTTGATTTGCTATATTATTATTATCATTATTGATATCAATATTATCAACAATATTACATATACTTTGTAATATTATGAATATTTTATTATTATTATTATAATTACAATTATTAGTAATATAATATAAATAATTTTTTGTTGTCGTATTATTTCTATATGATATTATTATATAATTACTATTAGTATTATTGTAATATAAATAAATTTTTATTGTTGTATTTTTTATATGATATTATTATTATTTTTATATTAATAGATTATCAATAATATTATATATAATTTTTATTATTATCATTATTGTTATTAATGTTATTATTATTATTATTATATATTTATTATTATTTATTATAATGATTATTATTATTGTAATATAAATTATTATTGTTGTTATTATTAAGTAACTTGATTGATTCAATTCGATTCAATTAAGTTCAAATAATTCGCCTACTTCACTTCTCAAAGACAATTCAATTCCGTTCAATTCAGTTAAGTTCAGCAAAATTCAACTCAAAAAGAACAGAGCCTCGATACACTTAGCTTTTCCTTTTTGTGGGACTCAATCTCCACTACAACTAAAATCAACTACATTTTATTAAAACCGCACCAAGCCAAAATGTGCATTAATATAAGGGACGGAGGGAGTATTTATCGAATATTAATCTCTTTAAAATCATAGCGAATTACCTAGAGAGATTTTGATTCACTGATATATGATCCGGCCCGCTACTTGGCCGTTTTAAATTCTTTTCAGCAAACAGTCTCCCTCTCAGACTTCATTCAAATCCAGAAACAGTTCAAAGGTTCTCTCAGTCGTGAAAAGAATGGAGATGAAATCTCCTTCGCATTGTCCACCCACCGTCACCATCCGCCGCAACCCACCGAGAAAAGCACGTCCCACCCCGTTATCCGCCGCCCCCCTCCGTGAACCACTATCTTCGCCGTCTCTCTCGCGAGACCTTTTCGCCGGTGAAGGTTCTAACAACACCGACATTAATAACGCCGAGAACCTTAAGGTCTTCCTGAGAATACGCCCACTGACAGTTCAGAAGAACAGCAAAAATCCAGCAGAACCCAAAAATGCCTGGCCCAAAAAACCCAAGACCAAGAGCAATAATTGTAGGTCTAAAACAAAGACGAGCAGAGAGTCATGCCTGCAGGTAAATGAGGATTCTCGGTCCGTCACAGTTGCAACTCCCCAAGCAAAATCGGAGGTCTATGGGGGTTTTTCTCATGTATTTGGCTCTGAAGCTTTGCAGGTTAGTTAGGTTATACAATCACTTTGTAACAAATAAGTGCGATCATGATTTTATACTGTATTTTGTTCTGTAGAGTGATGTATATGAGGAAATGGTGAAGCCCTTAGTAGACGATTTCTTAAAGGGAAAAAGTGGGATGTTGGCTGCCATGGGGCCTAGTGGCTCTGGGAAAACTCACACTGTTTTCGGGTGTGCCAGGGAACCCGGTATGGTACCTCTTGCCATTCGTCGGATTTTTAGCGAGAATAAAAGTGGAATGGACTTGTTGAGGTATAATTTTATTTAGAACGTCCATCCGGTGGGATAATATAAAGCATGTCGTTAGTTAATTGGTTGTGCCGGAAAGGTTACTTTGACTTGGCTTATTTTTTGATGTGTTCGTAGGTATATGTATAATGGTCTGTCATTGAAGAAATTAAGATTCTATTTGGTCTTGTTGGATTTATTTTTCTTTTTTCATTAGTGCCTCTGTTAGTCTCTTAAATGTTATGTTGGCAGGGTATTCTACCTGTCAATGTTTGAAATCTCCTCAGAAAAAGGAAAGGCAGAGAGAATGGTAGATTTACTACATGATCAAAGTGACATATGTATGCAACAATCAGTTCTCAAGGGACTTCAAGAGGTTTCACCTTGTGTTTTATGGAATAGTTTTTTTGTTTCCCAATATATTTAATCTTTTATTTATTTATTTATTGCGTGCTGCTTCTTTTGAAATGGATGACTGCAACATTAACAATTATGTGATCATTTTGGGTTATTTAAATAGGCTGTGGTTTGTGATGCTCAGCAAGCTGAGTCCCTAATTGCACATGGGATGCTGAAACGTGCAACAGCTACGACTAATTCCAATAGTCAGTCAAGGTTTGGTTACATCCATTATCTTCTAGATTCATATTGGCAAGGTTAAGCTATGCGTGTGTCATGAAGCAAGTCTCTATCTGTTGAATTATGCTTGATCTTCATATTAGTTTCGTTGTCCTTATTCTTAGCTGCTTTTTCTGTAAGAAAATTCTGTTCACCTGACAATTGATTCTATTTTTTTATATATGATAACTACCTGTACGCCAATATCAGTTATGCCAATGCATATCATTTCATGATGCGATGGAAGTGCTGGTAAATTTGGCGACAACACTAGTTTCCACAAGCCACTTAATGTGATCATGGTTGCTCTATTGTTCACTTGATGTCCTTCTCTCAACGTTATAATATATGAATGTGGCGAGTTACAAGGTTCTAAATTATATTAGTCTGGAGGAATTAGAGAACTTAGATTTTTCCCTGATCTTGTTATCTTTGGTGGTTCTGTTGAACAATGGTTTTTCTTTTATCTGTAGGAATATATTTTAATTTAAGTTGACATGTCAATTTGGCTATAACATTGTATTATGTCTTGGTTTAGTTTATTTATGCTTTCGCATTTGTATTCTTCTTCTCTTGGTGTATATTAACTTTTCTTTACCGTCTTATTTTCAAAATTTCATTCATGATTTTGTTTAGTGACTGTTCATTTTTGTTTGAATGGTGGTTTGTTTTTACTCTTCGACAATTTTTTGCAGTCGTTCACAATGTATCATTAATATCCGGTGTGATTCTGGGAAAGATGGTGAAGAAAGTGACGGCAAAGCTAGCAGCAGTATGCTGACAATTGTGGACCTTGCTGGGGCGGAGAGAGAAAAGAAGACCGGCAATCAGGTATAAGTTCTATCATGTGAAACCTGGTGAATAATGCCTATCTTATATCTGCTCTAGTATAAGATTATTCCCGATCTTACTTCATATAGGTATAATTTACACCTAAAATCCAGCCCAAGTAGATTTTTTCTATCTAGAACGGAAATGAGGAAGTACTAAATAAAGAATGCTGTGCAAAGTTCCCCGGATATTAATGGCCTGTTCATGTGGATAAATTCAATTTCACTAGCAAGGTTTAAAGTATCACATTATTTGTAGATATATCGAAGTAGCCACATAAGGACTCATAGTTTACTTGGGACTTGACATATAATAAATAGTTTGCTTATTTATATACTTCTAGAAATTCTCCGGAGTTATACTTTCACTAGTATATGATACATCAAAATGACTTGATTGCTACTGAAGCTGATGTTATTGTTTCACAGGGGGCTAGACTGCATGAGAGCAATTTCATCAACAACACCTCAATGGTGTTTGGTCTGTGCTTGAGGGTATGAGAAGCATTTTTTGGCTTATCTCCCTCGATTCCCTTGATCTCGAACATCACTCGCAGGGGTGAACCTGTATTCAGTTTTATGTCCTTTTACTTGGATAAGAATCTATCATATGTAGTTATATAGCCTCACTCTTCACTTTCAGTCGCTGTTGGAGCACCAGAAGAACAGAAATAAGCCACTGCAGAAGCACTACAAGAACTCCATGGTAATTTGAGTTGCCAATGTTGATTAAGTTTCTTTTTCCAGAGCTATCCTAGTTGCATATGGATTTTTGTATCGAACCGATCATCTGAATCGTTCATTTTTTCAGTTAACCAGATATCTGAGAGATTATCTGGAAGGCAAGAAGAGGATGATGCTGGTGAGCTTCTTGTATTTATGTGGGGACTATGCAACAAATTCTGCTCTTTTTATCATGCTCAATGTTTCATGTCATTGTGTTGGTAATACTGAAAGTTTGTGATCCTGCAGATGTTAACAGTCAAACCTGGAGTTGAAGATTTTTTGGACACATCATTTCTCTTGAGGCAGGCTTCACCATTCACAAAAATAAAGTAAGCATCTTTATGCATGAGGGTTAACTTGTTCCCCATTGGACCTTTATCAATGAAGTTACAGTGGTTTGGTATTGTATGTAGGTATAAAACCCTGGAAGAGCCAGTAAATTTGACTAGCCACAAGAGGCCCTACCAGGCATTGCCCCCAGTCGAGCAAATTAAGAAAATGAAGTTAAGGGAAACTGAAGTTTCTTTGGTATAGTGTTCTTTGAATATTTTAGCGCACACTCAGCAAGTTAATAATGGTTTGATGTTCATATTATCAACTTTACCAAATACTATAGTAGTAATTTTGATTAGTTTGATTTTTTTTTTTTGTCTTCTTTCAGTCTGATGAAGGAAATACTGACGGAGGTTTCCGTCCACTGCGTAAAGGTTGTTACAATATATTCTTTTGTTAATACCACGTACTTTGGGATTTGTATTGCATGCTATGGTTTTGCCCATGTCATTACGTCTTACTCCCATTTTTGAAAATTCCTGATATCTTAATTACTACAACATGGACAGAGATTGCTGGAAAACTGGCCAAGGATTTCCTCAAACTTAATATTGAAGACATATGTGATGAAAATTTAAACAAGGTTCGTGTTTCATCAGATGGATTTGTCGGGTTGGCGATTGGAGAGAAGTCATCCCTGGGGGGAGACTACAGTAAAATAAAGGCTGAACAGAATCGGGAGTACCAAATTATGCAAGGTCTTTCGAAAGCTTTGTTATCTGTTTTGAAACAGTACAAGATAAAGTTACAGGTAATATGTGGTTATCATTTGGTATGATTGCATAATGGTTTATACTCGATAAAACCTTGAATTTTTACTATGTTTGTCAGCAGGAGATTGAAACTGAAAATTGCCATCTAAGAGACAGCTTAATCAACGAAAAGAAGAGAAGCCTGGATCTTGAGAATAAACTGGCCAGTGAAAAGGAGAGACTGATTGATCTGGAAAATGAACTAATAGAGTTGAGGTCTCGATGTACATGCACGAGCGTTTCAACTGTTGGGGTTCCAGTTTCGTCGCACGATGCTAGTTCCGATCTTTCACAATGTCAGAGGGCTGAACTATACGAGGTATATGCTACATAACTCTTCAAGATCAAACATCTAGCTTGTTCTGTATCTCTACCTTTTAGTTTTCTTTTCTTGCAACTTACAAGAAAGTATTTATGTTGTCATTTACGTTGCTCTAAGTGCTGGCTCATTCCGTTTCCTCAATGATTGAACGAAGATATCACTAATACATTACTCTTTTTTCACATCTGTTATAAAGTTTCTAAATATAGATCACTATTGTCATTTTGTATCTCACTAATCATTTGACGTCTATTGCTAAAATTTTGTCCAGGTAAATGTTCCACCTTATTCCTTAAAGCAGTTGGTGAAAAGGGAAAATGAAGAGAAAACCGAGCCTTCTGTAAGCCATTTGCATATATGCTACACCATGTGCATCTTTACATTGCTGCTCGTACTTTATGAAAATTATTTCACGGTTGATCAGGCTGGAGATTCAATCGTGACTTCTGCTTCATATTCTAGAGGAATTGAACTTTACTCGCAGGTACAAAGTTGAGTCTAGTGACTGGTCATTTTTTTTTCTTTTACTTATTAACTTTCTGGAGTTAGACCTTCATACATTAGTATTGATCATATAGCGTATAATATATTAAACTTAATTGCGACGGCTTATTCATCAGCAATTTGAAGACTTTTTCGAAGGAAACGATTATGCTGAAGAAGCAAAGTGCATTAAAGATACCTACCCAGTGGATATGTGCGTCCTAAGCCCGGAATATTCAAGAAGTACAAAAAATGATGTGGGTTTGATTTCTTATAAAGATAAAGGCATAGAGGATGTGCCTTCCAGAAGTGAAGCAACCAGCGAGTCAAGTGGGAGCCTCTACGCAGATCATGAGTCTAAGCGAGATGCTGTAAATGTTGACGGGGATGTAAAGAATTTAGAAGAAGAAGAAGAGAGTGTCTGTGTATCAAGCGGATTATGTCATGCTGCTTCTCTTGAATGTGAGAATCCAAAAAGTTCTCAAGATTATGAAGAAAATCTGGAAGATACTAAAGAAGAGCCTACTCAGCTTGAAGCTGGTGCAGCAGGTTCAGATAGTTTAAGCATGCTTCTAGATGTTTATTGCTTACCAAAGTGCTTTTATATAATATTGTTCGAAATAGAACTAACTTCTCTGCTTTAGTTTCATTTTTAGAAGAACGTTAAAAATTACAATGCAGTTGATGTAATCACGTCCCACACTGCATAAATATTACTCTTGTACCTGCACAAAAGGGTTAATGTACACTGTACCTTTTACTCTAAGCAACATGAACATAGCCCAAGATTTCTTTCGCTTTCGAAGACAAAGTGATGCGGAGATGTGATATTGATTCTTTTCATTAGAGACCTTGTTTTCTGCTCTACCTACTTTCTGCTATTAATTGGTTTCTCAGTATTCTCTCCCTCCCTTGCACTTGTTTTATTTCGAACTTATTTTTTGGAATCTTGTAGCGTACCTCTTTTTCTCCTGCACGACTGCATTCATCTCAGTCATAGCCATTTCAATTTTCCAGATGATGGACTATCATTAGTTAAGGACCAGATTGCTGTTTTAGCCAATTCCCTCACCATCATTAACATTCCCGAATCTCCTCACAAAGATGACATTTGTTTCGACGAGGACGAAGAGCGGCTCAATAATGAAATTCCTAAGGTTGTTTTGATGCTTTTAGCACTTTCAAAATCGTTACATTAGCTGTGTTCTCATAAATCTGCTTGACTGTCTATCTTCTTGCTGCATTGCTATGTCATTTATCTTCTGGTAAATTTTATGAAATTACTTGTCCAGCTGTGTAGCTCACTTGGTCCAAAAGAATTGTTATGCTATTAATATCTATCAAGACAGTTGTTACTGTATTTCATGAAGTATAACTTTAGAGGATTTTTGTTCGGCAGGGAGAGGTGATGGGAAGGCGGGAAGGGGGGGGGGGGAGTGTTTTCCTCGGAAAAGGGGATGAAGCTTAACTTCTCAATCATTATTTGCATTTCTATATTACTTGCAGTTGGTAAACTGGAGAGGACATGAGGCAGAGTAGAAGTTATTGATATGGTTATAGCTTATAAATGGAAGGTTATATCTTTAAGCATCGACCAACTCTTGTTTCACAGTACCTTTCCCATCATGAATTTCCATTTTTTTGCTTTCCCTTGCAAGGAATAGCATCATAAGATCGGCTGTACCTGGTTAATCTACGCTCCACAGTACCAATCTATGGCCCTTCTTCACTGTAATGAGATTCTATCAGTATATTTATCCGCATACAAAGTATGCCTGTGTCTTTTTCAGTGATCTTGTTTGTTAAAGTTTTACTGTCTCCATTGTTCTTGCAACTAGTTCTGCTTGCATGTTCCCATAAAAACGATAGTGCCGATTGCTACAGCGTCGAATAGCAGCACTCTTTCGTTATGTGTTCCAGGTTTTTCATTTTTTTTTCTTTTTATTGGTTTCGGTGACGTTTTTGTGAGTTCCCGTTTTCTATTCCACCAAGAACCTTGCTTTCCTAAAAAAACAAACCAAAATCTGAAATGTGTTTTTAAATAAGGTGAATTTTAGATTATGTTTTTCTATTGCTAGAACTGATGTTCCGTGTTCTTTGAACTTTTGTTTGTGTTATTTTTCAATTTATGCATGAACTCTTGAATTGGATTTAATAATATGCTTCATATATTATGGATTTATATACTTGTGGCGCTAAAATTTCAAATAGCCCTCAGTTTAGCGATCGCTGTATCAGTAAGGGACCTTATCTCTATAAGGTGCTATATGCGATTAACAACTATGCCATATTGTACCCAGTGTTGTGAAACTCGCGCATATGCGCGCGCTTAAGCGCAACGCGACGCAATGCGCACAGTTTGGGAGTCGCATCAGCTATGCGATGCGGTTTTGAATATGCGAGCGCTTATGCGCGCTTCTGGGCTTAAGCGCAGTGCGCAGATGCGCTTAAAAAGCGCGCTTTTTTTATCCCCAGTGATTTCATCTCCTCTTCAAGGTATTCTCTTCTTTTTCTTTATAGGCATAATATGTATGTGTATATATATATATATATATAGTATATATAACCTACCGTATATAGTATATAGTATATACTATGTCTATATAACTGATTATTTAGTGATTATACACTGATTGTACACTTATTTAAGATGGGTGATAATAAAGACGTGGCATGGAAATATGTAAGGGCACTGTCAGATGAAATTGAATTTAATGAGGGGGATAAAAATCCTAACACTGACCACGACTTGATGATGAAGATTTTGAAAATCTTGAAGAAGAGCCTGAAGATTACTATTAAATATAACAAGTTGTTCTGAAGTCCTATAATATGTTACCATGACTTCTTAGTTGTGCCTTAAGTTTGAATCTGGTTATCATTAACACTTTTTATGACAATTTAATTTGCATATAATATGTTAAATTTATTATGCATTTTTTTTCCAATTTTTGCGTTTTTTTTTTCAAAAAGCACGCTTATCGCGTTGCGCGTTGCGCTTATGCTCCAGAAGGCCTTTGCGCTTCAGTGCGCATATCGCGTTTAACAACACTGATTGTACCTTTCCCGTCCGTGGAACATCCTTAGGATTTTTAGTCACATTTAATGCATAAAGCACCTATGATGCATATGGTGGACAAATTTATACAAAAAGGCACCTTGTCTTGTTCTTGTGACGTTCTAATATTGCCTTGTCAAGTGTCATTTGGCTTGAAATCTCGTTTACCAGATATATCATGGCGTATTTTAGTGGACTGATCGAGTGCGAACTTTGGAGTCCATTGCTTCTAATTCCCTAGTATTTATTACACATTACAATTGTGTTTGAGCTGCGTGGCTCATTTATCATAAGTTCAGCCGTACCTGTTTCATATCTATAACTGATTTTTGAATTTGTTAATTTAATGTGTAAATATGGTTGGTGAGCCTGTTGAAACTTAAAAGGTGTCATTTTGCAAGAACATTAATAATTCTTGCTCAATATGGGAGCAGGAGGATTCACCTGTCGCCGTTCCACCAAAGGAAGGATGGGATGATGAAAACATGCATGATTCTTGCAGTAATTTCCAGCATAGAGAAAAACCAAAGAGGTATTATGATTGATTTTATATTTCTTTTTCTTTTATGTCCCAGTAACTTCTATGACTTGTCATGACTTACTACTAGGATACTTCTTTTCCAGTTTATTTAGGAGACTACTTCCAGCTTCATCTGTATTGTTAAAGGATATCAGCATATTAGACATCAGGGATGAAAACGACAAGCCAAAGGTGAAACTCGATGTGCCTTCCAGAAGTGAAGCAAGCAGCGAGTCGAGTGCGGGCCTCCACGCAGGTCACGAGTCTGAAGAAGATGCTGTAGACGATAAGGGGGATGTAAAGAATTTAGAAGAAGAAGAGAGTGTCTGTGTATCAAGCGGATCATGTCCTGCTGCTTCTCTTGAATGTGAGAATCCAAAACGTCCTCAAGATTGTGAAGAAGATCCCGAAGATACTGAAGAAGAGCCTACTCAGCTAGAAGATGGTGCAGCAGGTTCAAATAGTTTAAGCATACTTTTGTATATTTTTGTTAGAAATAGCTTCTCTGCTTTAATAACATCTTTAGAAGAACGTTAAGAATTAAAATGCTGTTCTTGTAGTCCAGGTCCCAGTCTGCATAACATGACTCTTGTGCCTGCACAAAAGGGTTAATGAACACTAAACCTTTTGCTCTAAGCAACATGAACATACCCCAAGATTTCTTTTGCTTTCACAGACAAAGTGATGCTGAGATGTAATATGGATTCTTTCTACCAGAGATCTTGTTTCTGCTGTTCCTACTTTCTGATATTAATTTGTTTCTCAGCATTCTCTCCCTCCTTTTTGCATTATTTTCTTTCAATTTTTTTTTTTTTTTGATGTCTTGTATCGTATCTCTTTCTTCTCCTGGACGGCTGCACTCATCTCAGTCATTTCAATTTCCAGATGATGGACAATCATTGGTTAAGGACCAGATTGTTGCTGTTGTAGACAATTCCATCACCATCATTAACATTTCTGAATCTCCTCAGAAAGATGACATTTGTTTCCACGGGGACGAAGAGCCGATCACTAATGAAACTCAAAAGGTTCTTCTGATGCTCTTAGCAGTTTCGAAATCGTTACATTAGCTGTGCTCTCATAAATCTGCTTGACTATCTATCTTCATGTTGCACTGGTATGTCGTTGTCTTCTGGTAAATTTGATGAAATTACTTGTCCAGTTGGGTAACTCATTTAGTCCAAAAGAATTGCTATGTCCTTAATATTATCGGTTTGTGCTTTTTTGTGTATAACAGCCGATGCTTAGCATTTGCTTACCAATATGTGCTTTGGGGGATATTTTCAAGAATTTTCTTCTGCTCCATTAGCCAAGAAAAAGGTGGAATAATTTTGATGATATATCCATTTTTCTCATCTATCAACACAGTTGTTACTGGATTTCATGAAGGATAACTCTAGAGGATTTTTGTTTGACTGGGGTTGGGGTGGGGTTGTTCTCCTCGGGAAAAGGGATGAAGCCTAACTTCTCAAGCATTATTTGCATTTATATATTACCTGCAGTTGGTTCAGTGGAAACGACATGAGGTAGAGTAGAAGTTCTTGATATGGTTATAGCTTATAGTTGGAAAGGTTATATACCTTTAAGCATCGATCAACTGCTCTTTCATACTACCTTTCCCTTCATGAATCTCCATTTTTTTGGTTTCCCTTGCAAGGAATAGCATCATGAGTTCAGCCATACCTGGTTAGTCCACACTCCACGCTACCCATTTGTGGCCCTTCTTCAATGATCTTTTTTGTTACAGTTATACTATCTTCATTATTCTTGCAACTAAGAAAGCCATTTCTCGTAGAATTCTGCTTGCATGTATCCATAAAAATGATAGCGTTGTTCGCTTAATTTTTTTAAACTCCCACAAGTGTACGGGTTTTCGTAGAATAGTGGCGAGTAAGGTCGTATTTCCACAGAGATTAATCGAATTACTGTATTAAGTACTAGATCGTAGTCTTCTCGACTTTATCTAAATGACTGAAATTTGGATTGAGTATTTAACTAAATTACAAAAGCGAAAAATAAATAAAAATAAATATATTCAAAAGAGTAGAAATTGATCGCAAGATAATTAATCAAGTTTTATAAAGATATCCAAAACTATTGTTCCTATCAATTTCTAGGTTCCCTTAGATGAATTTCTATTGAAGTTTTTTACTTGTTTTCCCCATAAGAAGATCACTCAAGTTGTTTATGGTCTCTCGAGATCACATAAACGTGTAGATTAAAATGCACAAATTGACGTTTCCATCTAATTTATACAATTCAAATCCTTAAATCCCGATCAAAAGTCTCCACAATCTATTACCGATTTCTCAATCTCGTAATTTATTTGCGTCAAATAGTGGAGATCTAATATCAACCTCATTTCTCGAATTATGAGTAATACATGTTAAACATGCAAAAACATTGATCAATTGCTTAAACATGAAATAAAGCCAACTATTTGGAACATTCAATACTAATAAATCAATAAGAAACCATTGCAATTAATATACTCACAAGTCTTGGAATAAAGTAAATTAGCTAGACATGATGATCATAAAATACATACACATAAACATGATCAACATGTCCAAGAAGATTAAAGAAAATACCAAAGATAGGAAGAAGGATAAAACTCGGATTTGGATGGAGTCTCTCGGTCCGTCTGAATCTTCCTTTGTGGATTCTCTCGTCGTCTTGAAGCTTTTCCTTGTGAATTCTAACTCTCCTGTATATTCTGGACTGAATGGTGAATATAGGCACACTAAACAGCTATTTTTATCCATCCAAAGGGGTCCCAAACCGTAAGAAAATCGAGATTACCATAACAGGTCCGCCGACTGACATGATCGGAATGTGATACGTCCATGCCGTACTCCTCTAGAAAGTGTATTTTGCTCTAGACATCGACGAACATACGGCCGTGTCTGTCGATTGTGTCGGATATGCTCGGCAGGTTCTGTGCACCCGGGCGTGCCTCTGGCCATGTTTGACGATCACGGTGCGTGTCAGGTCTGTTTGACCGTTTTTCCGCCTGCTCATGCTCGTGCCTCGTCTTCGTGATGTTTAGAGTAGGGACAACTAACATGGTGACAATTAGCCTTAAAATGCCCCAATATAGCCCTGAAGTCACATAAAAGCACCAAAGCGTAATCGAGCCCAACAAAATCGAGAACGAATAACGATGCAACCTAACACATTTATATATATTTAAGCTCGACAAATGCACCTAAAATATGTGTAAAATTACATGTTAACAAGTTCCGACCGTGATAGCGTCGAATACCGGCGCTATTTCATTCTCCGCATTCCAGGATCTTTTTCTTCCGTTTTTATTGGTTTTTGGGGATGTATTTGTAAGGGCCCATTTTTTATTCCAATAAGGATAAAACCTGGAAAAAATGGCCCGAAATCTGAAACGTGTTTTTAGGTAAGGTGATTTTCATATTATTTTTTTCTAGTATTAGAATTGATGTTTTGAGTTCTTTGAACTTTTATTTGTGTTCTTTTCAATTTATGCATGAACCACTTAATTGGATTTAATATATGCTATATATATATATTATGTATTTGTGTACTTGTTTGTGGCGCTATACTTTCAAATAGCCCTCCCTGTTCGCTATAGCGACGCTATAGGGCGCTATATGCGCGATTAACAACTCTGCCATATTGTATATTTCCCGTCAGTGGAACATCCTTAGGATTTTTAGTCAGAATGCATAAAGGACCTATGATGCATATGGTGGACAAATTGATATGAAAATGTACCTTATCTTGTTCTTGTCACATTTTAATATTGCCTTGTCCTTTTCAAGTTCTCAAGTTTCATTTGGCTTGAAATCTTGTTTACGAGATATATCGTGGTGTATTTCAGTGGACATGATTTGAGTTCTAATTTTGGAGGCCATTGCTTCTAACTCCCTACTAGTTATTACACATTACAATTTGTATTAAAATGAGCTGCGTAGCTCATTTATCATAAGTTCCGCCATACCTGTTTCGTATCTATAACTGATTTTTGAAGGTGTTAAATGTGTAAATATGGCCGGTGAGCTTGTTGAGACTTATAAGGTGTCATTTTGGCAGAAGATTAATTACTCTTGCTCAATACGGGAGCATGAGAATTCACTAGTCGCAGTTCCACCCAAGGTAGGACGGGTTGCCGAAAACACAGCCAGATTTGTACCTAAGCATGATTCTTGCAGCAATTTCCAGCATACAGAGAAACCAAAGAGGTATTATTATTAATTATATATATATATATATATATATATATATATATATATATACCTGCCACAGTAATAGGCCTCGGACAAATCGGTTCCGCTGTAAAAAATATAGGGACCGGAACCGAAAGCCTGCAAAAATATCAGTTCGATTTTACTAATTTTTTTTGTTGGTACCACGCTGGAACCGAACCGAGGAACACTAGTGGTCTAAAGCGGTTTCTCGGTTCGGTGAGATTTGAAAATAAATCTACAAGTCGATTCTCGGTTCTGAGTTCCAACCTAACCGCTGTAAAATAAAGGAACTGAACTGCCAAAAAAATTCTGAATTTTGCTTGCAGGAACCAAACCGAAACCATCGGTTTCTCCACGGTTCAGATTGGTTCAACGGTTCTCGATTTGAAAAGTCACTGGCCTACCAGTAACTTCCATCACTTGTCATGACTCACTACAATTTTTTTTTTTTTTTTTTTTCAATTTATTTAGAAGACTACTTCCAGCTTCATCTATATTGCTAAAGGATATCAGCACATTAGACGTCAGTGACGAAAACGACAAGCCAAAGGTAACAATTCGTTTATCTTCTCAACCATAAAACTGTATGACAATATAGTTGCATATAAAATTGTTTCGGAAAATTCTGAGATACCCCCATGGTACGATACCCGCATGTATATTCATTATTGGATTTGTAGCAAATAATTTTCATCCAATATACATGCAGGTAGAGTATCCATGTGAGTAACTTAGAACTTTCCAATTGTTTGTGGCTATTCTCTCGTTATAAGTCATGCTAGCAAATTTCTTGCCTAATTTTTTTTTCGAAGCCCAATTATGCAAATTTCTATTTCAACAATTAGCTTAAGTTTGTGCTCAAAAGCATATCTCTCTATCTATCTATCTATCTACTTTGACTGTCGATTACAAACTACTATTGTTTCAGGTAGCCAGGAGTGGAAAGAGGGTCCCCATGAATGACAAGAACAGAACACAAGGCAGCTTATCTATTCTTAATTTGCTCACAAATAAAATTGATAGATGAGGAAGTCCCGTTCTCTAATTTTATTGCGTGTGTAATCTTATACATGGGTGATCAAAGTGCAGTTTTGTGTTTGTGTTTCCTAGATATATTTCAAACTAAATTGCAAATGATTTCAAATTGCATTTTTTAATATGAAAAACCAAAGGCTTGATTTTAGTAAAAATTAATAGCGATACAATTGCTTTAACAAAATATTCACTAGTGATCGATGTCTTAATGGGTGTTTTTTTAATTTTGGAAAGCCATTTACTCATGATTACTTAGAACTTATTTTTATTATGTTGCTTCGTTATAAAATAGTGAACTAAATCTTAAATCTACAACATACATATACGTCACACGAAATCAAGTAAGCAAATAAATGAAAGCAATAAAGTGATCTTAGTATGGTCCGTGTTTTATTTTGTAAGTCGGATCCCATCCTTCATTGTACATAAATAGCTTACGTCCTTAAATCTTTGTATATTATACAAAGATTTAATGGCGTGCATACATGTCAAATAATAAGGCGGTACGTAGACCGATAAATTTACATGACTTAGACTGTACATATATGGTAACATATAAAGTCGATTTGTTGACGGAAAACCTCAAAAATAATGCCGATAATAGTCACTTAAAATTGCTACATCGAATCTCATTCAAAATAGTACATTTATTAACTATGAATGACCCTATATTTCTAAATCATGTAAAATCACATTCATATCTAATTAAGCTAATTAATCCTAAAAATTAACTTAATTAAATCAAATTATCTATCTCTTGTCATTTTAGTTAATTCTAACTTATTTAATTTGATATAATTTTAACTAACTAAAATTCACCGGGCCCACCTAATGCCTCTACAAACTTTTTTTTTAGTCAAAATACTCACACTAAATTCTTGAAGTACATTATATCAAATTTAATTTATCTTTACCAAGAGCGAACTTCGTTTCAAGTTTCAAGTTTCAACTTTCAAGCTTCCTGATGGTCTTTCAGTGCAATGCTCTTGCTACTGCGGTCGTATGGCCTGGTCTGCTGTTGGCCCGCGGCAGTCCTTCCTTTTGACGCTACCAGCAATAATACTTCTCCGACAGTCAGCTGCCCGAGAATAAGATAAAATTAGAATCTAAAAAATCATATCAAAGTTTAATGCTTAAATTTAACTAGTTAGAGGGCAATGTACATAACCAGGAATTTATAGAGTAAGAGCATTAAATCAATTAATAATCATCAAAACCACTGTACGGTTTGATCAAAACTAATTTGGCATAGAACATCAAATCTAAAAAAGATCGCATACATATATCATAGATGGATTTAATCTAATTTGTTTGTATACTGAGTAGACGAATATATACATTTGTCGCATGTGAAGATCCCACTTTGGTCCGGGTAGAATTTGCTTTAGGACTCCAAGTATCTTCCCTCTATCGGTATCCACATAACAGATCAATCACCTCGAGTTGTTAGCTTAGAACATGGAGCAAGGTGAAGAACTCCCTCTCTTCGTCACGGCGTGTAGTGTAAGTTATGATTGGATGATTTTGTATTTTGGCTCTAATAACACCAATGATTCCCTCTCTGTCTCTTTGTATATATATAGACCATAAATAACCTAATACACATAAAGAAAAAGAATCATGTTCTATATAGAACTACTAGCCAATTGATTGACCTCCTTAAGGTCCAACAACACACGCGTGCCTTTGGCACAAGGACGTGTTCGCCTGTCCCGACTCGGCCCGTGCGCAACGACCAAGTCGGTGTGTTAGCGTGGCCCAAGTTGGTGCTTCCATTGGTAACGACAATATGTGTGTTTCACATCTCATTTATGCAGACGACGTCATCTTTACTGGTCAATGGTCGTGCACAAATGCCCATAACCTGCTATGCATTCTACGGTGTTTTTTCTTAGTCTCCGGGTTAAAAATTAATGTCCTAAAAAGCACTTTGTTAGGAGTTTGCGTTTCTGAGGAGGATATCCTCGATATGGCCAATATTATAGGTTGCGGGGCTGCTAAATTACCCATGAAATACCTTGGCGTTCCAGTGGGTTGCAATATGGCGAGATGCTCTAATTGGGAGGCCATCATTCAAAAATTTTCCTTAAAGTTATCTCATTGGAAAGCCCGCCTACTCTCAGTTGGTGGTCGCCTCTCTTTAATTAAGTCGGTTCTTGGTAGTCTTCCTACGTATTTTATGTCGCTTTACTTGATGCCTGCTTCCATCCGTTCCAAGCTGGAGTCTATGCGCAGTAATTTCTTTATTGGTAGCGAGTTGGGCGAGAAAAAGATAGCTTGGGTGAGTTGGAAAAAATGTCTTGCTAGCAAGAAGTTGGGTGGTCTTGGTATTGGAAGCATTTATGCGCTCAATGTGGGGCTCTTATTTAAATGGATTTGGAGGTTCTTGCACAATCATTCGGACCTTTGGGTTAAAGTTATTAAGGTGATTCATGGCCACAATGGAGGTATCTTCGAAGAATACATGCACAGATCCAGCCAAAGTCCTTGTAGTGGTATTTTGTCTTTGGTAAAGTCGCTTAAACATAAAGGGATCGACCTTCTGTCCTTGTGCAATCGGAAGCTTGGGAATGGAGGTTCAACTCAGTTTTGGGATGACATATGGTGTGGTAATCAGACTTTTAAAAGCATGTTCCCGCGCATTTTCATGCTAGATAATGACAAAGGTTGTAATGTCGCAAATCGTCTTTCTATGCTAGACTGGAGTCCCATTCTTAGAAGGAATCCGAGAGGAGGTATTGAAGCTTCTCAATTTTCAGCATTGTGTCTTCTTATTGAAGCTGTCGTCTTAACTTCTCAAAATGATTCTTGGCTTTGGTCGCTTGATGTTTCTAAAGGGTTCACAGTTGCCTCGGTTCGTTCTTTGATTGATTCTCACACCCTAGTTGTTAGTCCTACCGCTATTCATTGGAATCGTAATATTCCCATAAAAGTTAACGTCTTTTTGTGGAGATTGATGCTAAACAAGTTTCCTTCTAGGGTGAATTTGGATCGAAGATGTATTGATGTTCACTCGCTTTTATGCCCCATTTGCCATGAAGACATTGAAACGGTCAATCACATTTTTTTTCACATGTGAGATGGCTAAAGATTTGTGGGCTTTGTTGGCTAGATGGTGGGAGCTTGACATCCCTTTTTGCGCGAACATCTCGGAGTGGTATTTGTGGCTTGATTCCTTATCCATTTCTAATAAAGCATGGGTGTTTCTTGAAGGTGTGGGAGGGACGCTCTTGTGGTCCATATGGAGTTTTCGCAATCGATTGGTCTTTTCCAGCTCTTCTCCTAAAAAGTCGATGCTTTGGGATAGTATTGTTTCTCATTCTTTTTTGTGGATTTCATCTAGAAATACTAACTTTAAATTTAGTTGGGTAGGTTGGTTGCAAAATCCTCTAGCTTTCATAACTACCTTGTAATTTGTTTCTAGCTTTTGCTAGCTCTTTTTAGAATATGCCGCGGTTCAAAAAAAAAAAAAACATTACAGTTCTAAAGTTAGTTATACATATTCACACTTTTAAACTCCAAGTCCGATTGATTCAATCTCCTGTTTTGCGTGTGATCTTGCAACTTATAATTAGTTGTGAGCATAATTCTCAATTAGACTCAACATACTGAAAGTGGTTTGCATCTAAACATTTCATTCGCTAATTAACAACTGAATAAATCGTATGAACTATTATCTGAGATACGCACATTGATTGAAGGACCATTAAAACAAGATGCATATTGCATACTTAAAAATAAAAATAAAATTATTACTAATTTAAAAAAAAAATGCCTGAAGCATGAGAAGCAGTGTATCCATATAAAAGTAACGATATAATCTGTTTATATAAAAAGTATACTAGGGGCTTGTTTGCTATGCGTGATTAAAGTGTATTATATATCTAATATACTTTTATATCTTGTTTGTTATAAAGTATAGGGCCCTTGATAAAATTCGGGCTCGTATAAATAATACTGATTTTTGGTATTACGTATCCCATCTAAGAGGTAGTATTAGGTGATATTAAACAATACTGCAACTAATAAATTCAATAAACTACCATGATATCTATATTTTGCAGAGAATTTAATACATCGTATCAAATATGATATTAATTTTTTATATTGTATAAGAAATCCCAATAAATCTTATCAAGTTTTATCCCATACAACTTAGCAAACGAGCCCTAGATGTATAAGCAGTGAGAAAAATTGCTCCATCATGTTACTGAAAGCCAATAAATTGTCAAACCAACTTAAAGTAATGCAAAAGTATAAATAAAAGTATGCACACGGTACATTAGCATTATATTCAAAAAATAATTGCCCTGAAAAGCATTAATAAAATTATTATTCATGTTAATAAATAGTACGTCTGAACAAAAGAAGCAGTATATTTATATGATAAAGCAGTGTAATCTCTTCCTATATATAAGCAATATACTCAATATATAAAATAAGCCCAAAAAATTAGATTAAGCGGTTTTGTTTACTTGACGAAGAATATACTTTCAGTGCTTTAATACAATATACTGCTTATATATACAAGTCATATTGCCGCTATCATATAAATATATTGTTTCTTTTGCATATATATATATATATATATATATATATATATATATATATATATATATATATATATATATATATATATATATATATATATATATATATATATATATATATATATATATATATACGAGACAGTAATTTCCGTACGCACTACCGAAAGATCTAATTGTTAATCATGTATTCTTTATGTATATTGGCGAGTGTATATTTAAGCATTATTTAGTATGTTGTATGAAATGTTTTAACTTTGTTGTATAAAAATTAAAAATGTTTGATGTTGTTTGTTACTAAGTTGTGATGGCTTTGTTTATTTTGATCTATTACTTATTTGTATGATAAAAAAATGTCTTTGTTTCTTTTGGTCTATTACATAGCCTTATGATACACTTCTCACTTCAGCCCTTGTGATACACAGTGCGCTCGCCTGGACTGTATTATTATATATAACTTGTAAGTTTGCTCACTCTGTCGCTTCATAAATTATACATAATATATTGATATTCCAACTTCAGTAAACACATTTGAACGACGGGACCATCAACTTGATTTACAAAAATGATAATGGATTAATGGGACTATACGAATGATCTGACAACACATACTGCTATTTCCTTTAGCATATTAAACTTCTTGTTCACAATTTCGCATGTCCAAAACTTAAATGGCAATTCTATTGGAATGTAATTATCTTTAGCCCAAAACTGATAAGCCCAAAACATAAATGAAAAGGAGTAATAAAATCTACTCTACTCTAAAATTTGTCACATATAACCCTATTTTTCATTTCATTAGTCCCTTCTCTGAAATGCAGTGACACAAACAACACCATGAACACAAATTCCTTTCCTTCTTTCGTCTTTAATCCAAACCACAAATAACAATCCACGGAAATCACAACCCTCTGATTCTTGTTCTTCAAACACACGACTCTATTATTCTTGATCTTGTTACGTTCTTCAAAACGGAGGCTTCAAAAGATCTTGTATAAGATGTAAGGTAGGTTGTTATTATGTTTTTTTTCTTACCACGAAACAAAGATAGATTATAACATATTTGTTATAATTCTTTCTTTATTACTTTCGGATATTAAAAAAGATCTATGATGGGAACTGAGATCTTGCACTTTTTCTTTCATGCTTTTTGTTTGATATTTGTCGAAAGGAGATATGTTGAAGTTAGCGGTTTCACTTCTACTTTGATCTCTATTTTTTTCGATCGGCCATAAATCTTTTTATAAAAGGGGTAGTTTAACGGCGGCAAGTCACCACTACCGTCTTCTTGCTGGCGCTAGTTTTTTTTTTTTTTTTTTGAAGTAATAGATCGATTGTATTTGATGGCCGGGTTTAGTGTGTCAAAGTACGTATTTATACTACTCATTATATGTATATGGAAAGACTAATCGGTTTATATTCTTTTTGGTTATAAATGGAGGATGGTTTATATTCTTTTTGGTTGTAAATGTATTCCACAAAGATTGTAACTTCATATTGATTGTATATTCTCCTGTATATAACCGCATAAACCTTCTGCATACTTGCAATTACTCAGGTACAACTCTTTACATGCTCGCAATTAGAAATTTAACTCTAACACTACTCCACATTAAATCATGATTACTACACAATTTTCTAACTCTAAAACCTCTATCATCATAATTACACATTTAATTTTAGGACTGAATCTTATAGTATTATATATATATATATATTTGTTTCCATCATTTCGTGTTTTTTAACTAACTGTCGCTAATTACATGTCATAAATTTATCATTACAATTCAAGATGCATATTACATGTTTAAGAATATAAAATACAAATTGTTGTCGCCCAAAATATTATCCGGAGATAGATATTGCTGGAATAGATGGACAACAAACAAGGTGCGAGAGCATGTCCGTGGGAATGGAAATAACACAAAATTTGCCAGGTTTGTTAGGCCCGGGCTTGAATGTTCTCGCGAGATCTTATTAATAAGAATACGTTTGAGTACAAATATTAATGTAAGAATGCGATTACAATGAGTGTAAAAGATCCTAGTTATCTAGCTGTTGAGTGCTTGCCGGAAGAACTAGAATTGCTCTGAGTTCTTGTTCTCGTTTCTGCCGACCGACTTAGGATTAAGAGGTCTTGAGAGTGAGAGATGGAAGATGTCTGAAGTGTATAGCGTTGCCAAGAGAGAAAGCCAAGTTATGAGCTGAGCTTCTGAACCCTTTTTCCGCTGCTGGAGGCTTCCTATTTATAGGACTGGCCACTACTGGGCGATCGCCTTTCTTGATAATATAATAAGGGGCGATCGTCTTTCAGCACATGGGTTGTCTGCCTTGAAGTCCGCGGCTGCTGCTGGCAGCTAGCTGTGCGGTCCAATGAGGAGCCTGCACGCGTCCTGAGTCGCTGTCCCGGGCGGTCCCACTTGCACCTTTCGGCGGGTCTGTCGGTAGGTGAGATTGGTGACAGGCTGTGGTCAATGATCCATGTCCTGTGGCGCCTTTTCCGGATCTGCACATGGGTCTATGTACGAGCTTCGTCCTTCGCCGACTTGACATGCTGGCTTTGCGTGGCAAGATGCGGTCGTCATTGGCCGGGCACCGGAGTCGATCGCCAAGTGCCAAGAGACGAACCTTGGATGTCGATCGCTCGGCACTGGGTCCTGACCTGGGACCCTCGATCGGCCAATCTGCCTTGGTCTATCTAACTGGCTCGGTCGCCCGATCTCTGTGCCGATCGCCAGTTGAGATGTATAAATCTCGACATAACAATTGCCCCCAAGCTTGCTCCGATGTTGAAGACATGGGGTGAGGTGGCTCTGGCGATCGTTGAGGATAAAGACGGGCGATCCTTCGAGCGGACTTTGGTCTCGGACTTTTGGCGATCTGATCGATTGGCGAGCTATCTTCGGTCCTGTACCTGCAATTTTCAAATTTGCCGATCCCTCGTAGAAAGCTGATAGTTTCGTCATTGAGGAACTGTGCTCAGTCGCGGAGTTCGATGGACCGACTCCATGACCGTGTCTTGTGCGCGAGCGACATTGTGTGTCTCGTGACTCATTTTATTGTGAGGGTCCTCCGTTAGGCTGCGCCTCGCCTCGTATTTAAACGAAGGGCGTGCGGTCTTGATCTGGAGGAGTCCTTGCGCGGGGCATCGTCGGATTAATCGACTCCACGTCCGCGGCTTGTTAGCACTTTTCTACCTCGGATCCTCATGTTAGATGGCAATCCTCGACGGTATACGTTGTGACGGGGGTAGGGATGCGTCGCGTTGTCCGGGTTCACCAAGTTAGATGATGAACCTTTGAGGGCGGGCGAGCGTGTCCACTGATTTGTTTGGAGGGTCCTTCGGCTACGCCCGCCTCGTATTTAACCGAAGGGCGAGCGATCTCAGCCCAAAGGAACCTTGCATGGCCGAAGCAGTCGGTTCCATCGACCACTAGGACCATGGCTGCACTCTTCTACCTCGGATCGTCATGTTAGATGCCGACCTTCGACGGTGTACGTTGTGCGGGGGAGGCGATCTCGTGCCTTAGTCCATCATGTTAGATGATGGACTGTATAGGGCGAGCGAGTCCTCCGTTTCTGGAGATGTTGCTTGATTCTGGCGATCGGGTTGGAAGACTGATGATCGTCGTTCGGTCGCCGATTGTGCTGTTCATAGGTTAAAAATTAACCTTTGCCTGGCCAAAAAGTCTGCGGCTTTGGCGCGGAAGATCGCGTAGGTCGGGGGGAGGTCCTTCATAAGATGCCTGAACATAGGCGAAAGACCATGGAATCCCCCTAGGACCGAGTATAGGGCGATCTCGTCGCTTACGGGCTCGCCGTTGAGGATTATCTCGTCCACTCGGTCGATGTAGTCTGCGTCAGACTCTTCTTCCCCTTGCCTGATCTGCATCATACGGTGGGGACCTTCCGTCCGAGCGACCTTGGCGGCGAAGTACACTGTGAAGTTGTTCGCCAGTTGTTCAAAGGAACTGATTGATCGTGGTGGCAATGAGATGTACCACATGTGGGCCAGGTCGCCCAGCGTTAGCAGGAACATTCGGCACCTGGTCGCGTCTGATGCCCCACACCCGGTAATATAGATCCGGAATTTGCTCAGGTGGGTCTCGGGGTCCGACCTCCCCTCATACAAAGGTGTTTGCAGAGGAGCGATCCTACGTTGCACGGGGGCGAGCTCGATGCGGACCGCGAGTGGCTCGACCGGCCCGACGATCTTGCTATTGGCGCCTGCCCCAGTTTCTAGGAGTGCATTCATGTCGTCGAGCTGGCGTTGCATCGCGGCCATCGCTGTATCTTGGTCGCCCGTGGTTTGGCTCTCGGAGCGGGTGCCGAGGCGATCGTGTACCGATCTTCTGGCTCTGCGGTAGGCGATGAGGTGCGAGAGCACGTCCGTGGGAATGGAAATAACAAAAGATTTGCCGGGTTTGTTAGGCCCGGGCTTGAATGCTCTCGCGAGATGTTATTAATAAGAATACGTGTGAGTACAAATATTAATGTAAGAATGCGATTACAATGAGTGTAAAAGATCCTAGTTATCTAGTTGTTGAGTGCTTGCCGGAAGAACTAGAATTGCTCTGAGTTCTTATTCTCGTTTCTGCCGACCGACTTAGGATTAAGAGGTCTTGAGAGTGAGAGATGGAAGATGTCCGAAGTGTATAGCGTTGCCAAGAGAGAAAGCCAAGTTATGAGCTGAGCTTCTGAACCCCTTTTCCGCTGCTGGAGGCTTCCTATTTATAGGACTGGCCACTGCTGGGCGATCGCCTTTCTTGATAATATAATAAGGGGCGATCGTCTTTCAGCACATGGGTTGTATGCCTTGAAGTCCGCGGCTGCTGCTGGCAGCTAGCTGTGCGATCCAATGAGGAGCCTGCACGCGTCCTGAGTCGTTGTCCCGGGCGGTCCCACTTGCACCTTTCGGCGGGTCTGTCGGTAGGTGAGATTGGTGACAGGTTGTGGTCAATGATCCATGTCCTGTGGTGCCTTTTCCGGATCTGCACATGGGTCTATGTACGAGCTTCGTCCTTCGCCGACTAGACATGCTGGCTTTGCGTGGCAAGAGGCGGTCGTCATTGGCCGGGCACCGGAGTCGATCGCCAAGTGCCAAGAGACGATCGCCTTGGATGTCGATCGCTCGGCACTGGGTCTTGACCTGGGACCCTCGATCGGCCAATCTGTCTTGGTCTATCTGGCTCTGGCTCGGTCGCCCGATCTCTGTACCGATCGCCAATTGAGATGTATAAATCTCGACATAACACAAATCATTATTAATTTCAGGAAAAAACACAAGTACACCAATAACATAAGAAGTAGTGTATTCATATAAAAGCAACATTATAATATGTCTATATAAGCAGTATACAGAATGTAAAGGCGCTAAATTTGGCTCATCATATTACTAAAATTAAAAAATTTGATTTGTCAGACCAACTTAAAGCAATGTAAAAGTACAAGTAGCGGTAATACATAGGGTGTTCAAAAATGCCCGACTCGAACTACCCGATGACCCGAACTAAATATTCCGGGTATTTTTAAAATTTATAAATTTTTTTCGGGCCGAGTACCCGACCCCGAAAAAAGTCATATATTCGGGCCGGGTCATGGGCCGACTTGTTGTCTAAATTCGGGTACCCGAAAACTCGATTATTTTTTAATGGTTATTTAATTTGTAATTATATGAAACTTTATCTTTCAAATAATATTAATTATATTTAATATGAGAATTCATGTATTTTCAGTAATGGTATTTATTCTCATTAGTTTGGAAATTTACAAGAAGATAAAATCTTTAAATAAAAAATAATATATTCTTTCATATATATATATATATAATTGGATATTGAATTAAGCATAATTATATAATAAAAAATGATATATATAAAAAAAGTTTAGTTACTTTTGAAATTTATTTATTGTACGGAAAATATTTATAATGTATTTAGTACTCGGGAAATTAATTTATATAATAAATTCTAAAATAAATTTATATTAAAATTACAAATTATTTATAAAAATTTAAAATTAGTTGTATTAAATTTTGGGCCGGTTACCCTATGACCCGACCCGAAAAAATAGGGTACCCGACTTTTCGGGTCGGATCACGGGCCGAATTTTTCATTACCCGCATTGTAATACCCAGTTGTAATTCAGTAATTATCACTCAGTATTTATCATTCAGTAATTGATACTCAGTAATCTCATTCATCATTGATCATTTGTCACTCATATTCAGTCATGGTATTCATCATTCAGAGTAATTGTATCGTGTATCAATCGTCATTCATCACTAATCTGATTGGAGTTTCGTGCCGTGTTTATCATCCTTGTCATTTTCGTTGCGAGCTGTGCGTGAGGAGTAGCGCACGCTACATACTCCTTTTAGCATACGCTAATTGGGTATAGGTAGCGCACGCTACCACTCAGCTTTAGCGCACGCTAAGGTTACCCTGGCTGCAGCCCGTAAGGTACCGGACAGTGAGCAGTTAAGCAGCGCACGCCACGATTGGTAAGTAGCGCGCTAGTGAGTTGTAGTAGCGCACGCTAATATGAGGTGTAGCGCGCTAAGGACGGATCGAGTTGAGTCCGGTGGCTACCGGATCGCATCGATTATTTCATAGCGCACGCTATGTGTTGTTGTTAGCGTACGCAACCGATATATTAGCGCACGCTAAACAATGGTTGTAGCGCACGCTATCGTGGTCAGATCAGAGGTCAGATAGTTTTCTGGACTCCAGTGCTGGGCATCAATATTTCGCTAGCGCACGCTAATAATGGGTCTTAGCGCACGCTAGTTGTATGGCCGTAGCGCACGCTACAAGAAGGTACGTAGCGCGCGCTACCGTGTTCGGACAGTGTGTACTGGACTACCCAAATTACTCGTTAGCGCACGCTACGCATGGGCTAGCGCACGCTAACCTCGGACTCGACTATAAATCGATGCTTTAATCAGAGTTCGTCATTATTCATCTCATTTCATTCCTTCGGTAATTTTGGGCGATTTCGAGCGATTCGGAGAGGATTTTTCGAGGTGTAATCATCAATCATCATCTTCAAGCTCATCTTTCGGATTAATCATCATTTCATCATCTTCATCTCATCGAATCAAATGTATTAATCTCTTGGATCTAGAATTTCGGATTTTTGGGTTTTCCTTCCGATTTCTTCGTGTAAGCTTGGATTATCATTGGAATATGTTAGATATGGATTATCTACCTTGGATAAGTATATTCTTGCGGATTTAATGGTTATTTTCGGAATTATTTCAAGAACCCTTGGGGTTGACTTCGGTTATTTTGGGGATTTCCGATTGTCGTTTTTATAAACTTGAATTGTGGACTTCTATGAGATTATTGATGTCATTGATAATGTTGTACTGGTTTGAATCAATCATTTTGGAGTTGGTTCGATATTTTGGGTTTGGTTTTAACCAACGGGTATCTCAACGTTTTCGTTAGAGTACATCTACGAGTTCGGATATTGTTGTATCGACGTTTGGGTCGGTTATGATCGTATTTGAGTCGTGTATTGATCGGTTGTTGGTAACTATTGATGTTCAAGGTTGTTCGAGCGACCGACTTTTCATTTAGGACGTTGTTCGTGGAAGGACATTCTTCATCGGTATTGAGTAAGTTAATTCTTACTCGGTTAAAAGGATATTCATTCCTTTTGTTGTTGTTCATTCATAATCGTAACTCATTCATCATTGTATTAATCGTATCAAAACTCGTCATTGTCAATTAATCACCTTAGTCATAAGGAACGACGGTTCCGATCATTTCATTGAGCTATCATTCATTTCACCATCATTTAATCTTGGTGAGTCATTATTCATTTTCGTTGTCACTTTTGTCATATTGTGGCATTCCGGGTCATACTGGCGTACCGGTTGGTATGTGTAGGATTTTCATGTCGGGCACATTATAGTCGTGTGTTGGTTGGTGGCCTCACATTGGACTGTGCACACGAGTTGATGGCTTCGTGAGACTGATTAGGTACAAGACCACACGTGTATTCGATCGATACTCGTTGGTGGCTTGTGCACGGACACATTTCCATCCCGGACGTAGTGTGGCGCCATTCCTTTGAGTCGTCTCGATAGTCGATTCATATAGCATGTTTGATTGCGTATGTTTCGACAGGATAATTCATAATTTCGGATATATCATGATTGTGTATTTTCAACCCTTGAGGATTGTTGTTCTGTAAATCGACTTCCCGCTGGGGATGCTGCTGTGTCATGGCAAGTCTAAGGCACGCGGAGAGCACGATGACGTCGACGAGTCCCAGTGATACTAGTAGGGGGGCCCCAGTCTTTTCAGTCATTTATGTTTCCTTTATTTATTCCGCTGCAGACATTCCGTTTGAATATTCATTTCACTCATTGTTGTATATTTTATCTCCATATAAAATATACTTGTATTCAGTATCATCCTGGGTGTGTTGTATAAAACTCCTCATCGGAGTAATTGATGTTGTAATGTGGTTCGGTACTACATTTACATGTGTAATTCATTCATTTTCATTCGCCTGGTGGGTCCCAGTCGGGGGTCCACAGCACTGTAATATTCGCCTAGTTTGGGGTGTTACAGAGTTGGTATCGGAGAATGGTTTTGAATACTACCCTCCAAGTCATGTCTCATTTGAAATCATCGTCATCGGACTAGTATCATTGGACTTTCGCGTCACGTGTGACCTGTGCAAATGCCGAGCCAATCAGACCAATAACTGTAAGATTTCTAATGCCATGGTATAATTTCTGGCATTAATCATTCATTCATAATTCATCAGTTAACAATCCTCAATCATCATTGTCATTTTGACCGGGACGGTCAGGTTGACTCATTAATCAGTCAATTCATTTCATTGTTCAGTTGTTGATCAGGAAAATCGAATCATTAATCTTGTTAACTCATTCAAGATAATCATTTCAATAATTCCATCAGATAATCATGTCACGTCAATTAATCATTCATGTAATCGCTGTATTTGAGCGCGTATGCTCATTTTTATCATTTCATAATATAATCATAACGTGATACTCATGCGAGATATATAATCATCATATGACTTTCCACTTCGGATGGAAAGGGCGGAAGGACGTGGAGGACGAGGCCGTGGAGCGGGCCGAATCCCGAGAACTCGTGCGAATACACGTGCAAATGCCAGGAATAATGCTAACTCATCGAGCAGTGACGCTGCCACTCATTCACCTGGACGCGATCATTCACTATCGGGA
The DNA here is from genome assembly GCA_033398695.1 of Orobanche coerulescens. NCBI lineage: Eukaryota > Viridiplantae > Streptophyta > Magnoliopsida > Lamiales > Orobanchaceae > Orobanche > Orobanche coerulescens. The sequence goes on from CM065812.1 coordinate 19,386,799, forward strand.
GTCGTACCGGGACACGGCTCGGTCGGAGGGTGTCCGGTTGACCCACTCGCATTTATGCAGGGCATGATGGCCCAAATGACCCAGATGGCTCAGTTGATGGAGACGATGCATAACTCCGTCAATCAAAATCAGCAGGCTCCTCCGCCGCCACCTCAGAGGCAAGAGAGGGGTGTAAGCAATATCATTAGCGATATCTCTCGCCAGCGACCACCTACCTTTGAGGGCTCAGCTGAGCCGGCGGATATTGTTCATTGGCTTGAGCATTTTGAGAAGTTATTTGCTATGGTGGATTGCCCTGAAGGGCATAAAGTTTCAGTTGCGGCTTACTATCTCGGTAAGAGCGCTCATTCATGGTGGTTATCGTTGAAGTCCACAGACGGATCATGTACTTGGGATCAGTTCAAGACTCTCATGATGGAGAGGTACTATCCGGCCCCACTCAGGGAGGCCAAGTTGTCGGAATTACTCACTCCCGACCTTTCGGCGGATGATGATGTTCTTGCCATCGCCGAAAAATTTCAGGAACTTCTTCCGTTCGCCTCATCTATCATTCACTCAGAAGCGGACAAGATCAAGTATTTCAGCAAGAGGCTGAAACCCCGTATGAGACTTCAGTTACTTAATCATAACTGTGCCACTCTGGCCGAGTTCATTGAGAAAGCTCTTACTTACGAGCTTACGGCTAAGGAAATTGCTAAGCAGCAACCTTCGTCTGCTAGCAAGAAGTCCAAGAACCGTAATCAGTCTGACGGGAGTCAGGCCACTTTCAAGAAACCACGTGCGGGCTCTACTTTTTCTGAGCGACCTCCCACGGCGTCTAAACCCGCGGAATCTCAGTCGCGAGCGGCCAGTTCGGCCATCACCTGTTTCAACTGTGAGGAACAGGGTCATTTCAGCACCAAATGTCAAGCGATGCATCACGTGCCACAATCAGGATTGCTGGGCATAGGGCCCGTTTTGCCGTAGGGACTCTAAACCCACTCCGTCATCTCAAGCCCCGTGTCATTCGGTGGTTCGAATCGGGCCACTCGGTCGTGCGTCAAGACGACAGAGCTAAAGGCGGAGCAGAGCTATCGAGGCAGAAGGCCCGGTTCGGGGGCCAGCAAGCCCCGAATTTATGAGATGAAGAAGACCGATGATCCCGAGGCCCGAATGATCTCAGGTACACTCGATATTCTATCTCAACCTGTGTGTACCCTTTTTGATACTGGTGCATCTCATTCATTCATTTCCGAGTCATGTTTGAGTAGACTACGTCTGGGTAGTGCTACTAGTTGTGAACCTTATGTCATTGGCCTACCTGATGGTAGACGAATTATCGGTAACCGTGAGATTCAGAATTGTCCGATTCGCCATGGTCGTGTATGGCCAGCGGACCTAATCGTAGTAGATTTGCCGAGGGACGACGTCATCTTGGGTATTGATTGGATGGATCGTCATGATGCCATCATTAGTGTCCGAAAGCGTTTGGTCACTATCATTTCAGACGATGGAGTCGAATGTGTATTTCAGGGAGGTAATCCCGGCTGTTCTGGTAAAGTCATTAATTTGATGAAAGCAGTAAGGTTACTCAATCAGGGATGTATCGGTTTTGGTGCTATATGGCCAAAACCGAGAAATCATCAGTAATGTTAACGGATATTCCGGTGGTGAGGGAATATGCCGATGTTTTTCCAGACGAGTTACCTGGTTTGCCTCCACAGAGGGATGTGGAATTCACGATTGAGTTGGAGCCTGGTACGTCCCCGATATCGAAGGCACCGTACCGGATGGCCCCGACCGAAATGCAGGAATTAAAGAACCAACTTGATGAGTTGTTCGAGAAGGGTTATATCCGACCGAGTGCATCCCCGTGGGGAGCACCAGTGTTGTTTGTCAAGAAGAAGGATGGTTCTTTCCGCTTATGCATTGATTATCGGGAGTTGAACAGGGTGACGATCAAGAATAAGTATCCCTTACCCCGTATTGATGATCTCTTAGATCAACTTCAGGGAGCTTCAGTATTTTCCAAGATCGACTTACGATCTGGATATCATCAGCTGCGTATTCGAGAGTCGGATATCGCGAGGACGGCGTTTCGAACACGCTATGGTCATTATGAGTTTGTGGTTATGCCGTTCGGATTGACTAATGCACCTGCGGTATTCATGGAGTTAATGAATCGAGTTTTCATCAACTTTTTGGATCAGTTTGTTGTTGTCTTCATCGATGACATTTTGATTTATTCTCGTGACCGGGAGGAACACGAGTTGCACCTTCATCAAGTGCTCGACGTGTTGAGGCGAGAACAACTTTTTGGGAAGTTTTCCAAATGTGAGTTCTGGATGTCCGAAGTGACTTTTCTCGGACATGTAATTTCATCAGACGGAGTTCGTGTCGATCCTCAGAAGACGGAGGCTATTCGGGATTGGCTACCTCCGAAGAACGTTAAGGAAATCCGAAGTTTTCTCGGATTAGCGGGTTATTATCGGCGGTTTGTGGAAGGATTTTCTAGAATCGCTCAACCCTTAACGAACCTTTTGCGGAAGGATAAGAAATACACGTGGTCCGACGCGTGTCAGAGTTTTGAAGAACTCAAGAGCCGGTTAATGTCGGCTGTACTTTCCTTGCCGCAGGGACGGAAGGATTTGTGGTCTATAGTGATGCGTCGGACGGGGTCTCGGATGTGTACTCATGCGAGCGGGAAGGTCATTGCCTATGCTTCACGGCAATTGAGACCTTACGAGGTTCATTATCCGACCCACGACACGGAGCTAGCGGTGTGGTGTTCGCTATGAATATTTTGCGTAATAATCTTTATGGCGTTACCTGTCAGATATTCACCGATCATAAGAGCTTAAAGTATATATTTACTCAGAAGGAGTTAAATATGCGTCAGAGACGGTGGTTGGAATTAATCAAAGATTATGATATCGAGATCCTCTACCACCCGGGCAAGGCGAACGTTGTCGCCGACGCCTTGAGTCGTAAGTCCGTTCAGGAACAGATGCTTGCCCGTTTAACAGTTCAGAAGGAGCTTCAGCAGGAATTCCTTAGACCCGAGATCGAGGTCTGGCTTCAGCGAGTTCAGGGGCAGCTTTGTATGTTAGAGATTTCATCGTCACTCGAGGAGGAAATCCGAGAGAATCAGAGTTCGGACCCGTCATTGTTGCGCATCCGAGAGGATGTGGCTCAGGGGAAAGCCCCTGGATTTGTGGTCCACGAGGATGGACTTTTGAGGTTTAAGAATCGATTATGCGTACCGGCGAATGACGAGTTGAAAAACTCTATTTTGAGAGAAGCTCATGCTACCCCTTATTCTGTTCATCCGGTCCAAAGAAGATGTACAAGGACTTGAAACAAAATTACCGGTGGAGTAATATGAAGCGAGAGGTCGCGAATTTGTTTCGAGATGCTTAACTCACAACAAGTTAAGATTGAACATCGGCGGCGGGTATGCTGAAACCTCTTCCTATTCCCGAGTGGAAGTGGGAAGACATTTCTATGGATTTCATCACGAGTTTGCCGACGAGTCGTCGTGGCATGAATACGATCTGGGTGATCGTGGACTGCTTAACTAAATCAGCTCATTTCCTTGAGATCAAGGAAACGTGGGGTCCCGAGAGACTTGCTCAACTGTTCATCAAAGAGATAGTCGATCGCACGGTACTCTAAAAGTATCGTTTCCGATCGTGACGGACGGTTTGTGTCGCATTTTTGGAAATCACATCGTGCTATGGGAACTCGGCTTAACCTCGATCGCTTTTCATCCTCGGTCAGACGGACAATCGGAGAGGACCATTCGGACATTAGAGGACATGTTGAGGGCATGCGTCCTCGATTGGAAAGACGATTGGGAAGCCCAACTACCATTGATCGAGTTCACGTATAATAATAGTTGGCATGCTTCGATCAAGATGGCACCTTACGAGGCCTTGTATGGTCGTCGTTGTCGATCTCCGTTGTGTTGGGACGACTTATCGAATCAATCGGACCGAGCCCGATATGCTTATAGCCGCCCGTGAGAAGGTAGCTTTGATCGAAGTCGTTTGTTGACCGCTCGAGTCGGCAGAAATCATATGCGAGATAACCGCTGCCGACCATTAGAGTTAGAGGCTGGTGACCATGTGTTGGTCAAGGTATCCCCGAGTCGTGGTATCTTCCGTTTTGGAAAGAGGGGAAAGTTGAGTCCGAGATTCATTGGACCGTTTGAGATTTTGGATCGAGTGGGCGAGTTAGCTTATCGATTGGCTTTACCTCCGGCGTTGAGCCGAATTCATAATGTTTTTCATGTCTCTCAGTTGCGGAAGTATGTTGCCGACCCGAGTCACATACTTCAGTTCGATGAAATCGAGATTGCCGATGATCATTCATATGAGGAACGTCCTATACGAGTTTTAGAGCGGCGAATCAAGCAGTTGAGGAATAAGACGATTCCTTTGGTTAAAATTCAGTGGTCTAGACACGGAGTCGAAGAGGCTACTTGGGAAACCGAGGATAGTATGCGGGAGAGTTATCCCGAATTGTTTGACCCTTAGTTTCGGGGACGAAACTCTTTTAAGGGGGGGTGTATGTAATACCCAGTTGTAATTCAGTAATTATCACTCAGTATTTATCATTCAGTAATTGATACTCAGTAATCTCATTCATCATTGATCATTTGTCACTCATATTCAGTCATGGTATTCATCATTCAGAGTAATTGTATCGTGTATCAATCGTCATTCATCACTAATCTGATTGGAGTTTCGTGCCGTGTTTATCATCCTTGTCATTTTCGTTGCGAGCTGTGCGTGAGGAGTAGCGCACGCTACATACTCCTTTTAGCATACGCTAATTGGGTATAGGTAGCGCACGCTACCACTCAGCTTTAGCGCACGCTAAGGTTACCCTGGCTGCAGTCCAGAAGGTACTGGACTGCAGGTGAGTTATAAGTAGCGCACGCTACGATTGGTAAGTAGCGCGCGCTAGTGAGTTGTAGTAGCGCACGCTAATATGAGGTGTAGCGCGCGCTAAGGACGGATCAGGTTGAGTCCAGTGGCTACTGGACTGCACTGGATTATTTCATAGCGCACGCTATGTGTTGTTGTTAGCGTACGCAACCGATATATTAGCGCACGCTAAACAATGGTTGTAGCGCACGCTATCGTGGTCAGATCAGAGGTCAGATAGTTTTCTGGACTCCAGTGCTGGGCATCAATATTTCGTTAGCGCACGCTAATAATGGGTCTTAGCGCACGCTAGTTGTATGGCCGTAGCGCACGCTACAAGAAGGTACGTAGCGCGCGCTACCGTGTTCGGACAGTGTGTACTGGACTACCCAAATTACTCGTTAGCGCACGCTACGCACAAGGGCTAGCGCACGCTAACCTGGACTGACTATAAATTGGACAGTTTAATCAGAGTTCGTCATTATTCATCTCATTTCATTCCTTCGGTAATTTTGGGCGATTTCGAGCGATTCGGAGAGGATTTTTCGAGGTGTAATCATCAATCATCATCTTCAAGCTCATCTTTCGGATTAATCATCATTTCATCATCTTCATCTCATCGAATCAAAGGTATTAATCTCTTGGATCTAGAATTTCGGATTTTTGGGTTTTCCTTCCGATTTCTTCGTGTAAGCTTGGATTATCATTGGAATATGTTAGATATGGATTATCTACCTTGGATAAGTATATTCTTGCGGATTTAATGGTTATTTTCGGAATTATTTCAAGAACCCTTGGGGTTGACTTCGGTTATTTTGGGGATTTCCGATTGTCGTTTTTATAAACTTGAATTGTGGACTTCTATGAGATTATTGATGTCATTGATAATGTTGTACTGGTTTGAATCAATCATTTTGGAGTTGGTTCGATATTTTGGGTTTGGTTTTAACCAACGGGTATCTCAACGTTTTCGTTAGAGTACATCTACGAGTTCGGATATTATTGTATCGACGTTTGGGTCGGTTATGATCGTATTTGAGTCGTGTATTGATCGGTTGTTGGTAACTATTGATGTTCAAGGTTGTTCGAGCGACCGACTTTTCATTTAGGACGTTGTTCGTGGAAGGACATTCTTCATCGGTATTGAGTAAGTTAATTCTTACTCGGTTAAAAGGATATTCATTCCTTTTGTTGTTGTTCATTCATAATCGTAACTCATTCATCATTGTATTAATCGTATCAAAACTCGTCATTGTCAATTAATCACCTCAGTCATAAGGAACGACGGTTCCGATCATTTCATTGAGCTATCATTCATTTCACCATCATTTAATCTTGGTGAGTCATTATTCATTTTCGTTGTCACTTTTGTCATATTGTGGCATTCCGGTCATCTTGGCGTGCGGTTGGTATGTGTAGGATTTTCATGTCGGGCACATTATAGTCGTGTGTTGGTTGGTGGCCTCACATTGGGTGCACACGAGTTGATGGCTTCGTGAGATCGACAGGTACAAGACCACACGTGTATTCGATCGATACTCGTTGGTGGATTGTGCACGGACACATTTCCAACCCGGACGTAGTGTGGCGCCATTCCTTTGAGCCGAACTGATAGTCGATTCATATAGCATGTTTGATTGAGTATGTTTCGAAAGGATAATTCATAATTTCGGATATATCATGATTGTGTATTTTCAACCCTTGAGGATTGTTGTTACGTATAATCGGCCCCATTGGGGATCTGCTTTTCGTGTCATGGCAAGGCTAAGGCACGGGGAGAGCACGATGACGGCGAGGAGTCCCAGTGATACTAGTAGGGGGCCCCAGTCCTTTCAGTCATTTATGTTTCCTTTATTTATTCCGCTGCAGACATTCCGTTTGAATATTCATTTCACTCATTGTTGTATATTTTATCTCCATATAAAATATACTTGTATTCAGTATCATCCTGGGTGTGTTGTATAAAACTCCTCATCGGAGTAATTGATGTTGTAATGTGGTTCGGTACTACATTTACCTGTGTAATTCATTCATTTTCATTCGCCTGGTGGGTCCCAGTCGGGGGTCCACGGCACTGTAATATCCGCCTAGTTTGGGGTGTTACACGCATAACCGGGTATCCGTAAATTCGGGTACCCGAAAAACCGGGTACCCGATTATGAATACCCCTAGTAATACAGTAGCATTAGACTCAAAAAATAATGGCCTTGAAAAATATTAAAAAAATATTTTAAAAAAATACATTGGAACAAAAAGCAGCACTATATTCGTATGCTATAAGTTGTATTATCCGTCTCGACGTATATGTTGGAAATTAGTTTTAAAAAAATGAGTTTTGACTAAATTTAAACTAATATAATGATAATAAAATATTTAATTTTTGGAAATAAAATATTAAATTGTGAATCTACGTTTCGAGGAGATAAATGTAGGATTTTTTTTTTCCTCGAAACCGATTTCCGGTGAGTGAGAAACAAATGATTAAAGTTGACTATTTAATTGAAATGGTGAAGAGTTAACCAAGTTTAAAAAGTTGAAAACCCATCTGATATTTGGGGTTGAAAACTCATATGATATTTGGGGTTGAAAACCCATCTGATATTTGGGGCTGAAAACTCATTTGATCTGGTGTTTGGGGCTAAAAACCCATCTGATCTGATATTTGGGGTTGAAAACCCATCTGATCAGATATTTGGTCTAGGCTGAAATGAGGCAGGTTGAGAACTTAGCTTCTGGAATATGACTCTTCACACTCCATAATGTAACCTCCGAATTAAATGAGACTATTTATGGAGGTAACTCTTCAAGTGAAGAATTAAAGAGAATTAATGGCACTTTAATATGTAGTAACTCTCCACCTGATGGAGTGGAATTGGACCCTATAAAAAAGGGTCTTATGCATTTCATTTCACATACAAGAACATAGACAAAATACAAGCATACCACATATTGCAGCATATTTCCCTCTTGTTTCGTGCCCAGTTTCCAGCACTTGACTGATTATCTGTACAACATGTACAATCAAATCAAGACATCCAAAGAGCTCTGAAATTCTTTGGAGAAGAAGTATAAAACCGATGATGCTGGTGCCAAGAAGTTCGTGACCAGACGCTACCTGGACTTTCAGATGACGGATTTCAAAATCGTTATTGAACAAGTACAACAAGTTCAATTGATTGTACATGAAATCAATGCTGGTGGAATGATCCTTCCTGAACCGTTTGTTGTGGGAACGGTAATTGAAAAGTTGCCTCCTAGTTGGAAGGACTTCAAAAATTACCTGAAACACAAACGAAAGGAAATGAGCTTAGAGGACTTGGTTTTTTGACTAAGAATTGAGGAAGACAATCGAAAGTCTGATTCTAAGTTCAAGAGAGGCCCTATGGAGGCCAAAGTAAATTTGCTTGAACATGGGTCCTCTAGCAAAAAGAGGAAACTGAATCATGTTCAGGATAAAGAAAAAAAGTCGTTTAAGGCAAAGAAGTTCACTGGAAATTGCCACAACTGTGGTAAGCCAAACCATAAGGCAAAAGACTGTTGCTTGCCAATAAGTTCAACTGGTCAGTGAAACAAAGACAAGCGAGTTGCCAATGTGGTTGAACATGGCGATATTGACATGCCAGATATGGAGCTGTCAGCCATGGTTGAGGAGCTGGACGAGGAGGTCTCAGCGATGGTGATTGAAACCAATATGGTGGAGAATCATCGTGCTTGGTATGTTGATATTGGAGCTACTCGTCATGTTTGTTATGAAAAAGACATGTTCTCTTCCTACACTGTTACTGATGGTAGGAAATTGCATATGGCAAACTCTGCTTCTTCTGTGATTGCAGGTGTAGGGAACACGGTCTTAAGCTGACCTCTGGAAAGGAGCTTCTGCTTAAGGATGTGCTGCATGTCCCAGACATCCGAAGAAATATAGTTTCAGGCTCTCTACTAGTTAATCATGGGTTTAGACTAGTTTTTTAGTCTGGAAAATTTATTATGAGCAAGTTTGGAATGTTCCTTGGTCGAGGTTATCTTGATAGAGGATTATTTAAAATGAATGTGATGCCTGTAAGCCGTGAAGGCAAGAATAAAAGTAATAATAATTATGCTCCTTCTTCTGTTTACTTGCTCGAGTGTTCAGATTTATGGTATTCTAGATTAGGACATGTTGGTCTAAACTCAATTAAAAGACTAATTAATCTAGAATTAGGTCCAAGAAACTATGTTGAACTTAATAAGAAATGCGAAGTATGTGTTGAAGCAAAAATGGCTAAATTGCCTTTTCATTCAGTGGAAAGGAATACCATTCCTCTAGAATTAATTCAAACTAATGTGTGTGACTTAAAATTTGTGCAAACTAGAGGAGATAAAAACTACTTCGTCACTTTTATAGATGATTGCACAAGATATTATTATGTGTTTCTTTTGAGAAGCAAAGATGAAGCAATCGATGCATTTAAGATGTATAAAAACAAAGTTGAAAATCAACTGAACTATAAAATAAAAGCAGTCCGAAGTGACAGAGGTGACGAGTATGTAGCACCGTTTGAACAATTATGTGCTGATTCAGGCATAATTCATCAAACGACTGCTCCTTATGCTCCTCAGTCAAATAGAGTTGCTGAACAGAAAAATCAAACCCTGAAAGAAATGATGAATGCTTTATTAATAAGTTCAGGGTTGCCGCAAAACAAGTGGGGGGGAGCTATTCTTATAGCTAACCACATTCTGAATAAAGAGCCACACAAAGGAAAAGATAAAACTCCGTATGAGTTATGGAAAAGGCGCAAGCCTTCTTTTAAATATCTTAAAGTGTGGGGGTGTTTGGCAAAGTTTGAAGTACCTGAACCAAAACAAGTAAGAATCGGTCCAAAGACAGTTGATTGCATATTCATGGGTTATGCATACAACAATAGTGCATATCGATTTCTAATTCATGAAGAAACTATCATTGAGTCAAGAAATGTCATTTTCTTTGAAAATGCTTATCCTTGTAAAGAGAGGATTGTGACAAGCTCAAACAAAAGAACTCTTGAAACTGCAAGTAGTTCAAATCCTATAAATGAAGAGCCAAGACAGAGTAAGATAGCTCGAAAAGCTGTCATTTGGTCCAGACTTTGAGACTTATGCAAATGACGATGATCTAAAGACTATACAGGAAGCTTATACTAGTCCTGATGCTCCTTTTTGGAAGGATGCTATTTATAGTGAAATGGATTCCATCATGCAAAATTATACTTGGGAACTGGTTGATCTTCCACCAGGATGTAAGCCTTTAGGATGTAAATGGATCCTAAGCGGAAATACAAAGATGACTGATCGATTGATAAGTTTAAGGCCCGACTTGTTGCCAAAGGGTTCAAACAGAAAGAAGGCTATGATTTCTTTGACACATATTCACCAATAACCAGAATAACTCCCATTCGAGTGCTTATTGCTATTGCTGCATTGCACAATCTCGAGATTCATCAAATGAATGTGAAAACTGCAATGTTGAATGGTGAATTAGAAGAAGAAATTTATATGGAACAACCTGAAGGTTTCATTGCACCTGGCCAGGAAAAGAAAGTGTGTAAACTGTTGAAGTCATTGTATGGACTAAAACAAGCTCCTAAACAATGGCATATGAAGTTTGACACAACTATGTTGGCAAATGGTTTCAAGATCAACGAATGTGGCATATATGTGTATATTAAAGGCACACCTGAGTCATTCGTCATAGTCTGTCTATATGTAGATGATATTTTGATCATGGGTAGTAGCAATGAAGTAATTGTGAATACAAAAAGGATGTTAAGTCGAAACTTCGACATGAAGGATTTGGGTTTAGCTGATTTAATTTTTGAAATTAAAATTATCAGAACGTCAGAAGGTATCTTCTTATCACAATCTCATTATGTTGAGAAAGTGCTCAAGAAGTTTAACGCTTTTGACAGCCTACCTGTAAAAACACCTGTTGATACCAGTATTCACTTAAGTAAGAACAGAGGTGATCCAGTGGCTCAAGTCGAATATTCAAGAGTAATCGGAAGCCTCATGTACATTATAAATTGTACACGGCCAGACTTGGCATTTGCTATTGACACGTTCTTAGTGTAACTATCGCAAGTGCACGATATCGTATCAAGTAGTAAGTAGACTTTTTGAGTCCGGTTTATCGATCCCACGAGGAAGTTTGGTTATAATTTGAATTATACACTATTAGTCTATTTTTATAGATACTAAGATGAGTGAAACACACAATTAAAGATTGGTTTAATGATTGCAAAGAAAATGCAATAATAGTTCTAATATTCAAGGAAATAAAAAGATTGTACTAATAATAGATTGATTAAAGATAAAATGAAATAGTTGGGATTAGAAACGTAGTTCATCATTAGTTATAGAAGATGTATAAGAGATCATAAGATGAATTTACTTATTATATTGTGTAGATTCGATTTTCCTTAAAAAGACGGTTTCTCTTTCGAACTATAAAACGCCCCTTATATATTGAATCAATCCACTATATTTCTATGTTGATTGGCTTCAATACATAGCATTAGGATTTATGAAAATAACTCAAAGAATCATCTAAGGTCTAGAGGTATATTTCTATCCCCTATAACAACTTAGAATGAAGATCATTTGATCTAATCAAACATATTTTCTTTCGAAACATACGAAGACCATAAATATCGTCATTTATTGGCCAAATAAATAAAGATTGTTAAAACAATAAAAATCACACACAATAATAAGTAATTCATAATAGATCTTTATACAAACTTAAATAACATGACTAACCTTTTTTATAATCCCAACTAAGGTAACTTAGCCCATGAAGGGTTTAATATACATAATACAAGCTTGAGTGGTCATTATTAGTTGAACAAGAGAAAGAATTGATCATAACTCCCTTAGTAGATAAAGGAGAAAGAAGCAATAAACTCGCTGAACAACATATGCTATACCACTATTACACAAATCACTCAAGAACACAAGTGTGTTCTTCACACAAAAAGAAAATATTACAAAAAGTGGAAAAATTATAAGATGAATGATGAATGATGAATGATGATGGATCTAAGGGGTCTATTTATACACCTAAAGTCATCTAATAACTCCAAAACTCCAGAATTATTACATTAGATCGGATCAATGTCAGTCATCCCCTCAATAATAGACCAAAAGTATAAAAAATTAGGCAATGATCAAAAATCTGTCAAGAGTTACGGCCGTAACATTGAGGTGTTACGGCCGTAACTATGATGACTTACGGCCGTAACATTGAGGAGTTACGGCCGTAACATGGCTACGGCTTTTTGCTTTGTGAGTTACGCCCGTATGGAGTTTCAGACTTCATTTTCAGCCCAGAATTTCTTAGACTTTGCGTTTTTGCCCCAAATCTTCTTCGGATGATAACTTTTGATATATAACTCTGATTTTGAATCTGGAAAGACTACCGAACTCGTCTCGGAAAGCCCTACAACATGAATACATAAAAATTCAACAAAGAGAATATTTTATAAACATGTTATTTCTTGAGTAAATCAGTAATTCAATCCGATTAAGACTAGATTTACATCTTCATCCGATAAAAATAAAATTATTAAAAACTAATTAATTCTAAGCAAAAAACGAGTAGACTAGCTCAATTATGGGTGAAATTTATCGATACAAACCATGGATAAGTGTATAAAACTGACACTTATCACACCCCCAAACTTGAATTTTTGCTAGTCCCGAGCAAGACTCTTTATTATTCACGCTCAAAATAAAATGAAATAAGACACAAAATAATAAAATTAATACACACACAAATTAAAAAATAATAACTATATATATAAAGAAGATAATAGATCAAAATGCCATTAATACACAATAACCAACTTTATAGAGTAGATAGAAATGAATCAAGATTCAAAATAAATCTACTAATGATTTTGAAGTTTAACACGGTTTTATTTTGTAATTCCAAAATGCGAGGTTTTACCCCCAAAAGGTTGATTATTTCTTTCCCACTCGTGACACACACGACTTCCCTTAATGGATGCTCTCGATCACTCGTTTATTTTTCGACTCAATATGAAGAAGAATTTCATCGGCATCATCAAATATTGTGATTGTTCACGAAATTGAGTGTATTGAAATTCAGCCGCTAATTAATTCAAATCTGCTCATAAACTACATCCCTTAGTGATAACTTTCACACCGTTATTTGCTAACGTGTAGCTCTTTTCACCAACACAATTTCTATCTTTTTTTAAGGTGATAGCTTTCACACCGTTATTTGCTAACATGTAGCTCTTTTCACCAACTTTTTTTTTGTGAGACGACGGCTCCTTTATTTTTCGCAAAATTTTAGGATCCCCAAAATTAGGCAGCTGTTGCTGCTCAACACTTCTCCTTTTTGTCATTTTTTTAGGTGATAGCTTTCACGCCGTTATTTGCTAACATGTAGCTCTTTTCACCAATGACTCCTTTTTTTAGGGAATATAATTTTTGCAGAAAATCATTTATTAGTTAAGCATGAAAAAACAAAAACTCCACAAATTAAGTAAATTTCAGTTCTATTTTTCATCAACCGACTTATTCTTCTTTTCTCAAGGTAACGAATGACTCGATTTTATATGATAACTACAAGGCTTGGAAAGAGAGATTAAGGCTCAAAATTTTTTGGAATATACAATTTTTTAACTAGTTTAAAATGATTTTAGAAGCTTGTATATAGCTAACTTATTGGTGTTATGGCCAGATCTAGAAATCTCACAAATCAAAATAACATATATATATATATATATATATATATATACTAAAAAAATTTAAGGCGAATAACCAAAATAATCAAAACACACCAGAATGCCAACACACCGGAATAATTAAACATACCACCTCCAAACTTAAAAATAAAACTGTCCTCAGTTTTAAAAAATAAAAAAATAAAATAAAATAAAAAGCAAGGAGAAAAACAGAATACTCCCTGATATGAAAGTTGATGCTTGAACTAACGCCTTTTAGAATCTGCAAGAAAATAAATATACGAGGCAAACAACAAAAGAAAATAAAATATACTCGTAAGTATAACACAATTTTTTAAGATGCGCTTCAAGAAAGTCCGAAGAGTCGCCTTACGCTGCCATCAATGCTTTTATAAAAAACAAACAATAAAAATTACAACAATAAAATAACAATACATAAATCGCGAATAGATGCGCATCAAGAGATCACGAAGAAACTCCTTAAGCTGCCATCATTTAGCACGATTTTTACACACAACAGAAAGTAAAAATACAAGAGCTCCGACATGGGTTATCAAAGGGAGAGGAATGAATCCACTTTTCGTTTTCTCACGGTAAAATCTTCCATCCAGACAATTTTAGCTAGAGCTGGATCTGGTTGAGGAACAAATTCATTGAGTTTTTTGATTAGTTCTTCTGGTGTTGTTGCAACGACTATGATTCGTTTAGCACGCTCGGAAATAAAACCTTTTTCAGCAGAGTAGTCGATGAAAGATAGTAAACCATCAAAGAAACCATTGACATTAAGCGGACTATTGGTTATTGATGAACATTTAGCTGGGCTCTGGTAACCACATGAAAAAGTTCCTCAAGAGTGCCAAAACCACCGGGAAGGGTGATAAAGGCGCCAGAATTATTTATCATGTGAGTTATGCGATCTTGCATATTTACAGATCTAAACTCATCTCCAATAGTTGCCCCAGTGATTTTACTTTCAGCCAGAGGTTTTGGAATTATTCCCAACACTCTTACTCCTTCCATATAGGCAGAAGCAGCAGCTTGTCCCATTAATCCTAGACTTCCTCCTCCGTAAACTACATGAATGCATTTTTATCCTAAGGTACGACCCAAGTTGTGGGCTGATTCAGTAAAGCATGCATCTTTTCCATAACAAGCTCCACCAAAAATGCAGATTGTGCTAAATTTTTTGTGGAAGATGATGATTCCATTTTTGAAAAGAAATTTATTAGAGAGAAAAAGAGAAAAGTACAAGTTTGAGGGATGAATAAAAGAAACAAGCACAATGCTTATTTATAGAAAAAAATGAGATAAAATTGTTTAACAAGTTTGTGATTGCGTTGATTGCGCTTCAACTACTCAATAGAATAATGAATGCATTTATTGCGTATCATATTTTTTATTCTGAAAATCTCACCTTACGACAAAAATAAAAGATACTCACGTGTATGTAGAGTAGTTGTGATTGTGGCTCACATCTTCCTCTGATTTTACGTTCAGAAACGGCCTAAACGCCTTCTATGAGTCGGGGAGAAGCTTCCCATCCAATTTTCTTACAAATTGGCAAACAGGGTCTTTTAAGGTCAGATTCCCAAGACGTTGTTCATATTCTGGTTTGAATTTATTCCACAAACATCGAATTCCGTAATGTACGAATCCACTAGGATGCGTGTCAAGAGAAATTTCGATATTATCTAAATTCTCTTTATTCAGACCATCCTTAATAAACTGAATTTTATCTTCTCTGTTTGTAGATGGAATTCCTAAATATCGACATTTTAAATTATAGTTCCATCTAGCACATTTATAGCAAACAGCTATTATCTTTGCTCGTCGTTTCTTGGCATATGAACTTTTTCCTAACCCTGGTAAAAATCTAGTAGGTATTTCTGTGAATTCACCTGCTATTCTCACTTTGGCTTCAATTATGAATCTAATGTCAAAAGGTATGCTTTTATTCATAAGCAACCTCATCCTTTCAATTCTTGCTTTGTAGATTTTTAAAATTACTTTTTTGCTCAGAAAGGAAAATCTTTCTTCAATATTATTCAAAATTTCATCCATGACAAAAAAATTAAAATGAAAAAGGATAAAATATCTACAAATATCAGTTATTGTGGGAAACTGAAAAATCCGACTTTAATAGTCACGGAATACCGTTATCCACCACTTGACCGGACAGACACAATTGAGTACTAAGTTACAATGTCGAGAAATTATATCCTATAACAATAATTTACAATATAAGATTTCAAAAATAACACTTATACTTCCCCGGCAACGGCGCCAAAAACTTGACATGTTCTTAGTGTAACTTCTAGCCCAGTCAACCTAATAACTAAATCTTCTGAGCCCATCCCACTTAATCTCAACCAACCTGACTCTTTTTTAACCCAAACAAATTACTCCAAACCTCTTCAGCCCAAAATTTCAATTTCTAAACCCAATACCCTTTTTAATTACTTCAGACCTATATCTAACACTCAGGCCGGCCCACCATCATTAAAACAGCCCAGGCCCACTACCCAAGCTGAGGCCCAGTCCGAGGCCCCTCAACCCATTTCCCCCCAGCCCACAAAATCCACCAGCCCACATCCCCCCCTGCCCACATCCCCCCCTGCCCACAGCCCACATCCCCCCCTGCCCACAGCCCATCCCATTCCCCATCACCCCAAACCAACAGTCCACCTTTCCCTCTCAAACCCACCCCAGCAACCATCTGCTTCTCACACCCCTTTTCTTCAATCAACAGCCGAAACCATCAACCTTGCACACGCGAGCTCACCTCAACCGATCTACCATACTGCTCCAGGCGCAACCGAGCAGCTGAGGTCGAAGCCGTCCTACGCTCAAATGGTCAACAACCAAAATGGCTCGATGCAGCCCGGTTTTACCCAACAATCCGGTTCGACGATAAAATCATTTAATTTCGACGGAAATAAGGTTAGTCCTTTTGGTACTCTTTCCTCCGTTAATGAGAAAAAGCGTGTAACCTTCTCTTCCTCTGATATGAGTACCCTTGCCGCTTCATGGGAACGGACTTTAATTCTTAAATTTTCGCATGCTATTCCCACCCCTCGAGATGTGTCTACGGGCTTGACTGATATGAAATTGAGGGGTAAATTTAGTTGGAGTTGGATGAATTATTGTCATGTCGCGGTTAGATTTGATAGTGACGAGGATTTTAGACGTATTTGGTTAGGTTCTACCTGGATTTTTTCTGGATGTCCTGCACGAGTATTTAAGTGGTCACCTAGTTTCTCGATTAGGACAGAGACGTATGTTTGTCCGGTCTGGATTAGACTTCCGGGCCTACCTCTTCACTTATTTCACCCACGTGCATTATTCACGATTGCAAAGGCTGTTGGCAATCCCATTTTAGTTGATGGCCCGACGGCCACACACTCACGACTATCCGCCGCCCGTGTGTGCGTCGAGATTGACCTTCTCGCACCCAGAGTGCCTGAGATCGAGGTTGAGTTTGGGGACCAGGTTATTACACAACGCATTATTTACGAGAGAGTGCCACTATATTGCTCTCTCTGTTCTCACGTGGGGCACGAGCCGTCCAGCTGCTACATAGTTGGCAACAAAGAACGGCCTCCACCACCCCAGCGCAAGAAACCTCAGTCTTGTAACACCCCCGATATATTCGGGAATATTACAGCGCCGTAAATCCTTTACGTAAGGATTTACAAGGCTGAAGAATTGAACAAGTATAAAAAGGTACTGACGAATGGAAATAACGGAATTACAGTACATTAGTTCTGACCAAAATACGGAAATAGTACAATTGTCCAACAGAACTCAATATTACATCACCAAATTCAAATCACCACAAACTACTTCGTACTCGAGTACTTATTGAAATGACGAATAAACGAAAGATAAATAAACCCGGTCGGGACATCACTCTGCACCCTCGTCGTCATACTGTACCAGTGGTTGTTTCCCAGCTCTCCTGGATCCTGAACACAAACAAAATGTTCACCCCTGAAGGGGTTAGCACAACGATGCTAGTACAAGTACCACAGCATATTATTCATATCTCACGGTGAATAATAATAACGTAAACGACAAAATACCAACGAGTCTTCTCCTACGAGAATCTCAAACATAACATATACTTATGTTAATCACAACATGATATCAATACATACACATGGTAATTCCATCGATCCAGCGTTCATCGCCTAGAACCCACGATGATCCGTCGGACCAACCCGTGGTGGAAAAACCCGTCCAGATGATCCAGTATGCACGCTAGCATAGATCCCCCGATGATCCCGTCGGACCAACACGAGGTGGACACACAATAACGACATACATGCGACAATATGTATAACAACAATACATAAAACAATTAAGGTACTTGCCTCGATTTGAAGACAATAACAATACTTCCACGAAAATGAACACTCGAAGGTCGTCCTCCTCAATCAATCCCGTAACGAGACCAAACCTTAACAAAAGAAATGATATAGGATTTATCTCTCGTCGTATGAATGTTAAACGATTCGATTAACGGTCAAAAGTTCATAAAGCGCAATGCCCGAATAGCTTAGCGCACGCTAAGTACTCGTGTAGCGTGCGTTACGTGCATCGATAGCGCCACGCAAACAAGAGAACCTAGCGCACGCTAACGATGCATGGTCGATTACCTCGCGGCCCGGCCGATTGACTTCGTCGATGGTCTAAGCGTCGTTACGTACCAAGCGTAGCGCCACGCTAACAAGCTGCCGATAAGCGCCGTTACATCGCATATCATAGCGTGCGCTATATACGCATGGCGATTTCTTCTTTGGCGAGCAAAACTGTTCTTGCCATGTTTGAAACAACGAAATCTTGCGTGATAATTCATGTTACTACCATGAATACTATGTCTACACCCTCATGAATGATTATACGGATAAAGACAACTTCGGATTCAAGGATATGCATGCCAATATAAAACCATATTCTTTTCCGACTTCAAATCTTCATACGATAATACGAAAAACTAAATGGTTGATATCAACACCTCTATATCAGTCCATATTATCCTACTGAAGTTGATAAACGTCCTATATATACTAGATAAATCCTTCCATGATCAAACCTTTAGATTTATCTAACAATAAGGATGTTAACGTCTAGTCCAAGATTACTATGAAATCATCTATTAGATTCGGTTAACCATTGATAGAAGCTTCTCTTCACATATTCAGTGTACTAAGATTCGAATCATGATGATTATAATCAAGGTATTCCAGGCTTATACAACTCACTATTCCAAACATGATATACTTGGATAATTCATCTATGAAAATCCATATCTTGTTAACATGATCATCCAAATCGTTAGAATCCAACTCTAAGTCTGGAGATAGATTGAACATACCTTAAAATGACGAAATCACTGAACCGTAAGGTAGAATCCAACTCCGGTTGGTTGTATGCTCTTCCAAGGTGCTATTCCACTTCCATGAACATTCCACGTGGTAACCAATGTATAAATATCAACAATATGCGTTCTAAGTGTATAAGAGTATTTCTACAACTCTCTGAACTCTCAAGATTGAGGAAAGTGCGAAAGAAATGCAAGCCAACACGGTTGATGTCCCATTTATAATTTCTGCATTATTGATAAGTTAGCGCACGCTACTAAGCATCCCTTAGCGTGCGCTAATAATGGTTGACTTCAGATTTTGTCCAAGGTGCGTCGGCGGGAATCTTATCCGACCCATGTCCCCGTGGCGCACGAGCCAGTGCCCTGTCAATAATTGAGTCCTTAGCGCACGTTACTCATACCCGCATAGCGTGCGCTAATAATGGCCCGATAGCGCGTTAAGATACATTCTTAGCGTGCGCTATCACAAGGTTGTTTGAGCAATTATACATGTTTCTATACTTATGCATAATGACATTAATGCACTAAATATCACACTCAATAATCAAAATCATCAATCCGAAATACTACATGGTTGAATACGGATGAAATACACTGTAATAAATCCGGATATTACATACTCTCCTACTAAAAGGAGTTTCGTCCCGAAACTCAAGACGAAAATAACTCGGGATATCTAGACTTCATATCGCACATTTCCCAAGTGGCTTCTTCCGTTCCATGACATGACCACCGAACTTTGACCAAAACGATTGACTTGTTCCTCGGTTGCTTAACTCGACTCTCGAGTATCTTGGTAGTCTTTCTTCAAACGTCCCATCTGTTCGACTTCGATCTCGCGAAATCGATGATATGGTAGGATCGGTATATATCTCATGGCCCAGGATACGTGGAACACGTTATGAACATGGCACAATGACGGCGGTAATGCTAATCAGAGGCCAACTCCCCAACTCTCTCGAGGATCTCAAATGGTCCGATATATCTCGGACTCGACTTACCTTTCCCTAGAAACGAAAGATTCCCGGGTAGGAGAAACCTTCAAAAGTACGTGATCTCGTCTTCAACTCCAATGGGCGGCGGCGTGCGTCCGCATAGGATTCTGGCGACTGCAGGCGGTCAACACCTTTCACGAATCAAGGCTATCTTCTCTCGAGTGCTCGATCAACTGCAGTTACATTCGATCAAGTCCGATGAATCGTCCCAACATAAGGGCGATCTGCATCTCCTTCCGTATAATGCCTCAAACGGTGCCATCTTAATGGAAGCATGCCAACTATTGTTGTAAGTAAATTCAATCAATGGTAGATGAACTTCCCAATCGTTTGACCAATCTAAGGCACAGGCCCTTAGCATATCTTCCACCGTTTGTATAGTTCTCTCATTGTCCATCGATCGCGGGTGATAAGGCATCAAGTTCAATTCGGTCCCCAACTCCTTATGCAGCGCCTTCCAAAAGTGAGACACAAAACGGCCATCTCGATCGAAACAATGGTCTTCGCGTACCATGCAATCGAACTATCTCTGAAATAAAGACTCGTGCCAACCTCTCTGGTCCCCACGTATCCTTAATGCCTAGAAAATGAGCCGATTTGGTTAAACGATCAACTATCACCCAAATCATGTTCATTCTGTCACGGTTTTCGGCATATTAGTGATAAAGTCTATTGATATGTCCTCCCACTTCCATTCGGGGATCGGGAGCGGCTTCAACATTCCAAAGAGCCGTTGATGCTCGATCTTAACTCGCCGACAAGTCAAGCATTTCAAACATAGTCCGCTACGTCTTTCTTCATGTTGCCCCACCGTAAATTCTCGCTTCAAGTCCTTATACATTTTTGGTGCCGGGTGGATAGAATAGGGCGAACTATGAGCTTCCTTCATAATCGTCTGCTTTAACATCAACATCGGGAACGCAGAGTCGGTCCCGAAATCTCAAAACTCCATCGTCATGAATTATGAATCCGGGGCCTTTCCTTTGATCACTTCGTCATGCAACCGAATCATCGAGGGTCATCTCGCCTATCTAGATTTGATTTCTTCTTAATGACGAAGTTATCTCCATCACGCACGATTGTCCCCTGGACTCTCTGTAACCACACTTCAATCCCTTCACGAATCATCTCTCGCCAAGGCTAAGTTGGGAGGTCGGTGTCTCCAAGATCTCGAATAGAGACAGCTTGCGGCTAAGTGCATCGGCCACTACATTCGCTTTGCTCGGATGATATAAAATCTCCAAGTCATAGTCCTTAATCGGTTCCAACCATCTTCTTTGCCGCATATTCAACTCTTTCGATGAATATGTACTTGAGACTCTTATGATCCGTAAAGATCCGATGGTGAGTCCCGTCATGCATAATGCCTCCAAATCTTCAAGGCAAAACCACCGCCGCTAGTTCCAAATCATGTGTCGGGTAATTCACTTCATAAGGTTTCGATTGTCGCGATGCATAAGCGATCACCTTATCATCTCGCATCAACACGCACCCAAGTCCTTGGTTCAAGCATCACTGTAAACTATGAATCCTCGGTTCCTCGTGGAAGTGATAGAATCGGTGCCGTCGTCAATCTCTTCTTCAATTCATCAAAGCTAATCGACACAATTCATTCCACTCAAACTTTTGAGTTTTCTCAAGGAGTCGAGTAAGTGGGCGGAGATTTTAGAAAACCCTTCCACGAATCGACGATAGTATCCAGCAAGTCCTAAGAAGCTTCGGACCTCTTTCACATTCTTCGAGGCTTCCAATCCAATATTGCCTCGATCTTCCGAGGATCCACTGACTCCCTAGCCGACACCACATGGCCGAGGAACATTACTTCTTTTAGCCAAAATTCACACTTAGATAGTTTGGCGTACAATTGCTCGTTTCTCAAAAGCTCCAATACAATCCGCAAATGCCGCGCATGTTCTTCCTGACTCTTAGAATACACTAGAATGTCATCAATAAATACGACCACAAATTTATCCAAAATTCAATGAACACTCTGCTCATCAATTGCATAAATACAGAAAGTGCGTTAGTGAGACCAAACGGCATCACTACAAACTCATAATGCCCGTAGCGAGTTACGAACACTGATTTCTAACATCGGACTCCTTAATCCTCAGTTGATGGTATCCTGATCTCAGATCGATTTTAGAAAATACCGTTGCCCCTTGTAATTGGTCAAACAAATCATCAATCCGTGGCAACGGATACTTGTTCTTAATCGTCATCTTGTTCAGCTCTCGATAGTCAATACACAGTCGGAGCGATCCATCCTTCTTTCGGACAAAAAGAACTGGCGCTCCCCAGGGTGAAACGCTTGGTGAATATAGCCCTTGTCCAAGAACTCCTCCACCGCTTCTTGATTCGTACATCTCGGTAGGTGCCATACGATACGGCGCCTTAGAAATTGGTGTCGCTCCGTGTTCGATTCAATAGTAAATTCCACATCCCTTCGTGGAGGTAGTCCAGTAACTCGTCAGAAACACATCCGGAAATTCGTTCACAACAGAATGGATGAAAGTTCCACAATTTCTTCTTCTTTCTTCATTGCGTAGCACCAAGATCTTGCATGTGACCTTGTTTCAACAATTTGACAGCTTTCATCGCCTTGATCAACTTTCCCGAGCTTCCCGGTTTCCATCCCTCAAACAGAATCTCGGAACCATCGTCGGCGACCAATGAGATATTCCTCCTTCGGTAATTTACAATTGCTCCGCACCGATTAAGCCAATCGTCTCCGAGTATCGTGTCATCTCCTTGCATTTCTATCATGATCAGATTTGAGAGCCACTCTGCCTCCAAATGATACAGGAAATTTCTAGTTTCTAAATTTCCGACAATCCTCTCTCCACTCGGTAAACCAACAACATAAGGTTCACAAGCATGAAAACCGGAAATATTCAAACGATTTACACAAGACAAAGATATGAAAGAATGTGTAGCTCTGTATCGAATAAAACGCTAATCGGCCGGGAAAGGATGCGGACAAGACTGATGCGACAAAGAAGATCTCCGATCGTCTGTCCTCCTCATCTCGCATGCACGTGGGGAGCAGATCCGCACTCGATGTCCCCTTTCGGTCCCATTGTCCTCTGCCTCGCCCGGCCAAAATTCCGAGGCATCTCGAACACTTTGCTGCGTCGTGGAATACCGGCCTCCTTCGATCGGCCGTGGTGCACGGGCTCTAAAAGACTTTGCAGCCTCTTCACAAAACACCGCCCGATGTCCTCTCGTCCACAATCAAAACAAATCACGGCAGAAGGGGGCAATTCCACGATAGTGCCCTGCCTCGGGCGCAGCTTAAAGCATTTTCTCGGTAACATCGGTAAAAGTTGATGTCGCCAAGTTCTTTCCGCTCCTAGCCGGGTGCGGAGGTTTCTGAAAGAGTGAAAGGATGACCGGGCCTTACGGGCCCCACTGTTCTTGTGCTCGTAAAAGTACCAGAGACTTTCTGTTTCTTGGTTTCGCGAATTTCTCCATGGCCGCTTCCTTGATCTCATATGCCAACGCCTTATCCCAGTATTGGCGGAGTGTGGTACATTCAAATCCGGACATGTACCTCGAACTTCGTTTCATTCTCATATCGAAATGGATCATCATTTCGCATCTGCTCGACCGGATGTCGAACAAATGCCACCGTTGGTTAAACGTCTTGATCGCCTGGGATACCGCACATCAAGGCCGAGCGGAGAAAAACTCCCGAACTTTGGCTTCCCTCACGGGACGAGGGCAATCGAGCTTCCATCATCATTCTAAACTCTGTCAATCGGCGTCATGGTCTACAGCCGGATGGCTTCCCACCATTCGGACGCTTCCCTATCGTAAAATATTGAGCGATAGAGGCTTTCCGGTCGTCTGGGCAATTGATTCCGGCAAAGATTTTCTCCAGCTCCTTTAACCAATGATCCTGTGGGAGTCTCGAAATACCGTCGAATTTGGGTGGTTGCATCTTTGCCACTTCTTGCGCCACCGGTCACCTCGATTTCCCATATCTGGGATCCCTTGCCGTCTCTCTCCCTGTTGTAGTCCCACCGCCACTTGCATTCGGTCCACGACACAGGCGGCCGAGTCATCTGGTTCACCACTTGACGAAGGATCTCTGCAATGCAGATCTCGGTTCATTATTAATAGATTGTCATGCTCACGTGAGCTATGATCGGCTCGGTTAGAAGGCGACGCCTCCTTTCGGCATTTCTTCGTCCGCGTCCACGACCGCGACCACGCCCACGTCCGCCTCTCAACATACCGTAAGCATAAATACTCAATATACGTAAAACAACATCGTTCTAATATCCGAGTATAAAGAAATACAATATGCAAAGAACGAGATAGAGTTTAGGAACTTACAACCACTGTTCGCATGAAGACGTAGGCAGTGCAGTGATGTCATTCACGGCCGGTTACCCCAAAAGACATAAATGACCCCTATTTTAACCCAACGGCCAAGATATCCATAATCTTAGCTCCGATACCATATTCTGTAACACCCCCGATATATTCGGAATATTACAGCCGTAAATCCTTTACGTAAGGATTTACAAGGCTGAAGAATTGAACAAGTATAAAAAGGTACTGACGAATGGAAATAACGGAATTACAGTACATTAGTTCTGACCAAAATACGGAAATAGTACAATTGTCCAACAGAACTCAATATTACATCACCAAATTCAAATCACCACAAACTACTTCGTACTCGAGTACTTATTGAAATGACGAATAAACGAAAGATAAATAAACCCGGTCGGGACATCACTCTGCACCCTCGTCGTCATACTGTACCAGTGGTTGTTTCCCAGCTCTCCTGGATCCTGAACACAAACAAAATGTTCACCCCTGAAGGGGTTAGCACAACGATGCTAGTACAAGTACCACAGCATATTATTCATATCTCACGGTGAATAATAATAACGTAAACGACAAAATACCAACGAGTCTTCTCCTACGAGAATCTCAAACATAACATATACAACTGATAATCACAACATGATATCAATACCAACACATCGTAATTCCATCGATCCAGCGTTCACAGCCTAGAACCCACGAAGATCCCGACAGACCAACCCGTGGTGGAAAAACCCGTCCGATGATCCAGCGCACGCTAGCATAGATCCCCCGATGATCCCGTCGGACCAACACGAGGTGGACACACAATAACGACATACATGCACGACAATATGTATAACAACAATACATAAAACAATTAAGGTACTTGCCTCGATTTGAAGACAATAACAATACTTCCACGAAAATGAACACTCGAAGGTCGTCCTCCTCAATCAATCACGTAACGAGACCAAACCTTAACAAAAGAAATGATATAGGATTTATCTCACGTCGTATGAATGTTAAACGATTCGATTAACGATCAAAAGTTCAAACCGCACCGCCCGAATAGCTTAGCGCACGCTAAGTACTGTAGCGTGCGTTACGTGCGTCGATAGCGCACGCAAACAATGTAACCTAGCGCACGCTAACGATGCATGGTCGATGCCTCACCGACCACCGGTTGACTCGTCGATGGTCTAGCGACGTTACGTACCAAACGTAGCGCACGCTAACAATCGCCGATAGCGCACGTTACATCGCATATCATAGCGTGCGCTATTCGCATGGCGCTTATCGCCGAAAGCGATCGTTTCTTGCCATGTTTGAAACAACGAAATCTTGCGTGATAATTCATGTTACTACCATGAATACTATGTCTACACCCTCATGAATGATTATACGGATAAAGACAACTTCGATTCAAGGATATGCATGCCAATATAAAACCATATTCTTTTCCGACTTCAAATCTTCATACGATAATACGAAAAACTAAATGGTTGATATCAACACCTCTATATCACCATATTATCCTACCAAGTTGATAAACGTCCTATATATACTAGATAAATCCTTCCATGATCAAACCTTTAGATTTATCTAACAATAAGGATGTTAACGTCTAGTCCAAGATTACTATGAAATCATCTATTAGATTCGGTTAACCATTGATAGAAGCTTCTCTTCACATATTCAGTGTACTAAGATTCGAATCATGATGATTATAATCAAGGTATTCCAGGCTTATACAACTCACTATTCCAAACATGATATACTTGGATAATTCATCTATGAAAATCCATATCTTGTTAACATGATCATCCAAATCGTTAGAATCCAACTCTAAGTCTGGAGATAGATTGAACATACCTTAAAATGACGAAATCACTGAACCGTAAGGTAGAATCCAACTCCGGTTGGTTGTATGCTCTTCCAAGGTGCTATTCCACTTCCATGAACATTCCACGTGGTAACCAATGTATAAATATCAACAATATGCGTTCTAAGTATATAAGAGTATTTCTACAACTCTCTGAACTCTCAAGATTGAGGAAAGTGCGAAAGAAATGCAAGCCAACACGGTTGATGTCCCATTTATAATTTCTGCATTATTGATAAGTTAGCGCACGCTACTAAGCATCCCTTAGCGTGCGCTAATAATGGTTGACTTCAGATTTTGTCCTAAAAGGCCAATGGGAATCTTATCCGACCCATGTCCACCGGGCGCACGAGCCACCGCCTGCTCAATAATTGAGTCCTTAGCGCACGTTACTCATACCTGCATAGCGTGCGCTAATAATGGCCCGATAGCGCGCGTTAAGATACATTCTTAGCGTGCGCTATCACAAGGTTGTTTGAGCAATTATACATGTTTCTATACTTATGCATAATGACATTAATGCACTAAATATCACACTCCAATAATCAAAATCATCAATCCGAAATACTACATGGTTGAATACAGATGAAATACACTGTAATAAATCCGGATATTACAAGTCTGCCCCTTCTCGTCAGCAGAAGACGCATCTTGCCCCTCCTAAAGCCACTAAGGCTAGTACTTCCCAGGCAGTCCCTAAGGGCAAGGAGCCTGCCGCATGGCAAGTAGTTGCCAAAAAAGGGCCCAAGGAGACGGGATTGATTCCCAAGGGCACAGCTGCTACTGGCCATCACTTTTACTTTGCATCTTTAGACTCCTCTGCTAGAGAGGAGGAGGACTTAGTTGGCACTGACGATATCATTAGTATGGGAGATAAAAATAGTGTGTCGGGTAGCGATCGCAGTATTCACGAGATTCATGACGATCTCGTTTTAGAGGATGACACTGAGTCCTCTACCGTCCCCCACTCTTATAGACTCTTTGAGTCTACCTCCTCCCGCGATGCCGGTAACGGCTGCATCGACGACCAGCTCGTCGTTCAGCCCGAGTCCTTGGCCATCGTGGTTTACGAGCCTCGCCCTCTTACCTCTTCTTCTTTTCCCTCCTTCTATCAGACTGAGTGCGGCCTTAAACGCACTCAACTTGAGATCGCTGAGTCGAATCTCTCCTCCTCGGCGATGGTGCCTCTCATGCCGGCACCAAAGCCCCCGGTTAAGAGACGGTTGATGTCCACTTCTGCTGCCCCTGGCGTCACGACTAGGGGCAAAGCTTCTTCTGATTCCACGATTTCCACACGCGGAAGAGCTGCTTCTCGCGGACAGTATTCCTCCTCTAAGGGGCGATCTTCGTCGCCCCTGAAAGAGGGCACATCTGCCCGGCAGGATACCCCTCGGAGACGGGGCTGCTCCAGCCAGCGTCCTAGATCTCCGCCTGAGTTGGTTGTTTAGTTTATGTCGATACCCATTCTTACATGGAACGCTCGTGGTCTGGCTAACACCGGAGCACATAAGCGCATTCGACATCTTAACCGTGTGTATAGGTTTGCTTTTATTGGCATTTTAGAACCCATGGGTTCCAATGCTAATTTTGATTTTTATATTCGTTCTTTAGGTTATGCGTCGGGACTTTATAATCGTTCTAACAAAATTTGGTTCTTTTCTTCCATCCACTTCCAGCATCAAGTTTTGTTGGATACCGATCAAGTCCTTCATCTTTCTATTTCTTCTTCCCTTCTTCCTCAGATGATTTATGTCACCTTTGTCTATGCCAGCACTAACCGTGCTGGTCGTTACGCCCTTTGGGACACCCTCCGTGAGATTGCTTTGGAAGTAGAGGGGTTGCCGTGGCTAGTCAGCGGTGACTTCAACATCTTCTTGCATTCACATGAGCGCGAGGGTAGTACCACTGACCGTTCTCCAGAGATTCTGGACTTCGCACAGGCTATTGCTGACTGTGAGTTGATTGACGCGGGCTGCGAGGGCGATATTTTTACTTGGGAGCGCAATGGTCTGAGGGAAAGGCTAGATCGTGCTTTATTTAATGAAGCATGGTCGAACGTGTTTGCGGTCTCTACCATCTCTCACCTGACTCGAGTTCGGTCTGACCATGCGCCTCTCCTTATCCATTGTCGCTTCTCCGCGACTCGTCACAAGTCGTCGTTCCGTTTCCAGAGTATGTGGGTCCGGCATCACACATTCCTGGACACTATTAGGGAGGTCTGGCTGACTCCGACTGGATTATCTGGCATGTGTAACCTACAGGCCAAACTCCTAAGGGTTAAGCGTAGACTAAAACAGTGGAACTGGTCTGTTTTTGGTAATCTTCATACGAAGTTGGATGAGGCCTTGAGGGATGCTGACGAGGCCGAGCGGCGATATGATTCGGATCCTACTCCGGAGAATAGAACCGCTATGCACCGTTTTCGTGCTGAGTACCATCTTCGTCTCTCTATGGAGGAAGATTTCTGGAAACAGAAGGCCGCTGTTCGTTGGGTTTCTGAGGGCGAGCGCAACACCCGGTATTTTCAGGGTTTTGCGAAGCAGAAGCGTTGTCAGTCTTACATTCATAGCATTGAGGATGGTGGTACGACGATCGCTGTTGAGTCGGACATCAGATCATCCGCTGTGAATTTCTTTAGGACTCTGCTTACTTCCGATGGTGATGTTCTCGTCCCCCCTGATGACACTTGTTTTCCCTCTATCCCCTCTTCTTTTGATTCGGATAGTTTGTGTGTCCCTCCATCCCCCCTTGAGATTCGTGCTGCGGTTTTTGATATCGATCCTCACAGCATTTCTGGACCTGACGGTTTCTCATCTTTGTTTTTTCAGCATTGTTGGGAGATTGTTTCTCCCGACGTGGAGGGGGCTGTGCTCGAGTTTTTTGAGGGTCACCCTATGCCTCCGGATTTCACGGCGACTACGGTCGTCTTGATCCCGAAGAAGCCTGTTCCGAGCGGTTGGTCAGATTACCGGCCTATTAGTCTGTGTAATGTGACCAATAAGATTATCACGAAAATCCTTAACGCTCGGCTTGCTCCTCTCCTCCCTCTTATTATTTCTCCGAACCAGAGTGGATTTGTTCACGGGCGGGTTATTTCTGATAATATCCTTTTGGCACAAGAACTTATTCACGACCTCCACGTTGCGGACGTTCATGGTGTCCCGAACCTTGCACTTAAGCTTGATATGGCTAAGGCGTATGATAGGGTTCACTGGCATTTTTTACGTGAGGTTCTGGTGAGGATGGGTTTCCCGGCTAGATGGATTTTGTTCATCCGTCATTGCGTCGAGAGTTGCACATTCTCCATTTTGGTGAACGGCATCCCGGCTGGTTATTTTGCCTCTAGCCAGGGTCTGCGTCAGGGCGACCCTATTTCTCCGTCGCTCTTCATGCTTGCCGCTGATTATTTATCGCGCTGCTTGGATCGATTCATTCGAGATCATCTTTTGATGAGGTATAGGACGGCTGGACGGCCTTTCCCCGTCTCGCACTTATCCTACGCCGATGACATCATTATATTCACACGGGCTGTGGATGATGGTCTTGTTGATCTTATGCGTCTCCTGGATCACTACTCTATGGCTTCGGGCCAGATTGTTAGTATCCATAAGAGCACTTTTATTCTCGCTCCCAAGCATGCGCCTCTTTGGCATCAGAGAGTGTATGACCTTACTGGTTTTCGCCAGGGCGATCTCCCCATCACCTATCTAGGTGTGCCCCTCTACAAAGGCTTTAAGAGACGTGAGCTTTTTGCTGGGGTGAAGCAACGGATGTTGGATAGGATCTCTGGTTGGTCCCATCGCCATCTTGCTTTTGGGGGCCGTTTGGCTCTTATTAAGAGCACTCTCTGCACGATTCCTCTTCACCTGCTGCAGGTTTTGGATCCCCCACAGTACATTATCCAGGAACTCGAGCAGATTATTGCGAGATATTTCTGGGGTGCTGTTGGTCCAAAGAGGAAGACGCATTGGGTCAGTTGGCGGCAGATTTGTCGTCCGGTCTCTGAGGGAGGCCTCGGGATTCGGAGCCTTTCGGATATGGCGAGAGCTTTTAGTTATAAGCTCTGGTGGCGCCTTCGCGCGGGCACGTCTCTGTGGGCGCAATTTATGCTCCGCAGAAACTGCTCTGCTGGCCTTTATACGCCTATGCGTACTGCTCTTAAAGCTCGTGCCAGCCACCCTTGGCGTCGTCTCCTCCGCGTGGGTATTGAGGCCCAGGAGTTCATTCGCTGGACTCTTGGTCGTCGCTGTGGGGAGGTCAGCTTTTGGGACGATACTTGGATTGGGGATAGGCCGATATCTTCTTATTGTCAGGTTTCTGGTAGACCCAATCTTAGGATTAATGAGTTATGGGTTGATGGGTCCTGGGACATGGGTAGGTTGGAGACTATTGTTGGAGACGAGTTAGGATTTACCCCTCATTTCATCCAGGAGATCTCCGCGATTCCCATCGCCGAGGAGGATTCGGATAGTATGTGCTGGACTCTTACCTCTTCGGGTGCGTTCTCATTATCGTCGGCTTGGTCTCACATCAGGGTGAGGGGTCAGGCTAATCTTATTTACGGGTCCATATGGACAGCCTTACTCACACCGACCATTTCGGTGTTTATTTGGCGACTTCTCATGCGCCGGATCCCGACTGATGACATCCTTCAGAGGAGGGGCGTTTCATTGGCTTCTAGATGTTTGTGCTGCTTGCATACCCAGACCTACCATACCGAGACCATTGCCCACCTTTTCCTGGAGAGTGATGTGGCCCGTGACGTGTGGGAGTATTTTGGCGCTTGGACTCATTTATCCCTACCCCATTCTCAGAATATTTTTGAGCTCCTGAGCTTCTTCGCACACGGCACACACTTTAGGCACGCGACTTTCATTATTCCTTGTCTGATCCTTTGGTTCATCTGGACAGAAAGGAATAGTGCAAAGCATAGGGCGGTTACTTTTGTTTCTTCTCATGTTATTGTGCAGGTGGAGCGCCATGTTGCTTTATTAACTGCTGCGGGGCTGATTTGCTCTGAGTTTTGGGCGGGTTGCTCGCCTCCTGATCGCTTCCAGCGAGCTACATCTTCCCCCGCTCGGACTCGTCGCCCCGTCCCGGTGGTTTGGCTTCGACCCGAGTCCCCTTGGATCAAGCTGAACACGGATGGTTCGTTCGATCGAGACACACAGATTGCGGGTGGGGGAGGTCTGATTAGAGATCATCACGGAGAGCTCCTTCTTGCTTTCCATTCCTCTTTTCAGGCCTCTTCGAGTTTTGATGCTGAGGTCCAGGCGTTGGCTATCGGATTGATTCTTGCCTCCCAGAGATCGAGATATGTTTGGATTGAGCTTGATGCTGTTGCTGTTGTGACCCTGCTATCATCTGGCCATCGGGGCTCTTGGCAGGTTCGTCACACTCTTATGCGTATCCGACACATTCTCAGAGATATTCAGTTCAGAGTCACTCATATTTTCCGGGAGGGCAACAGGCCGGCCGATTATCTTTCTGAGCTCGGCATGTCGTCCCTCGGCATTCAGACTTATACATACGATACTGCTCCTCCGTTACTCCTCTCTCTTATTCGGATGGATCAGTTTGGTTATCCGTGCTTCAGATTTAGATAGTATTTATTTTCATCGATTTATTGGTTGCCTACGGGTCCGCACATTAGCCCACGTTTTTAGTGGTGCACCTTGTTCTGATCTAGCGTGCCGTAGGCACTTTAGTTTTTAGGTCCCGGATTATGGCCCATTTTTGGTCATAATTCGGTGTTGAGTTATTTTGTCTATGGGTCCGCACATTAGCCCACGTTTTGTGGTGCACTTTGTACTTCTCTAGCGGGCCGTAGATTTATCCGATGTTTGGACCCGAATTATGACCCATTTTTGGTCATAATTCGGGACTGATACTTTGTATTTCTTGATTTTATTATCTACAGGTTGGTGGGTCTCGCCTCAACCCCCCGTCCGCTCTGGACGTATTTTCTCCAAAAAAAAAAAAAAAAAAAACTATCGCAAGTGCACGATATCGTATCAAGTAGTAAGTGGATTTTTTGAGTCCGTTTTATCGATCCCACGAGGAAGTTTGGTTATAATTTGAATTATACACTATTAGTCTATTTTTATAGATACTAAGATGAGTGAAACACACAATTAAAGAGTTTGATTTAATAATTGCAAAGAAAATGCAATAATAGTTCTAATATTCAAGGAAATAAAAAGATTGTACTAATAATAGGTTGATTAAAGATAAAATGAAATAGTTAGGATTACAAACTTAGTTCATCATTAGTTATAGAAGATGTATAAGAGATCATAAGATGAATTTACTTATTATGTTGTGTAGATTAGATTTTCCTTAAAAAGAAGGTTTCTCTTTCGAACTATAAAACGCCCTTTATATATTGAATCAATCCACTATATTTCTATGTTGATTGGCTTCAATACATAACATTAGGATTTATGAAAATAACTCAAAGAATCATCTAAGGTCTAGAGGTATATTTCTATCCCATAGAACAACTTAGAGTGAAGATCATTTGATCTAACCAAACATATTTTCTTTCGAAATATATGAAGACCATACATATCGTCATTTATTGGCCAAATAAATAAAGATTGTTAAAAGGATGAAAATCACACACAATAATAAGTAATTCATAATAGATCTTTATACAAACTTAAATAACATGACTAACCTTTTTTATAATCCCAACTAAGGTAACTTAGCCCATGAAGGGTTTAATATACATAATACAAGCTTGAGTGGTCATTATTAGTTGAACAAGAGAAAGAATTGATCCTAACTCCCTTAGTAGATAAAGGAGGAAGAAGCAATAAACTCTCTGAACAACATATGCTATACCACTATTACACAAATCACTCAAGAAGACAAGTGTGTTCTTCACACAAAAAGAAAATATTACAAAAAATGGAAAAATTATAAGATGAATGATGAATGATGATGGATCTAAGGGGTCTATTTATACACCTAAAGTTATCTAATAGCTCTAAAACTCCAGCATTATTACATTAGATCGGATAAATACCAGCCATCCCCTCAATAATAGACCAAAAGTATAAAAAATTAGGCAATGATCAAAAATCTGTCAAGAGTTACGGCCGTAATATTGAGGAGTTACGGCCGTAACTATGATGACTTACGGCCAAAACATTGAGGAGTTACGGCCGTAACATGGCTATGGCTTTTTGCTTTGTGAGTTACGCCCGTACTTTATGATGTTACGCCCGTATGGAGTTTCAGACTTCATTTTCAGCCCAAAATTTCTTAGACTTTGCGTTTTTGCCCCAAATCTTCTTCGGATGATAACTTTTGATATATAACTCTGATTTTGAATCCGGAAAGACTACCGAACTTGTCTTGGAAAGCCCTACAACATGAATACATAAAAATTCAACAAAGAGAATATTTTATAAACATGTTATTTCTTGAGTAAATCAGTAATTCAATCCGATTAAGACTAGATTTACATCTTCATCCGATAAAAATAAAATTATTAAAAACTAATTAATTCTAAGCAAAAAATGAGTAGACTAGCTCAATTATGGGTGAAATTTATCGATACAAACCATGGATAAGTGTATAAAACTGACACTTATCAGCTATAAACAAGTTGAGCAATTTCACGAGTAATCCGAGTAAAGAGCATTGAATGCACTAACTAGGGTTTTAAGATACTTAAAGTACACCCTAAGTTATGGGCTATTTTATAGTAATTATCCGCAGTTTTGGAAGGATACACTGATGCTAATTGGATTTCAGACACGAAAGACTCTCACTCTACAAGTGGGTATATATTTACTATTGGGGGTGGAGCTATATCTTGGAAATCAAGCAAGCAAACTTGTATAGCCCGGTCCACCATGGAATCGGAATTTATAGCTCTAGATAAAACTGGAGAAGAAGCTGAATGGCTTCATAACTTTCTTGAGGATATTCCATGCTGGAAGAACCCTGTGCCTAGTGTTATGATCCATTGCGATAGCCAAGCAGCAATTGGAAGAGCACAGAGCCTTATGTATAATGGCAAGTCTCGACACATTCGTCGGAGACATAATACCGTGCGACAATTGATCAAAAATAGAGTTATATCTATTGACTATGTAAGGTTAAATGTTAATTTGGCGGCTCCACTCACAAAAGGTCTGAATATAGATCGATTTCATAAACTGCTAGAGGGAATGGGATTAAAATCCACATCTTGAAAGAACGATTATAGTGGTAACCCAACCTTGAAGATTGAAGATCCCATAAACTTGGTTCAATGGGAAAACAATTTTATGAAAGTTTTATTGAATAGCGCTTATAATAAATCCATCCCTATAGAGCAGAATAAGTGTTGAGTCCTGTGATTGTGGTGCGGTTAAGTCTCTGGACTTTTAATGGTTCATTGTCCTTGAAAAGGAAAAGTATTGCGGGATACTTTATAAAATGAGACCGCCTATCTAAGTGTGAGGACGGGCCACCTCGAATAAACACTTAGGAAACCAAGATGTTGTCCATGGCCAAAACGGACACAACTATGAGAACGGAAGGTGTTGAAACATTGTTGTGTAAGTGTCGTAGACTCGATATACACCAAGGAGGATTAGTTCAAGTCACGGTGTCCACTAAGCCCCTGGTATATCCGACGATATTTTACTAAGGAAGGTTCAAAGCCACAAACTACTTTACCACATGCAGAAGTGTTTTACGGAAATTGGGTATGTGAGTCTGCATTCATGCATGCATTTATTCCACTCATGTGGGGGATTGTTGGAAAATTTAAGAAAAATAAGTTTGACTCAATTTAAACCAATATAATAATAATAAAATATTTAATTCTTGGGAATTAATTATTAAATTGTGAATCTACGTTTCGAGGAGATAAACGTAGGATTCTATTTTTCTCAAAACCAATTTTCGATGAGTGAGAAAAAAATGATTAAAGTTGGCTATTTAATTGAAATGGTGAAGAATTGACCAAGTTTAAAAAGTTGAAAACCATCTGATATTTAGGGTTAAAAACCCATCTAATATTTGGGGTTGAAAACCCATATGATATTTGGGATTGAAAATCCATTTGATATTTGGATTGAAAACCCATATGATATTTGGGGCTGAAAACCCATCTGATATAATATTGGGGAGTTTACATATCTATACAACATATAAAATTTAATTACAAAAATAAAACAAAAGAAAAAATATTTACACATATAACAAATTGGAATGTCTTTATATAAATAAAGGAAAAAACCATCATCCACGTCCCTAAAAACAAGTCATCCGTTTCGATCTCTCCAACATTCCAAAAAATAAGGCATCTCTCTCTCTCTCTCTCTCTCTCTCTCTCTCTCTCTCTCTCTCTCTCTCTCTCTCTCTCTCTCTCTCTCTCTCTCTCTCTCCCTCCCTCCCTCCCTCCCTCCCTCCCTCCCTCCCTCCCTCCATGTATAAGTCAATGATACTATCATATTACGAATTATAAGGTGCAGAAATTCAAGACTGTATTTCAAATGTGGATGGTAAATGGAATCAGTATTGTGAAATTTTAGTGTTTATAGTACTTTCAAGTAATCCTTATGAATTAGGATGTGCATATAATTTTTTAACATTGTTGATTTGACCACTCTTCATAAAAAAATTTCATCAAATACATGATCTGTTTATATATTCAATAACTTTTCAGTAATTGTATCTCCCTATGGATATTGACATGAACTTTGATTTTATGTTTACAAACATTTTAATTCCAGCAACAAACTTATTCTTTGAAACAAAAACCTAGTTCGTATGCCATTAAATATTGAAGTCAACAAATTTGTCAAAGAAATTTCAGATCCAGTTTCTTGAAAAAAAAAAGAAAAGAAATTATCTTTTAAATTGGAACAAATACGTGGATATTTTTGTTAATGTTTGGTTACATAAATACATGTGAATGGATACGTATTGCTAATGTCATTCTTATTTTTAATTATGGAATAAAAAATGAGAAGAATAAATTTTGATACTTCTTCTCTAACATATTTGTTTATAAGAAAATTTTGGATAATAGGATACTTCCGCTATATGAATGCGTTACCTGAATATGTAGTTTTAGATACTCATTGTCATTATAAAAGAATTGTAATATCCGGAATTTCTACTACTGTCGTTTGATATTATTTTATCCGAGTTATATTGTACAGCAGGGAATCTGTACAGTAGGGATAAAATAAATGAAGGACTGAGATGTCAGTATTGGTATAATTGTCGTATTTGGTCGACAATTGTATTCGAGGATATAATGTGTTGAGTAATGTATATTTCATATGCCGTATGTTCGTATTTGATATGTCGAGATGTTGGACAAGGATAGCTGAAAATGGCTAAGTATAGCCTTATTAGCGCACGCTGATATTCATGCATAGCGCACGCTATCGTGCAGGATTAGCGCACGCTACGTTCATAGGTTAGCGTACGCTAGTTCAGATCAGATCAGAAGGAATCT
Source organism: Orobanche coerulescens (assembly GCA_033398695.1). NCBI lineage: Eukaryota > Viridiplantae > Streptophyta > Magnoliopsida > Lamiales > Orobanchaceae > Orobanche > Orobanche coerulescens. The sequence goes on from CM065812.1 coordinate 19,423,495, forward strand.
ACGCGTGGACCAGGCCACTTTCGGCGCACGTTCTGATAAGTCAACGGATGTTGTAATGTAGTGTTAGCGCACGCTAATGCATGTTGATTAGCGCACGCTAAATATATATCGGTCAATAGGGAATCTTGGCTTTATTGGTTGATTTCGGCTTGTGGGGTCACGAGCATCTTCGTGGTAGGTGTATACTGTAGCAAGTCAACTTCGGATAGCGCATGTTAAGATAAATGACTTGCGTACGCTAAGCAGGATGTTTTACGTACGTTAATGCATGGGCATTACGTACGTAAGTTAGTTTACGAAGCAAGGCAGTAGCCTCTGGGCTTCGATAGCGCACACTAACAAAGTCAGTTAGCGCACGCTAAGGCGGTAGCGCACGCTAAACATGAGATATTAGCGCACGCTAATAATGAATATTATAAAGAGGGATAGAAGGGTGTTAGTAAGCATTTCGTCATTTCTTTCTTCTTTCAGCCGAGAGGGAGAGAGATGATTATCATATAAACAAGTTCATAAGTATGATTATGAGTTGGATTACCGGATTATGATAATGTTATTGTTGATATGAAGATATTGATATGAATTGGATGGTTTCGAATGAGTTGTTATCTTCAAAGAGATATGTTGGATAATGTCTTCCTTCAATTCGGATCTGTGATGTTGTTGTTGTTGGTTCCTTCATATGATGATGAACATGGCATGATTATGAGTTCTTGGTGTTAGGTTGATGATATTAAGAAAGATGAAATATGAATATATGACTTGAATTAAAAGTCGGATGATTACCTATATGTTAAAGGATATTGTATTTCGTTGTTTGATAGCTATGATCATGATTCAGAATCACTTAGAGTTTTTGATAATCGCCATATGTTGATCGGTACCCGAAATGCATGTAACTGTACGTTATTAGCGCACGCTAAGCCTAATGGCTAGCGCACGCTAAGCCTACTGGCTAGCGCACGCTATCGGGAACAACTTAGCGCACGCTGCAGTAAAAGATTAACGTGCGCTAAGTCATCAGGCAGGGTAATATATTCTGTTTCGATTATGAAATTCGTGATCGTTTAAGTTGGTTTGATCAGACTTGTGGTTAACTGAGATATTGTTGAGCCGTTGGGTTTGTGAATTGGTCTTAGCGGTTGTTGATTATTATCGGATTGCTGTTTAATCGATTATTGTTATAGGTTAAGTTTATTGATCGGTGTTTATAACTGTATGCTGCGGTCGTGTTCGAGTATGTTCGTGAATTGCTTCGGTCGGGGCCGAGGAGCTCGTAGACGAAGGCATTGTGACTGGTAGCGGTTTCATCATCATCGTATCGGTATCGAGGCAAGTTATTACTTGCTCAGTTATAATGTTTAATGAATGGTTTCAGTTTCATTTCGTTTATAATGCATATAGCGATGATTATTATTGTGAACTCTGGGTATTCGGATCGCATATCGTTCTTTCGATTCTGGGGTAAATCATAATGTATATGATTTATCTCGATTATTGGTATGTTCGAGTATCGAGGTTACATTGTGATAAAGACGAGGATTCGAATATTTATGGTTCATGATACGTTTGGATCGTCGAGCGTTGCGGATAATCGTCGGTGATGATTGGACATCGAGGTTGCTCCCGAAGGACTCGGGCGGGTATTCCATATTGATTATGGTTTAGTGTTATTTATTTTGGTCTCGTACATTTTCTTTCATGTTGTTGAACATGGAGTCGTCTAGTAAATTGTCATGTTGTCGTGCATGTTATGTTGTTCATGTTGATCAACGTGATTAATTGCATAAGTGTATGCGAATTCTGTTGATCATGTTGTGTAATTAATCCGATGGGATTATGAGGATCTATCTTTGAGGGCTTGGATCGAATGTCCACCATGCGTTGGTTCGACGGGATCATCATGGGGATCTATGCTGAGGGCGCTGGATCGTTGGACAGGTTTTACACCATGCGTTGGTTCGACGGGATCATCATGGGGATCTATGCTGAGGGCGCTGGATCGTTGGATTACCAGTATCGTGTTGATGGAATCTTGTGAATTCGCATCATTGATTTTGTCATGTGTTGTTCACATGTGTATTGTTAGTTATCCACCTTATGTTGATCTGATAGGATCAACAAAGGGATCAATGCTGAGGGCGCTGGATCGTCGGATTTCCATTGAGTATACATGATTGTTATTGCTGTGATCATATTGACGTGGTCATATGAGTAGGCATTTGTAGGTCTTGTGTTAGGACCGTGTCCGTATTGCATTGATCTGATCTCGGATTAGACCGACATGATTGTCGTGGCACTTCATATCTCGTGTGATGGACAATCAGTTATCGTTTTGGGACTTGATGATGCTATCCGATGGATTGTATTGGTCAGAACTGGTATATTTTCCGTATCGTGAGTTGGTGATGATAGTTTGAGAATCCTGAGTATTGTTTGAGGTACAATACAGATATTATGTTCGAGTTTATTGTTTAATCGAGTACAGGATGTGAAATGTGATAATGGTTACTCTGATGAGAATTACTTGAGTAAGCAAAGTTATGGCGGTAAGATTACGTTGGTCGTATTCTTATTCTGTATTCTCATTGGTATGTATTATTGATGTGATGTGATTGATATCATTGTTGGACGTTATGGCTGACCCCGTCGTGGGATTTCTTTTTAGGTTCTTGGAGTATCGAGCTTGTAGCGGTCGTGAAGAGATGAGCTTCCCGGAGGATACTGGCTAGGACATGTTGTGTGCTTTGAGTTTCTTGTTTGGTTCTCGTAGTCCGCTGCTAGAGTATCTTTATGGTTGGTCTTTTTCCGCTGCGTGAGTATTTCGAAATGCTCTTTTGATATCTGGTAACTGAGGTTACTTTGGAAATCGTTTTCTAAACTTTTGAATGTCGGCAGTTTGGCCTTGCGATTTTAAATGAGTTTTATAAATCTTTGATCATTTTCAATAGATAATACTGTCGTTAGCCTCTTGGGCATTTGTAAATGTTTGCGAAAATTTCTTTTAGCCTTGTGGGTTCCATCTCGGGCCCCACGGCGCTGTAATATCTCCGGTTAAATCTGGGGGTGTTACAGAATATGGTATCGGAGATTAGGTTGAGAAAACCTAGGCATTTGGGTCGAGTTGGGTCGTGTTTTTGTTGCGTCATTCGAGTTGTCGATTGACAAATATTAGAGCCGTGAGTATTTGCTGTTCACTCAGGCTTGTGCGTTATTGGATTTGCCAGTATCGTACTGGGCTTGTTATAACTTTCCAAATGGTGTTAATGAGATTCTCTGGAATGAGATGTATTGTGTTCTTTGGATTTTTGAATTGTATTGAGGTTTATTGCCGTTCTGTAGTTGATATGCTTTGAGATTCAGCAGAATATTATATGTTACAGAATATGACCTTGAGGAGTTATAATTTTGAGAATCAGTATGTTGGTTAGATTTTGGAACAGAATTGTGCATTTGGAAGAAATATTGTGCATGGTTGAGAAGAACATATAACATGTTAATTCATTTTGAGATATATGAATTGCTTTTGATCATTTGAAAATGATACTTTTCAAAATGAATGTCTTACGGATGTTTTACGGAAAATGATTTTTGGGTCGAGACCCAATTGATTTTGAAATGGTTTTATAACTCAGGACTTGGGTTCGAAAATGGGTTTTCTACTTTTTAAACTTCTTGTAATGCGGAACGAGTTACGGGCTGAGACCCTAATGTTTCAAACGGCTTTTCTGTTTTCTTAAAACTCCCGAGACTTGTAAAACACTTTACCAATCGTTTACCTATGTTATTTCCGCCTTTCGAGGCTTTGGTTTACTTGTTCAAATGGAATTTCTCGGGAAGTCTTTCGCCGTGTTTGATTTGTTGATTTGTTTCAACGTTTTGTCATATCATGTTTGAGGTGATCCAGGAAGGGTAAATGGTTGACGATACGAGTCATGTGTGGAAAAGAAGTTTAGTCGGAATTTATATATTGAGATTTTGGAACTCGATCGTGTGGTTTTCCGATGGAATATCAGTGGATATTGGTGACGAACCGAATTGGTATACAGGAGTATGGATATAGTCGAGCATTTGCATACTTTTCATTTTTAAAACTTCAAATCGTGTGGATTCGAAGGAAATCATATCGAATTCTTGGCACCATCGAGCCAAGTTAATTTTTTCGAAAATTGATTTTGTGGTCTTACCAAAATTTATGTTTTTAGTTTTGAAATTTTTGAAAGAACTTGCGAAAATTTGTATTCTTGACGAGACTTTGTGATTTCAAACTGGTTTTGAAAATGTGATTGATATACATATGCATTTAGTGCATAGTGCATATCATATTGATGGTACGATGGAAAAGGAATTCGAACTTCGGTATGTTAGTTTGATTATCCGGCGATGATCGGTTGAGTTATCGGATAAGAGAAATATGTTGCGTGTTGTAGATTCATGCACATAATATTATTTTGGAAACTTGGGATTTTGTGAAACCGGAACATATGTGCTATGTGATTCCATTGGTATGGTAGTAGCGCGATTTTACCTTAGTGATTCTGGAATGATTTCCTTGTAAGCATAGATTTGGGGATGGTGAACCCATACTGGTTGTTTTGGATATTGAGTGGTCGTTTCCACTCCGTGTATGATTGGGTATGTTCGTCAGTTTGTGATTGGTTGTTCATATGCCAAGGGGTATGTTCGCCAGTCGGGTATGTTTATTGAGATCCACTGTATGTGATCGGTGTGTCGTTTTGAGAATTTTGCTTTTTCGTATGTCTGTTTCTATGGTTCTGTGTTGATCGTGTTGGAGTTTACCGTGTGAAGGTATTCTCGATTATCGTTGACCTCTGGTTGGTCATATTGGAGTTTACCATGTTGATATTTTCGATTGTGTTTTGACCTCTGGTTGGTCATATGGGAATTTATCATGTTGATGATAAATTCGGTTGATTTATTAGTTGATCACTTTGGTGATCATCTGAGCGTTCGGATTTTGTGTTGATGTTTGAATTCGTGTCATTGTTTTGGGCGCTTGTTTTGCGGATGTATTGTGTATTATTAGTCTTATCGGAATTGGACTGATTATGTAATCAGTGCAGACGATTTGATTCGGGCATTGTTTCATCCGAAGATGATATATTTTGTTGAGAATCGGGGAATTGTGATCGTAGCGTATTGAGGCATGCGGTGAGATCGGCCGCTAGTATCTCCGGAGATCGTCGACCTGCGTATTTGTAAGTATGCGGTTTTGGCTATTCAGAATAATGATGATTGATCAGTGTCGTGACGGTTTTGGGATATTTTGGGTTGAACAGTATGTTTGTTTGTTTTCTATGACGGATTGCAAGTTTCGAGGACGAAACTTATTTTAAAGGGTGTAGAATGTAATATCCGGAATTTCTACTCATCGTTTGATATTATTTTATCCGAGTTATATTGTACAGCAGGAATCATGCAGAGGGATAAAATAAATGAAGGACCGAGATGTCAAGATTGGTATAATTGTCGTATTTGGTCGACAATTGTATTCGAGGATATAATGTGTTGAGTAATGTATATTTGATATGCCGTATGTTCGTATTTGATATGTCGAGATGTTGGACAAGGATAGCTGAAAATGGCTAAGTATAGCCTTATTAGCGCACGCTGATATTCATGCATAGCGCACGCTATCGTGCAGGATTAGCGCACGCTACGTTCATAGGTTAGCGTCGCTAGTTCAGATCACTCGAAGGAATCTACGCGTGGACCGTGCCACTTTCTGAGCACGTTCTGATAAGTCAAAGGATGTTGTAATGTAGTGTTAGCGCACGCTAATGCATGTTGATTAGCGCACGCTAACTATATATCGGTCAACAGGAATCTTGGCTTTATTGGTTGATTTCGGCTTGTGGGGTCACGAGCATCTTCGTGGTAGGTGTATACTGTAGCAAGTCAACTTCGGATAGCGCACGTTAAGATAAATGACTTGCGTACGCTAAGCAGGATGTTTTACGTACGTTAATGCATGGGCATTACGTACGTAAGTTAGTTTACGAAGCAAGGCAGTAGCCTCTGGGCTTCGATAGCGCACGCTAACAAAGTCAGTTAGCGCACGCTAAGGCGGTAGCGCACGCTAAACATGAGATGTTAGCGCACGCTAATAATGAATATTATAAAGAGGGACAGAAGGGTGTTAGTAAGCATTTCGTCATTTCTTTCTTCTTTCAGCCAAGAGAGAGAGAGAGAGAGTTGGGATATATTGGAGGTTCCAAACACTGGATTAAGATGGAGTTAATCATCCATAACAAACATTTGAAGCTTGAAATCATTGGTGATTCTTGTAAATGGATTCAACCTTGGAAATCAATCCATTCCTTCAAAAAGGTAATTACTCTTCACATTGAGATTTCGTTTTGGATTGTATATGATGTTCTTGAGCTGATGATTATCATATAAACAAGTTCATAAGTATGATTATGAGTTGGATTACCGGATTATGATAATGTTATTGTTGATATGAAGATATTGATATGAATTGGATGGTTTCGAATGAGTTGTTATCTTCAAAGAGATATGTTGGATAATGTCTTCCTTCAATTCGGATCTGTGATGTTGTTGTTGTTGGTTCCTTCATATGATGATGAACATGGCATGATTATGAGTTCTTGGTGTTAGGTTGATGATATTAAGAAAGATGAAATATGAATATATGACTTGAATTAAAAGTCGGATGATTACCTATATGTTAAAGGATATTGTATTTCGTTGTTTGATAGCTATGATCATGATTCAGAATCACTTAGAGTTTTTGATAATCGCCAGATGTTGATCGGTACCCGAAATGCATGTAACTGCACGTTATTAGCGCACGCTAAGCCTACTGGCTAGCGCACGCTATCGGGAACAACTTAGCGCACGCTGTAGTAAAAGATTAACGTGCGCTAAGTCATCAGGCAGGGTAATATATTCTGTTTCGATTATGAAATTCGTGATCGTTTAAGTTGGTTTGATCAGACTTGTGGTTAACTGAGATATTGTTGAGCCGTTGGGTTTGTGAATTGGTTTTAGCGGTTGTTGATTATTATCGGATTGTTGTTTAATCGATTATTGTTATAGGTTAAGTTTATTGATCGGTGTTTATAACCGTATGCTGCGGTCGTGTTCGAGTATGTTCGTGAATTGCTTCGGTCGGGGCCGAGGAGCTCGTAGACGAAGGCATTGTGGTAGTAGCGGTTTCATCATCATCGTATCGGTATCGAGGCAAGTTATTACTTGCTCGGTTATAATGTTTAATGAATGGTTTCGATTTCATTTCGTTTATAATGCATATAGCGATGATTATTATTGTGAACTCGGGTATTCGGATCGCATATCGTTCTTTCGATTGGGGTAAATCATAATGTATATGATTTATCTCGCTTATTAGTATGTTCGAGTATCGAGGTTACATTGTGATAAAGACGAGGATTCGAATATTTATGGTTCATGATACGTTTGGATCGTCGAGCGTTGCGGATAATCGTCGGTGATGATTGGACATCGAGGTTGCTCCCGAAGGACTCGGGGCAGGTATTCCATATTGATTATGGTTTAGTGTTATTTATTTTGGTCTCGTACATTTTCTTTCATGTTGTTGAACATGGAGTCGTCCTAGTAAATTGTCATGTTGTCGTGCATGTTATGTTGTTCATGTTGATGAACGTGTTGAATTGCATATGTGTATGCGTATTGTGTTGTTCATGTTGTGTAATTAATCCGATGGGATTATGAGGATCTATGATGAGGGCGCTGGATCGAATGTCTACCATGCGTTGGTTCGACGGGATCATCATGGGATCTATGCTGAGGGCGCTGGATCGTTGGACAGGTTTTCCACCATGCATTGGTTCGACGGGATCATCATGGGGATCTATGCTGAGGGCGCTGGATCGTTGGATTACCAGTATCGTGTTGATGGAATCTTGTGAATTCGCATCATTGATTTTGTCATGTGTTGTTCACATGTGTATTGTTAGTTATCCACCTTATGTTGATCTGATAGGATCAACAAAGGGATCTATGCTGAGGGCGCTGGATCGTCGGATTTCCATTGAGTATACATGATTGTTATTGCTGTGATCATATTGACGTGGTCATATGAGTAGGCATTTGTAGGTCTTGTGTTAGGACCGTGTCCGTATTGCATTGATCTGATCTCGGATTAGACCGACATGATTGTCGTGGCACTTCATATCTCGAGGTATGTTCCGTATTTTCCTTTGGTATTCTTCTTGTGATGGACAATCAGTTATCGTTTTGGGACTTGATGATGCTATCCGATGGATTGTATTGGTCAGAACTGGTATATTTTCCGTATCGTGAGTTGGTGATGATAGTTTGAGAATCCTGAGTATTGTTTGAGGTACAATACAGATATTATGTTCGAGTTTATTGTTTAATCGAGTACAGGATGTGAAATGTGATAATGGTTACTCTGATGAGAATTACTTGAGTAAGCAAAGTTATGGCGGTAAGATTACGTTGGTCGTATTCTTATTCTGTATTCTCATTGGTATGTATTATTGATGTGATGTGATTGATATCATTGTTGGACGTTATGGCTGACCCGTCGTGGGATTTCTTTTTAGGTTCTTGGAGTATCGAGCTTGTAGCGGTCGTGAAGAGATGAGCTTCCCGGAGGATCTTGGCTAGGACATGTTGTGTGCTTTGAGTTTCTTGTTTGGTTCTCGTAGTCATTTGCTAGAGTATCTTTATGGTTGGTCTTTTTCATTGCGTGAGTATTTGAAATGCTCTTTTGATATCAGTAAGCGAGGTTACTTTGGAAATCGTTTTCTAAACTTTTGAATGTCGGCAGTTTGGCCTTGCGATTTTAAATGAGTTTTATAAATCTTTGATCATTTTCAATAGATAATACTGTCGTTAGCCTCTTGGGCATTTGTAAATGTTTGCGAAAATTTCTTTTAGCCTTGTGGGTTCCATCTCGGGGCCCACGGCGCTGTAATATCTCCGGTTAAATCTGGGGGTGTTACAAGAATCATATTACAATATGGAACAAAAGTAATCATGTCGGCTAAATTCGTATAGTTTTACTTGTTGACACATTAAAATAATCATGTTACCATAATATGTGAACTAATTGTGCAATATCTAACTTTTTAATCAATTTTATTTACTGGAATATGAGCAAAAAGATATATATTGCTTTATGCTCAACTTTTTTTATTATTATATAAAATAAATTTGGGCAAAGTTCAGACATGTTTGCTATATAATTTATATTTAAATAAGGTTTAGGTTATCACTCATTATTTTGTTTGTTTTTTAAGAGAGAAATGACCAAATATATGAGGATACTTCTGCCATATGATTTGGATACAAGAAGATATAATCTTAAATACTTGTTGATGCACTAAAATAATTATATTACATTCTGACACAAAAACAATAGTATCTGTTGATTTGTAATACAGTAACTAAATATTTATTCGTGTGTAACCATATGTTGATTGAAATAAAATACCAGAAGTAAACAAGCAGGTATCCAAACTGAAAATAATGATATTCATTTATAGTTCATTAGGGTATCTAATACAAAAATACTTATTTATACTGCTCATATTTTTAGTTTCTTAAAAGAAAACATGACTAACAAACATGATAATCAACATAATCGATTTCATCAAAAGCTCTGTCCTCTTCATCCCATTAAAGCCATGCCAAGTCCTCTTTGGGTGTTCCATAATCTGCACCCATATTTATAAAACACAAATATCTTAAATTAAAGTTCATTAGTTCATTAGACAATAAGGGTAATTATAATCATTTAGGAACACAAGTTAAAGCATATATATATATATATTTATATATATAGGCTTACATGAGTAACAAGAAAATGTGGCTCCAACCACACATATTATCCATAAGTAACTAAACATATATCAAAATTAAGAATTGAGGTAATCATTGACATTGATTTAGGTATCCATGTTTTAGTTGATCGATAATAATATTGAAAAAAAACCAGTAAAAAGTGGCACGAACAACTCCGATTTGAAATTATGGTAACCATTTACACAGAAATATATAACCAATACATTTTTAAGAGTATCTCTGACCTTACAAAACAAGTATAAATCAGGGAGACTACGTATATATGCTGACAAACTACTCGTTTGAAAGGGTAACTGTAACACCCCCAATCCGCTCCGGGATATTACACGTCGTAGAATCTTTCCTCAAGGATCTACCAGGCTGGTAACAACATCGAACAACTCAATAATGCCTTTAAGGCTAAAATGACTCAGTAGACCGATTTGGTCTTTCAATAAATACATACAACTCAAACTCATCACATGCCCACGCAGGGGTCGAATACAACACACTTCCGTACAACGGGAAAGAATACTGCAGCGGAAAATAAACTATAACTAAACCAATGACCTCATACGGATCCTCGTGTGATTAGTATCGTTCATCTTTCATCATTCTTCGTGCCGATCCTGTGTTATGCTCCCAAACCTGAATGCAAAAACAGACATCCACCCCCCGAATACTCGGGGGTTAGCAAAACTCCACTGTTTTGCTAGTGCAAGAACAAAGTGCAAATACGAGCCATACAATTCATATTCCACGAATAACAATAACCAGGAATCCTCAAACTTCCAAACGTAACGAAAAGCACTTCCCGAGGCATGAGTTTGGTAAAACATTCCAAAACCGAAAGATCACAAATTAAGGGAATAATTTATAAAACAGTTTAAAATGCCATCGAGAGTTTTAATAAAAAACAATTTAGGATTTCCGAATCCTTCTCTTTCCAAAAATCAACAGGGGTCACATCCCAAAGATTTTGTTTCGCAGATAGAAAACCGACAACAATTCACAGGGCCAGAGCCCAACATCACGTGTCCTCGATGGATATAAAAATAAACACAACGTAATCACGCACGCGCATCGCCTAGGACCGGGACGAAGCCACAAATCCCACTCGAGGCCTCGAAGAACCCTCCCGAGTGTAACACCCCCGATATATTTAGGAATATTACAGCGCCGTAAATCCTTTACATAAGAATTTACAAGGCTGATTAAAGGAAAAGACAATAACAGATACCGATTCATGAAATCTCTGAAATAAAATACAACCGTCTGGTTCAAAACCGAGAATACAAATATCCAATGAAGAGTTATTATTACATCACTAAAATCCAAACATTATAAACGGACGACGTACTCGAGTACTTATTGAAATAACCAACAAACAACAGACAGTAAACCCGGCCGGAACATCACTCTGCACCCTCATCGTCATGCATCTCTAGTGGTTGTTTCCCCGCTCTCCTGGATCCTGAACATACACAAATGTTCACCCCCGAAGGTGTTAGCACAACGATGCTAGTACAAGTACAATAATCATACAACAATGATATAATCAACAATTATATCGTAACAAGTTTCTCCAACGAGAAATATTCACAACACATATCATATCATAACAGTTTCAACATATTGTTGGTAGTCCAACGATCCAGCGCACACAGCTATAGATTCCCATGATGATTCCCGTCGGATCAACGCATGGTGGACATATAATCACAATATATTTACACGATACAATCACACTGTCATAATATAAACAATTCTAATTAGAGTATTTGCCTCGGTTCGTTGACAAGAATAAACTTCCACGAATATCAAAATACTCGAAGGTCGTCCCCTTCGATCAATCATGTGTTAAGCTCGAACCTTAACAAAAGAAATAGCACAGAATTCATTTCATGCCGTACGAACGTCTAACAATTCAACAATTACGGTAGGAAGTCCTTAATATGTAATCTGTCTGGATAGCTTAACGCACGCTACGCATCCTATGTAGCGTATGTTAATGCTACTCGTTAGCGCACGCAATACACACAGCCTAGCGTACGCTAACCATGCATGGTCAGTACCTCACTGGTCAGCCGACTGACTCGCCTGATGACTTAGCGCACGCTAAGTTGCAAATGTGGCGTACGCTAAACATACACGATAGCACACGTTAATTCACGTAGCTTAGCGCACGCTAAGAGTGCATGGCAGTTCACTGGAGGGCAGCAGATTATACAAATGGTGATGAAGTAAGCGAATTCCTCAGTGATTTGATGTTTGTTATCCGACTTCATGTTATGATCATAACCCTTATGAATGATCTCAAGGATAATAACAACTTCAAGATGCAAGTATACGCATAATCATCATAATACCATAATCCATTTTGATTACAATTCTCATGCGAAGTTGGTGATCTCCGGTTGATGTATTAGATTCTACTATCATTATACATATTCAGACTTCATCTTGAGGTGAACTAACAATTCCAACTTATGCGAAAGAATATTTCCTAAGATGATTCTTCCTTTAAGTTCTTATAATATTACCTCCAATTCATGATCACAAAGATAACATAAATCATACGGATTGTTAACTTCAGAATGTTTCTCTCATCATTTGAAGTACTAGGATTCCGACTTCAAGGTTCCAACAATAATATCGTAATTGTAGACATTCCAATCTTCTAAACATGATGTTGTTGAATAATTCACTAATGAAATTCAATATCTCGTTAACATGATCATCTTATCCCTTGGAATCCAAATCTAAGACTGGTGATAGGTTGAACATACCTTAATATGCCGAAATCACTGAACCACAAGGTAGAATCCGACCCCGGTTGGTTATGTGCCACTCCAAGGTGTTACTTCTCTTCAATGATCACTCACAAGTGATAACCAATATTCAAGGATCACTAATATATGTTCTAAGTGTGTTAGAGGGATGATTAAAGCTCTCTGGCCTCTCAAGAATGAAGAATGGGCGAAAGAAATGAAAGCCAAAACGGGTTGTTGTCCCATTTATAATATTCTGCATTTTAGCTAATTAGCGCACGCTACAATACATACTTAGCGCGCGCTAATGAGCGTTGACTCCAAATCTGTCCAGGTTCGTCCGCGGGAATCTTATCCGGACCCATGTCCCGGCTGGCGCATGTGTTAGCCACCTACCTCAATAATTCAGTGTCTAGCGCACGCAACTCCTATACGTAGCGTGTGCTAGTAATAACCGATAGTGCGCGTTAAGCTACATTCTTAGCGTGCGCTATCACGAGTTTGCATGAGAAAATTTGCATGATGTTATACTTAAGTACAAGGATGCCAATGCAAGAGATATCATACTCCAATAATCAAAACCACAAATCCGAATAATACAGGGTCTGAATACAGATGAAATACACAGTAATAAATTCAGATATTACATACTCTCCTACTAAAAGGGAGTTTCGTCCCGAAACTCAAGACGAAAATAATTCGGGATATCTGGACTTCATACCATCTTCTGTTTCCCATGTGGCTTCTTCCACTCCGTGGCGTGACCATTGAACTTTGACCAAAACAATTAGTTTGTTCCTCAACTGCTTAACTCGACTCTCGAGTATTTTGACCGGTCTTTCTTCTAACGTCCCATCTTGAGCAACTTCGATCTCGCCGAAATCAATGACATGACTAGGATCTGGTATATACCTCCGTAACTGGGATACGTGGAACACGTTATGAACATGGCTCAATGACGGTGGCAATGCTAATCTGTATGCCAATTCTCCAACTCTCTCAAGGATCTCAAATGGTCCGATATATCTCAGACTCAGCTTTCCTTTCCTTCCAAAACGAAAGATTCCCCGAGTAGGAGAAACCTTTAAAAGTACGTGGTCTCCCGTACTGAACTCCAAAGGGCGACGGCGTACATCTGCGTAAGATTTCTGGCGACTTTGGGCGGTTAACAGCCTTTCACGAATCAAGGCTATCTTCTCTCGAGTCCGCATCGATCAACTCTGGTTCTGTCCCGATCAAGTCTGATGAATCATCCCAACATAGGGGCGATCTACATCTCCTCCCGTATAATGCCTCGAATGGTGCCATCTTAATGGAAGCATGCCAACTATTGTTGTAGGTAAATTCAATCAATGGTAGATGAATTTCCCAATCATTTGACCAATCTAAGGCACAAGCCCTCAGCATATCTTCCACCGTTTGAATGGTCCTCTCGGATTGTCCGTCAGTCTGCGGGTGATAAGCTGTACTGAAGTTCAATTCGGTCCCCAAGGCCTTATGAACTGCTTTCCAAAAGTGAGACACAAAACGGACGTCTCGATCAGAAACAATGGTTTTCGGCGTACCATGCAATCGAACTATCTCCGAAATAAATACTCGCGCCAGTTTCTCTGGTCCCCATGTGTCCTTAATGCCTAGGAAATGAGCTGATTTGGTTAAACAATCAACTATCGCCCAAATCATGTTCATTCCCGTCTTGGTCCTCGGCATACTAGTGATATAGTCCATCGATATGTCCTCCCACTTCCATTCAGGAATCGGGAGCGGCTTCAACATTCCGGCAGGCCATTGATGCTCGATCTTAACCTTCTGACAAGTCAAACATTTCGAAACATAGTCCGCTACATCTTTCTTCATGTTGCCCCACCAGAAATTTTGCTTCAAGTCTTTATACATCTTACTGGTGCCCGGATGGATAGAATAGGGCGAACTGTGAGCTTCCTTCATAATCGTCTGTTTCAGAACATCGATATCAGGAACGCAGAGTCGGTTCTGGAATCTCAAAACTCCATCATCATGAATTAGGAATCCGGGGGCCTTTCCCTTGATTACTTCATCATGTAACCGGATCATCAGAGGATCATCCGCCTATCTAGATTTGATTTCTTCGGTTAATGACGAAGTTAATTCCATTACGCACAGTTGTCCTTGGACTCTTTGTAACCACACTTCAATTTCTTCTCGAATCATCTCTCGTTGAAGGCTACGTTGGGAGGTCAGCGTCTCTAGCATCTGAATAGAAACAGTTTGGCCGAGTGCATCGGCTACTACATTCGCTTTGCCTGGATGATACAAAATCTCCAAGTCATAGTCCTTAATCAGCTCTAACCATCTTCTTTGCCGCATGTTCAACTCTTTCTGACTGAAGATGTATTTTAGACTCTTGTGATCCGTAAAAATCTGACAATGAGTCCCGTACAGGTAATGTCTCCAGATCTTCAAAGCAAAAACTACTGCTGCTAGCTCCAAATCATGTGTTGGGTAATTCACTTCATAAGGTTTCAGCTGTCGTGAAGCATAAGCGATCACCTTATCATTCTGCATCAATACACATCCGAGTCCTTGGTTCGAAGCATCACTGTAAACTATGAATCCTCCAGTCCCTTGTGGAAGTGATAAAATTGGTGTTGTCGTCAATCTCTTCTTCAATTCATCAAAACTAGTCTGACACGACTCGTTCCACTCAAACTTTTGAGTTTTCTGCAGGAGTCGAGTAAGTGGGCGGGAGATTTTGGAAAACCCTTCCACGAACCGACTATAATACTCAGCAAGTCCTAAGAAACTTCGGACTTCTTTCACGTTCTTTGGAGGTTTCCAATCCATAATTGCTTCGATTTTCTGCGGATCTACTCGGACTCCTTCCGCTGATACCACATGACCGAGGAACATTACTTCCTTTAGCCAGAATTCACACTTATAGAGTTTGGCGTACAGTTGCTCACTTCTCAAAAGCTCTAATACAATCCGCAAATGCTGTGCATGCTCTTCCGGGTTCTTAGAATACACCAGGATGTCATCAATGAACACGACCACAAATTTATCCAAATATTCGATGAACACTCGGTTCATCAACTGCATGAATACAGCAGGTGCATTAGTGAGACCAAATGGCATCACTACAAACTCATAGTGTCCGTAGCGAGTTCTGAATGCTGACTTTGGAACATCAGATTCCTTAATCCTCAGCTGATGGTATCCTGAACTCAGATCGATTTTAGAAAATACTGTTGCCCCTTGCAACTGGTCAAACAAATCATCAATCCGTGGCAATGGATACTTGTTCTTAATCGTCATCTTGTTCAGCTCTCGTGTAACACCCCAAACTAGGCGGATATTACAGTGCTGTGAATCCCCGGCTGGGACCCACCAGGCAATGAAAATGATGAATTAAATAATATAATTGTAGTACCGAACCACATTATATTACCAAGTACTCCGATGAGGAGTTTAAGTACAACACACCAGGACAATATCGAATACTAGTATATTTTATATGAAGATAAAATACACCACCCTGAATAAATAAACATCTCAACGGAATTTGCAGCGGAAAATACAAATGACGGAATAACTAAAATGACTGAAGATGACTGATCAAACGGAATGACTGGGGCCCCCTACTAGTATCACTGGGACTCGTCGCCGCCAACATGCTCTTCCCGTGCCTTTGCCTTGCCGTGACCTGAAAACAAAATCCCCCAACGGGGTCAGTTACACAGAACAACGATCCTCAAGAGTTGAAATTACACAATCATGAATTAACTGAAGTGATGAAATATTCTTAATTATGAATTACGCTGAAGAGGAGTATCATAGTACGCCCGTAATGTTCTGTACAAGTGTACAAGACGAATGACCGGACACACCCGTCCTTGTACCTAATTAGTCTCACGGAGGTAAGCGTTACCGTGTGCACGGTCCGATGTATCGGTGAACCCAATACATGACCATCGTGTGCCCGACTAAAAATTCCACACAGCCACACCCGGCCACGCAATATGAACCCGGAAGGTCACATGAACGAGAATGACCATGATGAATATCAATGAATAATAATTAGACACGGCCAAGATGACTCACCGATATGAAAGTAATAGTGACGTGATTGATAACCCAATGAAATGATTTGGAACCGTCGTTCCTCGTGAATGAAATGATTATTCGACAATTACAAGTCTCAAAATGATTATTATTATGATGAATGAATTATGATTATGAGCAATCAACAACAAAAGGAATGAGTATCCTTTTAACCGAGTAAGATTTAACTTACACAATACCGATGAAGAATGTCCGTCCACGAACAACGTCCTAACCAATATACCGGTCGCTCGAACAATCTTGAATAACAATAATTACCAACAACCGTTCAATACACGTATCAAGCAACAAAACACGACTAACCCAAAGGTCGAAACAACGATAATCAAACTCATAGGGGCATTCTAACGAATACGTAACCAACCACACGACTTCGGAAAAATCCAATCCCGAATATGTCGAAACCAACACCAAATTGAGTATTTCGAACTAACAAAACACTTCAATGATATCAATAATCCATTAGGAATCCATAATTCATGATTACAACAACATTAATCGGAAAATCCCCAATTAACCGAAGTCAACCCCAAGGGTTCTTGAAATACTTCCGAAAATAACCATTAAATCCGTAAGAATATATTTATCCAAGGTAGATAATCCATATCTAACATATTCCAATGATAATCCAAGCTTACACGAAGAAATCGGAAGGAAAACCCAAAAAACCGAAATTCTAGATCCAAGAAATTAATACCTTTGATTTGATGTTAAGGAGATGATAAAGTGATGATAATCCAACTCAAAGCCTTGAATATGATGATGGATGATAAAAGCTCGAAGAGAACACTCCAAAATCGCCCAAATCGCCAAGAACCGACGAGAGAATGAGAAATAGATGACAAATGACGAAATCCGGCTAAACTGTCCAATTTATAGCCAGTCCAGGTTAGCGTGCGCTAGCCCTTGTGCGTAGCGTGCGCTAACGAGTAGTTTGGGTAGTCCAGTACCCACTGTCCGAACACGGTAGCGCGTGCTACGTACCTTTTATAGCGTGCGCTACGGCCATACTACTAGCATACGTTAAAACCCATAGTTAGCGTGCGCTAACGAATAATTTGATGCCCAGTACTGGAATCCAGAAACTACCTGACCTCTGATCTGACCTCGATAGCGTGCGCTACAACCATTATTTAGCGTGCGCTATAAAATCGATTGCGTACGCTAAAAACAACACATAACGTGCGCTAAGAATTAGTCCAGTGCAGTCCAGTAGCCACTGGACTCAACCTGATCTGTCTTTAGCGCGCGCTACACCACGTATTAGCGTGCGCTACTACAACTTGCTAGCGCGCCCTACTTACCATTCGTAGTGTGCGCTACTTATAACTCACCTGCAGTCCAGTACCTTCTGGACTGCAGCCAGGGCAACCTTAGCGTGCGCTAAAGCTGAGTGGTAGCGTGCGCTATCTATACCCAATTAGCGTACGCTAAAAGGAGTACGTAGCGTGCGCTACCCCTCATGCACAGTTCGCAACGAAAATGACAATGATGATAAACACGGCACGAAACTCCAATCAGATAAGTGATGAATGACGATTGATACACGATACAATCACTCTGAATGATGAATACAATGACTGAATATGAGTGACAAATGATCAATAATGAGTGAAATTACTGAGTATTAGTTACTGAATGATAAATACTGAATGATAATTACTGAATTACAACCGAGTATTACATACACCCCCCCTTAAAAGAGTTTCGTCCCCGAAACTAAGGGTTAAACAACTCGGGATAACTCTCCCGCATACTATCCTCGGTTTCCCACGTAGCCTCTTCGACTCCGTGTCTAAACCACTGAATTTTAACCAAAGGAATCGTCTTATTCCTCAACTGCTTTATTCGCCGCTCTAAAACTCGTATAGGGCGTTCCTCATATGAATGATCGTCGGCGATCTCGATTTCGTCGAACTGAAGTATGTGGCTCGGGTCGGCAACATACTTCCGCAGCTGAGAGACATGAAACACATTATGAATTCGGCTCAACGCCGGAGGTAAAGCCAATCGATAAGCTAACTCGCCTACTCGATCCAAAATCGCAAACGGTCTAATGAATCTCGGACTCAACTTTCCCCTCTTCCCAAAACGGAAGATACCACAACTCGGGGATACCTTGACCAACACATGGTCACCAGCCTCGAACTCTAATGGTCGACGACGGTTATCTGCGTATGATTTCTGTCGACTCTGAGCGGTCAACAAATGACTCCTGATCAAAGCTACCTTCTCACGGGCGGCTATAAGCATATCGGGCTCGGTGCCGATTGATTCTGATAAGTCGTCCCAACACAACGGAGATCGACAACGACGACCATACAAGGCCTCATAAGGTGCCATCTTGATCGAAGCATGCCAACTATTATTATACGTGAACTCGATCAATGGTAGTTGGGCTTCCCAATCGTCTTTCCAATCGAGGACGCATGCCCTCAACATGTCCTCTAATGTCTGAATGGTCCTCTCTGATTGTCCGTCGGACTGAGGATGAAAAGCGGTACTGAGATTAAGCTGGGTTCCCATAGCACGATGAACTGATTTCCAAAAATGGGACACAAACCGTCCGTTACGATCGGAAACGATACTTTTAGGAGTACCGTGCAGTCTGACTATCTCTTTGATGAACAGTTGAGCAAGTCTCTCGGGACCCCACGTATCCTTGATCTCAAGGAAATGAGCTGATTTGGTTAAGCGGTCCACGATCACCCAGATCGTATTCATGCCACGATGACTCGTCAGCAGACTCGTGATGAAATCCATAGAAATGTCTTCCCACTTCCATTCGGGAATAGGAAGAGGTTTCAAAGATACCCACGGCTGATGTTCAATCTTAACTTGTTGACAGGTTAAGCATCTCGAAACAAATTCTGCGACTTCTTGCTTCATATTACTCCACCAGTAATTTTGTTTCAAGTCCTTGTACATCTTGCTAGACCCCGGATGAACAGAATAAGGGGTAGCATGAGCTTCTCTCAAAATCGAGTTTTTCAACTCGACATTCGCCGGTACGCACAACCGATTCTTAAACCTCAAAAGTCCATCCTCGTGGACCACAAATCCAGGGGCTTTCCCCTGAGCCACATCCTCTCGGATGCGCAACAATGATGGGTCCGAACCCTGATTCTCTCGAATTGCCTCCTCGAGTGACGATGAAATCTCTAACATACAAAGCTGCCCTTGAACTCGCTGAAGCCAGACCTCGATCTCGGGTCTAAGGAATTCCTGCTGAAGTTCCTTCTGAACTGTTAAACGAGCAAGCATCTGCTCCTGAACGGACTTACGACTCAAGGCGTCGGCGACAACGTTTGCCTTGCCCGGGTGGTAGAGGATCTCGATATCGTAATCTTTGATTAATTCCAACCACCGTCTCTGACGCATATTTAACTCCTTCTGAGTAAATATATACTTTAAACTCTTATGATCAGTGAATATCTGACAGGTGACGCCATAAAGGTAATGACGCCAAATCTTCAAAGCGAACACCACGGCTGCTAGCTCCAGGTCGTGGGTCGGATAATTAACCTCGTAAGGTCTCAATTGCCGTGAAGCATAGGCAATAACTTTCCCGTTCTGCATGAGTACACATCCGAGACCCTGTCCGGACGCATCACTATAGACCACAAATCCTTCCGTCCCCTGCGGCAAGGAAAGTACAGGTGCTGACATTAACCGGCTCTTGAGTTCCTCAAAACTCCGTTGACACGCGTCGGACCACGTGTATTTATTATCCTTCCGCAAAAGGTTCGTTAAGGGTTGAGCGATTCTAGAAAATCCCTCTACAAATCGCCGATAATAACCCGCTAATCCGAGGAAACTTCGGATTTCCTTAACGTTCTTCGGAGGTAGCCAATCTCGAATAGCCTCCGTCTTCTGAGGGTCGACACGAACTCCGTCTGATGAAATTACATGTCCGAGAAAAGTCACTTCGGACATCCAGAACTCACATTTGGAAAACTTCCCATAAAGTTGTTCTCGTCTCAACACGTCGAGCACTTGATGAAGGTGAGACTCGTGTTCCTCCCGGTCACGAGAATAAATCAAAATGTCATCGATGAAGACAACAACAAACTGATCCAAAAAGTCGATGAAAACCCGATTCATTAACTCCATGAATACCGTAGGTGCATTAGTCAATCCAAACGGCATAACCACAAACTCATAGTGACCATAGCGTGTTCGAAACGCCGTCCTCGCGATATCCGACTCTCGAATCCGCAACTGATGATATCCAGATCTTAAGTCGATCTTGGAAAATACTGAAGCTCCTTGAAGTTGATCCAAAAGATCATCGATACGGGGTAAGGGATACTTATTCTTGATCGTCACCCTGTTCAACTCCCGATAATCAATACATAAGCGGAATGAACCATCCTTCTTCTTGACAAATAACACTGGTGCTCCCCACGGGGACGCACTCGGTCGGATATAACCTTTCTCGAACAACTCCTCAAGTTGGTTCTTTAATTCCTGCATTTCGGTCGGGGCCATCCGGTACGGTGCCTTCGATATCGGGGACGTACCAGGCTCCAACTCAATCGTGAATTCCACATCCCTCTGTGGAGGCAAACCAGGTAACTCGTCTGGAAAAACATCGGCATATTCCCTCACTACCGGAATATCCGTCAACATTATTGATGATTTCTCGGTTTTGGTCATATAGCACCAATAACCAACACACCCCTGATTGAGTAATCTCACTGCTTTCATCAAGTTAATGACCTTACCAGAACAGCCGAGATTACCTCCCTGAAACACACATTCAACCCCATCGTCTGAAATGATAGTGACCATACGCTTACGGACACTAATGATGGCATCATGACGATCCATCCAATCAATACCCAAGATGATGTCGTCCCTCGGCAAATCTACCACGATTAGGTCCGCTAGCCATACACGACCATGAAACTGAATTGGACAATTCTGAATCTCACGATTACCGATAATTCGTCTACCATCAGGTAGGCCAATGACATAAGGCTCACAACTAGTAGCACTACCCAGACGTAGTCTACTCAAACATGACTCGGAAATGAATGAATGCGATGCACCAGTATCAAAAAGGGTACACACAGGTTGAGATAGAATAACGAGTGTACCTGAGATCATTCGGGCCTCCGGATCATCGGTCTTCTTCATCTCATAAATCCGGGGCTTGCTAGTCCCGGCACCGGACGCTCCCGTCTGCTGGCTAAAAGCTCCACCTTTAGTCGCTCCTGTCGTTTTAAACGACGCTGATTGAGTGGCCTGATTCTGAACGGCTGACTGCTTAGGGGCCTGAGATGACGTCTGAGTAGGTTTGGAGTCCCTACGGCAAAAACGGGCCTTATGCCCAGCAATTCCACAATTATGACATGTGATAGTCTGTCTCGGACACTTGGTACTGAGGTGACCAAGATCCCCACAGTTAAAACAGGTGATGGCCGAACTGGCCGCTCGAGACTGAGATTCCGCGGGTTTAGACGACACAGGAGGTCGCTCAGAAAAAGCAGAGCCCGCACGGGGTTTCTTGAAAGTTGTCTGACCGCCTTCAGACTGATTACGATTCTTCGATTTCTTGCTAGCAGACGAAGGTTGCTGCTTAGCAATTTCCTTAGCAGTAAGCTCGTAGGTGAGAGCTTTCTCAATCAATTCGCCAACGTGGTGCAATTATGATTAAATGGCAAGTCTCATACGGGGTTTCACCTCTTGTGAAATACTTGATCTTATCCGCTTCGAATGAATGATGGATGAGGCGAAAGGAAGAAGTTCTGAAATTTCTCGGCAATGGCGAGAACATCCTCGTCACGAGGGGTCGGGGTAAGTAATTCGAGCCTTGGCCTCTCTCGAGCGGGGCCGGATAATACCTCTCCATCATGAGAGTCTTGAATCGATCCCAAGTACAAGATCCTTCGGTGGGATTCAACGATAACCACCAAGAATGTGCGCTCTTACCCTGTAGTAAGCCGCAACGAAACTTTGTGTCCTTCGGGACACTCTACCATAGCAAACAACTTCGAAATGCTCGAGCCAATGAATGATATCTGGCTCGACGAGCCCTCAAAAGTAGGTGGCCTCAAGCAGAGATATCGCCGATGATATTACTCACATTCCTCTCTTGCCTCGAGGTGGCGGCGGAGGAGCCTGCCGATTCGATTGACGGAGTTATGCATCGTCTCCATCAACCGAGCCATCTGCGTCATTTGGGCCATCATGCCTCGCATAAAGCGAGTGGGTCAACCCGGACACCCTCTCGACGAGCCGTGTCCTGGTACGACTCCCGATAGTGAATGATCGCGTCCGGTGAATGAGTGGCGCGCTGCCGCCGATGAATTAGCATTATTCCTCGCGTTTGCACG
The DNA here is from genome assembly GCA_033398695.1 of Orobanche coerulescens. Lineage (NCBI taxonomy): Eukaryota > Viridiplantae > Streptophyta > Magnoliopsida > Lamiales > Orobanchaceae > Orobanche > Orobanche coerulescens. The sequence continues at coordinate 19,446,542 of CM065812.1, forward strand.
TGTATTCACACGAGCTCTCGGGATTCGGCCCGCTCCACGGCCTCGTCCTCCACGTCCTCTGCCAGCCCTTTCCATACTGAAGTGGAAAGTCATATGATGATTATATATCTCGCATGAGTATCACATTATGATTATATTATGAAATGATGAAAATGAGCATACGCGCTCAAATACAGCGATTACATGAATGATTAATTGACGTGACATGATTATCTGATGAAGTTACTGAAATGATTATCTTGAATGAGTTAACAAGATTAATGATTTGATCTTCCTGATCAACAACTGAATAGTGAAATGAATTGAGTGACTAATGAGTTAACCTGACCGTCCTGGTCAAAATGACAATGGTGATTGAGGATTGTTAACTGATGAATTATGAATGAATGATTATTGCCAGAAATTATACCATGGCATTAGAAATCTTACTGTTCCTGGTCTGATTGGCTCGGCATTTGCACAGGTCACACGTGACGCGAAAGTCCAATGATACTAGTCCAATGACGATGATTTCAAACGAGACATGACTTGGAGGGTAGTATTCAAAACCACGCTCCGATACCAACTCTGTAACACCCCAAACTAGGCGGATATTACGGTCTGTGAATCCCGACAGGACCCACCGTGCAATGAAAATGATGAATTAAATAATATAATTGTAGTACCGAACCACATTATATTACCAAGTACTCCGATGAGGAGTTTAAGTACAACACACCAGACAATATCAATACTAGTATATTTTATATGAAGATAAAATACACCACCCCGAATAAATAAACATCTCAACGGAATTTGCATGGAAAATACAAATGACGGAATAACTAAAATGATCAAGATGGTGATCAAACGGAATGACCGGGGCCCCTACTAGTATCATCGGGACTCGTCGCCGCCAACATGCTCTTCCCGTGCCTTTGCCTTGCCGTGACTAAAACAAAATCCCCAACGGGCCGCCATACGTAACAACAATCCTCAAGAGTTGAAATTACACAATCATGAATTAATCAAGTGATGAAATATTCTTAATTATGAATTACGCTGAAGAGGAGTATCATAGTACGCCCGTAATGTTCTGTGCAAGTGTACAAGACGAATGACCGGACACACCCGTCCTTGTACCTAATTAGTCTCACGGAGGTAAGCGTTACTGTGTGCACGGTCCGATGTATCGGTGAACCCGATACATGACCATCGTGTGCCCGACTAAAAATTCCACACCCACACCCGCCACGCAATATGAACCCTAAGGTCACATGAACGAGAATGACCATGATGAATATCAATGAATAATAATTAGACAAGGCCAAGATGACTCACCGATATGAAAGTAATAGTGACGTGATTGATAACCCAATGAAATGATTTGGAACCGTCGTTCCTCGTGAATGAAATGATTATTCGACAATTACAAGTCTCAAAATGATTATTATTATGATGAATGAATTATGATTATGAGCAATCAACAACAAAAGGAATGAGTATCCTTTTAACCGAGTAAGATTTAACTTACACAATACCGATGAAGAATGTCCGTCCACGAACAACGTCCTAACCAATATACCGGTCGCTCGAACAACCTTGAATAACAATAATTACCAACAACCGTTCAATACACGTATCAAGCAACAAAACACGACTAACCCAAAGGTCGAAACAACGATAATCAAACTCATAGGGGCATTCTAACGAATACGTAACCAACCACACGACTTCGGAAAAATCCAATCCCGAATATGTCGAAACCAACACCAAATTGAGTATTTCGAACTAACAAAACACTTCAATGATATCAATAATACATTAGGAATCCATAATTCATGATTACAACAACATCAATCGGAAAATCCCCAATTAACCGAAGTCAACCCCAAGGGTTCTTGAAATACTTCCGAAAATAACCATTAAATCCGTAGGAATATATTTATCCAAGGTAGATAATCCATATCTAACATATTCCAATGATAATCCAAGCTTACACGAAGAAATCGGAAGGAAAACCCAAAAATCCGAAATTCTAGATCCAAGAAATTAATACCTTTGATTTGATGTTAAGGAGATGATAAAGTGATTATAATCCAACTCAAAGCCTTGAATATGATGATGGATGATAAAAGCTCGAAGAGAACACTCCAAAATCGCCCAAATCGCCAAGAACCGACGAGAGAATGAGAAATAGATGACAAATGACGAAATCCGGCTAAACTGTCCAATTTATAGCGATCCGAGGTTAGCGTGCGCTTGTGCGTAGCGTGCGCTAACGAGTAGTTTGGGTAGTCCAAGACCTTGTCCGAACACGGTAGCGCGCGCTACGTACCTTTTGTAGCGTGCGCTACGGCCATACTACTAGCGTACGTTAAAACCCAGTTAGCGTGCGCTAACGAATAATTTGATGCCCGATCGGAATCCGAACCGCGCACGACCTCGATTCGAACTCGATAGCGTGCGCTAGGGGTGGCATTTCGGAACCGAAAATTGAAAACCGAACCGAAAAAACCCGAAAAAAGAACCGAAAAAACGAAACCGAAGAAGACCGAACCGAAAAACAAAAAAACAGAACCGAACCGAATTAATTTGGTTCGGTTCTTGGTTCGGGGTCGGACAGAACTGAACCGGACCGAAATGGACCGAAGTCAAACTTCAACATACTAAAATGACCTTATTTTTGTGATTTTGGTGTGTTTCGAATTTTAGTATAATTCGTTTTCCTTTTGTAAGACCCTCATGGGTCCAAGGAGGACCGATAATATGCTCATGTAATTTGTGATTCAATTAATTTAGGTTGAGAGAATGAGCTACTGTGATTTACGATTGTTATATGTTTTGAGGTATTTGTAAATTGTTATGCAACTCTAGCTTTTATCTTGAACATATATATAACTCTTGTTGGCGTGTTCTTATATATAACTTATTCTATTATATATAATATTTGAATTTATATTGTGAAGAACCGAAAAAACATCAAACTAAATCGAAACCGAACCGAATATTTATAAAACCGAACTTAACCGAACCGAACTTCAAAAAGAACCGAACCAAACCGAAACCGAATATTTGGTTCGATTCTCGGTTTCGGTCAAAAACCGAACCGAATGGAACCGAGTCCACCCCTAGCGTGCGCTACAACCATTATTTAGCGTGCGCTATAAAATCGATTGCGTACGCTAAAAACAACACATAGCGTGCGCTAAGAATTAGTCGGTGCGATCCGGAGCCACCGACTCAACTCGATCTGTCTTTAGCGCGCGCTACACCACGTATTAGCGTGCGCTACTACAACTTGCTAGCGCGCGCTACTTACCATTCGTAGCGTGCGCTACTTATAACTCACCTGCAGTCCAGTACCTTCTGGACTGCAGCCAGGGCAACCTTAGCGTGCGCTAAAGCTGAGTGGTAGTGTGCGCTACCTATACCCAATTAGCGTACGCTAAAAGGAGTACGTAGCGTGCGCTACCCCTCACGCACAGTTCGCAACGAAAATGACAATGATGATAAACACGGCACGAAACTCCAATCAGATAAGTGATGAATGACGATTGATACACGATACAATCACTCTGAATGATGAATACAATGACTGAATATGAGTGACAAATGATCAATAATGAGTGAAATTACTGAGTATCAGTTACTGAATGATAAATACTGAATGATAATTACTGAATTACAACCGGGTATTACATCTCGATAGTCAATACACAGCCGAAGCGATCCATCCTTCTTTCGGACAAAAAGAACTGGCGCTCCCCAGGGTGAAACACTTGGCTGAATATAGCCTTTGTCCAGTAACTCCTCCAGTTGCTTCTTCAGTTCGTACATCTCAGTAGGCGCCATACGATACGGCGCCTTAGAAATTGGTGTAGCTCCGGGTTCCAGCTCAATATTGAATTCTACATCCCGTCGTGGAGGTAGTCCAGGTAATTCGTCATGAAATACATCTGGAAATTCATTCACAACAGGAATGGATGAAATTTTCATAATTTCATCTTCTTTCTTCATTGCATAGCACCAATACCCTGTACAGCCCTGTTTCAACAATTTGACAGCTTTCATTGCTTTGATTAACTTTCCTGAACTTCCTGGTTTCCATCCTTCAAACAGTACTTCGGAGCCATCATCAGCGATCAGCGAAATATTCCTCCTTCGGTAGTTTACAATTGCTCCATATCGATTAAGCCAATCGTCTCCGAGTATTAGGTCATCTCCTTGCATTTCTATCACAATTAGATTTGAGAGCCACTCCCTACCCCCAAATAATACAGGAAAATCTCTAGTCTCTAAGTTCCCAACAATCCTCTCTCCACTCGGTAAACCAACAACATAAGGTTCACAAGTATGAAAACCGGAAATATTCAAACGATTTACACAAGACAAAGATATAAAAGAATGCGTAGCTCCTGTATCGAATAAAACGCTAACTGGCTGGGAAAGGATTTGGGACAAGACTGATGCGGCAAAGACATCCTGATCGTCTGTCCTCCTCATCTCATACAGACGTGGGGGAACAGATCCGGCACTCGATGTCCCCTTTCGGTCCCATTGTCCTCTGCCTCGTCCGCGGCCAAAATTTTGAGGCATCTGAACACTTTGCTGCGTCTGTTGGATACTAGCTTCCTTCTGAACTGGCTGTGATGAACGGGTTCCATTGTACTTAGTGGCGTCCTTACAAAACGTCGCACGGTGCCCTTCCTGTCCGCACTCAAAACATGTAACTGGAGTGCGCAAACAATCACGCCAAAGGTGGCCTGGGCGACCACAGTTAAAGCACTTCCTAGCTGTATCCGTCGTGGCTGACATTGTTCCGTAATTCTTTCCGCTCTTAGATGGGTGCGGAGGTTTCTTGAAAGAAAAAGAAGATTGGGCCTTGCGGGGCCCACTGCTCTTGTGCTCTGTAAAAGTACCAGAGACTTTCTGTTTCTTTGACTCCATAAACTTCTCCATTGCTGCTTCTTTTATTTCGTACGCCAACGCCTTATCCTGGTATTGGCGGAGAGTGGTACATTCAAAACCGGACATGTACCTCTGGGTTTCTGGTTTCATCCTCATTTCAAAATGAATCATCATCTCGCATACATTACGACCAGATGTCGAACAAATGCTAACTGCTGGTTAAACATCTTAATCGTCTGGGATACGGGTTCATCTGATGGCTGAGCGGAGAAAAACTCCCGAATTTTGGCTTCCCTCACAGGACGAGGGCAATACTGAGCTTCCATCATCATTTTAAATTCCGTCCAATCGGCATCATGATCTGCAGGTCGGATAGCTTCCCACCACTCGGATGCTTCCCCTATCAGAGAGTACTGGACAATAGGAGCTCTCCTGTCGTCCGGGCAATTAATTCCAGCAAAAATTTTCTCCAGTTCCTTCAACCAATGGTCCCAAGTGGGAGTCTCGAAAAAGCCTTCAAATTTGGGTGGTTGCATCTTTGCCACCTCTTGTAACCATCGGTCACCTCGATTCCCCATTTCTGGAATCCTTTGTTGTCCATCTCCCTGCTGAATTCCTGCCGCCACTTGCATTCGGTCCACGACCTGAGCGAACTGAGTCATCTGGTTCACGACTTGACGAAGGATTTCTGGTACACCAGGTTCCGGTTCGTTATTGATGGATTGTTGTGGCTCGCCTGAGCTATGACTAGCCTGATTAGAAGGAGACACCTCCCTTTCAGCATTCCTTCGTCCGCGTCCACGACCGCGACCACGTCCACGTCCGCCTCTCAACATACTGTAAGCACAAGTACTTAATATACAGGAAGCAACATTGTTCTAATGTTCAAGTATAAAAAGTACAACATGTAAAGAACGAGATAGAGTTTAGGAACTTACAACCACCGTTCGCATGAAGACGTAGGCAGTACAGTGATGTCATTCACGGCCGGTTACCTCGAAAGACATAAATGACCCCTATTTTAACCCAATAGCCAAGATATCCACAATCTTAGCTCTGATACCATATTCTGTAACACCCCCGATATATTCAGGAATATTACAGCGCCGTAATTCCTTTACATAAGAATTTACAAGGCTGATTAAAGGAAAAGACAATAACAGATACCGATTCATGAAATCTCTGAAATAAAATACAACCGTCTGGTTCAAAACCGAGAATACAAATATCCAATGAAGAGTTATTATTACATCACTAAAATCCAAACATTATAAACGGACGACGTACTCGAGTACTTATTGAAATAACCAACAAACAACAGACAGTAAACCCGGCCGGAACATCACTCTGCACCCTCGTCATCATGCATCTCCAGTGGTTGTTTCCCCACTCTCCTGGATCCTGAACATACACAAATGTTCACCCCCGAAGGGGTTAGCACAACGATGCTAGTACAAGTACAATAATCATACAACAATGATATAATCAACAATTATATCGTAACAAGTTTCTCCAACGAGAAATATTCACAACACATATCATATAATAACAGTTTCAACATACTGTTGGTAGTCCAACGATCCAGCGCACACAGCTATAGATTCCCATGATGATCCCGTCGGACCAACACATGGTGGAACTACCTTTCCAACGATCCAGCGCACACATCTATAGATTCCCATGATGATTTCCGTCGGATCAACGCATGGTGGACATATAATCACAACATATTTACACGATACAATCACATTGTCATAATATAAACAATTCTAATTAGAGTACTTGCCTCGGTTCGTTGACAAGAATAAACTTCCACGAATATTAAAATACTCGAAGGTCGTCCCATTCGATCAATCACGTGTTAAGCTCGAACCTTAACAAAAGAAATAGCACAGAATTCATTTCATGCCGTACGAACGTCTAACAATTCAACAATTACGGTAGGAAGTCCTTAATATGTAATCTGTCTGGATAGCTTAACGCACGCTACGCATCCTATGTAGCGTACGTTAATGCTACTCGTTAGCGCACGCAATACACACAGCCTAGCGTACGCTAACCATGCACGGTCAGTACCTCACTGGTCAGCCGACTGACTCGCCTGATGACTTAGCACACGCTAAGTTGCAAATGTGGCGTACGCTAAACATACACGATAGCGCACGTTAATTCACGTAGCTTAGCGCACGCTAAGAGTGCATGGCAGTTCACTGGAGGGCAGCAGATTATACAAATGGTGATGAAGTAAGTGAATTCCTCAGTGATTTGATGTTGTTTGTTATCCGACTTCATGTTATGATCATAACCCTTATGAATGATCTCAAGGATAATAACAACTTCAAGATGCAAGTATACGTATAATCATCATAATACCATAATCCATCTTGATTACAATTCTCATGCGAAGTTGGTGATCTCCGGTTGATGTATTAGATTCTACTATCATTATACATATTCAGACTTCATCTTGAGGTGAACTAACAATTCCAACTTATGCGAAAGAATATTTCCTAAGATGATTCTTCATTTAAGTTCTTATAATATCACCTCCAATTCATGATCACAAAGATAACATAAATCATACGGATTGTTAACTTCAGAATGTTTCTCTCATCATTTGAAGTACTAGGATTCCGACTTCAAGGTTCCAACAATAATATCGTAATTGTAGACATTCCAATCTTCTAAACATGATGTTGTTGAATAATTCACTAATGAAATTCAATATCTCGTTAACATGATCATCTTATCCCTTGGAATCCAAATCTAAGACTGGTGATAGGTTGAACATACCTTAATATGCCGAAATCACTGAACCACAAGGTAGAATCCGACTCCGGTTGGTTATGTGCCACTCCAAGGTGTTACTTCTCTTCAATGATCACTCACAAGTGATAACCAATATTCAAGGATCACTAATATATGTTCTAAGTGTGTTAGAGGGATGATTAAAGCTCTCTGGCCTCTCAAGAATGAAGAATGGGCGAAAGAAATGAAAGCCAAAACGGGTTGTTGTCCCATTTATAATATTCTGCATTTTAGCTAATTAGCGCATGCTACAATACATACTTAGCGCGCGCTAATGAGCGTTGACTCCAAATCTGTCCAGGTTCGTCCGCGGGAATCTTATCCGGACCCATGTCCCGGCTGGCGCATGTGTTAGCCACCTACCTCAATAATTCAGTGTCTAGCGCACGCAACTCCTATACGTAGCGTGCGCTAGTAATAACCGATAGCGCGCGTTAAGCTACATTCTTAGCGTGCGCTATCACGAGTTTGCATGAGAAAATTTGCATGATGTTATACTTAAGTACAAGGATGCCAATGCAAGAAATATCATACTCCAATAATCAAAACCACAAATCTGAATAATACAGGGTCTGAATACAGATGAAATACACAGTAATAAATTCGGATATTACACCGAGCTGGCTAGCGAAACAAATCACACACATCTCACGGTTGGATCAATCGCTTGTTGCATCCTGGCCACATGATCGCATGCCATGTGCCACCATAGATTATCTCAGGCTCTCACGGTTGGATCAATCACTTGTTGCATCCTGACCACATGATCACGTGCCATGTGCCACCGTAGACCTTCAACCATATCCACACATTCATACAAATAACATATCACATCAATAATATCCAAGTAATTCACTCAATGGCAACAAACACAATACACGACGCAATGGTCAAATTACAACGCACCAATAAGAGATAATATATATACATATATATTATCAAAGCACAACGACAACACCAAGTGTATTCATAGTAATTCACGTAACCATCCACGAACACAATGTCCACAAAACACGCGCGTTTTGAAAGAGGGCCTTTAACAAGGCTAACCGAATCTATGAAAATGAGATTCAAACGATCAAATAAACACAATGAGACGATCACTAATTATCATATTCATAAAACAAGAATTGTATGGACAAGGTACTTGCCTCGAGTAATCACAAACGCGAAGAATCGACCGAAGTAGGTTGGCACGAACCGACCACGAACCCGCCGACTCCACCGAACGCTAACCCGCGACAATAAACTACGGACAACAATAACAACAATGAAATGAATTCCATAACACGACTCAAAGCCGTTGAATTCAAAGAACGAATGACGAAAGTTCAAGTGTTTTCCCCAAAACGGCCAAGAACACGAATCGACCCGACAAAACATGAAAATGAAATTCCAAACCGAAATATGGATATACAGTCCATAGGATATGTTTAACAACATCATTTAACAACAATCGTTTCATCAAAAACGGATGGAAGACGAAATCAAGAACAAATCCCCCAAAAAGTCAACTCTAGTGATTCAAGAAAAATACCTTGATTCGGTGAAGAACAATGGATTAGATGATGTTATAATCACCTAGGATACTCCAAAACACCTTGGATGTAGTAGAAATCGGCCAGGAGCCCAAGCCCTAGTCGCCCTCGTCTCAACCCGCGGAGGAAGAAGAATAAATGAAGAAAAATGAAGAGTAATGACTGCTGTCCAGTTTATATACTGGACAGCTTAGCGTGCGCTAATACTACCTGATTAGCGTGCGCTATCGAAGCATCAGAACAAAACGTTCTGCCAAAATGTACAGTTAGCGCGCGCTAGCTACAAATGTTAGCGTGCGCTAACGAGACCCCCAGACCCAGTCCAGTAGCTCCTGGACTGCCCTGAAGTACCGGATAGCGCGCGCTATCCTCCCCCCAGCGTGCGCTACCAATGCACCCTAGCGCGCGCTATGTTACCAAATAGCGTGCGCTAACCAACGTTCTAACCCAGTATAGTAGCCTCTGGACTGTTTCTGCACCACCCGTTAGCGCGCGCTAACTTCGGCAACCTAGCGCGCGCTAGCCACAAAGCGTAGAGTGCGCTAACAACACAGAGAGACAGCAACAGAACATCTCAGAAATGGGTATGACGACATACCCACAACTTTGGGAAATTACAAAACAGCCCCAAATATCCGAAAAATCACGGTACGACAACGAATAGCCAGACCGAAGCTCACAACACGTATAACAACGTTAAATGAACTTACGAGAAACCCGAAACGATAGTTTCGAACGAGATTCGCAAGAATCAAACTCAAGCGCAGGAAAGTCGCTTAAGAACACGGAACTCAACAAAACGACACCGAAACGAACTCGGATGACAAAAAGTGCAGAACTAAATACTCTCAGAATGACGAAACGGTCACGAGTGAGTCGTCAAAATGGACTCCGGCCGAAAAAAGAAATTTACCGAAAATCGAAAATTGCGGATATTACATTCTACCCTCCTTAAAAGAAGTTTCGTCCCGAAACTTAAAACAAGTAGGGAGAAGCAATATCTCGCTAGGAAAACTCAACGAGATACGCAAGAAATGCGTAACTAATGCCCAACGGCGAAACGTTACAAACAACGCAACGGAATATACGGTGTGAAAACACGCTCCACGACGACCAACACAACGTCGCCGTTAGGGATATAATAAAACCAACAAGTGACAATCGTCATCAAATGGATAATACAATCAAGTCAATTATCCGAACAATCACAAAACACAACGAATGAAAATCAATACGATTGACCAACCCAACGGTACATCAATCAAAACACGTGGTAAGCCTGGCAACTCATCTGGAAATACGTCTGGGTAGTCTCGGACTACCGGAATATCGATCAATTCAACTGGTCGATCCATTGTCTTGGTCATGTAACACCAATAGTCAATACATCCTTGATTAAGCAGTTTCACCGTTTTCATAGCGCTGATGATTCTCCTGGAACGGCTGGGATTATCACCCTGGAAGGTACACTCAATACCATCGTCAGATGTGACGGTCACTGTTCGCTTGCGGACACTAATTATGGCATCATGACGGTCCATCCAATCGATACCCAAGATCACATCATCTTTAGGTAAATCGACCACAATTAAATTTGACAACCACTCACGGTCGTTCATTCGAATCGAGCAGTCCCGAACTGAAGACTGTACTGGAGCATGAGGTGCTGCGGGAATACGTACTGGTCCACTCCTACAATAAAGAGCACGATGTCCGTTCTTCCCACAAGTATGGCATGACACGGCTGGCCTAGGACATTTCGAATTGATGTGCCCCTCGTCTCCACAATTATAGCACACAACAGATAGGCTGACCGCTCGAGGTTGCGATCCGGTTGGCTTCGATGCCGTAGGTTGCCGTTCAGAAGGATTTGGCACTGGTTGGGGTCTCTTGAATGTCCCCCGGTTGCTGTCTAACTGGTTCTGGTTCCTGAATTTCTTGTTGTTAGACTGCGGTTGCTTCTTGGAAATTTCCTTCACGGTCAATTCGTACTCCAGAGCTTTCTCGATGAACTCCGGTAGGGTCACACAATGATGGTTCAACAACTGCATCCTCATTCGGAGTTTAAGCCTTTTGAGAAAGTATTTGATCTTATCAGCTTCTGTGTGGACAATCGTCGCGGCAAAAGGGAGGAGTGCCTGGAATTTCTCGGCGATAGATAGTACATCATCATCTTCGGACGGTTCCGGATTCAGCAATTCTGATAGTTTGGCCTCGCGGAGAGGACCTGGATAGTAATGATCTAGCATGAGATTTTTAAATTCTTCCCAAGTACATACGCCATCAGCTGGCCTCACCGAAAGCCACCAAGTGTGGGTGCCCTTGCCCAAGTAGTAAGCTGCTACGGAGACGCGATTCTCTACTGGACAGTCTACCATATCGAACACTTTCTCGAAGTGTTCGATCCAATGCACGATATCAGCCGGCTCAGAGGAACCTTCAAAAATCGGGGGTCGTTGGCGCGAGATGTCGCTGATGATCCGATTCACCGGCCCGCCATGTATAGGAGGTGGCCCCGATCTTTGGTCGGTAGAGCTCTGCATAGTTTCCATTAATCACCCATTTGGGTCATCTGAGCCATCATGCCCTGCATTACAGTGTAAGGATCGACACGAGCATCCTCGCGTCCATTGTGGTGCGATTGGTCCCTAGAAGGCGAATCACTGCCTGCGGAACTATGCTCTGCATTCGCACGTCTGTTGGCTCGTGGTATCGGGATTCGGCCCCTTCCGTGGCCTCGTCCCCCTCTGCCACGGCCTCTCAAATTTCTTTCCATACTGAAAGAATCAATTTGTAAAGATAATCATAAGTACAGTTCATGATACCAATCAGAATTCATGCTAAGTTAATGGCAGTAAGAAATTACATATTCAAGAAAACAGTTCGTAATGAGTTATCGTCATTACGAGAGTCACACAGAATATCATATCGACGTTTGAGTCGAATGATTTCAATTATATAATCAATCCAGAATTTTATTTGTATCATCAATCAGATAATTTCTGCCACAATCCCTTAAAATGCCAAGATCAACAAGGAGATCTATTCAGATATCAATATCATGTCAGTAATTTATTCATGGTTCATAAAGTACGTACCGCATTTGGCTCGCAGGATCAGGCGCTCGCACGGGTTACACGTGACGCGAAGGTCTCTTGATACTAGTTCAATACACAAAGACTCAAAAGAAAGAAAACGACCTCTTGCTTCTCTGATACCATCTTCTGTAACACCCCGATAAGGCGGCCATTATAGTGCCGTGGACCCCACACTGGGATCCACCAGGCGATATCCAAAATACAGATTAAATACACAATACATGTGATACCAAACCACAAAACTTAGTACTTACTCCGATTTGGAGTTTACAGCAGTATAGCCTACGGCCTTATTACACACAGGATCCAAAAACATAAGTATAATCCATATGGAGATGAAATATACCTTAAATAACAATACATTTGTTCATACTTAAAATAAAGCGGAAAGATAACATTACACGGTACGAACATGACCGGACACGAAAGACTTGGGCCCCCCGAACTAGTATCCTTCGAACCCTTCGTCATCACCTTGAACTTCCCGTGCCTTGCCTTTTCCTCGACCTAAAATACAACACAAGTATTTTGCCCAACACAGGGTCAGATATACATGATAAATGATTCTCAGGATATTATACAATTCACGTATAAAAGATTTCAAGAATAACGCCCTGACTAACGAACATACCCCTCGGGTGTATGAACGCCCAGTCACAAAACGTCGAATACATCCAAGTATAAAAATGGACTGTGATCGACTAAGATAGTACGGCTCAAGAGGGACATCACAGTACGCTCGATCCGAATATGTGTCAGTGCACATGTCCACCCCGTATACGGAATCCAGGATATACGTGGGACAATGTACCTAATTAGCCTCAACAAACTACGTCTCGTGTGCACAGCCCTTCACGGAAAATATTCACGCGTGACTATATATGTGCCCGGCTAAAAATCCTACACAATATCCAATCGGAACGTAGATATGACTCCGGATATGTCACGATGCAACATGACAACGAATTCAATAATTCACAAATCCGATTAAGGATCGAGGACTCACCGAAATGACAACAAGATCAACAATATCAAGGGTCCAAAAGTAACGAACTTGGGAATACAATCCCATGATGAAAACAGGACATCATTAAGAACAACCTCAAGTCACAAGACACAAGTTTATAAGTGTTTCATATACACGAAATGCATAATCATCATAAGAATCCACACATCATTATAACCAAGCAAGATAACTTGCCTCAATACGGAGGCGAGTAAAGTCCTTCTTTGTCGAACGAACAGCCGGCCCTCGATTCAAAATCGGTTACTCGGACAATCAACCTTGAATGAAGTATATTTTACTCAATAATACGTTCATATGATCATCTATACAAAACTTCAACGAGACAACGTCCTAATTTTCATTTGAGTAGTTCAACTTTAAGATGTTGAGGGTTACTCCAAGAACCTTATTCAATACCATTCTATTCTTACAATTGATTACAAGATGTTTACCAAATATTTGCTGGATTAAGATGTGTTAAACAATAATCTCCTACTCTTTAAACTTATCAAGAACATCTCAATTGATTAAAAGTAAAATCTGCACTTCAATCAATTACTTATGTTGAGTTAAGTAGTTATAATTCCATATTATGATCATGAAGACTACTTCAAGTTCAACACCTTCCTTATAATCTTATAGTTAACTTGGAGGTTCAAACATTACTCCTATGGATTCACTTAGCTTAGGTTCAAGAAGGTGATTCCATTCTTCTAATGATCAAAAAGGGTTTCTTAAAACATTTTATGGTAATTATTCCAATAAGTTATTTACATTATAATGAAACAAAGACTATTAGTATTCCATTGGTATTATTAGTCCAGGAATAAGAGTTTGGTTTAACTAAACATGATCATCACCATTTAAAACACTAAGAACACATCATTACAAAAACCCTTAATCATCATATTCATCATTAAGTTTGTTGGAAGCTTAACTATAAACATGTTTAGCTTGATTAATTCATCACTAGGTGGAGTATACTTAATCACTATCATTATAACTATGAGATTATAGGGTTAAATCGTATAACATACCTTCAGAATTGAAGAACAATACACCAAAACCACAGGAACACAATCTAAGCTTCAAGAATGACTCCAACTCCCAATCAACAAGCTCCAAAACCCAAATGTAAAGCTCAAACACAAGTTGGAAGAAGGTAATTTTGATCTAGGGATGCAGGGGATGATTATATGGGTGAAAAAATTAGAGGTTGGACGTGCAAAATGAAAGATACAAGTTGTCTTTTTATAATAAAGATTAGTTACGTGCGTTATCGCAAGAGGATAACGTCGTTAACGACTTTACGTACGCTACACAAAAAGTGTTACGTACGTAAGCTAAATCCAGAGGCTACTGGACTGAAATACGAACATCGTTACGTACGTTACCTCTTGAAGCATTACGTACGTAATGTAGGTCAACTAGGTTGCCTCCAAAAGATCAGATATTCGAATCCTGTCTGGCCCCACACGTCGAAAGTTGAGATCGGATACGATTACACTGGTTACGTACGTAGCAAGCACTTCTTTACGTACGTAAATGACTTAAAATAACATACGTTATGCCTAAGGATTAGCGTACATTAGACTCAGGTTTAGCAGCTCAAAAATGCACTTATCTATACAACGTTGAGAATTCAATCATAGTGCGAGTGATAGTTTTTATTAAGTCTATTATGATATATTCTAACATCAATATTCATTTCACAAAAGCAACAAGACTACAACAGTATCGAATTAACCGAATAATACAACAGTAAGTAAGAATTCCCGTCGGCTATTACATACTCCCCCCCTTAAAAGGGGTTTCGTCCTCAAAACTAAGGGGTAAACAATTCAGGATACCTCTCTTGAATGCTTCTCTCCGTATCCCACGTGGCTTCCTCGACCCCGTGTCGTGACCACTGAACCTTCAGTAGGGGAATCGTCTTATTACGCAGTTGTTTGATCCTCCTCTCAAGTATTCGTACGGGGCGCTCCTCATACGAATGATCCTCCGCTAAATTGATCTCATCGAACTGAAGTACATGACTCGGATCAGCAACGTATTTCCTTAACTGGGAGACATGGAACACGTTATGAATCCGGCTCAGGGCTGGTGGTAAAGCCAGGCGATAGGCTAAATCGCCTACTCGGTCCAAAACCTCAAACGGCCCGATATATCTCGGACTCAGCTTGCCTCTCTTCCCAAAACGAAAAACTCCTCGAGTAGGGGACACCTTCATTAGTATATGGTCGCCGACCTCGAACTCAAGCGGTCGCCGACGGTTGTCTACGTAGGACTTCTGTCGGCTTTGAGCCGTCAACAAACGACTCCTAATCAGGGCGATCTTCTCACGGGCTGCTAACAACATATCGGGTTCTGTACCCAGGGTTTCAAATGGATCGTCCCAACACAGAGGGGATCTACAACGACGGCCATACAATGCTTCGTAAGGTGCCATCTGAATCGTAGTGTGCCAGCTATTATTATAAGTGAATTCCACCAAGGGTAGTTGGGCCTCCCAATCATCCTTCCAATCGAGAACGCATGCCCTCAGCATATCCTCTAAAGTTTGGATAGTCCTCTCAGTCTGACCATCCGTCTGTGGGTGAAATGATGTGCTGAAGTTCAACTGCGTACCCATCGCACGATGAACTGCTTTCCAAAAATGTGACACGAATCGCCCGTCACGATCTGATACAATACTCTTAGGGGTACCATGTAACCTTACAATTTCTTTGATAAATAGTTGGGCCAATCTCTCGGGTCCCCAAGTTTCTTTAATCTCCATAAAGTGGGCTGATTTGGTCAAACGATCCACAATCACCCAAATCGTATTCATCCCTCGATGACTCGTCAGCAGGCTGGTAATAAAATCCATCGATATGTCCTCCCATTTCCACTCGGGGATCGGAAGCGGTTTCAGCAATCCTGCGGGTCGCTGGTGCTCAATCTTAACTTGTTGACAGGTTAAACACCTCGAAACGAATTCTGCAACTTCACGTTTCATACTTCCCCACCAATAATATTGTTTCAAATCCTTATACATTTTGCTAGACCCCGGGTGGATAGAGTATGGGGTAGCATGAGCTTCTTTCAGGATAGAATTCCTTAACTCATCATCAGCGGGTACACAAACTCGGTTTCTGAAGCGTATCAATCCATCCTCGTGTATTACAAAGCCAGGAGATTTCCCTTGAGTTATTTCATCGTGAACTCGAGATAAGAATGGATCCGTAACTTGCTTCGATCTAATTATATCCTCAAGGGACGATGAAATCTCAAGTGTACAGAGTTGTCCTTGAATACGCTGTAACCAGACTTCAATTTCCGGCCTCACCAATTCTAACTGCAATTCCCTCTGAGTTGTTAGGCGGGCAAGCATCTGCTCCTGTACTGTTTTACGACTCAAAGCGTCACCAACTACATTTGCTTTGCCCGGATGATAAAGGATCTCGATATCATAGTCTTTGATGAGTTCTAGCCACCTTCTCTGCCTCATGTTTAACTCCTTCTGAGTAAAAATGTATTTCAGGCTCTTGTGATCAGTAAAAATCTGACAGGTAACTCCATACAGATAATGACGCCAGATTTTTAATGCAAACACCACGGCTGCGAGTTCTAAATCATGGGTAGGGTAGTTGACCTCGTAAGGTCGTAGCTGTCTCGATGCATAGGAGATCACCTTCTCGTTTTGCATTAGTACACACCCAAGGCCCTGTTTAGATGTGTCATTATACACTACAAACCCTTCTGTTCCTTTCGGTAGGACTAAAATAGGTGCCGAAATCAACCGACTCTTAAGTTCATCAAAACTCCGCTGATATGCCTCTGACCATAAATACTTCTTATCCTTCCTCAACAAATTAGTCATTGGTTGGGTAATTTTGGAAAAACCCTCCACGAACCGTCAGTAATAACCTGCTAGTCCCAAGAAACTGCGTATTTCCTTAACGTTCTTTGGTGGTAACCAGTCTCGGATAGCTTCTGTCTTCTGTGGGTCTACTCACACCCCATCAGCTGATATCACATGTCCGAGGAAGATAACTTCATTCATCCAGAACTCACATTTAGAAAATTTTCCATAAAGCTGCTCTCGCCTTAACGCCTCGAGAACTAGATGGAGATGACGCTCGTGCTCTTCATGGTCACGAGAATAGATCAGAATGTCGTCAATAAAAACGACTACAAAGCGATCCAGATAATTTATAAAGACTCGATTCATCAGCTCCATGAATACTGCCGGTGCATTCGTCAGTCCAAAAGGCATTACTACGAATTCATAATGCCCATAGCGAGTACGAAAAGCGGTCTTCGAAATATCAAACTCACGAATCCTCAACTGATGGTAACCAGACCTCAGGTCGATCTTAGAAAACACAGCAGCCCCTTGAAGCTGATCCAATAAATCATCAATACGCGGCAATGGGTATTTGTTCTTAATGGTTACCCTGTTCAACTCACGATAATCAATACACAGACGTAGGGATCCCTCCTTCTTCCGTACAAATAGCACTGGTGCTCCCCAAGGGGACGTGCTAGGTCTAATGTAGCCCTTCTTGGTCAAATCCTCAAGTTGGCTCTTCAGTTCTTGCATCTCAGTCGGAGCCATACGATACGGTGCTTTTGAAAGCGGGGACGTACCAGGCTCTAACTCAATATTGAACTCTACATTACGATGCGGAGGTAAGCCTGGCAACTCATCTGGAAATACGTCTAGGTAGTCTCGGACTACCGGAATATCGATCAATTCAACTGGTCGATCCATTGTCTTGGTCATGTAACACCAATAGTCAATACATCCTTGATTAAGTAGTTTCACCGTTTTCATAGCGCTGATGATTCTCCCGGAACGGCTGGGATTATCACCCTGGAAGGTACACTCAATACCATCGTCAGATGTGACGGTCACTGTTCGCTTGCGGACACTAATTATGGCATCATGACGGTCCATCCAATCGATACCCAAGATCACATCATCTTTAGGTAAATCGACCACAATTAAATTTGACAACCACTCACGGTCGTTCATTCGAATCGAGCAGTCCTGAACTGAAGACTGTACTGGAGCATGAGGTGCTGCGGGAATACGTACTGGTCCACTCCTACAATAACGAGCACGATGTCCGTTCTTCCCACAAGTATGGCATGACACGGCTGGCCTAGGACATTTCGAATTGATGTGCCCCTGGTCTCCACAATTATAGCACACAACAGATAGGCTGACCGCTCGAGGTTGCGATCCGGTTGGCTTCGATGCCGTAGGTTGCCGTTCAGAAGGATTTGGCACTGGTTGGGGTCTCTTGAATGTTCCCCGGTTCTTTATCCCGATTACGGTTCCTGAATTTCTTGTTGTTAGACTGCGGTTGCTTCTTGGAAATTTCCTTCACGGTCAATTCGTACTCCAGAGCTTTCTCGATGAACTCTGGTAGGGTCACACAATGATGGTTCAACAACTGCATCCTCATTCGGGGTTTAAGCCTTTTGAGAAAGTATTTGATCTTATCAGCTTATGTGTGGACAATCGTCGCGGCAAAAGGGAAGAGTGCCTGGAATTTCTCGGCGATAGATAGTACGTCATCATCTTCGGACGATTCTGGATTCAGCAATTCTGATAGTTTGGCCTCGCGGAGAGGACCTGGATAGTAATGATCTAGCATGAGATTTTTAAATTCTTCCCAAGTACATACGCCATCAGCTGGCCTCACCGAAAGCCACCAAGTGTGGGCGCCCTTGCCCAAGTAGTAAATTGCTACGGAGACGCGATTCTCTACTGGACAGTCTACCATATCGAACAATTTCTCGAAGTGTTCGATCCAATGCACGATATCAACCGGCTCAGAGGAACCTTCAAAAATCGGGGGTCGTTGGCGCGAGATGTCGCTGATGATCCGATTCACCGGCCCGCCATGTATAGGAGGTGGCCCCTGATGCTGGTCGGTAGCAGCTCTCTGCATAGTTTCCATTAACTGACCCATTTGGGTCATCTGAGCCATCATGCCCTGCATTACAGTGTAAGGATCGACACGAGCATCCTCGCGTCCATTGTGGTGCGATTGGTCCCTAGAAGGCGAATCACTGCCTGCGGAACTATGCTCTGCATTCGCACATCTGTTGGCTCGTGGTATCGGGATTCGGCCCCTTCCGCGGCCTCGTCCCCCTCTGCCACGGCCTCTCAAATTTCTTTCCATACTGAAAGAATCAATTTGTAAAGATAATCATAAGTACAGTTCATGATACCAATCAGAATTCATGCTAAGTTAATGGCAGTAAGAAATTACATATTCAAGAAAACAGTTCGTAATGAGTTATCGTCATTACGAGAGTCACACAGAATATCATATCGACGTTTGAGTCGAATGATTTCAATTATATAATCAATCCAGAATTTTATTTGTATCATCAATCAGATAATTTCTGCCACAATCCCTTAAAATGCCAAGATCAACAAGGAGATCTATTCAGATATCAATATCATGTCAGTAATTTATTCATGGTTCATAAAGTACGTACCGCATTTGGCTCGCAGGATCAGGCGCTCGCACGGGTTACACGTGACACGAAGGTCTCTTGATACTAGTTCAATACACAAAGACTCAAAAGAAAGAAAACGACCTCTTGCTTCTCTGATACCATCTTCTGTAACACCCCGATAAGGCGGCCATTACAGTGCCGTGGACCCCACACTGGGATCCACCAGGCGATACCCAAAGTACAGATTAAATACACAATACATGTGATACCAAACCACAAAACTTAGTACTTACTCCGATTTGGAGTTTACAGCAGTATAGTCTACGGCCTTATTACACACAGGATCCAAAAACATAAGTATAATCCATATGGAGATGAAATATACCTTAAATAACAATACATTTGTTCATACTTAAAATAAAGCGGAAAGATAACATTACACGGTACGAACATGACCGGACACGAAAGACTTGGGGCCCCCGAACTAGTATCCTTCGAACCCTTCATCATCACCTTGATCTTCCCGTGCCTTGCCTTTTCCTCGACCTAAAATACAACACAAGTATTTTGCCCAACACAGGGTCAGATATACATGATGAATGATTCTCAGGATATTATACAATTCACGTATAAAAGATTTCAAGAATAACGCCCCGACTAATGAAGATACCCCTCGGGTGTATGAACGCTCAGTCACAAAACGTCGAACACATCCAAGTATAAAAATGGACTGTGAACGACTAAGATAGTACGGCTCAAGAGGGACATCACAGTACGCCCGATCCGAATATGTGTCAGTGCACATGTCCATCCCGTATACGGAATCCAGGATATACGTGGGACAATGTACCTAATTAGCCTCAACAAACTACGTCTCGTGTGCACAACCCTTCACGGAAAATATTCACGCGTGACTATATATGTGCCCGGCTAAAAATCCTACACAATATCCAATCGGAACGTAGATATGACTCCGGATATGTCACGATGCAACATGACAACAAATTCAATAATTCACAAATCCGATTAAGGATCGAGGACTCACCGAAATGACAACAAGATCAACAATATCAAGGGTCCAAAAGTAACGAACTTGGGAATACAATCCCATGATGAAAACAGGACATCATTAAGAACAACCTCAAGTCACAAGACACAAGTTTGTAAGTGTTTCATATACATGAAATGCATAATCATCATAAGAATCCACACATCATTATAACCAAGCAAGATAACTTGCCTCAATACGGAGGCGAGTAAAGTCCTTCTTTGTCGAACGAACAGCCGGCCCTCGATTCAAAATCGGTTACTCGGACAATCAACCTTGAATGAAGTATATTTTACTCAATAATACGTTCATATGATCATCTATACAAAACTTCAACGAGACAACGTCCTAATTTTCATTTGAGTAGTTCAACTTTAAGATGTTGAGGGTTACTCCAAGAACCTTATTCAATACCATTCAATTCTTACAATTGATTACAAGATGTTTACCAAATGTTTGCTGGATTAAGATGTGTTAAACAATAATCTCCTACTCTTTAAACTTATCAAGAACATCTCAATTGATTAAAAGTAAAATCTGCACTTCAACCAATTACTTATGTTGAGTTAAGTAGTTATAATTCCATATTATGATCATGAAGACTACTTCAAGTTCAACACCTTCCTTATAATCTTCTAGTTAACTTGGAGGTTCAAACATTACTCCTCTGGATTCACTTAGCTTAGGTTCAAGAAGGTGATTCCATTCTTCTAATGATCAAAAAGGGTTTCTTAAAACATTTTATGGTAATTATTCCAATAAGTTATTTACATTATAATGAAACAAAGACTATTAGTATTCCATTGGTGTTATTAGTCCAGGAATAAGAGTTTGGTTTAACTAAACATGATCATCACCATTTAAAACACTAAGAACACATCATTACAAAAACCCTTAATCATCATATTCATCATTAAGTTTGTTGGAAGCTTAACTATAAACATGTTTAGCTTGATTAATTCATCACTAGGTGGAGTATACTTAATCACTGAGAAGGACAATTTGCACGCACATTCCCCCGGTACATCACGGTTGAAATGCCTCGGCTCGGCATACCGAAAATACAAATGCTAGATACAATGGGGCATAGCGTCGCAAAACAACATAGCGGAGATGCCAACTCAGCACAACAAAGAATCATAACACATATCATATACAACGATTACCATCGTAAAGTAATACACACACAAACACTACAACAACGACGGTATCGTTCGGCGACCTCAACGGCCCGAACAATAACCAGCACATAATTACAAACATCATGAAACAATCAGACACGTACACAAACATACAAACCCAAGCTTTAACAGCTCACACAGGTGCGATAACACGCAAGCCACCACGAAATGACAACATTAAAGATCGTCATCACACCTCCCACAAAGGGCTAACAAAACATATGCGTGGCGAACGACTCAACGTTCACACCACCAATTCGATCATACTCGGTAGCAAACATCATAACATCAACGCGAACATCATACATACATACCCAGCCCTCAAACGGGAATGGATAGGTTTTAAAAACGAAAACCACCTTTTGAAAACAGTTTGGAAACACCAGTTGATCTTGAGTATCATTTTACAAAGAGTTGAACAAACATCATTTTCGAGACTTTGAAAATCTTCTTGCGTTTGAACAAAAATGAGGACATCTTTCTTTTGGTCCTCGAGGTAGAAGAATTTTTGAAACATGTTGTGGCACCTTTGATGTACCACGAGAAAATAATTCATTTTAAAAGTACGTCTCGAAATTTATTTTCTAAGATACTCAAGGTTTTCAAGGATAATTCAATGGGCTAGAATGCCCAAAAAAATTTCAGGTAATTACACAAAACTTTATAGCGCCGTGGGTCCCGCGTCGGAACCCGCCATGCTAAAAACCATTTACAAAAACGCCAAAAAGGCCGATGACGGTAATATTTCAAAAACTCACAAAAGTCATTTACAAAATACTAAATACCGTCATAAGAATTTCGCCAAAACGATCAAAGCCATAATGTCAAAAACTCGGTTAAGGGAATCGGTTTTCGAAATAAAACTCAGTCGGTAAAATACCGAAAGCCATTTCAAAAGAACTCACGCAGCGGATAAAAGAAATAAAGTCAAACATGCACAATCCAGCAACGCTACTCCTCATATGAACGAAATATGAGGGTCAAATAACCACATATCAAGAAATCAAAATCCATAAGAGGATTCTGTCACTGAACAAATAATCATAAAAATAGCTCGTGTCACACGAGGCACAACACAAAGAAGGGAGACTTACAGCCACAGGTCGCACGAAGATGATGATCGCCCCACGATACTAATCACGACCAACAAACTCAGACGACGCATCGTGACACGACTCAGTCGGACAAATTCTGACGAGACAAAAACTCAACAGACACCACTAAACCCGACAGCCTAGGTTTCCACAACCTAAGCTCCGATACCATTTATGTAACACCCCCAATCCGCTCAGGGATATTACACGCCATAGAACCTTTCCTCAAGGATCTACCAGACTGGTAACAACATCGAACAACTCAATAATGCCTTTAAGGCTAAAATGACTCAGTAGACCGATTTGGTCTTTCAATAAATACATACAACTCAAACTCATCACATGCCCACGCAGGGGTCGAATACAACACACTCCCGTACAACGGGAAAGAATACTGCAACGAAAAATAAACTATAACTAAACCAATGACCTCATACGGATCCTCGTGTGATTAGTATCGTTCATCTTTCATCATCCTTCGTGTCGATCCTGTGTTATGCTCCCAAACCTGAATGCAAAAACAGACATCCACCCCCCGAATACTCGGGGGTTAGCAAAACTCCACTGTTTTGCTAGTGCAAGAACAAAGTACAAATACGAGCCATACAATTCACATTCCACGAATAACAATAACCAGGAATCCTCAAAGTTCCAAACTTAATGAAAAGCACTTCCCGAGGCATGAGTTTGGTAAAACATTCCAAAACCGAAAGATCACAAATCAAGGGAAACAATTTATAAAACAGTTTAAAATGCCATCAAGAGTTTTAATAGAAAACAATTTAGAATTTCTGAATCCTTCTCTTTCCAAAAATCAACAGGGGTCACAGCCCAAAGGTTTTGTTTTCGCAAATAGAAAACCGACAACAATTCACAGGGCCAGAGCCCAACATCACGTGTCCTCGACGGACATAAAAATCAACACAATGTAATCATGCACGCGCATCGCCTAGGACCGGGACTAAGCCACAAATCCCACTCGAGGCCTCGAAGGGCCCTCCCAAGCTGGCTAGCGAAACAAATCACACACATCTCACGGTTGGATCAATCGCTTGTTGCATCCTGGCCACATGATCGCATGCCATGTGCCACCGTAGATTATCTCAGGCTCTCACGGTTGGATCAATCACTTGTTGCATCCTGACCACATTATCACGTGCCATGTGTCACTGTAGACCTTCAACCATATCCACACATTCACACAAATAACATATCACATCAATAATATCCAAGTAATTCACTCAATGGCAACAAACACAATACACGATGCAATGGTCAAATTACAACGCACCAATAAGAGATAATATATACATATACATTATCAAAGCACAACGACAACACCAAGTGTATTCATAGTAATTCACGTAACCATCCACGAACACAATGTCCACAAAACACGCGCGTTTTGAAAGAGGGCCTTTAACAAGGCTAACCGAATCTATGAAAGTGAGATTCAAACGATCAAATAAACACAAGGAGACGATCACTAATTATCATATTCATAAAACAAGAATTGTATGGACAAGGTACTTGCCTCGAGTAATCACAAACGCGAAGAATCGACCGAAGTAGGTTGGCACGAACCGACCACGAACCCGCCGAATCCACCGAACGCTAACCCGCGACAAAACTACGGACAACAATAACAACAATGAAATGAATTCCATAACACGACTCAAAGTCGTTGAATTCAAAGAATGAATGACGAAAGTTCAAGTGTTTCCCCCAAAACGGCCAAGAACACGAATCGACCCGACAAAACATGAAAATGAAATTCCAAACCGAAATATGGATATACAATCCATAGGATATGTTTAACAACATCATTTAACAACAATCGGTTCATCAAAAACGGATGGAAGACGAAATCAAGAACAAATCCCCCAAAAAGTCAACTCTAGGGATTCAAGAAAAATACCTTGATTCGGTGAAGAACAATGGATTAGATGATGTTATAATCACCTAGGATACTCCAAAACACCTTGGATGTAGTAGAAATCGGCCAGGAGCCCAAGCCCTAGTCGCCCTCGTCTCAACCCGCGGAGGAAGAAGAATAAATGAAGAAAAATGAAGAGTAATGACTGCTGTCCAGTTTATATACTGGACAGCTTAGCGTGCGCTAATACTACCTGATTAGCGTGCGCTATCGAAGCATCAGAACAAAACGTTCTGCCAAAATGTACAGTTAGCGCGCGCTATAGCGTGCGCTAACGAGACCCCAGAACCCGATCCGGAGCTCTGGATCGCCTGGCACGGATAGCGCGCGCTATCCTCCCCCCCAGCGTGCGCTACCAATGCACCCTAGCGCGCGCTATGTTACCAAATAGCGTGCGCTAACCAACGTTCTAACCCAGTCCAGTAGCCTCTGGACTGTTTCTGCACCACCCGTTAGCGCGCGCTAACGACAACACTTAGCGCGCGCTAACTTCGAAAACCTAGCGCGCGCTAGCCACAAAGCGTAGCGTGTGCTAACAACACAGAGAGACAGCAACAGAACATCTCAGAAATGGGTATGACGACATACCCACAACTTTGGGAAATTACAAAACAGCCCCAAATGTCCGAAAAATCACGGTACGACAACGAATAACTAGATCGAAGCTCACAACACGTATAACAACGTTAAATGAACTTACGAGAAACCCGAAACGACAGTTTCGAACGAGATTCGCAAGAATCGAACTCAAGCGCGGGAAAGTCGCTTAAGAACACGGAACTAAACAAAACGACACCAAAACGAACTCGGATGACAAAAAGTGCAGAACTAAATACTCTGAGAATGACGAAACGGTCACGAGCGAGTCGTCAAAACGGACTCCGGCTGAAAAAAGAAATTTACCGAAAATCGAAAATTGCGAATATTACAGTAACTCAATCAGATATTATATGTAAATAAAATATGTAATTAAAACTACAAAAGCAGATCAAAATTAATGAAATCATGTATACATTCACAATTTATAAATAGAAGCTATTAAAAGATATCCAAAAAAATTGGCCCATACGAATAAAAACATACAAGCTTTTGAAAAAAAATGAGAAAAAATAGACTGGAGCCCAGAAAAATACCACTGCAAATTCTTACGAGAAATAGAACCCATGGCCATCAAATCCACGTTGCACAACCCCTATTTTTCTTCAATGATTTAATCCAACAACTTCAATCTCAAGCAGATTAACCGCGAATCCGAATATTATAGCCGGATTGTGAACCACATCTAGATGCAAGATTCAAAGTAAAAGAAGCAACCATCATCGATCCGCCGCGGAAATTCTCGCCAATCCCATCGTTTACTGGTTGCATCCATCAAGTGCACCTTGCGGTTTACATCAATGTTTAGGGTTTTACATATTGCAGATTCAGGTAAGTTGTACTGATGGGTTGGGGATTCAACGGGGAGAGAGATAGAGAGAGAAAGGAAGATATGAAACAATTCCCATATTAATTGAGTAATGATTTATTTTTCCTATAACTGAATTCATAATTTAAGGAATGGCCTATATGCAAACGTAAATAAAAACTCAACTTTATTATTTGTGTAAATATTTTTTAAAGATGTTATATATGTAATACTAAAAGAAAATATATTATGTAATGTAATTTACCCTATGATATTTGGGGCTGAAAATCCATTTGATATGATATTTGGAGCTGAACTCATCTGATCTGATATTTGGGCTGAAAACCCACCTGATCTGATATTTGGGCCTGAACCCATCTGATATGATACTTGGGGCTGAAAACCTATCTGATTTGATATTTGTGGTTGAAAACCCATCTGATCTGATATTTGGTCTCGGCTGAAATGAGGCAGGTTGAGAACTTAGCTTCTGGAATATGACTCTTCACACTCCATAATGTAACCTCCGAATTAAATGAGACTATTTATGCAGGTAACTCTTTAGCTGAAGAATTAAAGAGAATTAATGACACTTTAATATGTAGTAACTCTCCCCCTGATGGAGTGGAATTGGACCCTATAAAAAGGGGTCTTATGCATTTCATTCCACACACAAGAACATAGACAAAATACAAGCATACTACATATTGCAGAATATTTCCCTCTTGTTTCGTAGGCTTACAAGACTTGAATATTCATTGAGTTACGAGTTTTCGAGAGCACCTAATCGAAAACGCGTAGAGCCAGATTCTTGGGGACATATTGCCTAAGTCGTCTCCTCTTACATGGGGGCAAAATTGTCTTGCGGAAATTGTTATTTCCCCTTTACTAAAGTTGTAATTTTAATAAATAATTTATCTTCTGATCCATTCATGGTTCCTAACATTCCTATAATGCGTTTCATGTAATATAAGTTTTTATGGTGAAAATAACTCATGATCATATATATATACAAAATTTTAAATAATTATTTGTCTAGTTACGTACAACGATCATCGTCAATGTTCCTTCTGCATGCGGCTTCTGTTGTTGCTAACCAAAGGTCCAAAAGCACATCTCAAATTCTTATCCTTCATTCAGTTTGTTCATTGGTTGTTTTTTACATTCACTATGCTGCTCATAAAGATAGATTATTCTCTTGTCAGAAAAAAAGATAGATTATATAAATATATTATTTCATATCCACGTGTTTGCTCTTTTTCCTAAAATTAATAATAATTTTTATTTATATCTACGTATTTCAATATGCATTTTAATTTATAGATCGTGAAAAGATAAGTAAATCCCGTTTATTTACTTGTTATATCAATTACAACTTATTACGTGCATCGGGATGATCTTATGGTTCAAAACACCTTTTTTCTCTAAATTATATTGATGTATTTGTAACAAATTAATTATTTTATCATATATATTTACATTGGTTGGTCAATGGTCCAAACCCGACCATTTATAGTGTGCTTTTTGGAGTACCTAACTATATACTATATTCATTGGTGTTTTGGGAGATTTGAAACTTTTTCATTTAAGTTTTATTAGATGCTCAATATTTTATAATGAATATCCATTATCATTTAATTAACAATCATTTATATATATATATATATATATATGTGTGTGTGTGGGTGGGTTCTAGTGAGAATGATATTTAAGTTAAGAAATAAGAATATATTTGATCCATAAATCTTGATTAAATGGATGATCTAGATTTATTCTCCAAAAAACGTATGCATAGAATGTAATATTTTAGTGTGCATCGATATTTTGATGCACATAATGCAGAGTTTTAATGCATTGCAAGTTTGATGCACGAAATGCATATATTGCATGCATAAGCCAATTTGAACCGTACATCACACAAAAATCAATGATTCAAATTTATTCTTATTTCTTACTCAAAAAGTCATTTTTATTTAATTCAATATATATATATATATATGATTCAGATTTATTCTCAATTCACAACATAAAAACCATTCTCATATGACCTAAATCTCCATATATATAGTTTTAAGATCAAATGAGAATGATTCTTATCCTGCGAATTGCGAATATGCTGAGTTTTGTACTAATTATGCATGAAATATATGAATTTCGCACATCAAAACTGCAATGCATTATATGAATCAAAATATCGATGCATTAAAATATTGCATTATATGTAGCAAATTTTTGTGAGAATAAATCTAGGTCATACATTTATCAAGATCTATGGATGAAATTCATTTTTATTTCTTAACTTAATTTGCATTCTCACCTGAACCCACCCACATATATATATATTGAAATATTAGGTCCTAAAATTGATTGTTGAGTATTAATGACACCATTTTTGAAGTGAAAATATATGGAGATTAATGTCATGACATCACTAATTGATTTGAGTATTAATGACTTCAATTTTAAAGTGAAAACTCATTTTAAAGTGAAAACTCATTCATATCAAGCGTATGTATTGTTAATTCCTTTCATATTGTGTAAAATTTAATGAGGCAAATATTAATTGCCTAAAGTTATCAAATTCTTTTCAAGTCTCCTTCATTTAATCATTTGCTCCTTTCATTTGCCTTCAAATAAATGCACAAACCCTTCAACCACCATCATTTGATACTATAAATAACACCATTTGAAGAGAAAAAAGTACAAACTGTTCGAATGGTCACGTAGCAAAGCATTTGGAGAATTCACCCAATACATGGTTTTACAAACCTGTATTATGGGTGGATGTGATTATTTACATATCCCAGAAGTTGGCGTATCACGATCCATCCGTGCTATGGGGGATCGTATGTAACACCCCCAATCCGCTCAGGGATATTACACGCCGTAGACCCTCTCCTCGAGGATCTACCAGGCTGATAACTAAAATCAAACATCTAAACATCGCCTTTAAGGCTAAAATGACTCAGTAGACTGACTTGGTCTTTCAATAATGACATACAACTCAATTCCAAACACATACCCACGCAGGGGTCAAAATACAATAAACTCCCGTACAACGGGGAAAAGATACTGCAGCGGAAAAGAAAAATACAACTAGACCAATACGACATCAACGGATCCTCGTGTGATTAGTATCGTTCATCTTTCATCATCCTTCGTGCCGACCATGTGCTATGCTCCAAAACCTGAATGCAAAAATAGACATCCACCCCCCGAATACTCGGGGGTTAGCAAAACTCCACTGTTTTGCTAGTGCAAGTACAAGTGCAAAAATACGAGCCATACAATTCAAGTTCCAAGAATGACAATAATCAGAAATCCTCAAAGATTAAAATACAACGAAACGAATACTTCCCGAGGCAAGAATTTGAGTAAAACTTTCCAAATCCGAAAGATCACAAATAACGAGAACGGTTTGCAAAATGGTTTAAAATACCCTCGGGAGTTTTAATAGAAAATAATTTAGGATTATCAAATCCTTATCTTTCCAAAAATCAACAGGGTCACAGCCCAAAGGTTTTGTTTTCGCAAATAGAAAACCGACAACAATTCACAGGGCCAGAGCCCAACATCACGTGTCCTCGACGGACATAAAATCAACAAAACATGATCGCGCACGCGCATCGCCTAGGACCGGGACGAAGCCACAAATCCCACTCGAGGCCTCGAAGGACCCTCCCGAGCTGGCTAGCGAAACAAATCACAACATGCATCACCTTGGGAACAGGGTAATACCATTGATCCCACCCGAGGCCTCGAAGGACCCTCCCGAGCTGGCTAGCTAAACAAATCACAACATCTCACGGTTGGATCAATCACTTGTTGCATCCTGGCCACATGATCGCATGCCATGTGCCACCGTAGATTAACTTTGGCGCTCACGGTTGGATCAATCACTTGTTGCATCCTGGCCACATGATCACATGCCATGTGCCACCGTAGTTTTTCTTAGGCTCTCACGGTTGGATCAATCGCTTGTTGCATCCTGGCCACATGATCACATGTCATGTGCCACCGTAGGCCCCGCCCACATCCACACAATCACATATATAGCACCATACAACAAAGATATCCAAATAATTCACTCAGAGGCATCAAACACTTAGCAAAACACCACGTCAAACCACATTGCACCGAAATAAAGCCATATACGAACACACGCAATATCAAGTGCAACATCAACACCAAACATATCCATAGAATTCACATAGTCATTCACAAACCACACCATTCACAAAACACCCGCATTTTGAAAACAAGCCTTTAACAAGGCAAAACCGCATCTTTTGAAAGTTCAATTCAAACGACCAAAAAACCACATTTAGACGATCACTAATTATCGTACCCATAAAACAAGAATTGTATGGACAAGGTACTTGCCTCGAATAACCACAATGCATAGAATCGACCGAAGTAGGTTGACACGAACCGACTACGAACCCACCGACTCCACTGATCGCCAACTCGCGGTCATAAACTACGAAGGACAATAACAACAATGAAATGAATTCCATAACACGACTCAAAGCCATTGAATTCAAAGAACGAATGACGAAAGTTCAAGTGTTTCCCCCAAAATGGCCAAGAACACGATTCGTCCCGTCAAAACACGAAAACGGAATTCCAAGTTGAAATATGGATATACAATCCATAGAATATGTTTAACAACATCATTTAACCACAATCGATCCATCAAAAATGGATGAAAAACGAGATCGAGGACAAATCCCCCAAAAAGTCGATTCGAAGGAAATCAAGAAATATACTTCGATTCGACGAAGAACAATGGATTAAATGATGTTAAACACAAGAATACTACCAAGATTAATCATACCCATCATGAATTAATCAACAACACGGAACGAATCGGACAAAAATGCAAAAACCCCCAAATTCACGAAATTAGGGTTCTAAGGAAGATTACCTTGATTCGCTGGATCAAAGGATGATAACGGATGATTGATTGACGTTATGAACTCAAGAACTTCGTGGATTTGTTGTTAAACAACATGGCTTCGTCACCTCCAAAGCTCCAGCCGCGGATCGAAAAGAAAGGAAATGAAAAATGAGTGAGAATGAGGCTGCTCTGCCACATTTATACTGGGCCGGACTAGCGCGCGCTAGGCTGCCGAGCTAGCATGCGCTATCGGCCCAGGCCGCAATCCAGTGACCTACTGGACTAGACTGCTCGGCCAGGTAGCGTGTGCAGCCTTCCGGCCGTAGCGTGCGCTACCTGCCGGCCGTAGCGCACGCAGCGTCCGACAGTAGCGTGCGCTACCTGCCGAGCATAACCGATTCCAGAACCCCAGGACTCCACTGTCCAGACCCGATAGCGTGCGTTAGGCCAGCCGATAGCGTGCGCTACACCTGCCAGTTAGCGCACGCAGCCTTCCGGCCGTAGCGTGCGCTACGCCGGTTCCTGCTGCACCCGTCCGGCCAGTCCCGCAACCGTCCGGCCAGTGCTCGAACACCAGGGCTCGACGACTCGATTTCCGAAAATGTACGGAACGAACACGAAGAAAAGTTCGCGGACAACATCAACGACCCGAAATGAAAACATAATGCAATAATTAATCATACGCGACCAAGAAATGGGTAGAGACAATAATTACAGATACAGATACCCGTAACTTTTAAGAAATTACAAAATGGCCCAAGACGCCCGGAAATCACGATACGTGATCGAATAACCAAACCGAAGTTCACAACACGTCTAACAAAGTTAAACGGACTTACGGGAAACTCAAACAATAGCTTGAGCGAGATTCGCAAGAATCGAACTCAAGTGCGGAAAAGTCGCTAAAAAGCACGAAACTCAATTAAACGACACCGAAACGAACTCGGATGTCAAAAAGTGTAGAATTAATCATTCCCAGAATGACGAAACGGTCATGAGCGAGTCGTCAAAACGGACTTCCGCCGAAAAAAAAAGAAATTACCGGAAATCGAAATTACGGGTATTACATTCTACCCTCCTTAAAAGAAGTTTCGTCCCGAAACTTAAAACAAGTAGGGAGAAGCAATATTCCCTGCCAGGAAAACTCGACGAGATACACAAAAACTGAAAACTCACGCCCGACGGCGAAATGCTGCAAGAAACGCAAAGAGACATACGGCGTGAAAACATGCTCCACGACGACCAACACAACGCCACCGGTAGATACATAATAAAACCTGTTGTGCGGCGATTAATACACCTCGATAGGCGATCGGCATCATGATCAGAGAAGCCAACCATAGAAGACATACTCTGGACAAACGCCTGGAGTTCGGCACAATGCGACGACCGTCTTTTGGCACCCAGCGATCGTCTTTTGATGTCTGACGATCGTATTTAATGAGCGAACTAGAGGCGATCATCTCGTGCCACGTATGGATCCGGCATCCGTCAAAGTCGTCGAAGACCGAATCTTGGACGGTGGCCCACGTGCGGATCTTCAAAGGATACCGACAGATAGGACCATTGACCCCAGCCTGTCACCTACCATACCTACCGACAAGGCCGCCGAAAGGTACAAAGTGGGTCCTCCCCGGACAGCGACTCGAGATGCGTGCTGGCTTCCCATTGGTTCGCCCAGCTGGCCTCTAGCAGTAACCTCGGACCTCAAGGGAACAGGCCCACGTGACGGGACGATCGGCCGTCTTATTTTAATATAGAAAACGACGGTCACCCGCGATCGCCTGAGGAATCCCAGCTGCCTTGTCCCCTATAAATAGAGAACTCACTGCTATGGGAAAGGGGACGCGAATTCTACTACGAATTAAGTGCAAAATACACACCAAAAAGAGAATCAAAGGCTCTTTTGGCAACCACTAATACATTCATAGTGATATTCATACACATTCATCATATATCCTAAGCAAGAACTCACAGATTTATCTATCTGGTTCTTCCGGCAATCTACGCGCTCTAAAGCCTAGATAACTAGAAGTCTTTACACTCTTTGTAATAGATTCTAACATTAATATTTGTACTCGATAGTATATTTATTAATAACATCTCGCGAGAGCATTCAAGCCCGGGATTAACAACCCCGACAAATCTTGTGTTATCTATTTTCTCACGGAAGTGTTCTCGCATTTGTTTGTTACTCGATCATTCCAGCAATACTATCTCCGGATAATATTTTGGGTAACAACAATTGGTGCTAGAGGAAGGGGATCTAAACCTTCATTTTTATTCCTACCGTCTCGAAGAACACTCACTGTTCTCCGGACATATACTTGAAGAAACACTCACTGTTCTTCAATAGAAAAGCCTTCAGAAAAATGACATCAGCAACGACCTCTAAGAGAGCCACCCTGAGATCTGCCGGAAATCTCATTCCGGCAAGGACCGAATCCCAGCCCACGGTGGAAGGCGACCGTGGCGACGCTAGGCTCTCACTCCCGCCCCCGAGGGACGGTTCTAGCCTCTCACTCGATCAGTTCCAGACCAAGGAACAGATTGAGGAGGCTATAGCCATCCCGAGGGAGCGACGGAAGGCCTACGACTCGCCCACCATCACTCCATCGACCATCCTCCGGGCAGGCAAGCGGAAGCTTAAAGGGATCTATGTTGAAAAATCGACAGAAAGCCCCGAGACGCAGGAGAAGTCTCTCGTGAGGCGGGACGATTCCGTCTTCAGCCGCCTGGAGAGCGATCCCTCATGGCGACTCGGGCACTCAGGCCCCAGCCGGGAGACATCGGTATCCGAATCCTTTACCAGGAGTTCGGCATATCCGACTCCCAGGAGACAGGCTGGTCAAAGAGCCCCTGCTCGCCCAAGAAAGGAACCCACTGGCAGGGAGCTCGTCATTCACCACGGAGCTAGGGGATCAGTACACGATTGCCTTGGTTCGCGTTCTGAGAGCCAATCGGCGAGCATTCAGGCAACGGCGATGGCCGCCATGCAACGCCAGCTCAACGAGATGAAGACGCTCCTAGAAATTGGGGCAGGTGCCAGGAGACCGATCGCTGGGCTAAATGAACCACTCACGGTCCAGATCGAGATCGCCCCAATTCAACCAAAGATCGCTCCCCCACAAACGCCTCTATATGAGGGGAGGTCGGATCCGGAGACCCATTTGGGCAAATTCCGGATCTACATGACCGGATGCGGAGCCTCAGATGCGACGAAATGTCGTATGTTCCCGTTAACTCTGGGCGATCTCGCCCACAGGTGGTACATCTCACTACCATCTCGCTCAATCAATTGCTTTGAGAAGCTGGCGAACGACTTCACGTCGTACTTCGCCGCCAAAGTCGCTCGCCCGGAAAGTCCCCACCGCATGATGAAAATCAGGCAGGGGAAGGACGAATCGGATGAGGATTACATCGACCGGGTAGATGAGATAGTCCTCACCGGTGAGCCCATCAGCGACGAGCTCGCTCTCCACGCAGTCCTGAATGGATTCCACGGACGCTCGCCCATGTTCAGGCACCTCACAAAGGATTTTCCCCCGACCTATACGGCCTTCCGCGTCAGAGCCGCCGATTTTCTGGCCAGGCAGAGGATGCTCTCCCTCCGTTTAGGCGAAGAACCATCTGGAGAAGGGAAGACGTCTTCCAATATCCAAAAGAAGGCGGTCGCCAAGCCCAGAAAGGCGGTCGCAAAACCGCCTGGTGAGTTCAAAGCCTTCGAGGATGTAGAGGTCCACCTTCTCCACAACCTCAACTTATCTCCGGCCCACATCTTCAACGCAATCAGGGGTCGCGAGTGGCTTTCCAAGCCAAAGCCGATAAGGGACCACGGTCACCTAGACCGTAGCAAATTCTGTGCCTATCATAAGAGTCCCGGCCACAACACCAGCCAATGTCGCGACTTCCTCAGACAGCTCTGGCGACTGTTTGAGGAAGGCAAACTGGACAATTTGATCACCAAGCCAGAACCCAGGGCGGAAAGAGCCGGAGGGCGTGAGCACCGACCAAGCGAAAGAATTCCTCCCAATCCGATCGCCAGAATCGAGCATGAGACGGAGTACTCTGATGAGTCGATCCCTCCGATCAACCCTGGCGGTCGGATCAACATGCTTCAAGTAGGAGGTGGAAGCCTTGGGGGCCTTTCCCCGGTTTCCACCCTGTCAAACAGAAAGCTAAAAGCCGAGCTGAGGGCGCTCGCCGAAATCCATGTTGTGGTACCTCCGGATCCGACCATCTCTAAAGACGCGCTCATCACCTTTTCCAACAAGGACAGGGAGGGAGTGCAATGTCCCAAAGAGGATGCACTAGTGATCTCCGCTTGTATCCTTGGGAAGACGGTCGATCGCGTGCTGGTCGACAATGGGAGTTTCTGCAACATCATATTCAAATCCGCCCTAGACCAACTCGGCAACTTTATCAAATTCATCAAACCTTTCGACACCGTGCTCTAAGGGTTCGGCGCAAACACAGTCCAAGCCTACGGGAGGATCAAGCTCTCCGTTGAGCTAGTATGCTTTTATGATCCCAAGGTTAGGATTACTAGGAACCTAAGCTTTGTAATCATAGATAGGCCCAGCATCTATAATGGGTTCCTAGGTCGCCCCTTTTTGGAAACCTTTGAGGCGGTCGCCTCATCTTTCTTTTACTGTATCAAATTCCCCACTGCCGATGGGACGGTCGGTACTGTAAAAAGAGATCATCTAATGGCAAAGAGATGTTTGAATTACTCCTATGTTGTTACTTCTTTCAATACTTCCTATACTATATGTAACATTGAAGCGATCGACGATCAACCCATGGAGATCGACGAGCCAAACACATCGTACCAACCCGACTCAGGGGACGCCATCTCTCATCAATTGACGGACGACATCGAGCCAAGGATCGGTTTCGAGCCAAGTCTCGACATCGATCCAAGGACCGAGTCTGGAGATCGCACCAAACGAGAGGCGACCATCCCTGTCGAAGAGTTGGAAAGCATTACGATGGATCCGGATCATCCAGAACGGGAAGTACAGATCGACGCAAGCATCGACCACGAATTAAAGGGAGATCTGATCAACTTGCTACGTATGAACATCGGAGTCTTCGCCTGGTCGCATCAAGATATGGTTGGCATAAGTCCCGAACACGCTTGCCATTATCTAAAGATCGACCGAGCTATGAAGCCTGTTCACCAAAAGCGTAGGAAGTTCGGTCCCGAGAAATACGCGGCGCTCAACATAGAAGTCCAGAAGTTACTCAACAACAAATTGATCGGAGTAGCCACAGACGAACCACAGTGGGTCGCCAACGCGGTGCTCGTCAAAAAGCCAACTGGCTCCTGGAGATTATGCATTGACTTCACCGGCCTCATCGCGGCATGTCCAAAAGATCACTTCCCGATGCCTCATATTGATCACTTGGTCGATAGTACGGCAGGTTGCGAAATGATGTCATTTATGGATGCCTTCGCCGGGTATCATCAAATCCCAATGGCGGAGGAAGACGTAAAACACACATCTTTCCACACGGAAAAAGACATATACTTTTGGGTCCGAATGCCGTTCGGCTTGAAAAATGCAGGGGCGACCTAACAGCGATTAGTCAACAGAATGTTCGCCGATCAGATCGGCAAGACCATGGAGGTCTACATTGACGATATCGTAGTCAAAATCCTCAAGAAGGAAGATCACCTCAACGATCTCGCCGAGACGTTCGCCATCCTTGAGAAGTTTAACATGAAGCTGAACCCCAAGAAATGCAACTTCGGGGTGGGCTCCGGGAAGTTCCTGGGGCACATAGTGAGCCAAAGGGGGATCGAGGCGAACCCCACCAAGATACAGGCGATCCTTGACATGCAGGAACCGCGAAACATCAAGCAGGTGCAACGCCTCACAGGTTGTCTAGTCGCCCTCAACCGTTTCATATCACGGCTCAGCGATAAAAGCAAGCCTTTCTTCGCGACCATCAAGAACAAGAAGTTCGCATGGACGAAGGAAAGCCAGATAGCATTCGCCAAAATAAAGGAATATCTATCTAACCCCCAGATCCTGGCAAAGCCGATCCCCGGTGAAAAGCTATTCCTTTACCTAGCAGCCTCGGAGGTCGCACTAAGTGCCGTTCTGGTGCGAGCGGAGGGACAAGTCCACTTGCCCATCTACTATGTTAGCCAAGCGCTCCACGACGCTGAGACACGTTATACACCATTGGAGAAGATCGCCTACGCCCTTGTCATGAGTGTTCGTAAGCTGAGGGCTTACTTCTTCGATCACCAAGTGGAAGTCCTAACAACTCTACCTCTAAGACAAGTCCTGCACCGACCGGACACCAACGGGCGACTCCTCAAGTGGTCGCTGGAGATCACCCAATATGGTATCACTTACGCTCCTCGCACGGCGATCAAGGGCCAAGCTCTGGCGGACTTCGTGGTGGAATTAACGTTCCCCCACAGTCCAACCCAGGTCGGCCGACCTGCCTGGAAGTTATACGTGGATGGCTCAGCGACCAATTCGAGAGCAGGGGCAGGGATTGTCCTCATCAGCCCCGACGGTCAGAGTTTCACAAATGCTGTGCGTTTTGGTTTTCGTGCGACCAACAATGAAGCCGAATACGAAGCTTTGGTAGGCGGGCTCGATCTAGCCCTCGCCCTAGATGTTCGTCGCCTTCATATCTTCATGGACTCCCTTTTGGTCGTAAACCAAGTCAAGAGAGAATATGAGGCGCGCGGCGAACAGATGGTCAAATACCAAGAGCTGGTCGCCGAAATGTGCACAAAATTTGAAGAAGTGCTAATCGAACAAGTCCCGAGAGAGCACAACTCCCAGGCTGATGCTCTTTCCAAGCTAGCATCATCGGATGGGGCAGCCGACTTCTCCAATATCCAAATCACAAAGTCAGCTAGGCCGGCGATCGATAGAAGCCTGGTTACCACGGTCGCCATCGCCGAGGAGAACTGGATGACTCCGTTCATCACATACTTAAAGAACGGAACGGTCCCTGACGACCGTGTTAAAGCTCGCCAACTCCAGCTTCGTGCGACCAGATATACCCTATTGGACGACCGGCTATACAAGCGAGCCTTCAGCCTTCCCCTCCTCAAGTGTATTACACCGGAGGAAGGTCGGATCGTTTTAGCTGAGATCCATGACGGGATTTGTGGAAACCATGCGGGCGGGCGAGCCCTCATCCATAAGACAACCAGACAAGGGTTTTTCTGGCCATCACTTCGGAAAGATGCGATCGCCTATGCCAGATCGTGTCATAGGTGTCAGATAATGGGCCCCAACATTAAACTATCACCCGAACAGCTCACCTCCATGTATAGACCCTGGCCATTTGCGCAATGGGGCATCGACCTTATAGGTCCCTTACCGACGGCTCCAGGTGGCTGTAAGTTCGCCATCGTAGGGGTCGACTATTTCACCAAATGGGCTGAGGCCGAACCGCTCAACAAGATCGGCCAAGAGCAAGTGATCAAGTTTATATGGAAAAACGTCGTATGCCGATTCGGTCTGCCCCAGGCCATCATCTCCGACAATGGAAAACAGTTCGACGGCTTAGAAGTCATGCAATTCTGTGAAAAGTGGGGAATCAAAAGGTTATTCTCAGCACCCTATCACCCTCAGACGAACGGGCAGGTAGAGGCAGTGAATAAGATCCTCAAACACACGATTAAAGCGCGACTGGAATCCAGGCAAGGACGATGGGCGAGCGAGCTCCCAGACATTTTGTGGCCCTACCGAACGACGACCCGCAATTCAATCGGCGAAACCCCATTCGCCCTAGCCTTCGGAACAGAAGCGGTGATCCCCTCAGAGATCTCCGTCCTCAGCCATCGAACCGAGCAGGAGATGACGACCGACAACGATGTGGCCCGACGAATCGACCTAGACATGCTCGAAGAACGACGGCTGACCTCAGAAATGAAGAACACAATCCACAAAAGGAGAGCCGAGAAGTTCTTCAATTCAAAGGTCAAAGAAAGAAGGTTTCAAGTGGGCGATCTCGTCCTTAAGAAAATCCAAACCCACACAGGCGTTTTCGGTCCGAACTGGGAGGGACCTTTCAGAGTATCCAGATGGCTAACTAAAGGAGCCTACGAACTGGAACATCCTGACGGTACTCCGGATCAATACCCCTGGAACGCCGTGCATCTGAAAAAATACTACCAGTGATAATTTTGTATTCAATTTCAATGATGTATAAGGAATATAATGAGATTTTTTCCTATCCCATCTATTCTGGCGATCGTCCCACCAGGCATATCGCATACCGCCGACGATCGCTGATCATGACGATCCTAGGTAAAATCAATGCAGCCATGGTCCTGGATGTCGATGGAACCGACAGCTTCGCCCATGCAAGGTTCCTTTGGGCTGAGATCGCCCGCCCTTCGTTTAAATACGAGGCCGGCATAGCCGAAGGACCCTCCAAAATAATCAGTAGACACGATCGCACGTCCTCAAGGTACATCATCTAACATGGTGAACCCGGACAATGCGACGTGCCACTACCCCCATCTCAACGTACACCGATGAGGGTCGCCATCTTCATGGCGGGCCGAGGTGGAATCAGAGCTGACAAGCCGCGGACGTGGAGTCGAATGAGCCGACGACACTCCGCGCAAAGACTCTTCCGGACCAAGATCGCCCGCCTTTCGTTTTAACACAAGGCAGGCGTAGCCTAACGGAGGACCCTCACAAAAGTGAGTCGCGGGATACACTATCCCTCGCACACAAAGACACGAATGGGGAGGTCGGTCCATCGAACACCCCAACCGTACATGATTCTTCAGAATCGGCAAAACTGAAGATAGCTCGCCAGACAAACTAGTTTTTGTTTCCTTACAATATGTAAACAAAAACAAGGGGGCAGAGATGGGTCGAGCTAATCCCAAATACGATCGAACAAAAAGGAACCACGCACGATCGGCTTCGCTCAAACACGCGCAGGACGATCGGAGTCCTTCGACGAAAATTACAAGTAAGAATTCTGATTCAAAACATATCAATGCTTTCGACACTCAGACAATCGGCCGGATGAACAAAACGTCGAAAGAAATCATACACGTACTTGTAAAAATTGCACGCAAACATTCAAAGGCGATCGCATGTAAAGAGACAGTATGAAAAAAAAGGAGCATTTTATTCATAACACAAGTTTCATACATTACGAGGCCCGAAGGCATTACAAAAAGTACAAGTTACAGAGGAAAACAAAAATGCCTCTCAAGGCCCCGCCGGCTGGCCATCGCCCTCGGGTTGTGGATCGGCTTGAGCTCCCCCATCGGCCTCGGGATGAATGAGTTTACCGGTATACCAACTCAAGTCGATCCCGAAGTCGACAAAGTCAAGGATTGGCAAGGAGAATTCTGGATGCAGAGGATGCTCGAGGACATAGGATTTGAAGCTCTCCATCAGGGGACCGATCTCGACCCCTGCCTTTTTAGCGGCTCGAACAGCGTCAGCATAGGCCAAGTAATAAGCGAACTCGCCGACGTGCTCGACGTTAAGGTAGGGATCGACCTCGATCGCCTTCAGCTGCCCCTTCAAATCCGCGGCCGTCTTCTCGGCCTCCGCCAGCTCGACCGCCTTGGCAGCATTCTCGCCCCTGGCCTTCTCCAGTTCCTTCTTCGCCGCCTCCAACTCACCGCTGAGCCGATCCACCATCACCTTCAGCCCGGCCGCCTCCTCCTGCGAAGCCACGAGCTTCTGGCGGGTTTCCTTCTCCTTATCACGGGACCGGTCGGCAGCCTCCTTAGAGCGGCTCAACTCCTGCTTCAATCGGTCCACGTCCTGCTTAGCCCTTTTGGCCGTCTCCTCAAACTCCTTCTCCATAGACTGGATCCGGTTGGCAGCCTCAATATTTTTGTTCCGGGCGGCCTCGAGGTCGCTATGGAGACGAGCAGTGGAGGGTCGCCCCTCAAAATCCCTAGCAGCTTGGACGGCCATCGTCGCCGTCTGGAGAGCCAGGGCAACGGTCGCCTGCATGGCGTCTCCAGATCGCCGACGAGCGATCGCATCAAGATCGGTCGTCCAAGCCTTGGGCAGAGAGGTGATAGCCTGGCGGACGTAAGCAGGGACTTCGAGGGACTGTTGTGGAGCCTTGCTCGACAGAAAGTCCAGCACCATGGGAGCAACGTCCGGGTCGGCGAGACGAACCCTGCAGCGCAAACTAAAGAAACCAAAGAGTTATCCTATACCCTGCCCAGAATGCCCAACTCAGAAATTCTTGATCCTTTCTTACCTGTTGACCAGCTCGGGATCGCGTCCAAAGTAAGGCTTGCCCCGAGAGGTTTCCGCCTCGGCGATCGCCACCTTCTTCGCCGAGCCGCCGGATGACCGGGAGCCGGGGACCGAGGGCCTGGGGCCTGATCGCTCCATCATCGGGATGGCAGAGATAGGAGCCGCAGCGACCGGAGGCTCAAGAATTGATACATCCGCCTCAGAAATCGACGGGGACTCCTCCGACCTTCGCCTCTTGCGGCGCTGAAGCTGTTCCTCACCCTGAACCACCGGCTCGGCGACTGGCACCTCGACAGGCCTCGTCACCGGAGCAGGGCGAGACATCATCGCAGGAACGCGACCAGTCTGCTTGCCCAAGTGAAGGCGACCAAGAACTCCCGGGTTCGACATGGCTATCTCTGGCGGTGGCTCGGCAAAACGGGAAAAATAAACCTCTGTCAAAGAAGAGATACAAACAAGTTAGACAAAACAAAACGACCTCCTGGAGACGATCGTCAAGCAAGGAAGCACCACTTAAGCTCATACCTGGAACTTTCAAGTGACGGGGATAGCAAAACAATCGAGCCCCCAACCGATGAGCTTCGGTACCTAGCAAGCGAACGTCAATAAAGGAGTTCGGCAAGGCACGGATCTGCTCCCAAATGATCAAGAAATCGAATGGAAGGTCGCCGATCGTTGGAACGAGAGGTCCTGCAAAAAGAAAACAAAATTAGATCAGTCCAAGACAAGCTCAACCAAGGGGAGAGTTAAAATCCTTACTCGGATTCCTCTCCCGGAAAGTGGTGGGGATCTCCAACTCCTCGTTCGGCCTGTCACTCGATGCCGATCGCCACGCCCCGCCGACCCAGCACCATTTAGCCAGGTCACCCCTGGTCTTATTCGGCACGCCAAGGACCACTCTCCCGATTCGGCCTTGGATATGATTGCCGCCGATCGACCCTTTCTGCGCGGCCAGTTTGAACAGATAATTCATCTCCAGCGCAGTCAGGAGGCGAAACAACCGGTGACCGCCAAACAGGGTCAACGTGCAGATGATCTGCAGCCAAGCGTTCGGCGTCAGTTGAAGAGGCGCCAAATTCCAGGCGATCAGCAAGTAGGAGACGGCGAATGGCAGCGGGAATCGCAGACCCGCCTCCATAATCATCTCGCTGACGGCAACCATATCCTTGGGCGGTTGGTCGGCACGCTCATTCTCCGAGGGCACGTGCAAGGAAACGTCAGAGGGGATATGGTATTTAGCCCTCCAACGGCTCAGGTCTTTCTTGGTCGCCGTACTCCGGATCTTCCCGAGAGTCCACGGAGACGGGACGGCGGCCTGAAAGACCGTCTGATTCTCATGTTCGTAAGGGTGAGCGGAGGAGTAGGCTTCAAAATCGAATTCCGGACAGGGTCCGGCGATCGCTTCCATCATCTGAGCAAAAGCCACGTAGGCGGGGCCGAATCTACTCTCTCGTTCCCAGGCCTCCCGCACCAAATCATCCTCATCCACCGGCGAGCCCCTCTGCT
Source organism: Orobanche coerulescens (assembly GCA_033398695.1). Taxonomy (NCBI): domain Eukaryota; kingdom Viridiplantae; phylum Streptophyta; class Magnoliopsida; order Lamiales; family Orobanchaceae; genus Orobanche; species Orobanche coerulescens. The sequence continues at coordinate 19,489,646 of CM065812.1, forward strand.
CCGCCGTCGCCGCCGTCCTCGCCACCTCGGCCTCGTTGAAAAGTTCTTCGAGTTCTGCGGGTGCAATCCCCGCTCGAATAGCTTCAACGGCCGTCTCCATATCCACTCCAACGGGAATCTCCTCCCGTTCAGGCGACGCTGCGGCAGCGGAAGAACTTCCGGTCTCGAAGGTTTTGGATCCTCCCGACATATTAGAAAGTAAAGAGAGGGAGAAGGTTAATTTTTTCTTACCTAGAGAAAAGAAGGATATCGGCACAAAAAGCTCCAGAAATTTCTGCAGAATTTCGGCTATGGATACAAAGGACGCGTAAAAAGTGAAGGAGAAGAAGCACAGGCCCTTTTATAGATGGAGACGAGGGTCTAAATGCAAATAGGAGAAACCTCGAGGGCCGGATCGCAACCGTCACGTGGGGACGCATTAAATGCCGCCCTCGAATCCCACAGACGCGTCTTTTCGAGGGTATGCCAGCCGACAAGTCCGACAAAACCGTCGGACTCCCCCAACAGCGGCGCGACGCGTGTCCCTGCCACTTTAGAAAGCCCGCCTTCTTTTCCCGCTGCTCCCGACGCGAAAGAAGGTCGTCCATATTTGAATTCAGATTGGCTGATCGTTTAAACATGGGCGATCGCCAACAGTGCCACCTCACCCCGTGTTTTCAAACATCGAGGCGAGCTGGGGGGCAATTGTTGTACGGCGATTAATACACCTCGATAGGCGATCGGCATCACGATCAGAGAAGCCAACCATGGAAGACATACTCTGGACAAACGCCTGGAGTTCGGCACAATGCGGCGACCGTCTTTTGGCACCCAGCGATCGTCTTTTGATGTCTGACGATCGTCTTTAATGAGCGAACCAGAGGCGATCATCTCGTGCCACGTATGGATCCGGCATCCGTCAAAGTCGTCGAAGACCGAATCTTGGACGGTGGCCCACGTGCGGATCTTCAAAGGATACCGACAGATAGGACCATTGACCCCAGCCTGTCACCTACCATACCTACCGACAAGGCCGCCGAAAGGTACAAAGTGGGTCCTCCCCGGACAGCGACTCGAGATGCGTGCTGGCTTCCCATTGGTTCGCCCAGCTGGCCTCTAGCAGCAACCTCGGACCTCAAGGGAACAGGCCCACGTGACGGGACGATCAGCCGTCTTATTTTAATATAGAAAACGACGGTCGCCCGCGATCGCCTGATGAATCCCAGCTGCCTTGTCCCCTATAAATAGAGAACTCACTGCTATGGGAAAGGGGACGCGAATTCTACTACGAATTAAGTGCAAAATACACACCAAAAAGAGAATCAAAGGCTCTTTTGGCAACCACTAATACATTCATAGTGATATTCATACACATTCATCATATATCCCAAGCAAGAACTCACAGATTTATCTATCTGGTTCTTCCGGCAATCTACGCGCTCTAAAGCCTAGATAACTAGAAGTCTTTACACTCTTTGTAATAGATTCTAACATTAATATTTGTACTCGACAGTATATTTATTAATAACATCTCGCGAGAGCATTCAATCCCGGGATTAACAACCCCGGCAAATCTTGTGTTATCTATTTTCTCACGGAAGTGTTCTCGCATTTGTTTGTTACTCGATCATTCCAGCAATACTATCTCCGGATAATATTTTGGGTAACAACAAAACCAACAAGTGACAAGCGTCATCAAACAGATAGTACAATCAAGTCGATTATCCGAACAGTCACAAAACACAACGAACGAAAATCAATACGATTGACCAACCCAACAGTACATCAATCAAAACGCGAGCCAATCGCTGAACAAATACGGAATTCCACCGCCCAAGGGTTGGAAGATTGAAAACGAGACTAATTTCCTAAACTTAAGGGAATTACGAAGGAGCCTAAACGTTCCACAATCACGAAACGAGATCAACAAAAACCGAACAATCAAACGATCGAGACAACAAGAATCGAACTATCATGTTCGAATCACGAAGAACGATAAAATTCAAACAACAACTCCAAGGTTCACATCTCGACTCGAGACAGTATATGATCCGGTGAAAACAACAGGATGTGCATTCATATAAGATCCATAGGAAAGGGAATAGCAATTGAAAAGTCACAACGACAAACGAGTTATTCCAAAACAATACCACACTCGTTCGATCAACAAAAGCAAGGGGTAGGACAAGCTCAGAAAATGTCAACGAACATAAACGAGTCGACAGAGTCGAAAACACAGGACTTCCAAATCCGATCCACTTCGAATAAAAGAACTAATAGAACCAGATGATGTCACTTCCGAACAAGGTTCACAAGAATTGAACCGAACTCGAAAAAGTCACAGCGATAACCAGATCGACCCACAACAAGATCGCAGTTCGTTCGGACGATGAAACCGAAATACAGAACAAGTTCATAAAGTATCAACGAACATGAGCGAATCGATAGACTGGAGAAAGAGAAAATACAGAAGTCAAAATAGTGCGGGTATTACCTCCGACCTCGTCCACGAAATTCACAAAAACGGGAGCAAGGTAACAAGACATTAAACAACCGACACATAACGGAACCATCACCGATGCACACGGTCATACCAAACCAAGCTCTCACAGCTCGCACATGCGCGACAACGCAGAAATCACTACGAGGCGACAATATTCAATACCAACATCCCACCTCTCACAGAGGGCTTGTAACACCCCAAACTAGGCGGATATTACAGTGCCGTGAATCCCCGACTGGGACCCACCAGGCGAATGAAAATGATGAATTAAATAATATAATTGTAGTACCGAACCACATTATATTACCAAATACTCCGATGAGGAGTTTAAGTACAACACACCAGGACAATACCGAATACTAGTATATTTTATATGAAGATAAAATATACAACACTGAATGAAACGGAGTATCCAAATGAAAGTATGCAGTGGAAATTAAAGGACAACAACATGAATAACTGAAAGATCGGGGCCCCCTACTAGTATCACTGGGACTCCTCGACGTCAACATGCTATTCCCGTGCTTTTGCCTTGCCATGACACAGCAGAATCCCGGCCGAGTCGATTACCGAGAACAACAATCCTCAAGGGTTGAAATTACACAATCATGATATATACGAAGTTATGAAATATCCTTAGTTATGAATTACGGCGAAGAGGAGTATCATAATACGCTCGTAGTGTTACATTGCAAGTGTACAAGACGGATGACCGGACACACCCGTCCTTGTACCTAATTAGTCTCACGGAGGTAATCGTTACCGTGTGCAGTCGATGTATCACTCCAAATACATGGCCATCATGTGCCCGACTAAAAATTCCACACATCCGCACCCGGCCACGCAATATGAACCCAGAAGGTCATATGAACGAGAATGACCATAATGAATATCAATGAATAATAATAATCTGACAAAGTCAAGAATGACTCACCGATATGAAAGTGATAATGAAGTGATTGATAGTTTCAATGAAATGATTGGAACCGCCGTTCCTCGCTAATGAAGTGATTATTCGACAATTACAAGTCTCAATATGATTAATACAATGATGAATGAGTTATGATTATGAATGATCAACAACAAAAGGAATGAATATCTTTTTAACCGAGTAAGAATTAACTTACACAATACCGATGAAGAATGTCCTTCCACGAACAAACGTCCTAAATGAAGTGTCGGTCGCTCGAACAACCTTGAATAACACAATTACCAACAATCCGTTCAATAAACGAATCAAACACGATTATAACGAACTCAAGGCGTCAAAACGACTAAACCAAGTTCATTGGGGCATTATATCGAACACTTTGTGGCCAACTTCGATTGTTCATAACCAAACTTCAAAAATACCAACATCAAATCCCCAAGAAGTGTTTCAAACCAACAAAACATCTTCAATACGATCAATAATCCATCATGAATATCCAAAATCGTGATTACAACGACAATTAATCGAAAACCCCCAAATCCAACTTAACATTCAAAGTGTTCTTGAATAATCCTTCAATAATCCAATGAATAATCATACATATTCATAATCATGCGTACATCACTTCATACAACATGATTTTAACGGCTAAAACAACATATCTCAATACAAAATCGAAATCCAAGATGTTGAAGAATATTACCTTTGAAGATCCAAACACTTCGATCCGGTGAAAACGTGTTAAATCGACTATCCAAGCTTCCCAACGAATCAAGATGATGAAATCCGAACACACAAGCGATTGATGATGACAAAATATCTCCCTCAAGCTCTCTCTCTCGGACAAGATGAAGGAAATGAGAAAAATGAGGAAAAGTCCCGTCCAATACATATATAAAGCTATGGAGTTACGGCCGTAACTCGGCCTTCTTACGGTCGTAACATTCCAAGTCAACGGCCTTACGGTATGGCAAGCCAACTAAATGCGGCCGTAACTCGGCTTCGTCAAAACCAAGCTGACACTTACGGCCGTATCATACGACTTACGGGCGTAACTTCGCCTCGTCTAAAACATCTGCCGACATCCTTACGGCCGTACCGCACACCTTACGGGCGTAACTCGAATGATACGGCCGTATCCGGACAAACTTACAGCGTAAGCCCCCCTTCGAAAATGGCCGGGCACCACTGCACATGCGTCTGGCCGTATCCGGCCAAGCCTTACGGTCGTACCTTCCTCGTCTTACGGCCGTATGCCGCAACCCTTACGGCCGTAAGTCCCTCTCGTCCGACACATCCTGAAAAACACGAACACTCCTTACGGTCGTATCCTGCCCCTCTTACGGCCATAACTCGCCCTTCGGCCAAAACACCCGGACACCCTGCTCGACTCGTACGGCCGTAACCGGCCAAGCCTTACGGCCGTACCTGCTCAACTTACGGCCGTATTCCGAAACCTTACGGCCGTAAGTCCCGTTCGTCCTAAATGGCCTGACATCAACGAACCCTTGTTACGGCCGTAACCTACAATCCTTACGGCCGTAACTCAATGCTGGACATGGTGAAAAATCCGATAACTCCGATTCCTCGCTACGACTGATGAATGATCCGACAAATCATACGAATGTGAAAGTGAACAGGTCCAACACATGCCAAAAATGATACTCCCAGTACAAGACTACCAATCCCGATGAAAATGATAATATTCCCGTCTCGATCTATAAACGGAGATGAAATGACGATCGGTAACTGGTATACGATTTTCAACATACCAACAGTGAACGCAATGAATGAATCATGAATGATGAGTGATTAATAATGAGTGAAGTTTACTGAATGATAATTACTGACTGATTAATATTGAATAAAAAAATGAATGAAATTCAACCGGGTATTACATACTCCTCCCCTTAAAAAGAGTTTCGTCCCCGAAACTAAGGGCCAAACAACTCGGGATGACTCTCCCACATACTCTCTTCGGTTCCCCAAGTAGCCTCTTCGACTCCGTGTCTAGACCACTGAATCTTGACCAAAGGAATCGTCTTGTTCCTCAACTGTTTGATTCGCCGTTCTAAAACTCGTACAGGACGCTCCTCGTACGAATGATCATCCGCGATCTCGACTTCGTCGAACTGAAGTATGTGACTCGGGTCGGCAACATACTTCCACAACTCCGAGACGTGCAATACATTATGAATTTGGCTCAACGCCGGAGGTAAAGCCAATCGATAAGCTAACTCGCCTACTTGATCCAAAATCTCAAACGGTCCAGTGAATCTCGGACTCAACTTCCCCCGTTTTCCGAAACGGAAGATACCTCGACTCGGGGATACCTTGACCAAAACGTGGTCACCCATCTCGAACTCTAGTGGTCGACGATTATCTGCATATAATTTATGTCGACTCTGAGCAGTCAACAGACGACTCCTGATCAAAGCTACCTTCTCCCGGGCGGCTACAAGCATATCGGGCTCGGTGCCAATTGACTCTGATGGGTCGTCCCAACACAAGGGAGATTGACAATGACGACCGTACAAGGCCTCGTAAGGTGCTATCTTCATCGCAGCATGCCAACTATAATTGTACGTGAACTCAATCAACGGTAATTGGGCTTCCCAATCGTCTTCTAATCGAGGACGCATGCCCTCAACATGTCCTCCAATGTCTGAATAGTCCTCTCTGATTGTCCGTCGGACTGAGGATGAAAAATGGTAATAAGATTAAGCTGAGTTCCCATAGCACGATGAACTGATTTCCAAAATGAGACACGAATCGCCCGTCACGATCAGAAACGATACTCTTAGGAGTACCGTGCAATCTCACTATCTCTTTAATGAACAGCCGGGCAAGTCTCTCGGGACCCCACGTATCCTTAATCTCAAGGAAATGAGCTGACTTAGTTAAGCGGTCCACGATCACCCAAATCGTATTCATGCCCCTACAAATCGTCGGCATTCTCGTGAAGAAATCCATAGAAATGTCTTCCCACTTCCATTCTGGAATAGGGAGCGGTTTCAGCATACCCGCCAGTCGCTGATGCCAGACCTCGATCTCGGGTCTAAGGAATTCCTGCTGAAGCTCCTTCTGAACTGATAAACGAGCAAGCATCTGCTCCTGAACGGACTTACGACTCAAGGCGTCGGCGACAATGTTCGCCTTGCCCGGGTGGTAAAGGATCTCGATATCATAATCTTTGATTAGTTCCAACCACCGTCTTTGTCGCATATTTAACTCCTTCTGAGTAAATATATACTTCAACTCTTGTGATCAGTGAAGATCTGACAGGTGACGCCATAAAGGTAACGACGCCAAATTTCCAACGCGAAAACCACGGCTGCTAGCTCCAGGTCGTGGGTCGGATAATTAACCAGCTAATCCGAGGAAACTTCGTATTTTCTTAACATTTTTCGGAGGTTGCCAATCTCGGATAGCCTCCATCTTCTGAGGGTCGACGCGAACTCTGGCAGATGAAATTACATGCCCGAGAAAAGTCACTTCGGACATCCAGAACTCACATTAAGAAAACTTTCCATAAAGTTGCTCGCGTCTTAACACTTCGGGAACCTGATGAAGACGTACCTCGTGTTCCTCTCGATCACGAGAATAAATCAAAATGTCATCGATGAAGACAACAACAAACTGATCCAAAAAGTCGATGAAAACCCGATTCATTAACTCCATGAATACCGCAGGTGTATTAGTTAGCCCGAACGACATAACTACGAATTCATAATGACCATAGCGTGTACGAAACGCCGTCCTTGCGATACCCGACTCTTGAATTCGCAACTGATGATATCCAGATCTTAAGTCGATCTGGGAAAAATATTGAAGTTCCGTGAAGTTGATCTAAGAGATCATCAATACGGGGTAGAGGATACTAATCTCAATCATCATCCTGTTCAACTCCTGATAATTAATACACACACGAGACGAGCCATCCTTCTCCTTGACAGATCACACTGGTGCTCCTTACGGGGACGCACTCGGTCGGAGATAACCTTTCTCGAACTATTCCTCAAGTTGAATCTTCAATTCCTGCATTTCGGTCGGGGCCATCCGATACAGTGCCTTCGATAACGGGGACGTACCGGGCTCCAACTCACTCCTGAATTCCACTACTCTATGTGAAGGCAACGGATAACAAATGCAGGAATACATCGTCAATCGATGACAATGATACCACGAATGATTGAACATTTCGATTGCCCTAGAATGGTCAATCGATAAAAAGTGATACAATGAATGATTGAATGACTCGATTGCCTTAGAAAGGCCAATCGATGAAAATGATACAATGAATGTTTGAATAACTCGATTGCCTCAGAAAGGCCAATCGATGAAAATGATGCAATGAATGATTGAATAACTCGATTGCCTTAGAAAGGCCAATCGATGAAAATGATGCAATGAATGATTGAATAACTCGATTGCCTTAGAAAGGTCAATCGATGAAAATGATGCAATGAATGATTGAATAACTCGATTGCCTTAGAAAGGCCAATCGATGAAAATGATGCAATGAATGATGGAATAACTCGATTGCGGAATTTCTCTGCTTTCGCCATAATAATAATTCTTCTGGAACAACGGGGATTATTTCCCTGAAGCACACATTCGACAACCAACGACGGAAAGATAGCGACCAAACGCTTACAAACACTGAGGATAGTATCAAGACGATCAATCCAACTAATACCCAAAATTACATCGTCCTAAGATAAATTCACCACGATTTGGTCCACCAACCAATCGCGGTCACTAAGCTTACTTCGGTATGATTTCTGAAAATTCTTCCATCGTCAGGTAGACCGATGGTATGAGGTCCACAAGCAATAGGACTATCCCAAAATAAGTCTATTCAAACATGATTCGAAAATGAATGAATGTGGTGTACGAGTATCAAAAGGTACACACAGGTTGAAATAAAATTACGAGTATACCTGAGATCATTTGGGCCACCGGATCGTCGATCCTCTTCATCACATGAATCCGGGTCTTGCCGGCCCCCGAACCGGACGTTCCCGTCTGATAACTATGAGCTCCAACTTTATTTGCTTCCATTGTCTTAAACGACGTTGACAGAGCAGTCTGATTCTGAATCGCTAATTGCTTCGGGGCCTGAGATGCCGCCGGAGCCGACTTGGAGTCCTTTCGGCAAAAACGGGCCTTATGGCCAAAATTCCCACAATTATAGCACGTGATAGACGGCTCGGACATAGTCTTTGTAATGACCCGGCGTTCCACAATTGAAACAGGTGATGGCCGAACTGGCCACTCGGGACTGAGATCCCGCACGGTTATGCGCCGTAGGAGGTCGCTCAGAAACGATAGGACTCACACGAGGCTTCTTGAAGGTTGACTAACCGCCTTCGGATTGATTACGCTTTGTTGATTTCTTGCTGACAGATGAAGGTTGTTGTTCAGCAATTTCCTTAGCAGCCGGCTCATACGGGAGAGTTCTCTCGATTAATCCGGCCAGAGTGGCGCAATGGTGATTGAGCAATTGCACATGGGTCATCATGGCCTGCATAAAAATAAGTGGATCAACCCGAACATCTTCTGATCGAACCGAGTCCTGGGCACGATTTCCCGACAGCGAGTGATTATTTCCCAGGTTTCGGCCCGCACCGCGGCCTCTCCCCGTGCATCCCCTGACAGCTCTCCCCATACTGAAGTAGGAAGGTCGCATAATGATTATATTTCCCGCATGATTATCACGTTATGATTATGTCATGAGATGATGAAAATGAGTATACATGCTCTAACTTAGTAATTATATGAATGATTTACTGAAGTGACATGATTATCTGATGCAATTCTTGAAATGATTATCTTGAAAAACTTAACAAGATTAATAATATGATCATCCAGATCGACAACTGAGTAATGAAATGAATTGAGTAATTAATGAGTTAACATGATCGTCCTGATCATTAACAGAGTAATGAAATGAATTAAGTGATTAATGAGTTAACATGATCGTCCTGATCATTAACTGAGTAATGAAATGAATTAAGTGATTAATGAGTTAACATGATCGTCCTAATCACAATGAATGATGATGTTTGAGGATTGTTAATTGATGAATGAATGACTATTGCCAGAAATTATACCATGGCGTTAGAAATCTTACAGTTCTTTCGGTCTGATTGGCTCGACATTTGCACAGGTCACACGTGACGCAAAAGTCCAATGATACTAGTCTGATGACGATGATTTCAAATGAGACATGACTCGGAAGGTAGTATTCAAAACCACTCTCTGATACCAACTCTGTAACACCCCAAACTAGGCGGATATTACAGTGCCGTGAATCCCCGACTGGGACCCACCAGGCGAATGAAAATGATGAATTAAATAATATAATTGTAGTACCGAACCACATTATATTACCAAATACTCCGATGAGGAGTTTAAGTACAACACACCAGGACAATACCGAATACTAGTATATTTTATATGAAGATAAAATATACAACACTAAATGAAACGGAGTATACAAATGAAAGTATGCAGTGGAAATTAAAGGACAACAACATGAATAACTGAAAGATCGGGGCCCCCTACTAGTATCACTGGGACTCCTCGACGTCAACATGCTATTCCCGTGCTTTTGCCTTGCCATGAACTGAAAAACAGAATCCCCAGCCGGGGTCAGTTACACAGAACAACAATCCTCAAGGGTTGAAATTACACAATCATGATATATCTGAAGTTATGAAATATCCTTAGTTATGAATTACGTTGAAGAGGAGTATCATAGTACGCCCGTAGTGTTCTGTGCAAGTGTACAAGACGGATGACCGGACACACCCGTCCTTGTACCTAATTAGTCTCACGGAGGTAATCGTTACCGTGTGCACAGTCCAATGTATCACTCCAAATACATGGCCATCATGTGCCCGACTAAAAATTCCATACATCCGCACCCGGCCACGCAATATGAACCCAGAAGGTCATATGAACGAGAATGACATAATGAATATCAATGAATAATAATAATCTGACAAAGTCAAGAATGACTCACCGATATGAAAGTGATAATGAAGTGATTGATAGTTTCAATGAAATGATTGGAACCGTCGTTCCTCGCTAATGAAGTGATTATTCGACAATTACAAGTCTCAATATGATTAATACAATGATGAATGAGTTATGATTATGAATGATCAACAACAAAAGGAATGAATATCCTTTTAACCGAGTAAGAATTAACTTACACAATACCGATGAAGAATGTCCTTCCACGAACAAACGTCCTAAATGAAGTGTCGGTCGCTCGAACAACCTTGAATAACACAATTACCAACAATCCGCTCAATAAACGAATCAAACACGATTATAACGAACTCAAGGCGTCGAAAAGACTAAACCAAGTTCATTGGGGCATTATATCGAACACTTTGTGGCCAACTTCGATTGTTCATAACCAAACTTCAAAAATACCAACATCAAATCCCCAAGAAGTGTTTCAAACCAACAAAACATCTTCAATACGATCAATAATCCATCATGAATATCCAAAATCGTGATTACAACGACAATTAATCGAAAACCCCCAAATCCAACTTAATATTCAAAGTGTTCTTGAATAATCCTTCAATAATCCAATGAATAATCATACATATTCATAATCATGCGTACATCACTTCATACAACATGATTTTAACGGCTAAAACAACATATCTCAATACAAAATCGAAATCCAAGATGTTGAAGAATATTACCTTTGAAGATCCAAACACTTCGATCCGGTGAAAACGTGTTAAATCGACTATCCAAGCTTCCCAACGAATCAAGATGATGAAATCCGAACACACGAGTGATTGATGATGACAAAATATCTCCCTCAAGCTCTCTCTCTATCTCGGACAAGATGAAGGAAATGAGAAAAATGAGGAAAAGTCCCGTCCAAGACATATATAAACTGCCGGAAGTTACGGCCGTAACTTGGCCTTCTTACGGTCGTAACATTCCAAGTCAACGGCCTTACGGCCATAACCGGCCAACTCGTACGGCCGTAACTCGGCTTCGTCCAAAAACCTGCCGACAGCCTTACGGCCGTATCCGCCCTGACTTACGGGCATAACTTGCCCTCGTCTAAAAGATCTGCCGACATCCTTACGGCCGTACCCGCACACCTTACGGGCGTAACTCGAATGATACGGCCGTATCCGGACAAACTTACGGGCGTAAGCCCCCTTCGTCGAAAATGGCTAGGCACCCTGCCTGTAACGTACGGCCGTATCCGGCCAAGCCTTACGGCCGTACCTTCCTCGTCTTACGGCCGTATGCCGCAACCCTTACGGCCGTAAGTCCCTCTCGTCCGACACATCCTGAAAAACACGAACACTCCTTACGGCCGTATCCTGCCCCTCTTACGGCCGTAACTCGCCCTTCGGCCAAAACACCCGGACACCCTGCTCGACTCGTACGGCCGTAACCGGCCAAGCCTTACGGCCGTACCTGCTCAACTTACGGTCGTATTCCGAAACCTTACGGCCGTAAGTCCCGTTCATCCTAAATGGCCTGACATCAACGAACCCTTGTTACGGATGTAACCTACAATCCTTACGGTCGTAACTCAATGCTGGACATGGTGAAAAATCCGATAACTCCAATTCCTCGCTACGACTGATGAATGATCCGACAAATCATACGAATGTGAAAGTGAACAGGTCCAACACATGCCAAAAATCATACTCCCAGTACAAGACTACCAATCCCGATGAAAATGATAATATTCCCGTCTCGATCTATAAACGGAGATGAAATGACGATCGGTAACTGATATACGATTTTCAACATACCAACAGTGAACGCAATGAATGAATCATGAATGATGAGTGATTAATAATGAGTGAAGTTTACTGAATGATAATTACTGACTGATTAATATTGAATAAAAAATGAATGAAATTCAACCGGGTATTACAGGGCTAACACAACAAATGTGTGGAAAACGACTCAACGCTCACATCGCCAATTCGGTCATACTCGGGAGCAAACATAAAAATGACAATGCGAACATCATACATACATACCCAGCCCTCAAACGGGAATGGATAGGTTTTAAAAACGAAAACCTCATTTTGAAAATAATTTAGAAAAACACCGGTTGATCTTGAGTATCACCTTTCAAAAAGAATACAAACGTGAAACATCGTTATCGAGACTTTGGAGAACCATTTCGCATTTGATAAAAATGAGGACACTTTCTCTTAGGTGTTTCTAAAACATTGAAAATATCTCAAAACATTTTGGTCCTCGAGGTAGAAGAATTTTGAAACATATTGTGGCACCTTAGATGTACCACGAGAACATAATTCGTTTTAAAAGTACGTCTCGAAATTTATTTTCTAAGATACTCAAGGTTTTCAAAGAAAATTCAATGGGCTAGAATGCCCAAAAATTTCAGGTAATTACACAAAACTTTATAGCGCCGTGGGTCCCGCGCCAGAACCCAACAGGCTAAAAACCATTTACATAAACGCCAAAAAGTCCGATGACGGTAATATTTCAAAAACTCACAAAAGCCATTTAGAAAATACTAAATACCGTCAAAAGAATTTCGCCAAAACGATCAAAGCCATAATGCTAAAAACTTGGTTTAGGGAACCGGTTTTCGAAATAAAACTCGGTCGGTAAAATAGCGAAAGCCATTACAAAAGAACTCACGCAGCGGATAAAAGAAATAAAGTCAAATATGCACAATCCAGCAACACTACTCCTCATATGAACGAAATATGAGGGTCAAATAACCACATATCGAGAAATTAAAATCCATAAGAGGATCCCGTCACTTAACAAATAAATCATAAAAATAGCTCGTGTCACACGAGGCACAACACAAAGAAGGGAGACTTACATCCACAGGTCGCACGAAGATGATGATCGCCCACGATACTAATCACGACCAACAAACTCAGACGACGCGTCGCGACACGACTCCGTCAGATAAAATCCGACGAAACAAAACTCAACAGACACTACTGACCCGACAACCTAGGTTTCCACAACCTAAGCTCTGATACCATTTATGTAACACCCCCAATCTGCTCAGGGATATTACACGTCGTAGACCCTCTCCTCGAGGATCTACCAGGCTGATAACTAAAATCAAACATCTAAACATCGCCTTTAAGGCTAAAATGACTCAGTAGACCGACTTGGTCTTTCAATAATAACATACAACTCAATTCCAAACACATACCCACGCAGGGGTCGAAATACAATAAACTCCCGTACAACGGGGAAAAGATACTGCAGCGGAAAATAAAAATACAACTAGACCAATACGACATCAACGAATCCTCGTGTGATTAGTATCGTTCATCTTTCATCATCCTTCGTGCCGACCCTGTGCTATGGTCCAAAACCTGAATGCAAAAATAGACATCCACCCCCCGAATACTCGGGGGTTAGCAAAACTCCACTGTTTTGCTAGTGCAAGTACAAGTGCAAAAATACGAGCCATGCAATTCAAGTTCCAAGAATGACAATAATCAGAAATCCTCAAAGATTAAAATACAATGAAACGAATACTTTCCGAGGCAAAAATTTGAGTAAAACTTTCCAAATCCGAAAGATCACAAATAACGAGAACGGTTTGCAAATGGTTTAAAATACCCTCGGGAGTTTTAATAGAAAATAATTTAGGGTTATCAAATCCTTATCTTTCCAAAAATCAACAGGGTCACAGCCCAAAGGTTTTGTTTTCGCAAATAGAAAACCGACAACAATTCACAGGGCCAGAGCCCAACATCACGTGTCCTCGACGGACATAAAATCAACAAAACATGATCGCGCATGCGCATCGCCTAGGACCGGGACGAAGCCACAAATCCCACTCGAGGCCTCGAAGGACCCTCCCGAGCTGGCTAGCGAAACAAATCACAACATGCATCCCCTTGGGAACAGGGTAATACCATTGATCCCACCCGAGGCCTCGAAGGACCCTCCCGAGCTGGCTAGCTAAACAAATCACAACATCTCACGGTTGGATCAATCACTTGTTGCATCCTGGCCACATGATCGCATGCCATGTGCCACCGTAGATTAACTTTGGCGCTCACGGTTGGATCAATCACTTGTTGCATCCTGGCCACATGATCACATGCCATGTGCCACCGTAGTTTTTCTTAGGCTCTCACGGTTGGATCAATCGCTTGTTGCATCCTGGCCACATGATCACATGCCATGTGCCACCATAGGCCCCGCCCACATCCACACAATCACATATATAGCACCATACAACAAAGATATCCAAACAATTCACTCAGAGGCATCAAACACTTAGCAAAACACCACGTCAAACCACACTGCACCGAAATAAAGCCATATACGAACACACGCAATATCAAGTGCAACATCAACACCAAACATATCCATAGAATTCACATAGTCATTCACAAACCACACCATTCACAAAACACCCGCGTTTTGAAAATAAGCCTTTAACAAGGCAAAACCGCATCTTTTGAAAGTTCAATTCAAACAACCAAACAACCACATTTAGACGATCACTAATTATCGTACCCATAAAACAAGAATTGTATGGACAAGCTTGCCTCGAATAACCACAATGCGTAGAATCGACCGAAGTAGGTTGACACGAACCGACTACGAACCTGCCGACTCCACTGATCGCCAACTCGCGGTCATAAACTACGAAGGACAATAACAACAATGAAATGAATTCCATAACACGACTCAAAGCCGTTGAATTCAAAGAACGAATGACGAAAGTTCAAGTGTTTCCCCCAAAATGGCCAAGAACACGATTCGTCCCGTCAAAACACGAAAACGGAATTCCAAGTTGAAATATGGATATACAATCCATAGAATATGTTTAACAACATCATTTAACCACAATCGATCCATCAAAAATGGATGAAAAACGAGATCGAGGACAAATCCCCCAAAAAGTCGATTCGAAGGAAATCAAGAAATATACTTCGATTCGACGAAGAACAATGGATTAAATGATGTTAAATACAAGAATACTACATGATTAATCATACCCATCATGAATTAATCAACAACACGGAACGAATCGGACAAAAATGCAAAAAACCCCAAATTCACGAAATTAGGGTTCTAAGGAAGATTACCTTGATTCGCTGGATCAAAGGATGATAACGGATGATTGATTGACGTTATGAACTCAAGAACTTCATGGATTTGTTTTTAAACAACATGGCTTCGTCACCTCCGAATCTCCAGCCGCGGATCGAAAAGAAAGAAAATGAAAAATGAGTGAGAATGAGGCTGCTCTGCCACATTTATACTGGGCCGGACTAGCGCGCGCTAGGCTGCCAAGCTAGCGTGCGTTATCGGCCCAGGCCGCAATCCAGTGACCTATTGGACTAGACTGCTCGGCCAGGTAGCGTGTACAACCTTCCAGCCATAGCGTGCGCTACTGCCCGTGTAGCGCCTGGCGGCGTCAAACGATGGCGTGCGCTACTGCCGAGCATAACCGATTCAGAACCCCGTGACTCCACCTGCCCACACCGATAAGCGTCGCTACACTGCCCGGTTAGCACGCGCAGCCTTCCGGCCGTAGCGTACGCTACGCCGGTTCTCGCCGCACCGTCGGCCGGTGCCTGCAATCGTCCGGCCATCCGCAACCGTCCGGCGGTGCTCGAACACTGTGGCTCGGCGACTCGATTTCCGAACGTCACGGGCGAACACGACGAAAAGTTCGCGGACAACATCAACGACCCGAAATGAAAACATAATGCAATAATTAATCATACGCGACCAAGAAACGGGTCGAGACAACAATTACATATACGGATACCCGTAACTTTTAAGAAATTACAAAATGGCCCAAAATGCCCGGAAATCACGATACGTGATCGAATAACCAAACCGAAGTTCACAACATGTCTAACAAAGTTAAATGGACTTACGGGAAATTTGAAACAGCAGTTTCGAACGAGATTCGCAAGAATCGAACTCAAGTGCGGAAAAGTCGCTAAAAAGCACGGAACTCAATTAAACGACACCGAAACGAACTCGGATGTCAAAAAGTGTAGAATTAATCATTCCCAGAATGACGAAACGGTCATGAGCGAGTCGTCAAAACGGACTTCCGCCGAAAAAAAAGAAATTACCGGAAATCGAAATTACGGGTATTACATCGTAAAGGTGTTATGAGAGAAAAGTATGACTATCTCAATATACATTTATGATCTCGCATGTGATTTTCTTATTTTCTTACTTTTAAAAGATTCTAAGCATTTGCACCATGTTACAGGTTATTAAGGATGCGGGCGCGATCGATGCAACTCCCAAAAACATCAACGGGTATACAACCCCGACAACAAAACTATACTCCATCTTACAAATATGGCTTCCAAAAGAGAAGAAGATTATTTGTACGTAGGGTCACCCATAGCACAAGGATTTGATGAGGATATAGCAACTGTGGATTTAGATCCTGCTACTAAAGTAAATATGCAGGTGTGTGTTTGTGTTCGTGTAATTGTTGTGTCCTAAATAGGATTGAGTGTTGGATGTGTATTGTGCTTCAAAGTCGTAGATGTGATCAATGTTTGAGTAAAATAAGTTAGTTGAACATTGATCGGCTTACGTGTTCAATAGTCATCGATGAATGAGGCTAGATATATGTGTGCTTTGAATGCTAACCAATTGGCATGTCTACGTGATAAAAATTTGTGGATGAAAAGAAGTTTGAATCTGAGTTTAGAAACTCAAAAGGGTACTTGCGGATTAACAATTAATCATTGAGATGCCATTGATGTGTTTGGGGGAAGATTTTAAAAAGAATTTTGAATCTGAGTTTAGAAACTCAGAAAGGTACTTGCGGATTAACAATTAATCCCCACCCGAAAATACGGAATGAAGCTTTTTAGTTGATTACTAATGGTGGAATTACGGGGAAAAAATTCTGTTAAGAGTGGGAGCAATAGCATCAAATATTATCACTAAGTTGTAAACATGAAAATTGTGAGACATGTAATGGAAGGTATTGCTATTCTAAGGTGTATTGGCGTAATATTTATAAGAGATATTTGTTTCCATGACAATATAATTTTTATCGACTAATATAAAAAATTATGCACGCACATAAGTCTATACACGAGGTACATTTTATCCTTGGTATTTCAGAAATGTGTGAGTCTTAAAGATTTTTAAAGATGATTTTCAGGGATATAAAGGAAGGGGTTGACACTCTACTAAAAGTGATAATACGATTCAAGTAACATTTTAATGATGTTCTGGAAATATATATGAGTACCGGATTTGTTATCCTCATGAGAGGCTAAAAAAAGTATTTTTTATTTGCTTGATATGTAGTCAAATCAACGAAAGAAAACATCACATGTTTTGGTGAAAAATGTAACCCATTATCTAAAACTTACACTACAAACATTTTAAAAATAAAAAAAACACCAAGACAACAACAAGAAATAAACTATAAACTCAACAAAATGGTTACATTTACGTAAACATTAACGAATACTTAAAATAATCAACAAAGATCTCCCGCGGCAGCCTTAGTTATAGATTGTTGTATATTCGGCAATTCACACAAACATTACGCGATGAACACTTAGATACAACATTTGTGCATCACACAGATCAGTGAGTTTTAGTACATCTGATTTGAACAGATAAACTAAAAGAGTTTGCTAAAATAACAAAATTCGACATATTAAAAATATCACCTTGAATAATGAATAGAAAGGAAAAAATATATAGTTTTGTCTCGAAGTCATTTGTAAATTATAATAACCAAATAAAAAAAGTTGATTTTTAGGCATAAGAAGAATGTGAAAGAAAACTCCGATTTACCACTCCAGTTAAGCACACGAAAATTAAGACAAGCTTGTTTCAAAGCAACTCATAACAAGAAAAAAACGAGGTTGATACTATCAATAACTGATTCGACAACATCAAATGTTACTACATATTTGCCATCATCATCTTCTAACAATGATGCAGATTGTTAGGTGATGAAAGATGATTACGACATTCATTACGAAGGCCAAGAGTATTCAAAACTGCAGATTTATCTTTTGCAACATTAGGAAAATGTTACTTAACTACAATAACGAGTTATGGAGAGTGCAGTTTTGTATCATTTATGATATATGAAATGCATATTAAGACGAAAATATTATACATAAATGTTATATTGATCGATCTTAATATTGGTCGAAATTATAACTACGGGATTTCATTAAAATATATAAACTAACACAATTGATATACAAAAACTTGGAGAAATAAATGGACAATGAGCCACATCACATAACAAAGTCCAACTACTTTGTATTGAATATGGGCCATCTAAGACCAATACTCTATTATGAAACATCAAGCACAGATCAACTAAAATAATCTCAATACATTACATATAACTAATTATATAAAACTTATATTACAAACATTAAAAAAAGGCTTTAATCTTCTCAAAAAGCAACAAACAAAATTCGACGTAATCTTGATAACAAGTATTCAACCATCTGCACCAACATCACGTACAAACCACGTATATATTCAACCAAAATCACAGTCGGTGCAACGCACTAGTTCGTAAAACCTCGTGTGTGTGTATATATATATATATAGAGTGAGGTTCTCCATTTCTATGGGCTAATTCTTAATTTGTCGTCCAAACCCGTCTGCCTCGTACCCGGCCCAATCAGTTGGCAGACACACCGGTTTTCGTCTCAGAACTGGCACGCGCTGCAGGCATTGAATACCCACTTGTGAACTGTAACAGACCGACCCAATGACAAGTTTCAGAAGAAAATTCAGCAAGAGAGACGGCGACGAAACATTAGAGTATTAGTCTCTTAAAGGTATCTTATCTTCGCAGTTCTTCTGTTATTATTATTATTAATATTTTTTTGTAGTTTGTATAATTAAAGAAAGAAAATGGGTTCAAACATCAGAAAAAATGGAGCTGTTGATTTTGTGTTAAGGAACGATTTTATCAGGAGCTATTTCTTTCCTTTACTATTTGATGTTTTCTGTATGTAATTTCTCTCAGGATTAGAGCTATTTTAATTGAATTTTTGCTGCATTATTGCAATAATTCAATAAAACCTCTACCAATTGCGCTCTATTAATTGCGGATATATGCACAATTAATGCGTTTGGAAACGCTAATTTTAACACTAAGGTGGAAAAATTTGGGAGGGGGGATGGTAATCTAGGGTTTCGATTAAGGGTTAGCCTCTGTTTCTATGTTAGGTTTTATATTTTATATCAAATTTGCTGTTCCTTTTTGTTTATAGAAAAAATTGGTTTTGTGTTGTGCAGAAGCCCTAGATTTGGTTCTTGTGGTGTCTCTTTGTTTCTTTTTTTTTTTTTTTTTTGTTGAATGGTACTCTTTGAATGGCTTGGTAAATTCTATTCCTTTCAGGATTCGAAGCAAGTCCAGCTCACTGATTTTTCAAGACAAATAGGTTATTGTAGATCGACGGGGTATTGCTGAAGTGGTAAATTTATACATCCATCTTTTCTTTATATTGGATTTCTTATTCGAGTGCTTATCATGATTTTTCTTCTTAAAAGACTTTAAGTTGGTTCGGACGTGCATTTGTGTTCTCCATGGTTAGTTTTGCTTCTCTTTTTAGTTCTAAAGAACACTAACTTTTGATCACTTAGTTTGACATATGCTTGAGATGAAATTGATATCTGAACTCGAAATTGTGAAGTTGGACAAACCATTTAGAAGGATTTGTTTCAATATTTGTTGCCAAGTTCAAGTGAAGGTTTGAGTTGTACACATTACCAATAAGCATGGATTTATTATTCTTTGGAGTGTGTTTCTAATAGCAATTCCTTTTTCTTTTGTTCCGTGATCTTTAATCAATTCTGGTATGAGCATTCTAATTGTTTTTGGGTAAAAAAGATTTATTATCTGCATCTTTAAGCTTATTGCATTCCGCTGTGAAAATATCGCCTTTCATTGGATATTATCTCTTCTCACTACTGCTTATACGATGGCGTTTGTGATCATTGTATGTAGAAGTTTTAGACATGAGTTGTTCATGATTTTGGAATTAGGAACGTCGAAAGTTCAACCATCTGTTGGGTAAAGCATGGTTTGATTCAAACATCTTTGCGACATAGGCGTATCTGTGAAACATGAGGAAATGCCTTACAATTAACTCACAGTCCTATGAATCACAATACGAACCCTTCCATGCCACTTGATTGACACGACATTAACTGTAAAGTTTTGCCGCTTCTTCGGGTAGTCTGAGTACTTTCATCTTGTTTCAATTACCTCGAGTTTGGACAATCAGGAGACCTTTCTGCGTGATTATTTCGGAATTCCTTGTACAAGATCTTGGCATCTTGCGTTTATTTTGCTTCAGAAATGTTTATTTAAACAGCATCTTAACAGTTCTTTCGGTGATGACACAAGCAATTAACTCTTGCTTCATCGAGCAGGGTATATATCTAGCAAATACATAAGTTCTGAATATAAAATATAAATGATTTTTCAGTATTAGGCTGTTAGGTATTTCTTGTGCAAAGTATGGTACCATAATCTTGCAGCTTGTCTTATAGCTAAAATCATCAAAGTTAACGTTGCGAGACACTTTTGTACATCAATCTGCCAGCATTTTTTCTTTTCCTGATTTCACAGTTGCTTTTAGTTGTTTGAATTTGAAATCATGTGATGATTGAACTTGTCCAGTTTAGGTTGGATATTCCATTTTATTGATTTTATTCTGTTGGTGGATTGCAGACCTTAGAGTTTATTGGATGATGTTTGAGACTTTTGATTATCTTCTTCTTTTGATCTCTTTCCAGGATAATTCAAAAGAGAATGCATAAGAAAACAGTAACCCATTGCAGTCCTACAGTCTGAGACGTTATGACACTTGACGACTTTTTCACATTGACTGAGATGAATAATGGGCTTTCGGCCCTTTCTCGAGTTAGAGAACTTGTGGCTGTGATGCAAAAAGAGAAAGATTGCATTGTGAAAAATGGTACCGACTTGACAAGGCAGAGGTCTGTTGTTGCAAGTGCTATAGCTGCAACCGAAAACAAGGATTGTCTTGATCTTTTTCTCCAGTTAGATGGCCTCCGTATCATTTCCAGTTGGTTGAAAGATGCTCAAAAGTTCAGTAGTCATATAGCTGACAGCTTTCTAGAAGAATCCATCACTGATTTGTTGCGAGCACTTGAAAAGCTGCATGTAGACTATGAAAAATTGGTTGCTTCTGAGATTTGGACAAGTGTCGAGAA
This sequence comes from Orobanche coerulescens, assembly GCA_033398695.1. Classification (NCBI taxonomy): domain Eukaryota; kingdom Viridiplantae; phylum Streptophyta; class Magnoliopsida; order Lamiales; family Orobanchaceae; genus Orobanche; species Orobanche coerulescens. Next base: position 19,511,308 of record CM065812.1, read on the forward strand.
TCTCCTTGTCCACAATAGTTCCAATGTTCAGGATAGAGCTCGAGTGCTTCTTGAGAACTGGAAAACAAAGAGAGACATTGATGCATCTATTTCAGATGTTGATAAACCGGGTGCTTTTACTAATGATGAGGAGATGGATGGCACCGATAACAGGAGAGAAAGAGAATCTTCTCCGAAAAATGCTTCCATTTCTAAAGAAACTTCTCTAGAAGATAATGGTCCTGACTTAACCAGAGATGATCAAGTGCTATCTACAAGTTCGGATGCTGTTGTTCATCCTGACCAAGTTGAAAGTGCATGGATTTCGAACAAAACCTTAGATCTTCCGACTGGCGATGAGAGGCCTCCAGATCATGTTAATTCAGACACTCACTCGAATTTTCATGACCTGAAATCTATGACGTCTCAAGACCGACCCTTTACTTCAATTTCTGATGCTGTTGCTGATCTGAAAAGTGTAACTGAGCCGCGTTCAAAGGAAAAATTTATTGCTGGAAATGAGAATCTATGCAACAAATTTTTTTCATCGTTTATTGACTCGAAAACAATCGACTCTAATGGAAAGAGTGCGGGGGACGATGGCAGTGATGCAAATCAGTGTGGAAGTTCAAATGCATTCATCCCTAAAGAAGAAGGTGGTGTCATTGACCGTAGTGTATTGCCAAAATCCTTTAGTAGCGAAAAAAGTTGGGGAAAATTCCTTTCTGGGATTCGGGATGATTCGAGTGGCAACGATTTAGCAAATAATTATGCTTTCGGCAAAAAGCAAATGGACAGGGGATTTGGCAAGAAGTCTGTTGTTGAAATAGACTATGGAGTTGTAGATCCTCTTGAAGTCGCCATGCAGGTGGCCATGGAAGTAGAGAGAGAAAATGTGGATTACAGGGAACAGAGTCGCAGTCCTTCCGAGAAATTACCTGAAAATAATACAAATTGGAAACAGTCTGAGGAAAGCGCGGATTCCGTGAGTGGGAAACAATCCCTTTCCAGTGAGAGCCCGCCTATGGAGACGGAAAACGACACTAGTTCATCCGAAGATTCTGCAACTACTAGCGCCGAGAACCTCAATACAAATGGCATGCAAGATGATGTGGCAGCGTCCCAAGTCACTGAGGCAGATCAAGAAGAACCCAATGCAACAGAGAAAAGCTCGTGTAATTTTTTTGATCTGAATCAAGAATATTTTTCAGAAGATAGCAGTCGTCCTGAAAATCAATTTTCAGCACCAGTCTCCATAGTTTCTGCTTCAAGAGCAACAGCTGCTCCCAAACTTCCCAGTGCTCCTTTGCACTTCCAAGGGAATCTCGGCTGGAAAGGCTCCGCTTCAACAAGCGCTTTTCGCCCGGCTTCACCTCGCCGAATGCCTGAAAATGATTTTTCCAGTAGTAGTTCAAAGCAACGACAAGGAAATTGTTGTCTTGATATCGATCTGAATGTGAGCGACATTGTCGATGAGTCTTCCCTTGAAACAAACTCGAAAAGATCTGAACTTCTTGAATTGGACTTAAATTGCGCCAGTGAAGATGGTAATGTTATAGGGAATATCAATCTAAATGATAGGCCTTCATTCCTCAATGTTCCTTTCGATAATAATTCCTATATAGGTAAGGCGTCTCGAAATTTCAATGTCTTGGGAGGTATTAGTATTAAGTCGGAAGATTCGGCAATATCCATAATGGGGACGCGAGTGGAAGTCAATAGGAGAAATTGTGTTTCTCAAACTCCGGAGCTTGCATTTGATTATAACTTGGGGAGAAACGGTAGTTTTATAGGGATTGGATCCGCAGTTCCGTACGCCCATTCTTCGGTTTATGGTTACAGTAACATTGTGCCTGGGCACGTTATGCCTTTTTCGGGCTCGATGTATGGCCCCGGACATCATTCCATTCCATACATGGTGGATTCCAGAGGAGCGCCCGTCGTCCCGCAGATCATGGGCTCTGCTTCAGCTATGCCAACTGCTTTCTCTCAACCACCTTTCGTCATAAACATAAACGGCTCAACAACGCCTTCAAACGTGGTTGGGCCATCACGGAGCGATTTTGATCTTAATTCTGGAATGTTAGTTGAAAGTGGAAGTAAAGATCCTGCTGGGCTTGGGCTGTTCTTGAATTCAGCCCAGGTCAGGTCGGTCGACGTGCCAAGTTATCAAGCCACCATGAGTTCAGCTGTCGGTGGGAAGCGAAAAGAACCAGACAACGGGTATAATGATCACTATTATCCTTTTAAACACTATACACCGCCTTGGAGACAGAGTTGATTTATCGGGTCTTTTCTTGGGTTCGGATTAGGACCAACTGGACTAGTATTAGTTAACTCCGGTGGGAAGAGAGCTCTTATATTGACATAGTAGGGGAGAAAGATTTATAGAAACTCAATAATGGAGGGAGCCGAAGGTGCAGTTTGATTCTTGTGAGAAATTTACTTGAAAGTGGAAAAGTACAGAAGGTAGGTTTAATTATTTGAAGTGTTTTAATATATTGAATATTCATGTCGTAATAATAGGAAGTTGCATAGAATTTTTCTGACTGTAGTACTGATTTTTTGCATTTCGGTGGAACTTAAAGAGAAGAGAGGGCTCTTACACATATAAAGTAGTTAAATTGCTATGTTTATGAACGGATGGTGGGGCTGTAAATAATTGCTATTTTGGTACTTATGTCGATGTCTTTGGAAAAACCTGTGACGATGGTTTTGGAATTTCACCATATTTTCTTCTTCATATTTGATAGAAGATTACGACAGGAAAAGGTTACGACAGGAAGGATGTTGTGCTATAAAACATTGCTATTTTGCTTTTTGTATGATTTTACAATGCTAGTTAATTATAATATTAGTAGACATTATATAAAATCTAATTAATTATAATATTAGTGGACATTATAATTTTCACAGCACCGACCCTGACCAACCCGGAAGGGAATGGTGATGATGCCTTTGCTTTCATCTTTTAGTGCTTTCCTATCTACTTTATTATTAAAAGAGAGTTGTACATGACATGTGTCTTTATGTAGATTTTTTGGATTAGTCATCTTTTTTTTTCTTTTTAAAAATACACTCTATATGAGACTTAATGGGAATCATTTTTTTTCTTTTTTCTTTTTATTTTTCTCTCAATATTTAAAAGTTAATAGTTTTATAAATCAACTCTATTTTTATTATTAATATTTTAAATTAATCTTCTTTTTATGATTTTTGATTTAACATTCATTAGGCATATATATAATTACAATATTCCTTTCTGAATATAAGTTGATTTTGAATAATTATTACATTATATCTTGATTTTAAATTATTTGTATATAAAATACAAAAATCAGATAATTTTCAAATAATTTCCTTGAAGTAAATCTATCTTTTACAAGATCAATATTTTTACTTCAGTTTTCACTTTTTTATAATTATTTTAGATTATTGAGTATTTTATTTTAAAAATATTTGGGAAAAGAATTATAGACATGTTATACTTACAATTCTCAGTAGAAAGATATATTATTAGTTAAAATAATTTTTTGATTGATTCTTCTTTTTGTGAAAAGAAAAATTATATAAAAAATATAATAAGTTGATTATATTTTTATTTAAATACGTCACAATAATATACTTTATTACACTATACCTAATAAATTAATATCATTGTGGATCTCCTGATATATTATTAAGTATAAAATGTGTGACTTTAATCTAAATATTTATCAAAAATATATGACGTTATTTCGCCTGTATACTGATAAGTAATTATATTAGTATATTAATATAAATAAATATACAATGATCATATAGATTACTGTCATGTTTATATATTTTATATCGAACTTTTACACATCTATACTTAATATTAAAAGAGTCGCAAAAAAATCTAAGAAAATATGTGTCATCTCCACGTTAATCATCTTTTTAAAAATCTTAAAAAAAATGGACATTTAATTTGGGAGGGGGTTAGAGGGTTATTCCATTACATGCTATCTACCAATTAAAAAATTTCTCTCATTTTATTTCTTTTATTTTTAAGCTAATAGTTTCAACAATTATAATTTTTATGCATCAATTTTATTTTTGAAAAAATATATCAAATTATTTATTACTTCATGCTCTTTAATTTGACATCCATATAGTATATATAAAGTAATATAAATATAATTATAATGTATCTAGATGATTAAAATATTTCAATATAAAAATATAAGAATATTGAAGAAAAATATATGTTTAGTTTATTTTCATAGCTTTTTAACAATTATTTGATTTTTAAGAATTATTTTGTTCTGATCATAAAATAGTAAAATATTACATTAATGTCAAATCATATAAAAGAAATATATTAGTAAGAATATCAGTTGTATACTTTTAATAAAAGTTGATAATACAACAACAACAACAACAACAACAGGGCCTACTGTTCTTTTGGACTTATTTTTCAGTTTTTTAGTTCAGTTCAGTTCAGGTCCATTCAGTTCAGTTCAGTTCAGTTCATATGCCCTTAGATCACATGATAAGAGTTTATAAATGAAATTAAATCAAATAATAGTATATGTACATGTGTGTGTATACTGACTCATGTATATTTTATAATAATTTTATTACATTATTGAAATTCGATCATATATTATTAATATAATAAAACATTTAACATTTTACGCCGTGCATCGCATGGGAGGACATCTAGTTGTATTAATATATCGTTGTCTCGTGTGGTTTTGAGGATCTAAATCAACCATGGAGAATTGGTAAATTGAAATTATCTTATATAGGTTTATTTGCACATTTAAGACGTTATTTGAAAGATATATTAGATGGTTCTTTTAGCTGTCTTATCTATTTTTCTTGATACGATATTCCAAGTTTAACAGACTAGTATTCGGAACAACATTGCTAGCCACCCAAAATTGTTCTCTGTTAAATCATGAAATATGTATTCGGTTCTTGGCTTCCTAAATATTCTCAAGTACCGCGCACACGAAGTCGTCTTCCAAGTGATTGATCAATACTGATACCCTCAAATCAATCGTAGGTCCTATCAGATCGGATTTCTCAGCCATTTGAGCGCTTTAATATTTAATTATTCTATCAACGTACTTCAATGGAACTAGACAAAAAAGTCATAAATCCATGAAAATTCTTATCCCCTGAAAGACTCGAACCCGGGATCTTCAAGTTCGGTTCTCCCATTTGAAGTAGAGGACGTGTGGTCAACGGATCAAAACCATCGATTGCTGTATATCTATTATTAGAGCCAATGGTATTTTTAGAAGAATAATCAATTATCACATAAAATCATACAATTTGAAGCATCCGCTCTTTTCAGGGATTTAAACATTGTATGTTTATTCAGTTGAAGCATCCTCAAAATCGGGTTGCTGAGGCATAACCTGCGATTTAACCGAGGGTAGGAATGAGGGATCGGACCTACAACCCCCAGGATTCAACCTGGGTCATCAAAAAAAAAAAAATCAATTATCACATAAAATCATACAATTTGGATGGTTATCCACTCGTCATTTCCATCATGCGGAAGCTAAAACGAAAATTGAATACTATATATTAAAATATTTCATTTTTGTCATTAACTCATATTTTATATGTTATGATAAAATACCCTTTACAATTAATAATGTACAACCATGTCAATGTAGAATGACCATTTAGGTAAAATTCTGACTTTTTGCTTCATACTCTACGTAGAATTACCATTCTATGTAATAGTTTTTCTACGAACCCTCACACTACCATATTCCTCTCTTTAGAATTACTACCTCCGATTTCTAGGTATTATTTGTTATTTATCCTCCAATCTATCTAGGGCCGGGAAAAATACCGAAAATATCGAAATATCGAAAATATCGTATCGAAAAATATCGAAAATATCGAAATTTTCGGTATACCGATTTTTCGGTACGGTATGATACCGTTACCGGATTTTCGGTACGGTAACGGTATGAGCTTTTGAAATTTTCGATATATCGAGGTATACCGAAAATTTTCGGTATACGGAATTTTTTCGACATATACCGAAAATTTTTGATATACCGAAAAATTATTGGTATATCGAAATGTTTCAGTATGCCAAACTTTGTATAGTATATTGAATTTTTTTTGATATATCTTAAAATTTTCGGTATACCGCGAAAGTTTCGATATACCAAAAAATTAATGGTATACCGACTTGATTTCGATATACCGATATTTCGGTACAATAACGGTATGTAAATATGTCATACCGAAATTTTTGGTATAGCGGTTTTCGGTATATCGAAAATTTCGGTATGGTAACAGTATGATTTTTGTCATATCGAAAATTTCGACACGGTATACAGTATGGATAATAATTTTTGGTATACTGTACCGAACCACCCCTAAATCTATCTACCTATTTTCTCCCTAGAAACTTATCACTCACGTAACTTTTAATTCTTTGCTTCATTCCTTCTAATACAAAACAAGGCAAGAATGAAACGAAAAATTTATGGAATAATAAAAACAATAGAAAGTATGATTCAACCGCAGAAGGATCATTATCCGTATGATTTCCCAACCGCATAAAGAAGAGACTCATTACATTACCTATACAGAGAATAATCCTAATTGAATAACACAATAGACTAAGGGCTCGTTTGCTAAGTTGTATGGAATAAAGCTTGATAAGATTGACTGAGATTTCTTATACAGTATAAGAAATTAATATCATATTTGGTACGATGTATTAAATTCTCTGTAAAATATAGATATCATGGTAGTTTATTGAATTTATTAGTTGTAGTATTGTTTAATACTTCACCCGTTATATTATTATTGCAACGTGTTGACTATTACACTATTCACATACTGTCTTTTGACCATTTTTTGTGATTCATACATATGAAAAAATATAGTCATGTGAGATCTTGTTAGATTCACCATGAAATATATTTTCAAAATATCAAATTTTTATAATTTTTAAAAATAAATAACTAAAGATATTAATATTTAAAGTTGTGCATTGGCAAGCGTGAAAGTCCAGATGTTGCAATTATAGTAGAACAGAGGTAGTATAACCTAATACCACCTCTTAGGTGGGATACGTAATACCAAAAATCAGTATTATTTATACGGACCCGAATTTTATCAAGGGCCCTATACTTTATACCAAACAAGATATAAAAGTGTATTAGATATATTATACACCTTAATCACACATAGCAAACAAGCCCTAAAAACCACATACAATTACAGTTATTATGAATAAGCTAAATGCCCCCAGGGGCATAGCCTAGTGGTTAAGGCTGAGATGACGTGGGATATCATCCCCGGCAACCGCGGTTCGATTCTCGTGTGGTGCAGTTTCCTCACCTTGTTGTGGGAAATTTGTCTTTGAGTGATCGTGGGCCCTCTCGCCGTATTCCTGCCAGCAGACATCCTCGTTTATCTCCCTGCGCAGACCGGCCAACGGTCCTGTGGGGGGAGAAATCAACTCCCTCAACAAATATTATGAATAAGCTAAATAACATATGATAAAACCTATATAAATAATAAAATAAATACTTATATAGATAGACCCCACATATAAACAAGTAAAGAGACAGATTGATTTTTCTACGCTAAATATAATCAAACTATTAAATAATAATTATATTTTTAGAGATAAAAGGCTAGAACCATATAAGAATGAAAGAGAATCATTTTTTATTTTTGTGCACTTCTTTAAGAACATCAACGTAGGTGCAAAGAATTTTGAAAAATGATTTGCATATGAAGGTAGAGAATTGCGCAGATTTCCACTCCGGGTGGGCTATAGGACGGCCTAGCCTTGGTATAGATTGGATCCGTCCTTTTCTTTACCTCCCAGCAAGACCAGTCATGTAATCGTGCAGCCTGTTTCAGCACTTTATTTTTTTTTACTTCCAGTGACCGTGCACATTGTCATACTTGAACATGTTCTTATTTCTCGCGTTCAGTGATCAATCGTTTTGAGGCCTTTTGTTCTTATTTCTCGCCTTCAATGAAGTTTTCCCTTTTCTTACATTTCCTTGTATTCCCAGATTGCACACCAAGTGTTCGGTATAGTGCCTCAACCAAACAAAACCTCTTTATTCTGATCCTTTGACTGTCTTGGTCAAACAATCAAAATATGTGTTTGTTTTAGGGTTCTTGGACTTTCTCAGTCCCTGATTCGGGGTTTCTCTGTTTGGGTTTCATCCATGGAGGCAAGTGTTTGTTCTTCAGGGGGTGTTTGGTCATGTCCATTTAGAGGTTTCCACTGTTGCCCAGATGGTATGGCTGGGTCCAAGGGGTTTCCTCGGTTGGTTGCGCATATAAAGCGTCTCCATTTGTCCTCAGACGATCGGAGGGGTGCCTTGAGAGAGGCGCTTTCCACGGATTGTGAATTGTTTGTTTCAGTTGGGGAGGCTTTAAAGGTCTCGGATCAGTGGTTGTGTGGGGTGTGTATGCGTTTATATGCGCTGAGTCGGTCATGCCATCATACTGATGGGTTGGTTCGGTTCATGCGGGTTGTGGGTGATGTGGAGGAGTTTATTGTAAGGATCACTAGGCCATATGTTGAGAGTGCAGTGGTACCTTTGGGAGGGATGGTGGCGGATGAGGTTCTCCTTGACCGTGTGTTCTCGCTACCTATAACAACTGTTAAGAGCATCCCTCATACTTGTCGCATGGCTTTTTCTCATGCTCTAGTTGCTGCTTTGGGTAAGGTGGCGGCTATACCAACGTCTATTGAGGCATGGGTAAAACTTTTGTTGTTACCACGTTGCACGTTGCGTGTTATCAGGCCTTCTAACCGTCAGGAACGCAGGTCGGGTAATAGGAAGTATTTGCAATGCCTTAGTATTCAAAGGGCGTTGGCAGCTTGGAGTGGGGATGGTTTTAATGATCTTATTCTGTCGCTTTTTGCCCAACCCTTAAGGGTGGTCTCAGGAAAGGATAAGCTGATATCTGGGTCCGATAGCTCATCGGTGTGCGCCAATGTTAAACAATGTTTGAGAAAAGTTGCGGACGGGCATTTCACTGCTGCTGTTAAGGTATTATCTTCTTCAGGGGTTGCACCTTTAGGTTCGAATACTTTGACAGTGTTGTTGGCTAAGCATCCTACATTGCCCCCTCCGGTTATGCCTACTTCCTTGCTATCCGAGCCCCCTCTTGTTGTAGAAGTTGATAGCATTCGTGGGTGTATTCAATCCTTCCCGAAAGGGACTTCTTGTGGGCGAGACGGATTGAGAGCCCAGCACATTTTAGATGCATTTTGAGGAGAGGGGTCACCGATTGCCGCCGAGGTTCTCAAGGCTATCTCCGTGGTGGTTAATTTATTGTTGGCGGGGAGGTGCCCTAAGGTTTTGGCGGAGTTTGTTGCTTCAGCGCCCCTCACGCCGTTGCTCAAACCGGGCAATGGGATTAGGCCTATTGCCGTAGGCGCATTTTGGAGGAGGCTTGTCTCGAAGGTGGCTATGAGGGGTGTCAGGAAGGAGATGTCCAAATACCTTTGTGATTTTCAGTTTGGAGTAGGAGTTCCAAGAGGGGCTGAGGCCGTGCTTCATAGCGCGAATAGATTCTTAAATGTGTTTCATTCTGATGGGTCGTTGGCTATGCTTACTTTTGATTTCTCTAATGCCTTCAACTTGGTGGATCGAACTACCCTTCTACACGAGGTTCGGATTCGATGCCCGTCTATTTCCCTATGGGTGGAATTTTTATATGGTCAGTCGGCGAGGTTATATGTGGGTGATGACCTTATTTGGTCCACCACTGGAGTTCAGCAGGGGGACCCCTTAGGGCCTCTTCTTTTTGCTTTAGTTTTGCACCCATTGGTTCACCGGATCAGGGATTGTTGCAAACTTCTTTTCCATGCTTGGTATTTGGATGATGGTACGATCATCGGTGACACTAAAGAGGTAGCTAAAGCCTTAGATATAATCAGGACTGAGGGGCCCCGCCTGGGCCTTGATCTCAACATTAAGAAAACAGAAGTTTTTTGGCCGTCATGCAATGGGGTGAAGGTGCAGGATGGGTTGTTCCCTCGTGGGATTGGGAGACCGTCGCTGGGTGTAAAACTCCTTGGAGGTGCTGTTAGCAAGGACGCTGGGTTTATTAGTAGTTTGGCGGCGAACAGGGCATCTCGAGCTGTGGAGCTCATGAGTCATCTCCCAAGTCTACGGGACCCTCAATCCGAGCTCCTGTTGCTCCGCTCATGTATGGGTGTCGCAAAGCTATTGTTCGGTCTTAGAACGTGCCAACCTATGTATATGGGGGAAGCTGTTTCTATTTTTGACAATGGCCTTCGGAGGGCGATAGAAGATATTGTGGTTTGCGGTGGTCCTTTTTTTGGGGATTTTCAATGGAGGCTAGCATCACTTTCAACTCGATTTGGTGGTTTGGGTTTATGTTCTGCTGATGATGTATCTACATATGCTTTTGTGGCCTCGAGGGCTCAATCTTGGAGTTTGCAGGACCACATTCTTCAGGGATGTGTTATTGATGGAGTTGACTCTGATTATGGGTATGCGATGGATCGCTTGCGCATGGCCCTTCCTGATTTCGATCTTAGCGGCTTCTCTAATAAGGACACCGCCCCCCTAAAGCCCAGAATGTTCTGGCGTGTGCCCTATTTAGTGAAATCGTCAAGAGTTTGGGAGGGAAGTTTGATTTATCCCCTCGCCAAAAAGTGGTGTTTGATTGTCTCCGTGCTCCTCATGCTCAGAATTTTTTGACGGTTACCCCCATTGAAGGTCTAGGCCAACATATGTCGGCCCTGGAGTACCGGACTATCCTTAAGTACCGGCTTATGATCCCTCTGTTTCCAGCTGATGAGCCTTGCCCAGTCTGCCGCAAGGTTTGTTTGGATTCTTTTGGCGAGCATGCGGTCCATTGCAAGGAGTTACCTGGTTTCAAATATAAGCATGATTTGGTCAGGGATGTTTTATATGATATTCTTAAGAGAGCAGGTATTTCTTCTAAAAAAGAGGCCCCCGTGAACTTTTTGACGGATCCACTTGAAGGGAGGTCTACTTTACGGCCAACTGATATACTTGTGTTTGGGTGGGCTGGGGCGAAACATGCTTGTGTAGATATTACTGGAGTGTCCCCTCTTGTTGGGCTCAGGGACAATGGGTTTATTGCAGGACAAGCTGCGTTGAAAGCTGAATCGAGCAAAGTGGCTAAACACGAGAAAGCTTGCTTGGAGAACCAACACGTGTTCATCCCCTTTGCCTTTGATACATTTGGTTTCTTAACTCCTGAAGCAGCGAAGTTTTTGTCCAGAGTTCAACGGGTGGTGCAAAGTAATTTTTCGGTCCTCAAGAAACAAAACTTCATTTTTAGTAGGATTGGTTTTGCCATTCAAAAGGGGGTTGCGGCGCAACTTGTTGCCCGTTTGCCTGCCATCTTATTGTAATGTGTCATTGCGTTCTAATAAAATTTACTCTTTATCTAAAAAAAAAAAAAATATAATTAGCCTCAATAAAGTCATTAGTCATTTTATATTACTCAAAATTTTGGTTTCCTCGACTTGTTCCTCAATAATAATATCAACAATATTTATTTCCGCGATTTGATCCCCTATAACTACCTCCGCGTTTCCAACTAGTTTTATCTCGTCAAGTTGATATCTCTTTGCAGCTATGAGTTTTGATAGTCTTCAAATGCCAAAACGAAAGATGTTGTCACCTCACAATGTCGTACACTTGATCATACATCCAAGAGTTGCTGATGAACAATGCGGTGAAGAGTGCAATGGACAGTGTGGTGAACAGTACCCGATGAACCATGATGCTGAACGATACTTTTTTTTTTTTTTTTGCAAACCCTAGATCTCCACCAATTAAGAAATTGATGGAGAAACCTAGGCTCTAACACCAGTTGATGCAGGACAAAAATTGAAACAAAAAATTTATGAAAAAATAATAAAAAATATAAAACTAAAATAATTCAACAGCATAAGAACCATATTCCCTATATTTTTAAACAATCCGCAAGTGTACGGAGTAAATGTAGAAAGCGGCGAGCAAAGTCGTATTCCACATAGACTAATTATTTGTATTGTGTTGAGTACTAGATTATAGTGATTCCGATTTTATCTAGACGATTAAAAGGTGATTGGTTTAGTTAACTAAATGGACAAAAACAAGTAAATTAAATCAAACAAAGGTAATATCCGATTGAGAGAGAATTAGGAGTTTTAAAATAGATTCCAAGACTAGGTTTTCGTTGATTACTAAGTCTAGTTGGGATTGATTCCAAAGAGTTTTAAGTGTGTTTCCAAAATGATAACCTATAACAACGTCTCCGTTTACTATACATTATCTAACTCCAAAATGTTCATAAGATTAAATATCATCATAGTTCATCATCGATTTCTCAATCTCGTAATTTAGTACGTTAAATACTCGAAACCTATTAATGCCCTCTTCTCTCGAATTATGAGCAATTAAGTGAAACATGTAAAAACATTGATCAAGTGTTCTAACATGAATCATAACCAAGTATTTGATAAGGGAAACACATTAGGTAAATAAAATCATCAATCCTTCAAAACCATAATCAACGTACTCCCATGCCCGGAATCTAACAAGTTTAGCCGGACATGGTAATGAAAGAAAGATTAATAATCATCATGTTCATGCTAAATAAAACAACAAAAATGAGTAAAAGATAGGAAGAAGATAAAACTCAGATGATGTCTTGAGTGATCCCGGTTCAAGCCTTCAAGTGTTCTCGAGGCGTTCTTCAAAAACTCCCTTCAAATCTTCTTCTTTTGGTTGAAAAGCTCCCAAATCTTATATTTTTTTCTCTCTCTAATCTCCAATATCAGAATATATCTTCCAAGTCCAATGTAGAGCCTTTTTATCAACCCAAAAAGTCAAGGTTGTTGATCAAATCTTGCAAAAATGTCAAAAAGTGATTTTGCACCGAAAAGTGACACGGTCCGTGTCATAGTCTTCTAGAATTTGCAGTTTGCTTCTGGATAGGCAACCCGACCGTGTTAGTTGTTGACACGACCGAGTATGTGTTGGTCCGTTTTGACTCCATTTTTCCTTCTTTTTCGGCTCGATTTTTCGTTTCCGCATTGCTTGATATGTATTTGGGGATTGAGACTTCGTTTTTGCTTGATAATTTTCTTAAAACACCTATAAAATCAATAAAACATACCCAAGCGAGATCGAGTCCAATAAACACAATATAAACACAAACGACACAATTCTACACATTTTAGGATCTTAAAATCCGGAAAAACTTTGTAAAAATATGTGTAAAAATTAGTGTTACCAAAATTCTCAAAACTTAAACGTTGATCATCCCGAGCAATGCACTTCAAAATAACCACTCTTAAGGGAACTCATCCCTCAACACACCTCAAAGGATCATTATGAAAATTCATCAATACGCCTCAAGTAATAAATAAGTCGAGTTCTATAAAGTATTCAAATCTCTGGGGTGCTTCCTTAACATCATAATCAATACTTGGAAAATATAAACCTCACCGGTCAAGTGTATTCACTCACTCTCAAAGTGTATAAAGGAATATGTGTACGCTCAAAACCCATTCAATGAAATAAGAATCCCCATAAGCTTGACAATCGTCTATATCTCTACCACTATTTGTGCATGCAAATTTGGTGAATTAAAAAAGACTTTATTGGTTGTAATGTAGGATTTTTGGTCGGGGTAGGATATGTATGGCTAAAGTGACTTGACTTGAGCAAATTGGAACTACATCCCAATAATCACTTCGCTCAATTAGAAGTTCAAGATTTTTTTTTTCTGGAATTTGCTTCCTTCAACCCTTTGATTTTAATATAATCGCAATAAGTGTTTTTGAAAGTGAAACACAACCTTATTCCTCCTTACCACCCCATTTATTTTTTTTCACTTCTTATCGCTCCATTTAATTTTTTTCTGTACACTCTTTGTCTTTGCCTTTTCATGTGGTGGACAACATCGTCATTTTAATCACACCATTCTTCCTTCAAACTTATTTTGATAAAACATCGCAATTGAACCAACAATCTTCCCAATCGCCTCCACACACCTTTTCATTCTTTTGCCAATTTATTCTAATAAGCTCAAGTACAGGGACAAAAGTTTATAATGGAACGGAAAACTCGTAATGTGGCTAACAAGAAATAGGCTTTAAGCTCAATTGGGATAATTAGGGAATTAGTAATTGTCGGGTTGGCAAAAAAGTTTGAAGGGCTAACAAAAAAAATTGCCTAAAATCATTTTCATTAATTTGCATGCATGCTTGTAGTTTCGAATAAGATACCAAGACAAGTTCTAGAGTCTTAAAACATTAATGATACAATCGACAATGAAACTTGCATATTCAATGATTCATGAAGGATCAAAAGCTCAGAAATTAGATTTGTTCATATTCCAAGATATTAAACTATTTATTTAATTTCACACCCTTTTGATTATTCTACAATTTTTCCTCTTCAAATTATCATCGATTTGTATATCAAAATAACAGAATAAATCCTGAGGTATCCAAGACAAGAGTTCATTCTTTTGAGTTTCTCCAAGTACATGATACTCAAAACACACTAAGTTCACACTAGAACAAAAAGTAGATTTGGCTACACCAAAAAAGTGTGACGATATACATATAGTCACACATGCGTTTTTGAATGTGTGTGACAAAAGGTCGCGCGACCGTAGGGTGTTTATGGTCACATTTTTGAGTTAGTGTCCGTATCCATTAAAAAACAGTGACCAAAAGTGTTTAATAAGTGTGACCGTAAATAATGTGCAAGTACACAAAGCATGTTTTTTTGTACATTTAGTCACATACAATTTAGCATATAAGTGGCCAAAAGTGTTAATAAGTGTGACCATATGATGTTTAAAGTGAAGTAAAAGTGTATTATGTGTGACTATTGTTTATCCAATGGTCACATGAATTTTAAGTTTGTGTGGCGTTTTGTAATATTTAGTCACACAAAAATGTTTTTTTTTTAATTTAGTCACATATAAGTTAACCAAAAGTGGCTAAAAGTGTTAATAAGTGTGACCATATACTGTTTGTCGAGTTAAGTTGCAGATATGTACAATGATTATCCGAAATGCAAATCAGCATATATTGAGTATGTAAATTAACGGAATCGACACATAATGAACAATAATTGTTGTAAAAGTGATGTTAATAGTTTATAGATTCGGGTTCACATAAACCCTAAATTCGAAAATCACCAATATAATAAATTGACCCATGAACACAATTAATTGGTTTTTAAATTGTAGATATAATATATTAGAGTACCTGATTTATAGATTAACAGCCTTGAAATCGGGACCAATGATGGTGAATGGCGTTAGCTTTTGGTTCGTAAGAATGTGTTCGAGTACTGGCGGCGAGGATGGTGATGAACCAATTGAAAATACCATGAACACCTTTTGGTTGGTAACCGCACAATGAGGTGATGAAGATGAAAGAGGATGTGATTTTGGTTTTGGGGGAAAGATAAGTGTGATTGAATAAATGAAAAAATATGGAGGGGTAATAAAGTTGGATTTTGATTTTGGGGGAAAGTTAGGCGGGATATGATGAAAATATATGGGGGGAATACTAAATTTTGGGGAAATTTTTTGAAACAAAGTTAACAAACTATAAAACATATAAATTTTGAAAACAAATAAGTTCATACATAATATTGTATGTTTATGGTTTAGTGTGACCATATATGACAGTTGGTCACACTGTTCAAGTGTGTGACATATATTTGTCACTTTTAAATGCATATCATGACTAATACTTCAAACTTACTTTTCAGTTGTCACACATTTTAAATTCATATGTGGCTAAATATTCAGCAAAAAATAGCAGTCAGTTTTAAATAATGTGTGACAAACTTGACTATATGATTTAGCCACATACACAATTACTTCATGTGACCATATATGGATTTTGGTCACACTGTTCAATTGTGTGATATATATTTGTCACATATGTATATATATAGTGTGACTAATGTTTCAAATTTATTTGTATCTGTCACACGTCCCAAATTATAAGTGACTAAATAATCAACAAAAAATTATCTGTTACATCTAGTCACATAAATATTCAAATGTGTGATAATGAAATTTCGAAATGGTCACACAAAATGAGTTCAAGTGTGGCGGTTTATTTTATTCTGGGACATTTAGTCACATATATTTCTGATTGTGTGGCCATTCAAAAAACAGCATGTGTGACGAAATTCCAGATTTGTACTAGTGTCAAAAACAAAAATGCACACCAAAATCCAAGCAAATTCACACCAAAATTCGAAAAATAAAACCAAACAAACAATAAAACAACAATCAAAACAAGATGTTCACGAAAAATAAACAAACGAACAATATAAGTATTTCTTGACCCAATATCTCCCCCCAAACTTGAATTAAAGAGTATACACATGAAGGGGGTATAGTATTTAAACAATAAAAAAAACTTTGGGTCAAGAAATACTTACAACCGGTCCTACTGATTAGGCGGAGGGAAGTGGCCTTATTGGACATGCCATTCGTGCATTTATCGTAATAAGGTCAGCATCTCGTCTTGTTTCTGTCGGATCTCGTCTTGTTTCTGTCGGGTCTCCTCTCGAAAAGCCTCAAACTCCTCTCTCAGTGTTGAATGAGATGTGGCATGTCTTGATTCGGCCTGTCTCGATGACTCGGGCCGACCCCTCTCTCTTTCTTCTTCCTCTTTCTCGCTATCCGGGCCTCTCCCATAGGCATCCTCTTCCTCTATTCTCTCAGCTCTGTATTCTTCTTGCATTCTCTCGGCTCTGTCCTCATTTTCTGTACGCCAAGGTCGAACATAAATACGAGCAAAGTGGCTATCACCAGGGTAGACCAATTCTGCTGCTATCCGGGCTAATTTATGTGCGTCTGTGGCCATTTGTAAGTTTCCTAAATCCCGAATATTTTCAATCGTCGTAAGAGGTGTATTCGGGAGGAGGAAATGATCACTATCATTTTAGAGGAATATAGTACGCGAGTCGTAGTCCAGGATGTTCATCAATTTCATCACCGATAAAGATAGAAGCATATTTCCTGGAAGGGGAGTTCGGTTGTCAAGTGATATATCATAATGAAGTGCGATAGGGGTAATCAAACCCCATATCCAAATCTCCCCTCTCGGTTTCGTAGCAACATCCTCAAAATGATCCATTGGTATAGCCCCGGTTGCTGGATCTGTCCCATCGAGCATGTGAGTTAGAACGTATAACTCTCTCTGGGTGATCGGCCCTGTTTCTTTTTGCCTGAAAATAGTGCTCACAATCACTTTGTGAAGATATCGAAGTATTGGATTGCGAATAGAGGATCCTTTGTCCGACTTTGGAATATAAGGACGTGCCTCGCATCTCGGATACTCCACCATAGCTCTCCAGTAGGTTTCACACTCGAACATATTTGTTCGGTATTCTCCGTGCCTTCTTGTGTCATATATATCCTCTAGTTCCCATGGAGATAGCTTCTCGTTCTTATTGTTCAGGCGGAATTCTAAAGCGATTGGCTCATGAGTGATTGGATCTCTTTTAACCGTTAGCGTGCTTAGGAATTTCAGAGTGAGGCATCTGTAGGTGGGCCAATGTTGTGTCATCATCCACTTCCAATGTATCCTTTCTAGCAGCTTCATCACGTCGTCTTTTATACCCATGGCTGTCATGCATTCATCGTCAGTCCATATAGTTGGAAGCATTTTTTTCTGCCTCAACATCTCCCACCGTGCTAATCGGCTCTCTGGAAGTTCAATTCCATAAGTTTCCTGCGTCTCAACAGCCCCTCGGGCCGGCATCCTTGACGGTTGCTCTATTTCCGTTGTCAGTCTCCCTCGTCCTCGTTGAGCAGCACCACGTCCTTGATGGGCATTTTCTCGTCCTTGACATCTGACCATTTTTTGCAAGAAATTCATCAATTATAATTTGTTTCAAAAAAAAAAACTCAAGGTCAATATTTTTCGATGATATATTCTCCCCCAAACTTATTACCAATTGCACATTTACCCCAAAATTTCTATCCGAAATACCCACATGTATAATTCAAAATACCAATCTACTTGAAAAATGATTTTTATCATAAACAACATCCCTTTCATAACAAGAATTTTCAATATTTTGAATCCAATAACCAAACACATCATAATTCATGAAAAATCCCCAAAAAAAAAATTCAATTCATGAACCCTAGATTAATCAATAATTCAAAATCCAAACAATCTTAGGATAATCATAAACAACAACTAACCATTCAGAAACGAAAAACATACCTCAAATTCGGAGTAAAATGATGAAAAAATTGAAAGGAAATCGCGAGCAAGGGAGGGAGATTTCGTCCGAATTTTTCTACTTGGGGCACTTAGATGGTTGAATGATGATGCTATTATGTTGGAATTGTTGTTTCTTTGTTTGAGTTAATACAATTTTCCTTTGATTATGATGATTTGAATCGGAATGGGGAATTAGGGTTTCTTGAAATAGGGAAGAAGAAGGAAAAGATTTTTGGGAAGAAGGTGAAATTAGGGACACGGCCGTGTCTAGTTTTTATACTCCCGATCGACACGGCCCGTGTCACACCTGCCCAGAAACTGAAAAATGACTGTATGCCTTACCCGACCGTGTCAAATGACACGGCCCGTGTCGTACCTGCGCGAAAAATGAAAAACAACTACCACCCTGACCCGATCGTGTCAAATGACACGACCCGTGTCGCACCTGCGTAGAAAGTAAAAAAAACGTCTGCCTGTTTGACCCGACCGTGTCAGATGATACGGCCCGTGTCATACATGCCCAGAAAGTGCGTTTTTTGGTCTCGGGTCTTTTTCCTGCGAATTGAATACCAACAGTTGAACCGGTCAGTTCTACATCAAATAAAAATAAAAATAAAGTGCGAATAAGAACAAAATAAACTAATAAGAACCATTGGGTTAGGGATGGCAAAAAAAACTACGGGTTCGGATACCCGCGGGTTTTTACCCGAATGGGTCCAATTTGGGTAACAAAATTCGGGTCTGGGGCGGGTAGAGAAAAATAAGTTCGGGTCCGGTTCGGTTCCGGGGTATGGGGTACCCACCCTGAACCCGCCCCAATATAAATATATATATATAAAATATTAATACTTAATAAATTAAATATATATTAGTAATTAAATTAGTAATATTACTCCCTCCGTCCAACCGATCTTGATTCATATTCCCTTTTTGGGCCGTCCCAAGATACTTGGTCATTTCCTTTTTAAGATACCTTTATCTCTCATAACTTTAAATAATATATATTCATACTATCACTTTACACACTACTTTTCAGCTTTTCTTAAATCTCGTGCCGAAAAGCAAATGATCAAGATGGGTGGGACGGAGGGAGTATATATATATATATATATATATATATATATATATATATTAAATTAGTAATAAATTTAAATTAGTAGTATATTATATATATATATATATAATAATAATCAGAGAAAAAAATATTTCGCGGTACTACTGGGTACCTGCAGAGAAGCGGGCGGGGCGGACCCGAAAAAAATTTGGCGGGTCTGGGGCTAATTTTTAACCGCGGGTGATGGATTCAAATTAAATACTCGCAAGTGTACGAATCGCTCTTTTAGTAAGCGGCAAGTAACTCCGAGGTCGATCTCTCGAGGAATTGGAAACGGTTTAAAATTCGATAATGTTCGGCAAATAGTCGAATGAACAAAGGTAAATTAAATTAAAATACATCATTTGTTGATTATGATTACAATTACTAATGCACAAAATTTAAATTGAACTAAGTGATATCAACACCAATTTGATAGTCGGATAAATGAGAGATAACAATAATGAGATTAATATGGGAATTTAGAGTCACCGACACACACGTAATCAATTATTAGTTCCGATACTCAAATAAATAAGGTTAGGAATTATCGATTGCTCACGATTAAAAGAAATCCGTTTGATGGCGGAAATTCTAAAAATCACGATTGTTCTCAACGAAAATTAAGGGATACTCTTTTGATGGGGACGAAACCCTAGCTAACAATCAATTAACCGACTACTTTTGATGAGGTAAATCGTTAAAAGATCGCGCGAAAAGCTCGAGAACATTCACAATCGTTTCTTTCGGGTCGTTTGATGGCGAACACCGATAAAACCCTCGATTCGAATAATAATAACAACAATGAAAAAGGTTTGATGATCTAATTCAAAAGTTCTTAAACGAAGAACGAACAAGAGGAACAATCCCAAACTTTATCCGGAAAATCAAAAGGAACTAATAATCAAAAACATGTGTGTGGCTATATCTAAAAACCCATATGAAGTGTTTAGCCACACATGATTAATTCAACAACAATAATGGAAATTGAAGAACAAAACATGGTAAAAACTTCCCTTGTAAATGCCGAAATCGAATTCCGAAAAGTTTTGATGATCTTCTTACAAGAACTCACAACAAATTTATACAAGGAATTATTATATCTCACTAAAGTATTTTTCTCACTTCAAGAACACACAAGGAAGATGATGAAAATCTCTCTCTTTCCCACTCTTTTGGTGTTTTTCCTCCCTAATCTTGTGTTTTTCCACAAAATATCTTCTTCACAAGACAAGTACACCTCTCAAGGGGTCACTCCACTTTGTTTTATAGCCAAAAATCAAGACAAAGGCTTAAAATATGCAAAGATGTCAAGGAAAGTGACATGAAACAAAAGTGGCACGGCCCGTGTCTGGGACACGGCCGTGTCTCATCGCTGAATAATCGAAAAGTAGTCTGTCAAGGGGCTCGGCCGTGTCCGTGACACGGCCGGCAAAGACTATGCGGGAAAGGCGAAATGGCGAAAGTGACTCGCCGTGTCCCAAAAGGCACGGTCGAGTCCTTCTCATCCGGAAAGTGCGATTCGCGCTGAATGAGACCCGGCCGTGTCCCATGGCACGGCCGAGTTACCTGATGCAGCCGAGCGCTGTCGCAGCCTAGTCCGGTTGCACAGTGCGGCTAGTCCGGTTGCACAGTGCGGCTAGTCCAGATTTTGGTCTTCTTGGCTTGATCCTTCGTTCTTGTATCAATTCACCTCGGATTTTAGCATATGATATACCGTTTCGAAGCTAATTTCACGAGGAATTTATATCAAAAGAGAATACATCTCAATTCGGAGTGGAGATTCTGGTATTTAGGAGATTCGACCGATATTGCTTAAATCTTTCGTCGTTTTAGGCCCCGTTTTAGCTTTTGATTGTCATAAACTCCAATATTAGCTATGAAAGCGCATATTTCACCACAATCTTCGTCAGGATACCTACAAAACAAAAACACAACATACCACGCGTAAAAAGGGCAAAAACACTCGAAAAACAAATGAAAGTGCGGCTCGATAGAACAGAATGAGACGATCAAAAATCGACTCATCAAATCCCCCCAAACCTAAACTTTTGCTTATCCCCAAGCAGAAAGATTAAGTCAGGAAAAATGCGAAAATGCAAATTAAAAAGAAAGAAAATAAAACTACCGGATTAAGAAGTGTGGTTTTTTTTTTTATCGCGGGGCACCATCCTTTGTGCTCGGGTCTCAACTTTCAATAAGCTAGGCTTCTTCCTCCCATAAATACCTCCTTTATTAGATTACCTACACACGCCATAGACAAAAACAAAATTAATGCAATAATAATAATAAAAGCGATAAAATTTAAAACTCCCTTGGGTTGCCTCCCAAGCAGCGCTTTTTTATAGTCTTTAGCTCGACTTCTTTGGATTCTTCTATCCGGATTAAATGGAAATATGCCAGTCCATCCACATAGCTCGTCATTTTTCGCTCGTTTTCCTTTGTCAGGATATGGATAGTGGTTTCATGGATTTCCATTGTGAGCGCTTTTGTCACCATTTCAATTTTCATTATCATCGTCACCATTAAATGTCTTCCTTGAAGAATAAGTGACGTGATTTTTGTTGGTGATGTTTCTTCTATGTTTGGTATCACGAAATCCATCGGGACTATTACCTCCCCCAAACCTAGTGGCGAGTATATTGGTTTTTGTGTTAAATTAATACTCGCTCCTAAGTTCACAGTGGGAACTTCTTTCTCCACGAAAAGAACTTCCATGTCAAAGCTTTCTAGGTCCTCCTTTCGATGCATTGATTTGACCGGTTCGCTCTTATTCTCTTCAATTGGCTTCTCGATTGGATCTTTAGATTTGTCCCAAGGAATTCGAGTCTCGCAAGATTGGGTAGCAGTTACTCGGATTTCTTCATCGTTCGACTCATCCTCTTCAATCACCATAGATTTCTCCGATTGACTCGGCAATTCTTCTTTCTCACCGCACCTCTCTTTCGCTTCGGAAATTATCTCTTTATTTATCACTTTACCACTTCGGATGGTGGTAATAGCTTGAACTTGCTCGGGTTGACTTGGTAGTTTACCCATTTCTTGTTTGCATGCCTCGGTAGTAAGTTACCCAATTTGAATCTCCATTTTCTTCATCGAAACTTCTAAAGATTCAAACCTTTTATTGTTATCCTCTCGGTTTTCCTTGCCCTCCTTAATGAATGCCGCAATACTCTCCTCAAGAGAGTTCCTTTGTTGTGGAGGTGGTTCACTTCGCGTTGGTTGTTGGGCTCGGTTTCCTCCGTTGTATTGAGTTTGGACATTTGCGTCGTAAGCCATCGGGTGATAAGTATTTGGGAGAGGTGCATTTCTTGCGTTTCCGCCATAATTATTCCTCCTCTCCTACCACTCGGGCCTTCCCGTGCTTTGTCCCATAGCCCAATTAACTTGTTCGGTTTGTTCTCCCGGAAAAATATAAGGGCAAGAATTAGCATGATGTCCGGGTCCCCAACAAATTTCGCAAACTCGTGAGCTCGAAGATTTATTTTGAATCTTGAGTTGTCTTAGTTCCTTCATTAACTCATCGATTTTAGATTGCATCTCGTCCTTCTCGCTTACTTGGTTCACAACTCCTCTATGAACACGCACATTTTTTGTTGAGAATTAGCCCCAATAATTCAAATACGTCATAAGCTTGTCTCTCCGTTAACCCCCAAAGCGAACCACCGTGGCGTTATCTACCGCTCCTTGGCAATATTGTGTCAACCCATCATAGAAGAATTGATTAAGTAGTTGAAGCGGATAGTGATGGTGTGGGCATTGAATGAGGAGCATCTTGAATCGGTCCCATGCTTCATGAAATGCCTCTCCGTCTTGTTGTCCGAATGTTGAGATTTGGGCTCTCAATTGTGTAGTCTTTGAATGAGAGAAGTACTTGGTAATGAATTTATCGTAAACTTCATCCCATGTTCTTAGTGATCCGGGCACCAAAGTCATCAACCATTGTTTCGCCCCGTCCTTGAGTGTATAAGGGAAACACTTCATTCGTAGTTGATCCTCGCTCAACCCGTTCAATGGGAAGTTATCAATCGCCACATAGAAATCTCGGATGAATGATAACGGATCCTCTCGTGCTAATCCGTGAAATGAGGGCAATTGCTCGATGTGAAATCCGCTTATGTGGTAGTTCTTTGCGGCCGGTGCTAATTGGATGCATGAAATGGCGGTGTTCACTACGGGCTTTGCATAGTCCCTCATAAGATGTTCGACCGGAGGTTGTTGCGGCATGTTATAGTTCGCCTCCATCCCCATATTGAGGTCCGGGATAATAATTCGCTCCATATTGCATTCCAACGGGTGGTTGTCTCGGATAGAAGTATCTCCCTTGTTGAGCTTCGGGCATCCCTTGATTGCGCCCAATATTATCATATCTCGGAAGCCTTGGTTGACGAATGTTTTCTCTCTCAAGCAATTGGTGCTCTTCAAGATCCGGGTTATTCTCGTCGTTCGCCATTGATGATTGCGCTATTATTTTTGGTGCTCTAATTCTTTGAACCTCATCTATGGGTGGAAGAATCGGGTTTCCCAACGATCTCCTACCAAGCACAAACAAGAGAAATTAGAGCGAATTTTATCGAAACAGTATTGATCAAGAATAGCAATTCAACTATCATTAAAACAAGATTAAAAATTAAACGCCAATTCCCCGGCAACGGCGCCAAAAACTTGATGGATTCAAATTAAATACTCGCAAGTGTACGAATCGCTCTTTTAGTAAGCGGCAAGTAACTCCGAGGTCGATCTCTCGAGGAATTGGAAACGGTTTAAAATTCGATAATGTTCGGCAAATAGTCGAATGAACAAAGGTAAATTAAATTAAAATACATCATTTGTTGATTATGATTACAATTACTAATGCACAAAATTTAAATTGAACTAAGTGATATCAACACCAATTTGATAGTCGGATAAATGAGAGATAACAATAATGAGATTAATATGGGAATTTAGAGTCACCGACACACACGTAATCAATTATTAGTTCCGATACTCAAATAAATAAGGTTAGGAATTATCGATTGCTCACGATTAAAAGAAATCCGTTTGATGGCGGAAATTCTAAAAATCACGATTGTTCTCAACGAAAATTAAGGGATACTCTTTTGATGGGGACGAAACCCTAGCTAACAATCAATTAACCGACTACTTTTGATGAGGTAAATCGTTAAAAGATCGCGCGAAAAAGCTCGAGAACATTCACAATCGTTTCTTTCGGGTCGTTTGATGGCGAACACCGATAAAAACCCTCGATTCGAATAATAATAACAACAATGAAAAAGGTTTGATGATCTAATTCAAAAGTTCTTAAACGAAGAACGAACAAGAGGAACAATCCCAAACTTTATCCGGAAAATCAAAAGGAACTAATAATCAAAAACATGTGTGTGGCTATATCTAAAAACCCATATGAAGTGTTTAGCCACACATGATTAATTCAACAACAATAATGGAAATTGAAGAACAAAACATGGTAAAAACTTCCCTTGTAAATGCCGAAATCGAATTCCCGAAAAAGGTTTGATGATCTTCTTACAAGAACTCACAACAAATTTATACAAGGAATTATTATATCTCACTAAAGTATTTTTCTCACTTCAAGAACACACAAGGAAGATGATGAAAATCTCTCTCTTTCCCACTCTTTTGGTGTTTTTCCTCCCTAATCTTGTGTTTTTCCACAAAATATCTTCTTCACAAGACAAGTACACCTCTCAAGGGGTCACTCCACTTTGTTTTATAGCCAAAAAATCAAGACAAAGGCTTAAAATATGCAAAGATGTCAAGGAAAGTGACATGAAACAAAAAGTGGCACGGCCCGTGTCCTGGGACACGGCCGTGTCTCACTGCGCTGAATAATCGAAAAGTAGTCTGTCAAGGGGCTCGGCCGTGTCCCGTGACACGGCCGTGCAGCACTATGCGGGAAAGGCGAAATGGCCGAAAGTGACTCGGCCGTGTCCCAAAAGGCACGGTCGAGTCCTTCTCATCCGGAAAGTGCAGTTCGCGCTGGAATGAGACCCGGCCGTGTCCCATGGCACGGCCGAATTACCTGATGCAGCCGGCGCTGTCGCAGCCTAGTCCGGTTGCACAGTGCGGCTAGTCCGGTTGCACAGTGCGGCTAGTCCGGTTTTTGGTCTTCTTCGGCTTGATCCTTCGTTCTTGTATCAATTCACCTCGGATTTTAGCATATGATATACCGTTTCGAAGCTAATTTCACGAGGAATTTATATCAAAAGAGAATACATCTCAATTCGGAGTGGAGATTCTGGTATTTAGGAGATTCGACCGATATTGCTTAAATCTTTCGTCGTTTTAGGCCCCGTTTTAGCTTTTGATTGTCATAAACTCCAATATTAGCTATGAAAGCGCATATTTCACCACAATCTTCGTCAGGATACCTACAAAACAAAAACACAACATACCACGCGTAAAAAGGGCAAAAACACTCGAAAAACAAATGAAAGTGCGGCTCGATAGAACAGAATGAGACGATCAAAAATCGACTCATCAGCGGGTCCGGGTCTGGGTAGGCAATACCCGGCCCCGACCCGCCCCATTGCCATCCCTACATTGGGTTGCCTCCCAATTAGCGCTAACGTCTTCAGCCGGACACCTTCAACAGGAAGTTCTATGGCTCGATTAAAGTTATCACAGACACGGCTTCCTTTTGATTTGGATGATGGTAGTGTTTGACTCTTTGTCCGTTAACTTTAAATAGCTCACCATCTCTGCTCATTGTAATATCCGTACATTTTCATTTTTAGCAGTTTTCATTTTTGATGTATGTTTATTTTTATCGACTCGCTTGTAACTGTTTCGTCGTTTTGAATCTATTTTGTTCTTGGAGCTTTTCTATTTGGACAAGTTTCGGAGATGTTTTTACGTAATTCCACTTTATGTTATGTTTTGCCGTATGTACGTTCGATTCTCGTTAAACTCGTTCGTTTTCATTGTTTTTTCATTTGCATAAGTTCGTATAGTTGAGTTGTTCGTGTTGTGAGTTTCGGTTTGTGAATCCGATGTTGTATCGTGATTTTCGGGGAATGGATTTGATATCAGATTGAATTGTCAAACTCCTGTCTTTAGTTTGGATGTCGTGGATTGTGAAATTGTCATTTTGTTAATGAGTGTATGTCTTTGTCGAATGTCATTTTGGTACGTTAGCTTGGTGGATTCTACAATGTGGGGTCCACAACGCTGTAATATATCCTGAACATCTTGGGGGTGTTACACTCATGAGCTCGACCACTCCGGGTGGAAGTACTTTCCTGATAACAAATGGCCCTGACCATCTTGATTTTAATTTTCCGGGAAACAATTTTAATCTTGCATTATAGAGAAGTACTTGTTGCCCCGGTATAAATTCACGTCTTACGATCATCTTGTCGTGCCATCTTATAGATCTCTCTTTGTAGATCTGAGAGTTTTCGTAGCATTCATCCCGGAATTCTTCCAACTCGTTCAACTCTAACAATCTTTTCTTTCCAGCGGCCTCAAAATCCAGATTTATTCTTTTTATTGCCCACATCGCCTTACGCTCCAGCTCTAGAGGTAGATGACTTGATTTCCCAAATATGAGTTGGTAGGGAGATGTTCCCAAAGGTGTTTTATAGGCCGTGCGATAAGCCCAAAGTGCATCGTCAAGCTTGGACGATCAATCTTTCTGAGATGTACTCACCGTCTTCTCCAGGATTAGTTTAATTTCTTTGTTAGCCGCTTCGGCTTGACCATTTGCATGTTGGTGATAAGTCAATGATTTCTTTGATCGGAGCCCATATTTTTGAAGGAGTTTATCCATGATTTTGTTTACAAAGTGTGATCCCCGATCACTGATTAACGCTCTTGGGGTCCCAAACCGGCAAAAAATGTTCTTCTTTAAAAACTTCACCACCACTTGTGCGTCATTTGTTGGGGAAGAAATTGCCTCGACCTATCGAGATACATACTCGACTGCTAGCAGAATATACTTATTCCCAAATGATGAGGAAAAGGGACCCATGAAGTCGATGTCCCAGACGTCAAAAGTTCAACCTCAATTACGTTGGTCATGGGCATCTCATGACGCCTTGAAATATTCCCCACTCGTTGGCATCTACGCATTGTTGAATGAAGAGATAGCAATATTTGTATAACATAGGCCAATAAAATCCGCTTTGCATCATCTTTGCAGCAGTCCGTGTTGCTCCGAAATGTCCTCCAGTTGGTGAAGAATGGCATTGTTGAAGAATTCCCTCCCATTCCTCTTGCGGCACACACCTCCTCACTATCATGTCGGCACATCTTTTAAAAAGTAGTGAATCATCCCACATATAGAACTTGATATCATGGAGGAATTTCTTCTTTTGATAATGAGATAAGTCAGGAGGTAGTACACTTGCAACCAAAAAATTAACAATGTCAGCAAACCACGGAAATTTAGCTTCTACCATAAAAAGCCTCTCGCCCGAAAACTCTCCTTTAATCCCTTCAATATCGGGATCCTCCTCCTTCTTGTACTCAAGGCGAGATAAGTGGTCAGCCACTACATTCTCACAACCCTTCCTATCCCAAACTTCCACGTCAAACTCTTGCAAAAGAAGAATCCATCGAATCAAGCGAGGTTTGGAATCTTTCTTTTCGAATAAGTACTTGATAGCTGTGTGGTCCGGATGTACTATCGTCTTTGTCCCAATCAAGTATGATCGGAACTTATCAAAAGCAAATACCACGGCAAGCATTTTTTTCTCCATTGTTGTGTAATTTTGCTGGGCTCCGTCTAATGTTTTGCTTGCATAGTAAATAACCCGAAAGAGTTTTTCATGACATTGTCCTAACACAGCTCCAATCGCATAATCACTTGCATCGCACATGATCTCAAAAGGTTGAGACCAATCCGGTACTACGAGAATAGGAGCACTCACTAATGCCTTTTTTAGAGTTTCAAATGCCTGCAAACACTCGTTAGAAAGAATGAAAGCAGTATCTTTTTCTAATAATTTACTCAAAGGTTTAGTGGTTTTTGAAAAATCTTTTATGAACCTCCTATAAAAACCAGCGTGACCAAGAAAACTCCTAATAGCCTTTTCATTCTTCGGTGGTGGAAGTTTCTCAATGGCCACAATTTTCGCTCTATCAACCTTTAATCCTGCGGCGGACACTCTATGGCCTAGGACAATCCCTTCTTGCACCATAAAGTGGCATTTATCCCAATTTAGCACAAGATTAGTATCTTCACAGCGCTGCAAAACTAAAGTGAGATTATGCAAGCATGATCAAATGAATTTCCAAACACCGAAAAGTCATCCATGAATGCTTCCATTATATTTTCGATCAAACCATGGAAGATAGCCATCATGCAACGCTGAAAAGTGGATGGGGGCATTACATAAGCCAAACGGCATCATACGATAAGCATAAATTCCATAAGGATATGTAAAAGCCATTTTTTCTTGATCTTCCGGCATTATGTAAATTTGATTATATTCTGAATAGCCGTTAAGAAAACAGAAAAATTCATGCCCCGCCAATCTATCAAGCATTTGATCAATGAAGGGGAGAGGAAAATGATCTTTGCGAGTAGCCGCATTCAAAGCCCTGTAATCTATACACACTCGCCATCCCGTAACTACCCTCATAACAATCAATTCATCTATCTCATCTTTAGGCACGATCATCCCCCCTTTTTTATACACCACTTGCGTAGGACTCATCCACTCTCTATCGGAAATAGGATAAATTATTCTGGCATCTAACAGTTTGAGCACTTCTTTTTTTACCACTTCTTTCATTATAGGATTAAGTCTTCGTTGATTTTGCACATTAGGTTTATAATTTTCTTCAAGCAAAATCCTATGCATGCATATTGAAGGGCTAATTCCCTTCAAGTTTGAGATAGACCATCCTATAGCCGACTTATAAGCTCTCAACACACGAAGCAATTTATCTTATTGAGTAGAGGTAGGGAAGAGGATACAATTACCGAATTTGTATTATTACCATCTAGAAATGGATACTTGAGGTGTTCTGGAAGGGTTTTAAGGTCCAATCTTGGTTGTGATACACCCGACTGAGATGAAACGGACCAAAAATTTTGGACCGTGTTAGTTGACACGGTCGAGTCTCTCGTCAGCTTGATTTCAACAACTACTGCATGCTCTTCTTGTTCCGTTTCTTTGTCAAGATCGTCGAATTTATTGATTTGCGGTTCTTCCTATAGAGAATTCAATTCACAAACATAATCAAACAAGTCAGAATCATCAAACTCCAAGGTTGAGTCACTAGAAAAGCATGAGTTCGCAAGAGCAAACTCTAACGGATCTGAAGATAATGAGTGTAAGACTTTTTTCTTTCCATACGAACTTATACTATCAATAACATTACAATATTCCATATCATCATGAAATTTCATAGCTTTAAATATGGAAAATAGAACAGGCTCATCGTTAACACGTAGTGTTAATTCTCCCCTTTGGACATCAATAAGAGCCTTTCTCGTTGCTAAAAACGGACGTCCAAGGATAAGTGGTAGATCTTCATTTTATTCCATGTCGAGAACGACAAATCCGCTGGAAATATAAATTTATCGACCTTTACGAGCACGTCTTCAACAATCCCCTTGGTGTGTGTTATGGATCGATCCGCCAATTGTAACATTATCATTGTGGCTTTCATTTCCCCGACACCTAATTTCCTGAAAATAGATAAAGGCATAAGGTTAATTGAAGCACCTAAATCACACAAAGCTTTATCGAATGAAACTTTTCCAATGGTGCATGGAACGGTAAAGCTTCCGGGGTCCTTAAGATATTGAGGTAATTTGCGTTGGATAATAGCGCTACATTCTTCGGTTAGTTTAACCGTCTCATGCTCTTCCATCCTTCTTTTTCTTGACATCACATCCTTCAAGAATTTTGCATAATTAGACATTTATTCCAAAACGTCTGCAAAATGAATATTGATGTTAATTTTCTTGAAGATGTCTAAATTTTTTGCAAATTGTGCATCTAACTTTTTCTTTTTAAAACGTTGAGGAAAAGGGAGAGGAACTTTAGAAGTAGAAGTAGAGTTAGAAGATATTTTAGGCTTCTGAGCCCCCTTAGATGTATCATGCTTCACTTCTTCCTCTATAATTTCGATTTGATCCTCCTTGGCTCCCTCGCTTTGTTGGAACATTGGCATCTTTGGCCCTTCATAATTCATCCCGCTTCTTAAGGTGATATCTTGACAAGACTCTTTTGGATTTACTTCGGTGTTGCTCGGAAATTGTCCCCGGTGATGTTGACTCCCGACAACTTTAGCAATTGTCCAATCTGAGTTTCGAGATTTTTCACTTGAGCTCCCATGGTGGTATCTAATTGAGTAACATGGCCTTCGATTTTGTCTAATTTTTCCTCATCTCGACTAAATCGGCTTTTTGTTTCCATCATAAAGGTAGCTAGAATATTCTCGAGATTTGACGTTGGCTTTGCTTCTTCAATTATTTCACCATTCGACACTTTGAATCCGACCGGTGGTTTCAAGGCATTCTTTTGATTAACATAGCTAAAATTTTCATGATTTCGGTTGGAGGGATGGTAGAAGACCGACGATGGATTATTCTGGAAATTATTGTAATTCCGATTATTAATGTAATGCGCCACTTCCAATGGGTCGGCCGGTAGTGAACTTCCTTGAGAATCTATCTTCGAATCACCTCCTTTTGTTAGGGCCCCCAACTGAGTAGTTAACATCTTCATTTGCGCGGTTAGTGCCTTGATAGGATCCGAATCGGATATCTCAGTCACCCTTTTAACATTTGCTCTTTCCATCAGCCATTGATAACTATTCATAGCCATTTCTTCTATTAATCCATAAGCTTCTTCAGCGCTTCTTGCTAGCAATGCCCCTCCCGCGGAAGCATCAATAAAATTTCTCGTTTCTCCCATAAGACCATTGTAGAAGAAACACATTTGTTGGTCTTCTGGGAAACCATGTCGAGGGCCTCGCCTAAGTAGATCTTTGAAACGTTTCCAAGCTTCATATAACGGTTCGGAGTCCAGTTGATGAAATTGAGTAATCTCACTTTTTAGCTTCATCGCCTTGTTAGGTGGAAAAAAATTGAACAAAAATTTTTCGCTCAAATCCTCCCATGTCCTTATACTTCCCGGAGCTAAAGTTCCAAGCCAGTTTCTTGCCTTCTCTCTCAAAGAGAATGGAAACAATCATAAGCGTATTGCATCATCCGAGACCCCATTCATTTTGATAGCATCACATATTTGCATGAAATGTGTGAGATAGGCATGTGGATCCTCGACAGCAAATCCTCCAAATTGATTTTGTTGAACCATTGAGATTAAGGTGGGCTTCAACTCGAAATTCAGGGCGTTGATTGGAACATGAGTGATTCCTCAAAAGTTTCGGTCCAGCTTTGGTCGGAATCCATCCCGAATTGATTGCACCCTAGTTGTTGGGTTTTCAATCCTTCCGCCTTCGTTGTCCTGGATTATAGCATTCTCGTTCGTGTTATCCCTGCTCGTGTTGTCTCCTGCTCTCTCCATGTCTTCAAATAGATCCCTTCTTAGTTTCCTTGAGGTAGCACTTGCTTTTCGGGCAAATACTTCTACTTACGGGATGAAAGTTTCTAAAGGCACTCAAGATGAACGGGTGTTCATGCATTCCCGGAGTAGGATTTAAATGTGCACAACATGAGTTATGTAACATTAATAAGAAAATATCTAGAGTAAGACTAGAAACACTTATCGTAATATCAAAACTAATAAAAATAAATTAGTCCCCGACAACGGCGCCAAAAACTTGTTCGCTATATTTTTAAAAAATCCGCAAGTGTACGGAGTAAATGTAGAAAGCGCCGAGCAAGGTCGTATTCCTCAGAGACTAAGTATTCATATTGTGTTGAGTACTAGATTATAGTGATTCCGATTTCATCTAGACGATTGAAAGGTGATTGGTTTAGTTAACTAAATGGACAAAAACAAGTAAATTAAATCAAACAAAGTAATATCCGATTTACAGAGAATTAGGATTTTTAAAATAGATTCCAAGGCTAGGTTTCCATTGATTACTAAGTCTAGTTGGGATTGATTCCAAAGAGTTCTAAGTGTGTTTCCAAAATGATAATCACAACAATATTCTAAAGTCCCTCTCGAGATGCACTAAAACATAGATTAAGCAACCTATAACAACGTCTCCGTTTACTATAAATTATCTAACTCCAAAATATTTATAAGATTAAATATCATCATAGTTCATCACCGATTTCTCAATCTCGTAATTTACTACGTCAAATACTCGAAACCTATTAATGCCCTCTTCTCTCGAATTATGAGCAATTAAGTTAAACATGAAAAAACACTGATCAAGTATTCTAACATGAATCATAACCAACTATTTGATAAGGAAAACACATTAGGTAAATAAAATCATCAATCCTTCAAAATAGGGGTGAGAATTTAGGATCGAGAAATTCCGAGTCTCGGTCCCGTCCCGAGTCCCGACGGGAAACGGGACCCCGAGTCCCGAATTTTACGGGACCGGGACTGGGACCGGGACCTTAAATTTTGTTAATTTCGGGACTCGGGAGTCCCGAAATCCCGATCGGGACTATCCGAAGTCCCGATTGAAATTTCTAATTTCAATCAATTATTTTTGCTTTTCTGATTTCGGGACATTTCGGGACATTCGGGACATTTCAGGACATTTCGAAAAATTATCCTCGGGATCGGGACCGGGACTTAAATTTATCCCATTTCGGGAATCGGGACTCCCGAAGTCCCGATCGGAACCGGGACCGGGACCACCAAATTGGTGATTTTCGGGACCGGGACATTCGGGACTCGGGACCGGGACCTCGGGATGTCCCGATTCTCAGCCCTACTTCAAAACCATAATCAACGTACTCTCATGCCCGGAATCTAACAAGTTTAGCCGGACATGGTAATGAAAGAAAGATTAATAATCATCATGTTCATGCAAAATAAAACAACAAAAATGAGTAAAAGATAGGAAGAAGATAAAACTCGGATAGGGTCTTGAATGATCCCGGTTCAAGCCTTCAAGTATTCTTGAGGTGTTCTTCAAAAACTCCCTTCAAATCTCCTTTTGGTTGAAAAGCTCTCAAATCTTATGTTTTTTTTCTCTCTCTAAGTCCAATGTATAGCCTTTTTATCAACCCCAAAAGCCAAGGTTGTTGATCAAATCTTGCAAAAAATATCAAAAAGTGATTTTGCACCGAAAAGTGACACGACCCGTGTCAAATGACACGGCTCGTGTCATAGTCTTCTAGAATTTGCAGTTTGCTTTTGGATAGGCAACCCGACCTTGTCAGTTGACACGACCGAGCAAGTGACACGGCCCGTGTCAAATTACGGCCGAGTATGTGTTGGTCCGTTTTGACTCCGTTTTTCCTTCTTTTCCGGCTCGATCTTTCGTTTCCGCATTGCTTGATATGTATTTGGGGATTGAGACTTCGTTCTTGCTTGATAATGTTCTTAAAACACCTATAAAATCAATAAAACGTACCCAAGCAAGATCGAGTCCAATAAACACAATATGAACACAAACGACACAATTATACACATTTTAGGATCTTAAAATCCGAAAAAACCTTGTAAAAATATGTGTAGAAATGAGTGTTCCCGAACCACTACCCCTAGGGTTTTACAATTACAAAAGTGATGAATCGCAACTCATAAAACAAAAGATTCAAATAAAAAATTCAATAACAATCAGATTTATCATCAACAATTGGGGGGTTACATTACCAATTTGAATAACCTAATGGATTAAGGTGCACAAACAATTGGCCTTATTACGAATAAGGCAACTAACATTTAATAAAAACACATATAGCTAGTCCCCACATATAAACTAAGTAAATAAATACATTAATCATATAGCTAGTCTCCACATATAAATTAAGCAAATAGATACATTAATTTCTCTAAATAAGTATAATTAAACAATTTAATAATAAATATAGTGTTTGTATCACCGTCCTGCATGTTTTTATCTTTCGAGAGTTATCGGCCATATAACAGCTAATTTTTGCTCTAGTACCCTCTTTCTATCCACTTTCGCCATCTAGCATTCAACTCTTTGTTCCTAACACTTTTTTTATCCACTTTCTCTATTTAGAATATCAAGTTAGTGTTAGATTTTTTGCTTTTCACCTCTCTTTATCTAATTTCTCTCTAGAATTACCACCCCAACAATACTCATTTTGCTTTGCACCCTCCCTCTATGTTCACTCTATAAAATTACAACCCCAAATAGCATTTAAGTTTTTACCATCCACCCTCTCTCTAGTTATCCTACTTCATCTTTTATAGACTTTCTCTTTTTATAATTAAAATTGGATAATATTTTATTTCACATCTCTTTAACCATTTTTTCTCAATAATTATCGAGACATATAACATTATATTATACGAGGCTTTATCCAATTCATGCGTTGCACGGTATTTGGTTGAATATCTACGTGTTTTTTACGTAATGTTGGTGCAGACGGTTG
This sequence comes from Orobanche coerulescens, assembly GCA_033398695.1. Lineage (NCBI taxonomy): Eukaryota > Viridiplantae > Streptophyta > Magnoliopsida > Lamiales > Orobanchaceae > Orobanche > Orobanche coerulescens. The sequence goes on from CM065812.1 coordinate 19,546,117, forward strand.
AATAAGCATATAGCGAAATTTAGATGCCTTTTAGAGAAGTTTATAGTTTTTTTTATTGTTATTGTCCTTTTATTTTAGTCTATGTAATTAGATGTATTGTATTTATTTTAGTTGATTTGATTGTGATGTTATCATAACTTTTGTATTTAAATTAGTTTATTTACATTAAAAGTTACAATAAAAATAGTATTTTCACATGTAATCTTTTAATATGAATAAGTTACATAATTTTTTTTTTGCCTATTTATTTGTCACTTTTGTCATAATGAATTATAAAACCATTCGTGGCTTAATGTGCGGAACTAATTTTGGTTATGTTTGAAGGTAAGCATTTTTGTTGGTACCGTTTTGTTAGCGTCGGATATAATTTAGTAGATTAGGACGTCATTGATATCGCTTTTGTTACCTGCATTTGCAAATACTTTGGCCCGTGTCGGTCACATGTTAAATAGAGAATATATTTGTGATATAAAGTGTATTCGAACGTTCATATGAGAAGAGTAAAGAATATATTGTTTATTAGCTTTGGTATGTAATTTGAATAAATAACAATTCAAGAGTTCCGAATGAACAATTCAAGAAATCATAATAACTTTCATAATATTTAATTAGCTTAAGCCCAATCTCCGGATATAGTCCAAAATCAAATGAAAAGCCCATCTATCAAACATTAAACTATCCAAACCAACACAGATAAAATAACTAATTATCATTTCTTAACCTAACCCTACACATACATTGTATACTCCGCCCCCATCTCAACTCTCTGTCACCAAACTCACGTCTTATCTCATCTCCATCATCTAACCATAACTGAATACTAAACCCTTCAAAACGATTCTCACAAATACAAACTCAAACCGTACGCACCTATATCTTCATTTTCTGTTCCATTCGAATCAAGATAGCAAGTTTAAGGCTTCAAGATCCAATGGGGTCTCCGATAGGTTTTATTTGTTGTTTAAGAGTTTGTAAACGAACAAAGATATAAAATTAACAGATTTGTTATTTCTCTAATCTTTTTGTTTCGGATATCAATTGAAGTTTAGCTTCACAATAATGGATCGATGATGATCTCTTTCGTGTTATAGACCTTCAAAGTCAGATTTGATTTTGTTACACACGAAAAGAAAAGCTGAGATCTTATTGTTGTTACCCAAAATATTATCCAGAGATGAATATTGCTGGAATGGTCGAGTAACAAATAAATGCGAGAACACTTCCATGGGAAAAGTAAATAACACAAGATTTGCCGGGGTTGTTAGTCCCAGGCTTGAATGCTCTCGCGAGATATTATTAATACAAATACTTTGGAGTACAAATATTAATGTTAGAGTACAATTACAATGAGTGTAAAGACCCTAGTTATCTTAGCTATTGAGCGTGAAAATTGCTGGAAGAACCAGATATTATGTTCTATGAGTTTTTGTAACAATAATGGGGTGCTGTGACGACTGTGAGAAATCGACGGTCTCTCACAGTGTGTATTAGCTGTATGTCTGAGCTCCGAGGCTTGCGGATCTCTTCGAATCTATGCTGCAGGGAGTTCTCGCCTCTGTCGACCGTCTTCTGGTTGAGAGGTGCTGAGAGAGAAATCCTGAGATAGATTCAAGAGGGGAAGCTGAGAGTATGAAAGTGTGTACGTTTGCGAGTGTTTGCCAATGTAGTTTCGAACCAAGAGGAACCTTTTTCCAGTTGCAGGAAGTTCTCTATTTATAGCACTGGGAGTTGCTGGGCGATCGCCTCTGCTGTATTATAATAAGCGAGCGATCGTCTTTAGCACATGGGCTGGTCTCCTTAAAGTCCGCATGAGTTGTTGTTTGCCAGAAGTGCGAACCAATGAGAGGCCAACCCGCGTCTGAGTTGCAGTCGTGGGAGGCCCCACTTAGGACCTTTCGGCGGGTCTGTCGGTAGGTGAGTCCGTCGCTATCATTGACAGCTGCATGTGGGCTGGAGTCAACGATCCATGTTCCGCGGCGCCTTTTGTGGATCTGCACATGGGCGCTTGCTTCGTAATCCAGTCTTTGTAGACTTTGACGGACGAAGGCCTTGTTCGTGGCACAGGACGGTCGTCCCAGGTCGGGCACCAGAGTCGATCGCTAGGTGCCAAAAGGCGATCGCCTTGAGAGTCGATCGCTAGATACTCGAAGGTGGACTGTTATCTTCGCTTAGGCAACTTTGCCATAGCTTGTTTGGTTGTGGACTCGGTCGCTCGGCCTTGTTGTCGATCGCCGTCGAGGCGTATAAATCGCCGCACAACAATTGCCCCCCAGCTCGCTCCGATGTTGGAAATGTGGGGTGAGGTGGTTCTACTGGCGATCGCTTAACTTTGACGAGTGACTCTGTACTTTATGGAACTGGCGATCGTCTTTAAGCGGATTGGTGGGTCGCTGAAATGAGCGGGGAATGACAGCGGTCGTGGAAAAGTCTTCGGGTCATGCATCGGGTTCCTGTTGGGGAGGCAAGCGGTTAGATCGACTCCTCGTCAGCGTGTCCACGAAGCAGCAGCGTACGCGGGTTTCAAGGGAGCATTAATTGCGACGGTTGCTCTTCGGCCCCTGAGATTCTCCTTAATTGCATGGAAGCCCCTGCTATCTCCTATAAAAAGGTGTTGGACAGCAGTGTTAAGACCCTTATGCTCTTTTATCGGAGAAGAAGAATATTGCCGAAGAATTCTCAGAAGCTTTGACTGCCGATCGTCGATCGATTCAATCCTTGGTAAGAAAACACTCCTTTTCTCCTCTTCTTTTCGAAAATGTCTGGAGTATCTTCATCGTCTGGAATGGGCACCTCCTCTGCCGTTGGGGTTTCTAATGTCCGGGAAGGACCCTCCGCAGAATTCCATTTGGAGACGGCCGCTGAGGCTATATGCGCTGGTATTGATCCCGCTGAAGTCGAGGCGCTATTTAACGAGGCCGACGTCGCTAGGGAGGCAGTGGCTGAGCGGAAACGTTCGCTGGCGGAGAGAGATTCAGTGGTGAGGGCGTATTGGGAGCAGCATAGTGCTTTTAGCCAAGCCTACTTGGCCTTCGCTGAAATCATGGAGAGGTTGGCCGGTCCGTGCCCCAAGTTCGATTATCGGGAGTATTCGATCGCCCTTCCCTATCAATCGGCGAAGCGGTCGCTGTTTCGGGCCGCGCAGCGCTCTCCTTGGTCCCTCGGCCAGATCAGGAGCTCGGCGACCAGGAAGGATCTGGCCGTCTGGAGGACGAGGTACCATATCCTTTCAGATGTGGATCTTTTCACGCCGGCGGAGAACGAGCGGGCCGACCAACCTCCGGAGGGTATGGTCGCCGTGAATGAGGCGATTATGGAGGCCAGGATACACTTCCCTCTGTCTTTTGCTTCCTCCCATTTGCTGGCCGTCTTGAACGTGGCGCCGCTTCAGCTAACGCCGAACGTCTGGCTCCAGATCATCTGTGCCCTCACCTTGTTCGGCGATCACCGACTGTACCGCCATACCTCGCCATCGGAGATGAACAACTTGTTCAAGCTGACAGTTCATAAGGGGTCTGTCGGCGGCTATCATATCCAAGGCCGTTCCAGTCTGGTGATCCTTGGGGTCCCGAACAAGGTGCGGGGCGATCCGGCAAAGTGGTTCTGGGTCGGCGGTGCATGGAAGGCATCAGCGAGCGACAATCCCACGGACGAGCTGAATATTCCCACTAGCTTTCGGGAGAGGAATCCGGGTAAGTGTTCTGACTCTCCCTTTGTTCGAACATGTTCTGAACTAATCTAATTTGGTTTTCCTTTTGCAGGTTTCCATATTCCGGCGGTCGACGAGCTACCTTTCGATTTTCTGGTCGTCTGGGAGCGGATACGAAGCCTACCGGACGATGACTTAGACGCTCGCCGGATTAACAAAGAGAGTCGTTGGCTGTCTGTTCGGCTATTCTGTTTCCCGAGACATCTTTCGGTCCCAGGTATGATTATCTACGATCTTCTTTAGCTTGGTGATTGTCCTATTTGAGGAATATGTCTAACTGTTGTTTGATTGTTTCGAATTGCAGAGGTCCGCTCCCCTCGCTTTTTGGAGCCTCCACCAGATATAGCCATGTCGAACCCCGGAGTTCTGAGCCGTCTTCGCCAGAAGAAGTCATCTCGGGTTCCTCCGGTGGCGCTACCTCTCATTCCGGAGGTGGGGCCTCGCATAGAGCCGATCGTGGCGGAGGAGGAGGTTCGGGAGGAAGGACTCCGATCAAACCGCAAGCGACAGAGGTCGGGGGAACCTCCAGTTTCTGCCCCTGCTGGTGAGGTGCCGATCGCCGCGCCTCCGCTCACCGCGGTCCCCCTGGAGGATGAGCCTTCGCCTTCTGCGGCTTTCTTGCGAGAAATGGCGATCGCCGAGGCTGAGACCCCTCGCGGGAAACCATACTTTGGTCGCGACCCCGAGAAAGCCGAGAGGTAAACTTTGTTTGTTTACTGAGTTTCGTCACTTGCGTGGGAGATGCGCTAACTCTTTGTTGTTTGATCTAGGATCCGTAGCACTAACCCAGCTTGCCCGCCGCTGGTATTGGATTTTCTGGCGAGCCGATCTCCTCGCCAGGCCTGTGATGTCCCGTTATATGTCAACCGGGCCATTTCTGCTTTGCCGAAGGCCTGGACGACCAACTTAGATGCGATCGCTCGCGGCCGATCCAGGAATCTGATGCAGTGCTTTTGCTCTCTCTCTTGACGGCAGCGATGAGGCTGAAAGGTGAAAGAATTCAAAAGGCGTCCTTCTACTTCCCGTCTCCAGGCCGACCTCGAGGCCGCTCGGAAATAGAACGCCGAGTTTGCTGACAGGATCATGGCTATGGAGAAGGACTCATTGGATGCAGCTAAGCGGGCAAGTCATGAACTTGAGCTGGCGAGACAGGATTTCGAGCGAGCCCGGGCGACGGTCGACTGTTTTCGGGACCAGATGACAGATGCCCGTCATTCGTGCGCGGCCGCTCAGGAGGAGGCCGATCAGCTGAAGGTGACTGTCGCTCGGCTAACTAGCGAGCTGGCATTGTCGAGGGGAGAGACGGCCGCTAAGGAGACCGAGCTTCATGGTGCGCAACAGGCGGTTGCAGAGTTGAAAAGGAAGCTGGAGGCGACTGAGACTGATCCTTTTCTCAGCGTGGAGTTCGTCAGCGAGTTTGCCTATTACATGGCGTTCGCCGACTCGCTCCGTGCTGCTATGAAGGGAGGGCTGGAGGTCGGCCCTCTTGCTGAAAACTTCAAGGCATACGCGCTGGAGCACCCTCTCCATCCTGCTTTTTCCGTGCCGATCTTGGACCTCTCGGAAATCGGTGTAGACCTGAGCAGGTACCCGACTCCCCAAAATCTTGCTTATCCGAATGCTCCGGAGGACGGGGAGGTAGCTTCGGAAGCCGGTGAGGGATCGCGGTCCGATCCAGTGGTTGAAGGCGAAGGCCAGGCAGGGGCCTGAGGCTCTACGTCCTTGTTTTGTTTTTGCTTTGTAATTTTGTAGCTTTCCTTTGTAGTACTTAGGCCTTCGGGCGACCGTGTATGTACTCTGATACTCCAAGTAATGAAATGAATGTTTGTTTCTTTGATTTATTACTCGAATGATTGCTTTTCTGAGTCTTTGTATGACTTTGTACAAATGTGTGAGGAGAGAATGTTGCGTGTATAGATCCAAGTGAATTGATAAACTCATATAGATAACTTTTACAACAAATTTGATCGATGCACATACATTTGAAAAATGCCGATCTCCGTATGTAATTGAATAGGGACGATCGTTGTATAATTAGCTCCGCCCTTCCCCCTTGTTTTTGTTCACTTAGTGAAAGTAAGGGGACGAAAATAAATCGTTGAGTGAGCGGTCTTCAGTTTTGCAGATTCCTCGAGGAAGACCGTACATCTTGGTCTTGAGGAACTGTGCACGATCGCGGAGTTCGATGGACCGACCTCCACGACCATGTCTTGTGCGCGAGTGACATTTCGTCTGATGGCTAAGTTCTCGCGACTCACTTAATTGGTAGGGTCCTCCGTAGGCTGCGCCTCGCCTCGTATTTAAACGAAGGGCGTGCGGTCTTGGTCTGGAGGATTCCTTGCGCGGGGCGTCGTCGGATTAATCAACTCCACGTCTGCGGCTTGTTAGCTCTTTTCTACCTCGGGCCACCATTAAGATGGTGACCCTCGACAATATACGTTGAGATGGGGGGAGGGACGCGTCGCATTGTCCGGGAAGGACCCACCACGTTAAGTGATAGACCTTTGAGGGCGGGCGAACGTGTCCACAGATCTATTTTGGAGGGCCCTCAGACTACGCCGACCTCGTATTTAAACGAAGGGCGGGCGATCGTGGCCCAAAGGGACCTTGCACGGGCACAGAGAATGGTTCCATCGTCCTCCACAACCATGTCGACACTCTTCTACCTCGGACCATCAAGTCAGATGACGATCCTCGACGGGATCGCCTACCTAGGTTCTTCATGTTGATAACGAACTTTAGTGGGTGAACTAGTAATCCTCTGATTTGTTTTGGAGAGTCCTTCGGCTATGCCCGCCTCGTATTTAAACGAAGGGCGAGCAATCGAAGCCCAAAGGAACCTTGCATGGATGGATCGTCGGTTTAATCGATTTTCGCGACCATGGTGTCACTTTTATACCTCGGACCATCATGTCAGATGATGATCCTAGACGGTATACATTGTGATAGGGGAGGCGATCGCTGTCTAGGTCCATCATGCTGATGACGAACTTTAGAGGGCGAGCGAGTCATCCTCTTTTTCGAGGTGTTTGCTCATGCGGTAGCCTTTGGTTTGACGATGCGGGAATCGGGGAGAGATTTCCAAAGCTTCCTCCTCTTGATTGAAGTATATGGATTCGGTCGCCGAGGTTGATCGAGGGGTCGGCTCGTATGAGCTTTCCGGGCTGGCGACCGTATCGAGAGATTGATGGGGCTCCAGCTAAGCCAATAAGTTGTCCAACTTGCCCTCCTCGAACAATCTCCAGAGTTGTCTGAGGAGGTCACGACATTGGTTGGTGCTATAGCCGGGACTCTTATGGTAGGCACAATATTGATTGTGGTCCAGATGACTGTGGTCCCTTATAGCCTTCGGCTTGTTTAGCGGTTCGCGCCCCTTGATGGCGTAAAAAATGTGGGCCGGAGTTCAGTTGAACTTGTGGAGGAGATGGGTTTCCATATCCTAGAAGGCCTTGGGATCGCCGAGTGGCTTGGCGATTGCCTTTTTGGTTTTGGCGATCATCGTCTTTCGGACAGGCGGTGGCATTTCCTCGCTTAGACGGAGGGTGAGTATCCTCTGCCTGGACAGAAAGTCGGCAGCCTTAGCGCGGAAGATCGCATAGGTTGGGGGGATGTCCTTCGTGAGATGCCTAAACATGGGCGAATGACCATAGAATCCCCCCAGGACCGAATAGAGAGAGAGCTCGTCGCTGATGGATTCGCCGGTGGGGACTATTTCATCCACACGGTCGATGTAATCTGCGTCGGATTCGTCTTCCCCCTGCCTAATTTTCATCATACGGTGGGGGCCTTCTGGTCTGGCGACATTGGTGGCGAAGTATGACGTGAAGTCACTCGCCAGTTTCTCAAAGGAGATGATCGATCGTGGTGGTAGTGAGACGTACCACCTATAGGCCAGCTCGCCCAACGTTAACGGGAAGATTCGGCACTTGGTCGCGTCTGATGCCCCACAACCGGTCATGTAGATCCGGAACTTGCTTAGTTGGGTCTCGGGATCCGATCTCCCTTCGTACAGAGGTGTTTTGGGAGGCGCGATCCTTGGTTGCATGGGGGCAAGCTCGATGTGGACCGCGAGTGGCTCAGTCAGTCCGATGATTTTTCTACTGGCGCTTGCCCCAGTATCCAAGAGCGCTTTCATCTCGTCAAGCTGACGCTGCATAGCGGCCATCGCCGTGGCCTGGCTGCTCGCGGCTAGGCGCTCGGAGCGGGAGCCGAGGCGATCAAGTACTGACTCCCTGGCTCCGCTGTCGATGATTTCCTTGCCACGTGTCTCGATCCTTTGGCGGATGGGGGCCAGACGACCGACCCGTAATTGGTTCGGAGTTGGGTAGGTCGAACTCCTGGTGACGGACTCGGATTTCGTCGTCTCCTGGTTGGGGCCACAATGCCCCGGTCGCCATGATGGATCGCTTCCCAGGCGACTGAATACGGAAACATCCGGTCTTGCGAGAGCCTCTCCTCGTGAATCGGGGCCTTTCGGACGATCGCTCGACCAATAACCTCTTGAACTTCTGTTTGCCCACGCGGAGGATGGCCGAGGGAGTTATAGCGGGCGCCGCGTATGCTCTCCATCACTCCCTTAGAATGGCCATAGCCTCCTCGACCTATTCCGTGGTTTGGAACTGGTCGAGCGAAAGGCTGGGGCCGTCCCTCAGGTGCGGGATCGAGAGTCTCGCGTCGCCGCGGCTATCCTCTGCCGTCGGGTGGGGCTCGGATCGAGCCGGAATATGATGTCTGGCGGTTTGGAGAGCGGCTCTCTTCGATGTAGTGGCAGACGTCATGATTCTGAAGGTTTTCTTTGAAGAGCAGTAAGTGTCACTTCAAGTATATGTCCCGAGAACAGTGAGTGTTATTCGGGACGGTAGGAATAAAAATGAAGGTTAAGAATGCCCCTTCCTCTAGCGCCAATTGTTGTTACCCAAAATATTATCCGGAGATGAATATTGCTAGAATGATCGAGTAACAAAAAAATGCGAGAACACTTCCATGGGAAAAGTAAATAACACAAGATTTGCCGGAGTTGTTAGTCCCGGGCTTGAATGCTCTCACGAGATATTATTAATACAAATACTTTGGAGTACAAATATTAATGTTAGAGTACAATTACAATGAGTGTAAATACCCTAGTTATCTTAGCTATTGAGCGTGAAGATTGCCGGAAGAACCAGATATGATGTTCTGTGAGTTCTTGTAACAACGATGGGGTGCTGTGACGACTGTGAGAAATCGACGGTCTCTCACAGTGTGTATTAGCTGTATGTCTGAGCTCTGAGGCTTGCGGATCTCTTCGAATCTGTGCTGCAGGGAGTTCTTGCCTCTGCCGACCGTCTTCTGGTTGAGAGGTGCTGAGAGAGAAATCCTGAGATAGATTCAAGAGGGGAAGCCGAGAGTATGAAAGTGTGTACGTTTACGAATGTTTGCCAACGTAGTTTCGAACCAAGAGGAACCTTTTTCCAGTTGCAGGAAGTTCTCTATTTATAGCACTGGGAGTTGCTGGGCGATCGCCTCTGTTGTATTATAATAAGCGGGCGATCGTCTTTAGCACATGGGCTGGTCTCCTTAAAGTCCGCAGGAGTTGCTGTTTGCCAGAAGTGCGAACCAATGAGAGGCCAACACGCGTCTGAGTTGCTGTCGTGGGAGGCCCCACTTAGGACCTTTCGGCGGGTCTGTCGGTAGGTGAAGCCATCCCTATCACTGACAGCTGCATGTGGGCTGGAGTCAACGATCCATGTTCCGCGGCGCCTTTTGTGGATCTGCACATGGACGCTTGCTTTGTAATCCAGTCTTCGTAGACTTTGACGGACGAAGGCCTTGTTCGTGGCACAGGACGGTCGTCCCAGGTCGGGCACCAGAGTCGATCGCTAGGTGCCAAAAGGCGATCGCCTTGAGAGTCGATCGCTAGATACTCGAAGGTGGACTGTTATCTTCGCTTAGGCAACTTCGCCATAGCTTGTTTTGTTGTGGACTCGGTCGCTCGGCCTTGTTGTCGATCACCGTTGAGGCGTATAAATCACCGCACAACACTTATATTTATCATTTATGTTAAGTTATAAGATCTATGATGAGATGATTCTTTCATTTGATTGACCTTTAAAAGGTTTGATATTACCTTGAATAAGGTGAAAGAAATAAATTTGAGATCGAGTAATTATTTTCTTCTCTTTTCGTTTTTGTGAGGGTTACCGACATTGGTGGGGTTGGGTTGGGTGGTGTGGCGTGCTAACTCAAATAAAAGTGGTCTATTTATACATTAGAATGCATAAAGCGTTTCTAGGGCATATGTATAGACCCCTTTAAATGCAACACTTCATATTCATCTTAATGGCTGCATTCATGATTTGCATTACTAAGAAATGATTAAGTGAAAGATGATTTGTATTCTTTGAAATTAAAGAGAGCATTCAAAATGAGTTTATCATAAATGAATTTGTAGTTATTTGGTTACTTTGTGCACAAATCATGTTCCACATTAAATTAAGGGGGATAAGCTTTAAGTAGTATAGATTTATGTATTTTTTGCTACCGGACACTACTCTTTGTCTATGTCAATCTTTACTTGGCTATTCATATTCTTACTTTACCAAAGCGTCTCGCGGGGCATCACCCAGGAGTGAATTTTGATTGATACCCGAGTTGGTAAAGTATTTGATCATCGGAGGTAAATGTAGCCATCTTCAAGAAAATCTTACATCTTCAAATAATAAACGTCAGACGGAAGGGTTTCATTCATAGAGTGAACAAACCTGGCCGCCGCCACTGCCGAGTTGGAATCAAGGACCTGGTTCCGCCATATTTACTCTTTCTCTTCCTTCTCTTTTCGCCTGATGAGAATTTGATTGGAGTTGTTAATCGAGTCCGAAATCCCGATCAGATTAACCGCCGCTCCGATCCGCGCTAAGCCACCGCTGACTTCAACAGGCCGCCTGCCTTACGCGTCGAAGGGAAGGAGTTTCCCATTCTTCTGGCCATGAAAGAAGACGAATTGGCGGAAAGAGGATGAGGAAATGAGAGTAGGCAATAATCGGGTCGGCCGATTTAATCTCATTCAATTGGGCCAAAGCCCTCATCCGACCCAAACCTTTTTTCACCAATGCCCACAATTAATTTTTAGCCCAATTTTAAATTTCAGTCTTATTAATCCAGCCCTATCTATTTATGGCCCGATCTACTCTTAATCCATTTTACTACAAATAAATTTAATTTTCAACCTCAATTATTTTTACATTTTCATATTTATTAAAATACACGCCTCTTTAATTGTAGGCTTCGAGAACCAAGAGCACGATTAAGACGATTAATAAGAATTTAAGCAATTGCATTCAAGTCATCTCAATTTCAGGTGGGAATTATTACTTGTCAATTTTAATTGATTTATTTGGACACTATAGGTGATATGTTATACTTATGATTAACATGGATTGTAATGAAAAGACCGAGAGAGCTAGCCCGGAGTCACATATTTTTCATACCGAGTATCAATATATGTTTACATGCAGTCACATGTTTACATGCTCAAGTAATATGTTGATATAACAAATATCATGCTATGTCTGACACGTCTTTTGTGTAACTATCGCAAGTGCACGATATCGTATCAAGTAGTAAGTGGACTTTTTGAGTCCCGTTTATCGATTCCACGAGGAAGTTAGGCTACATATTGAATTATACACTATTAATCTATTTGTTATAGAGATTTAGATGAGTGAAACACACAATTTAAGAGTTTGGTTTGACAATTGCAAGGAAAATGCAATAATAGTTCTAAAATTAAAGGAAATGAAAGATTGCACTAATAATAGATTAATAAAAGGGTAAAATGAAATAGTTGGATTACAAACTTAGTTCATCATTAGTTATAGAAGATGTATAGGAGATCATAAGATGAATTTACTTATTATGTTGTGTAGATTCGATTTTCCTTAAAAAGACGGTTCCTCTTTCGAATGTCAAAACGCCCCTTATATATTGAATCAATCCACTATATTTCTATGTTGATTGGCTTCAATACATAGCATTAGGTTTTATGAAAATAACTCAAAGAATCATCTAAGGTCTAGAGGTATATTTCTATCTCCTAGAACAACTTAGAGTGAAGATCATTTGATCTAATCAAACATATTTTCTTTCGAAACATATGAAGACCATAAATATCATCATTTATTGGCCAAATAAATAAAGATTGGTAAAACAATGAAAATCACACACAATAATAAGTAATCCATAATAGATCTTTATAAAAACTTAAATAACATGACAAACCTTGTTTATAATCCCAACTAAGGATAACTTAGCCCATGAAGTGTTTATTCAACATATTACAAGCATGAGTGGTCATTATTAGTTGAAAAAGGAAAGAATTGATACTAACTCCCTTAGTAGATAAAGGAGAAAGAAGCAATAAACTCCCTCAACAACATAAGCTAAGCCACTATTACATAAATCACTCAAGAACACAAGTGTGTTCTTCACACAAAGAAAAAGTATTACAAAGTGAGAAAATAATAATATGAATGATGATTAATGATGGATCTAAGGTGTCTATTTATACACCTAAAGTCATCTAATAGCTCCAAAACTCCAGCATTATTACATTAGATCGGATCAAGGCCAGTCATCCCCTCAATAATAGACCAAAAGAATAAAAGATTAAAAAATGATCAAAAATCTGTCAAGAGTTACGGCCGTAACTTTCAGATGTTACGGCCGTAACTATGAGGACTTACGGCCGTAACTTTCAGATGTTACGGCCGTAACTTTCAGATGTTACGGCCGTAACATGGCTTCGACTTTTTGCACATTAGCTGCTGTGTGAGTTACGCCCGTAACTTTATGATGTTACGCCCATATGGGGTTTCAGACTTCATTTTCAGCCTAGAATTTCTTAGACTTTGCGTTTTCGCCCCAAATCTTCTTCGGGTGATCACTTTTGATATATAACTCTGATTTTGAATTCGGAAAGACCGCCGAACTCGTCTCGAAAAGCCCTACAACATGAATACATAAAAATTCAATAAAGTGAATATTTTATAAATATGTTATTTCTTGAGTAAATCAGTAATTCAATCCATTTAAGACTGAATTTAGATCTTCATCCTATAAAAATAAAATTCTAATTAATTCAAAGCAAAAACAAGTAGACTAGCTCATAATTATGGGTGAAATATATCAATACTAATCACATATAAGTGTATAAAACTGACACTTATCACACCCCCAAACTTGAATTCTTGCTAGTCCCGAGCAAGACTCTTTATTATTCACGCTCAAATAAAATAAAAAAAATAAGACACAAAATAAGAAAAATAATACACACACAAATTAAGAAAAATAATTATATATATAAAGAGAAAAATAGATCAAAATTCCATTAATACACAATAATCAGCTTTATACAGTAGATACAAATGAATCAATATTCAAAATAAATCTACTAATGATTTTGAAGTTAAAACACGGTTTTATTTTTGTAATTCTAAAATACAAGGTTTCCCCCCAAAAGGTTGATTGTTCTTTTCCCACTCGTGACACACACGACTCCCTTTAATGGTTGCTCTCGATCACTCGTTTATTTTTCGACTCAATATGAAAAAGAATTTCATCGGCGTCATCAAATATTGTGATTGTTCACGAAATTGAGTGTATTGAAATTCAGCCACCAATTAATTCAAATCTGTTCATAATCTACATCCTTTTTAGTGATAGCTTTCCACCGTTATTTGCTAACGTGTAGCTCTTTTCACCAACACATTTTCCATCTTTTTTTAGGTGATAGCTTTCACACCGTTATTTGCTAACGTGTAGCTCTTTTCACCAATATATTTCCATATTTTTTAGGTGATAGCTTTCACACCGTTATTTGCTAACGGGTAGCTCTTTTCACTATTTTTTTTCTCCGTGTAAGACGGCAACTACGCACCAACAACAGTTAGTCCTTTATTTTTCGCAATATTTTAGGACCCCCAAAATTAGGCAGCTGTTGCTGCTCAACACTTCTCCCTTTTTTTCCAACTAGTCTCCTTTCACAAACAACTTTTTTTTTAGGGAATAGGATTTTTGCAGAAAAATCATTTATTAGCTAAGCATGAAAAATCAAAAGCTCCTCAAATTAAGTAAATTTCAGTTCTATTTTTTATCAACCGACTGATTCTTCTTTTCTCCAGGTAACAAATGACTCGATTTTAAATGATAATTACAAGGCTTGGAAAGAGAGATTAAGGCTAAAAATTTTTGGAATATATAATTTTTTTAACCGGTTAAAACGATTTTAGAAGCTTGTATATGTTGTGCGGCGATTTATATGCCTCGACGGCAATCAGAATAAGGGCCGAGCGACCGAGTCCACGACCAAATGAGCTACGACGACCTCGTCAGAGCAAAGGTAACAGTCTGCCTTCGAGTGTCTAGCGATCGACTCTCAAGGCGATCGCCTTTTGGCACCTAGCGATCGACTCTGGTGTCCGACCAAGGACGACCGTCCTGTGCCTCGAACAAGGCCTTCGTCCGTCAAAGTCTACGAAGACTGGATCACAAAGCAAGCGCCCATGTGCAGACCCGCGAAAGGCACGGCAGAACATGGATCGTTGACCATAGCCTGTCACCACCTTCTCACCTACCGACAGACTCGCCAAAAGGTGCAAGGTGGGACCTCCCGGGACAGCGACTCAAGACGCGTGCAGACTTCTCATTGGTCCGCACAGCCGGCTGCCAGCAGCAGCCGCGGACTTTAAGGAGACTAACCCATGTGCTAAAGACGATCGCCCGCTTATTATAATACAGCAGAGGCGATCGCCCAGCAACTCCCAGTCCTATAAATAGAGAACCTCCCACAACTGGAGAAGGGCTCCGAAAAACTTTCAGGCATTGACAATACATACACACTTTCAGACTCTCGGCTTCCTCTCTTGAACCTATCTCAGGATTTCTCTCTCAGCACCTCTCAACCAGAAGATGGTCGGCAGAGGCAAGAACTCCCTACAGTACAGATTCGGAGAGACTCGCAAGCCCCGGGGCTCAGATATACAGCTAATACACACGGTGAGAGACTGTCGATTTCTCACAGTCATCACAGCACACCATCGTTGTTACAAGAACTCACAGAGCATCATATCTGGTTCTTCCGGCAATCTTCACGCTCAATAGCTAAGATAACTAGGGTCTTTACACTCATTGTAATTGTACTCTAACATTAATATTTGTACTCCATAGTATTTGTATTAATAATATCTCGCGAGAGCATTCAAGCCCGGGACTAACAACCCCGGCAAATCTTGTGTTATTTACTTTCCCCACGGACGTGCTCTCGCACTTGGTTTGCTACTCATCCATTCCAGCAATATCTATCTCCGGATAATATTTTGGGTAGCAACAACTGGCCCTAGAGGAAGGGCATCTTAACCTTCATTTTTATTCTGACCGTTTCGAAGAACACTCACTGTTCTCCGGAGCATATACCTGAAGAAACACTCACTGTTCTTCAGAGAAAAACCTTCAGATTCATGATGTCTCCCACCACATCGAAGAGAGCCGCTCTGCAAACTACCAGACATCATATTCCGGCTCGATCTGAGCCCCAGCCAACGGCAGAGGGTAGCCGCGGCGACGCGAGACTCTCGATCCCGCACCTGAGGGACGGCCCCAGCCTTTCGCTCGACCACTTCCAAACCACGGAACAGATCGAGGAGGCTATGGCCATCCTAAGGGAGCGACGGAGAGCATACGCGCCGCCCGCTATAACTCCCTCGGCCATCCGCCGCGCGAGCAAACGGAAGTTCAAGGGGTTATTGGTCGAGCGATCGTCCGAAAGCCCCGATTCGCGAGAAAAGGCTCTTGAAAGGCGGGACGGTTCCATCTTTAGCTGCTTAGGGAGCGATCCATCATGGCGACTGGGGCATTCTGGACCCATCCACGAGACGATGGAATCCGAGTCTGTCACCATGAGTTCGGCGTACCTAACTCTCAGCCAAATACAGGTCAGCCGTTCGGCTCTCTTCTGCCAAAGAGTCAAGCCACGCGGCAAGGACATCATCAACAGCGGAGCCAGGGGGTCAACACTTGATCGCCTCGGCTCCCGCTCCGAGCGCCTAGCCGCGGCGATGGCCGCTATGCAGCGTCTACTCGACGAGATGAAAGCGCTCCTGGATACTGGGGCAAGCGCCAGTAGAGAGCTCATCGGACCGACCGAGCCACTCGCGGTCCACATCGATCTTGCCCCCGTGCAGACAAGGATCACTCCTCCCAAAACACCTTTGTACGAAGGGAGATTGGACCCCGAGACCCACCTAAGCAAGTTCCGGATCTACATGACCGGGTGTGGGGCATCAGACGCGACCAAGTGCCGAATCTTATCGTTAACGTTGGGCGAGCTGGCCCATAGGTGGTACGTCTCACTACCACCACGATCGATCATCTCCTTTGATAAACTGGCGAGTGACTTCACGTCATACTTCTCCACTAAGGTCGCCAAACCAGAAGGCCCCCACCGCATGATGAAAATCAGGCAGGGGGAAGACGAATCCGACGCAGATTAAATCGACCGAGTGGATGAAATCGTCCTCACCGGCGAGCCCATCAACGACGAGCTAGCTCTCTACTCGGTCCTGGGGGGATTCTACGGTCATTTACCCATGTTTAGACATCTCACGAAGGACATCCCCCCAACCTACGCGATCTTCCGCGCTAAGGCTGCCAACTTTCTGGCCAGGCAAAGGCTACTCACCCTCCGCTTAGGCGAGGGAATGCCACCTCCTGTCTGAAAGACGGCGGTCGCCAAAACCAAAAAGGCGGTCGCCAAGCCACCCGGCGATCACAAGGCCTTCGAGGATGTGGAAGCCCACCTCCTCCACAAGTTCAACCGAACTCCGGCCCACATTTTTTACGCCATCAAGGGGCGCGAACCGCTAAACAAGCCGAAGGCTATAAGGGACCACAGTCATCTGGACCACAATCAATATTGTGCCTACCATAATAGTCCCGGCCACAACACCAACAAATGCCGCGACCTCCTCAGACAACTCTGGAGATTGTTCGAGGAGGGAAAGTTGGACAGCTTATTGGCTTAGCCAGAGCCCCATCAATCTCCCCGATACGGTCGCCAGAGTCGAACGCGAACAGGCCGGAAAGCTCATGCGATACGACCCCTCGATCAACCTCGACCGAATCTATATGCTTAAATCAAGAGTAGGAAACTTCGGAAGTCTCTCCCAGATTCCCGTCTCATCAAATCAAAGGCTACTGCCTGAGCAAACACCTCGAAAAAGAGGATGACTCGCTCGACCTCTAAAGTTTGCCATCAGCATGATGGACCTAGGCAGCGATCGCCTCCCCTAGCACAATGTATACCATCCAGGATCATCATCTGACATGATGGTCCGAGGTAGAAAAGTGCCGCCATGGTCGCGAAAATCAATGAAACCGACGATCCGTCCATGTAAGGTTCCTTTGGGCTTTGATCGCTCGCCTTTCGTTTAAATACGAGGTGGGCGTAGCCGAAGGACTCTCCAAAACAAATCAGAGGATTACTCGCTCGCCCTCTAAAGTTCGTCATCAACATGAAGAACCTAGGCAGGCGATCTCCTCCCCTTACACAACGTATACCGTCGAGGATCGTCAGCTGACTTGATGATCCGAGGTAGAAGAGTGTCGACATGGTTGTGGAGGATGATGGAACCGTTCTCTGTGCCCGTGCAAGGTCCCTTTGGGCCACGATCGCTCGCCCTTTGTTTAAATACGAGGCAGGCGTAGTCTGAGGGCCCTCCAAAACAGATCTGTGGACACGTTCGCCCGCCCTCAAAGGTCCATCACTTAACATGGTGGGTCCTTCCCGGACAATGCGACGCGTCCCTCCCCCCGTCACAACGTATACCATCGAGGGTCGCCATCTTAATGGCGGCCCGAGGTATAAAAGTGCTAACAAGCCGCAGTCGTGGAGTGGATTAATCCGATGACTGCCTGCGCAAGAAATCCTCCAGACCAAGACTGCACGCCCTTCGTTTAAATACGAGGCGAGGCGCAGCCTACGGAGGACCCTAACAATTAAGTGAGTCACGAGAACTTAGCCATCAGATGGAATGTCGCTCGCGCACAAGACACGGTCGTGGATATCGGTCCATCGAACTCCGCGATCATGCATGGGTCCTCAAGACCGAGATGGACGGCCTTCCTCGAGGAATCTGCAAAATTGAAGACCGCTCACTCAATGATTTATTTTCGTCCCCTTACTTTCACTAAGTGAACAAAAACAAGGGGGAAGGGCGGAGCTAATTATACGACGGTCGTCCCTATTCAATTACATACGGAGATCAGTATTTTTCAGATGTACGTGCAGCGATCGAATTTATTGTAAAAGTTATCTATATGAGTTTATCAATTCACTTGGATCTATACACGCAACAATCTCTCCTCACACATTTGTACAAAGTCATGCAAAGACTCAGAAAAGCAATCATTCTAGTAATAAATCGAAGAAGTAAACTTTCATTTCATTACTTGGGATTTCGAAGTACATACACGGTCGCCCGAAGGCCTAAGTACTATAAGGAAATCTACAAAATTACAAGGCAAAAGCTAAAACAAAATAAGGACGTAGAGCCTCAGGACCCTGTCTGGCCTTCGCCTTCAACCACTGGAACGGACCGCGACCCTTCACCAGCCTCCGGAGCCGCCTCCTCGTCCTTCGGAGCATTTGGATGAACAAGGTTTGCCGGAGTCGGGTACCAGCTCAGGTCTACGCCGATTTCCGCGAGATCCAAGATCGGAACGGAGAAAGCAGGATGGAGAGGATGCTCCAACGCATATGCCTTGAAGCTTTCAGCTAGAGGGCCGACCTCCAGCCCTCCCTTCTTAGCAGCACGGAGCGAGTCAGTGAACGCCAGGTAATAGGCAAACTCACTGACGAACTTCACGTTGAGAAAGGGATCGGCCTCGGTCGTCTCCAGCTTCCCTTTCAGCTCCGCGACCGCCTGTTGCGAACCTTGAAGCTTGGTCTCCTTAGCGGCCGTCTCTCCCCTCGACGATGCCAGCTCGCTACTCGGCGGCGGCAGTCACCTTGGTGATCGGCCTCCTTCGGCGGCGTGCGTGCGGCAGCGGGCATCATCATCTAGTCCACGAAAATGGTCGACCGTCGCCCGGGCTCGCTCGGAATCCTGTCTCGCCAGCTCAAGCTCATGACTGACCGCTTAGCTGCATCCAAGGAGTCCTTCTCCATAGCCACGATCCTGTCAGCAAACTCGGCGTTCTGTCTCCGAGCGGCCTTGAGGTCTGCCTGGAGACGGGAAGCAGAAGGACGCCCTTCGAATTCTTTCACAGCCTCGGCAGCCATCGTCGCCGCCTGGAGAGAGAGAGAGAGAGAGAGCGAAAGCAACCTGCATTGTATTCCCGGATCGCTGGGGAGCGATTGCATCTAAGTCAGTCGTCCAGGACTTCGGCAAAGCAGAAACGGCCCGTTTGACGTATAGCGGTACATCACAGGCCTGGCGAGGAGATTGGCTCGCCAGGAAATCCAATACCAGCGGCGGGCAAGCTGGGTTAGTGCTACGGATCCTGCATCAAACAACAAAAAGTTAGCACATCTCCCACACAATTAACGAAACTCAGCAAACAAGCAAAGTCTACATCTCGTCCTTCTCAGGGTCACGACCAAAGTACGGTTTCCCGCGAGGGGTCTCGGCCTTGGCAATCACCATTTCTCGCAAGAAAGCCGCAGAAGGCATAGGCTCATCCTCCGGGGGGAACGCAGTGAGTGGAGGCGCGACGATCGGTACCTCACCAACAGGGGCAGAGACTGGAGATTTCCCCGATCTCTGCCGCTTGCTGTTCGATCGGAGGCCCTCCTCCTCCGCTACGATCGGCTTTAAGTTAGGCCTCACCTCCGGAATAAGAGGTAGTGCCACCGGAGGAACTCGAGACGACTCCTTCTGGCACAGACGACTCAAAACTCCGGGGTTCGACATGGCTATCTCCGGTGGAGGCTCCAAAAAGCAAGGGAAGCGGACCTCTGCAATAAGAAACAATCAAACAACAGTTAGACACATTCCTCAAAACAGGACGATCGCCAAACAAAGGAGATCGTAGAAAGTCATACCTGGGACCGAAAGATGTCTCGGGAAACGGAATAACCGAGCGGACAACCAACGACTCTCTTTGTTAATCCGGCGAGCGTCTAAATCATCGTCCAAAAGACTTCGTATCCGCTCCCAGACAACCAGGAAATCGAAATGTAGCTCGTCGGCCGCCGGGATATGGAAACCTGCAAAAGGAAGACCAAATTAGATCAGTTCAGAATATATCCGAACAAAGGGAGAGTCAGAACCCTTACCCGGATTCCTCTCCCGAAAGCTAGTTGGAATATGCAGCTCGCCCGTGGGATTGTCGCTCGCCGATGCCTTCCATGCGCCGCCGACCCAGAACTATTTCGTCGGATCGCCCCGCACCTTGTTCGGAACCCCAAGGACCACCCGACCGGCACGACCTTGGATATGATAGCCGCCAACAGACCCCTTCTGAATCGTCAGCTTGAATAAGTGGTTCATCTCCGATGGCGATGGATGGCGGTACAGTCGGTGATCGCCGAACAAGGTGAGGGCGCATACGATCTGGAGCCAGACGTTCGGCGTTAGCTGAAGCGGCGCCACGTTCCAAACGGCCAGCAAATGGGAGACGGAAAACGACAGAGGGAACCGCAGCCCGGCCTCCATTATCGCCTCATTAACGGTGACCATGCCCTCTGGGGGTTGGTCAGCTCGCTCGTTCTTGGCCGACGCGAAAAGATCCACATCTGAAGGGACATGGTACCTCGTTCTCCAGACGGCCAGGTCCTTCCTGGTCACCGAGCTCTGGATCTGGCCAAGGGACCAAGGAGAGCGTTGCGCGGCCCGAAACAGCGACCGCTTCGCCGACAGGTAGGGATGGGCGATCGAGTACTCCCGGTAATCGAACTTGGGGCACGGACCAGCCAACCTCTCCATGATTTCTGCGAAGGCCAAATAGGCTTGGCCAAAGGCACTATGCTGCTCCCAATACGCCCTCACTACCAAATCCTTCTCCGCCTACAAACGTTTCTGCTCAGCCACCGCCTCCCTGGCAACGTCAGCTTCGTTGAACAGTGCCTCGACTTCCGTGGGATCAATACCAGCATGGATAGCCTCAGCAGCCGTCTCCACATGGAATTCCGCGGAGGGTCCTTCCCGGAAGTCCCAACGGCGGAGGAGGTGCCCATTCCAGACGATGAAGATACTCCAGACATTTTCGAAAAGAAGAGGAGAAAATGAGTGTTTTCTTACCAAGGATTGAATCGATCGACGATCCGCAGTTAAAGCTTCGGAGAATTCTTCGGCAATATTCTTCTTCTCCGATAAAAGCGCATAAGGGTCTTAACACTGTGACCCAGCGCCCTTTTATAGGAGATGGCAGGGGCTTCCGTGCAAACATGGAGAAACTCGGGGGCTGAAGCGCAACCGTCGCAATTAATGCCTCCCTTGAAACCCGCGTACGCGTCGTTTCAAGGACACGCCAGTCGAGGAGTCATAACTAACTGTCGGTCTCCCCCAACAGGAACCCGACGCGTGCCCCGGAGACTTTTCCACGACCGCTGTCATTCCCCGCTCATTTCAGCGACCGACCAGGTCGTCCAAATTCAAAACCAATCAGCTCAAAGACGATCGCCAGTTCCGTAAATTGCTGAGTCACTCGTCAAAGTTAAGCGATCGCCAGTAGAACCACCTCACCCCACATTTCCAACATCGGAGCGAGCTGGGGGGCAATTGTTGTGCGGCGATTTATACGCCTCGACGGCGATCGGAATAAGGGCCGAGCGACCGAGTCCACGACCAAATGAGCTATGGCAACCTCGTCAGAGCAAAGGTAATAGTCCGCCTTCGAGTGTCTAGCGATCGACTCTCAAGGCGATCGCCTTTTGGCACCAAGCGATCGACTCTAGTGCCCGACCAAGGACGATCGTCCTGTGCCTCGAACAAGGCCTTCGTCCGTCAAAGTCTACGAAGACTGGATCACAAAGCAAGCGCCCATGTGCAGACCCGCGAAAGGCACCGCAGAACATGGATCGTTGACCACAGCCTGTCACCACCTTCTCACCTACCGACAGACCCGCCGAAAGGTGCAAGGTGGGACCTCCCAGGACAGCGACTCAAGACGCGTGCAGACTTCTCATTGGTCTGCACAGCCAGCTGCCAGCAGCAGCCGTGGACTTTAAGGAGACCAACCCATGCGCTAAGGACGATCACCCGCTTATTATAATACAGCAGAGGCGATCGCCCAGCAACTCCCAGTCCTATAAATAGAGAACCTCCAGCAACTGGAGAAGGGTTCCGAAAAACGTTCAAGCATTGACAATACATACACACTTTCAGACTCTCGGCTTCCTCTCTTGAATCTATCTCAGGATTTCTCTCTCAGCACCTCTCAACCAGAAGACGGTCGGTAGAGGCAAGAACTCCCTACAGTATATATTCGGAGAGACTCGCAAGCCCAGGGGCTCAGACATACAGCTAATACACACGGTGAGAGACCGTCGATTTCTCATAGTCGTCACAGCACACCATCATTGTTACAAGAACTCACAGAGCATCATATCTGGTTCTTCCGGCAAACTTCACGCTCAATAGCTAAGATAACTAGGATCTTTACACTCATTGTAATTGTACTCTAACATTAATATTTGTACTCCAAAGTATTTGTATTAATAATATCTCGCGAGAGCATTCAAGCCCGGGACTAACAATCCCGACAAATCTTGTGTTATTTACTTTCCCCACGGACGTGCTCTCGCACTTGGTTTGCTACTCATCCATTCCAGTAATATCTATCTCCGGATAATATTTTGGATAGCAATAGTATATAGTTAATTTATTGGTGTTATGGCCAGATCTAGAAATCTTACAAATCAAAATAAACAATATATATATATATATATATATATATATATATACTAAAAAAATCAAAGCCAAATAACAAAAATAATCAAAACACACCACAATAATCAAAGCTAAACACACCAAAATAATCAAAACACACCACCCTACACACCAATAATGTAATATCCGCAGCTTTGATTTTCGGTAATATCTTTTTTTTCGGCGAAGTCCGTTTTGACGACTCGCTCATGACTGTATCGTCATTCTGAGAATGATTAATTCTGCACTTTTTGTCATCCGAGTTCGTTTCTATATCGTTTTGTTGAGTTCTTTGTTCTTAAGTGGCTTTTCTGCACTTGAGTTCGATTCTTGCGAATCTCGTCCGAAGCTATTGTTTCGAGTTTCTAGTAAGTTCATTTAATGTTATTATTCGTGTTGCAAGCTTTGTCTTGGTGTTTCGATTATGTATCGTGTATTTCGGACGTTTTGGGCCGTTTTCGTAATTTTTCAAAGCTTGGGGTAATTACTTCTGTTGTCGAATTTTGACACTTCGGGTGGTCGGAATCGTATGTTCTCTTATCTCTTAGATTTGTCTTTGCGAGTACTTCGTAACCGTATCTTTGGTTTATATTCAGGTTCGGGTTTCGGGGTTGTCCGGGCCGTCAGAGTGGCCACGACCGAGTTACGGCCGCACTTCTTGGAGCAGGGCCCGGCCTGGACGAATTACGGCCGTAAGGTGCCGGTTACGGCCGTACGTGCTCGGTAGACATGTCTGGACGAATGTCGGTTACGTCCATAAGCGATCGATTCTGGCCGTCTGGGTGCAGGCAGTGTTCGGACGAATGCGATTCTGTAGTAAGGACTGCCGATGCACCGTAAGTGCCGAGTTATGGCCGTAAGCGATCGGCAGGCGCTGGGCGGATTTTTACGAATTCCAGTTACGGCCATAAGGCCCTGCCGGCCATATATAGGCCTGGCTCGGTCAGACTTCATTTTTCACCTTTTTTCCTCGTTTTTGTGACGGCTGGCGATGGATGACTCGTGAAATCGAGTTCTTGGTCGATTCTACTCAATTACAAAGCGTTTTGGAAGATCTTTGTTGATTATATTATCATCCAATCCGTGTTCTTCGTCGAATCAAGGTATTTTCTTGATTTCCCTTCAAGTTGACTTTTTGGGGAATTTGTTCTTGATTTCGATTCTAGTTCGATTTTGATACATCAGTTGGTGTAGTATGATGTTATTAATCTTGTTTCACGAATTGTATATCCATATATCGAGTTTGTTTAACTCGATTGACGATTCGAGTGTTCTTGGGAATTATTGAACATTTAGTGTTCGATTAAATGCCCCAATGAGTTTCCTTTCGATAGTTTGTTGGGATTTCCGTTGTTTTTTGCCTTGATTCTCGTCGTAATCATGCTTTTATTGTTCCTTCCGGAGGATTTTAGGTGCTCGAGGATTTCGAGTTGAATCCCGTTTGGTGATTGATGATTCGTGTGGTGTTATTCTCGTAGTACTCGTGGTGCTATCGCGTTCTTGATATTGTTCAGGGGTTCGGGGCTATTCGACCGCATCCCATCCGTCGTCTCATTGTGATCGTGGTTTCTAGGCAGGTATCTTGCCCATACGTTTCATGTTTCGTAGGCATAATTGTTGGTAAATGATTTTATGTAAAATCCGGATGTTTAATGAATGTTAAAAAGTATCGGTATGTTCTCGATAAATGTTGTCTTTCAACGATAACTTGGATGCTTCGTGAATAATTGTGTTTTTGGCCTATGGGTGTTAACTTCGTTTGTTGAAAGACTTATGATCACATTTAGTGAATGTAATAAACCGTAATCATTTACCGAGGATAACGTGTCGTTATGTGTGCTTGTTCGGTGAAGATGTGATGGGTGATATTGGTTGTTACTCCTTTGAAAGGAGGTTGCGATGCTTAATATTGCTTGGCTTGATAGTTGATTATTGTTGTGTGCTTGTTTTATGTGATGTGCCTCCGGGTAGGATCGTTGAATCTCCGGGATCCATACTTGCTAGTATGGGTCGGGCGTGACCGTAGGGTTATCCATCGGGTATGTCTTGTGGGGACTCCGAGGTTCGTGGGTTGTTAGCACGATGCCGAGGATAACTTGTGTGGTTATCCATCGGGTAGGTCTTGCGGGGACTCTGAGGTTCGTGGCTTGTTAGCGTGATGCCGGGATAACTTATGGTTGTGATTTGGTTATGAATGTATCTGTGCTTGTGGTCACGTGACTG
The DNA here is from genome assembly GCA_033398695.1 of Orobanche coerulescens. NCBI lineage: Eukaryota > Viridiplantae > Streptophyta > Magnoliopsida > Lamiales > Orobanchaceae > Orobanche > Orobanche coerulescens. Next base: position 19,570,948 of record CM065812.1, read on the forward strand.
TTGTTACGGTGACATGTAATTTGGTATGGTTTCATATTGGGTTATTCACTCGGGTATGTTCTGCGGGAGCATCTGAGGTTCGTGGCTTATTAGCACGGGACGCGAATAATCCTTAGGAATGTGTGTTTGATGATTTGGGTCGTAGACCCTGTGGTTTATGATTTTGGTTTTGGACCCCGTGTTTTGTGAATTGGGTCGTGGACCCCGTGTGTTGTTATCGTAATTGTGCTTTAGGAAAATGACTTTTGGGCTGTGTCCCTAAATGTTTTCAAAACTCCCGAGATCCTAAAATGTTTTTACAAGATGTATATCGGGTTTACCCCTATCTTTCGATTTAACCGTTTTGATCAAGTGATTTACCTCGGGAAGTATGTTTATGATTTCTAAGTCCTTGGAGTATGATATGTATGGCTTGTTTTTGTATTTTATACTTGCACTAGCAAAACAGTGGAGTTTTGCTAACCCCCAAGTATTCGGGGGTGGATATCTGTATTGCATTCAGGTTTTGGGGAGCATAGCACAGGGTCGGCATGAAGGATGATGAAAGATGAACGATACTAATCACATGAGGACCTGTTTGATGTCATATTGGTTTAGTTGTATTTTATTTCCGCTGTAGTATTATTTCCCCGTTGTACGGGAGTGTGTTGTATTCGACCCCTGCGTGGGCATGCATTGTGATTGAGTTGTATGTATTTATTGAAAGACCAAATCGGTCTACTGAGTCATTTTAACCTTAAAGACATTTTTGAGTTGTTCGATTTTGGTTACCAGCCTGGTAGAACCTTGAGGAAAGGTTCTAAGGCGTGTAATATCCCTGAGCGGATTAAGGGTGTTACATAAATGGTATTAGAGCTTAGGTTGTGGAAACCTAGGCTGTTGGGTCAAGTTGTGTCTATTGAGTTTTGTCTCGTCGGATTTTGTCTGACGGAGTCGTGTCGCGACGCGTCGTCTGAGTTGGTTGGTCGTGATTAGTATCGTGGGGCGATCATCATCTTCGTACGACCTGTGGATGTAAGTCTCCCTTCTTTGTGATTGTGCCTCGTCTGATGCGAGCTACGAGTATGATTATGTATTAAGTGATGGAATCTTTATGCAGATTCTTGGTTTCGTGATGCGTTTGTGTGACTCTCATATTTCGTTTATATGAGGAGTGTTGTCATATGTCCTTTTGACTGTAATAATTGACTGTTTGTTCCGGTAAAAGACAGGTGTTGTCTTGATTTTGAGCGAGTTGATGCGTACATTATGATGTGTGCAACCGAATGTTGATACGTGTGAGTTTTTAGGCATTCTAGCCTAATAGATTTTCGAAAACCTTAAGTATCTTGGAAAATAAATTTCGAGACGTACTTTTAAAATGAATTATTTTCTCGCGATACTTTCAAGGTGCCTTCCAGTGCCGCAATATGTTTCAAAATTATTCCAGTTGAGGACCAAAATATTTTGAGATATTTTCAATTATTTAGAAATGCTTTGCTTATACCCGAGGGTCGAATATTTCTGAAAGTTTTTCACTAAAAGAAAAGTGTCCTCATTTTTGTTCAAACGTAAGATGGTTTTCAAAGTCTCGATAATGGTGTTTGTACTACTTTTTAAAAGGTGATACTCAAGATCTACTCGTATTTCTAAATTGTTTTCAAAAAGGTGGTTTTCGTTTTTAAAACCTATCATTCCTGTTTGCGGACCGGAAATGTATATATGATGTTTGAACTTTTGTTAGGGTGTTAACCCCGAGTTGTGGTTGAATTGGTGGTGTTAGCGTTGAGTCGTTCGCCACGCATTGTTGTGTTAGCCCTCTGCGAGGGGTGTGATGTTGATCTTTAATGTTGTCGTTTTGTGGCGATTTGCGTGCTATCGCACCTGTGTGAATGGTTAGGACTTGAGTTTGTATGATTGTGTACATACGTGGTTGTTTCGTGATGTTTAGTAATTATATGCTGGTTATCGTTTGGGCCGTTGTAATCGTCGAACGATGCCGTGGTTGTTGTGATTTTAGTATGTGTTGATATGTTATGCCAATTTGGCATCTCCGGTTTGTTGTTTTGCGATGTTATGTTCCATTGTGTCTAGCATTTGTATATTCGGTATGCCGAGCCGAGGTGTTTCAACCGTGGTGTGCCGGGGGCATGCACGTACCAATTATCCTTATCGTCAGTAACGCATTTCAAGTGTGGACCCGAGAGACACAGGATCCAGTTTTGCGAGTTGGGTTCCGAGTCTTTCGCGGCACGAACTTCAGTACAGATATCAGGATCGGCTCTAAGAGGCCCATGGGAAATGTTTTCGTCAGCTGTTTTTGTGTTGTTGCCTTGTTTCCGTTATTGTGAGTTGCGGGGACGACCTTCTTTTATAAGAGGTCGAATGTAATACCCGCATTGTTTTTGGACTTCTGCATTTCCTCTTTCTCAAGTCTATCGACTCGCTCGTATTCGTTGATACTTTCTGAACTTGTTCTGTATTTCGGTTTCATCATTCGAACGAGCCGTGATATTGTTTTGGGTCGATCTGGTTATCGCTGTGACTTTTCCGAGTTTGGTTCGATTCTTGTGAACCTTGTTTGGAAGTAACATCTTTTGGCTCTACTAGTTCTTTTGATGTCTTGAGTTGAAGTGTGAACTTCGGAGTTATTGTTTGACCGTTGTCATTCGATCATTGTTGTTCGATCGTTGTTATTCGATCATTGTTGTTCGATCGTTGTTGTTCGATCGTTGTTATTCGATCATTTTTGTTCGATCGTTGTTGTTCAGTCGTTGTTGTTCGATCGTTGTTGTTCGATCGGGGTTGTCTGACTTCCTGATCTCGTACCGCGAAAAATTGTCGTTCACTGTTAGTCAGCTGTTTCGAGTGTGGCCAGGGGGTTACTAAGCCGTGCATTGCGAGACGTTACCTGAGAGATTTCGGGATCGAGGCTGCGTCTCTGCTCCGAGAGGGCACAGAGATGCCTAGTATGCTTTTTGAGGATTTCGGCGTAGTCCGAATTGTTTGTGATTGTCCTTGTGGATCGTTTTGTGTTTATTTTCTGTTTTCTCGACTGTGCGTGTTCCTTGTAACAGGTGCTTTGTGTTTTGTGATAGTTCAGATAACCGACTTGATTGTATTATCTATTTGATGACGCTTGTCACTTGTTGGTTTTATTTTGTCTCTACCGGTGGCGTTGTGTTGGTCGTCGTGGAGCGTGTTTTCACGCCGTATATTCCTTTGCGTTGCTTGTAACGTTTCGCCGTTGGCATAAGTTACGCGTTTCTTGTGTATCTCGTTGAGTTTTCCTGGCGGGATATTGCTTCTCCCTACTTGTTTTAAGTTTCGGGACGAAACTTCTTTTAAGGAAGGTAGTATGTAATATCTGCAATTTCGATTTCCGGTAATATCTTTTTTTTTTCGGCGGAAGTCCATTTTGATGACTCGCTCATGACCGTATCGTCATTCTGAGAATGATTAATTCTGCACTTTTTGTCATCCGAGTTCATTTCGGTATCGTTTTGTTGAGTTCCGTGTTCTTAAGCGGTTTTTCCGCACTTGAGTTCGATTCTTGCGAATCTCGTCTGAAACTGTTGTTTCGAGTTTCTCGTAAGTTCATTTAATGTTATTATTCATATTGCGAGCTTTGGCTTGGTGTTTCGATCGTGTATCGTATATTTCGGACGTTTTGGGTCGTTTTCGTAATTTCCCAAAGTTTGGGGTAATTACTTCTGTTGTCGAATTTCGACACTTTGGGTGGTCGGAATCGTGTGTTCTCTTAGCTCTTAGATTTGTCTTTGTGAGTACTTCATAACCGTATCTTCGGTTTATATTCAGGTTCGGGTTTTGGGGTTGTCCGGGCCGTCAGAGTGGCCACGGCCAAGTCACAGCCGCACTTCTTGGAGCAGGGCCTGGCCTGGCCGAGTTACGGCCGTAAGGTGCCGGTTACTGCCGTACGTGCTCGGCAGACATTGCTGGATGAATGCCGGTTATGGCCGTAAGGGCTGTCAGTTACGGCCGTACGGGTGCCAGGCAGTGTTCGGACGAATGCTGGTTACGGCCGTAAGGACCTGTCGGGTACGGCCGTAAGTGCCGAGTTACGGTAAGGCCTTGTCGGTTACGGCCGTAAGCGATCGGAAGGCGCTGGGCGGATTTTAACGAATGCCGGTTACGGCCGTAACCCTGCCGGCCATATATAGGCCTGGCACGGCCAGACTTCATTTTTCACCTTCTTTCCTTGTTTTTGTGACGGCTGGCTACGGGAGACTCGGGAAATTGAGTTCTTGGTCAATTCTACTCAATTCCAAAGCATTTCGGAAGATCCTTGTTGATTATATCATCATCCAATCCATGTTCTTCGTCGAATCAAGGTATTTTCTTGATTTCCCTTCAAGTTGACTTTTTGGGGAATTTATTCTTGATTTCGATTCTAGTCCGATTTTGATACATCGGTTGGTGTAGTATGATGTTATTAATCGTGTTTCATGGATTGTATATCCATATATCGAGTTTGTTTAACTTGATTGACGATTCGAGTGTTCTTGTGAATTATTGAACATTTAGTGTTCGATTAAATGCCCCAATGAGTTTCCTTTCGATAGTTTGTTGTGATTTCCGTTGTTTTTGGCCTTGATTCTCGTCGTAATCATGCTTTTATTGTTCCTTCCGGAGGATTTTAGGTGCTCGAGGATTCGAGTTGAATCCCGTTTGGTGATTGATGATTCATGTGGTGTTATTCTCGTAGTACTCGTGGTGCTATCGCGTTCTTGATATTGTTTGGGGGTTCGGGGCTATTCGACCGCATCCCATCCGTTGTCTCATTGCGATGGTGGTTTCGAGGCAAGTATCTTTCCCATACGTTTCATGTTTCGTAGGCATAATTGTTGGTAAATGATTTTATGTAAAATCCGGATGTTTAATGAATGTTAAAAAGTATCGGTATGTTCTCGATAAATGTTGTCTTTCAACGATAACTTGGATGCTTCGTGAATAAGTGTGTTTTTGGCCTATGGGTGTTAACTTCGTTTGTTGAAAGACTTATGATCACATTTAGTGAATGTAATAAACCGTAATCATTTACCGAGAATAATGTGTCGTTATGTGTGCTTCTTCGGTGAAGATGTGATGGGTGATATTGGTTGTTACTCCTTTGAAAGAAGGTTATGATGCTTAATATTGCTTGGCTTGATAGTTGATTATTGTTGTGTGCTTGTTTTATGTGATGTGCCTCCGGGTAGGATCGTTGAATCTCCGGGATCCATACTTGCTAGTATGGGTCGGGCGTGACCGTAGGGTTATCTATCGGGTATGTCTTGCGGGGACTCCGAGATTCGTGGCTTGTTAGCACGATGCCGGGGATAACTTGTGTGGTTATCCATCGGGTAGGTCTTGCGGGGATTCTGAGGTTCGTGGCTTGTTAGCGCGATGCCGGGATAACTTATGGTTGTGATTTGGTTATGAATGTATCTGTGCTTGTGGTCACGTGACTGTTGTTATGGTGACATGTGATTTGGTATGATTTTCTATTGGGTTATTCACTCGGGTATGTTCTGCGGGAGCATCTGAGGTTCGTGGCTTGTTAGCATGGGACGCGAATAATCCTTAGGAATGTATGTTTGATGATTTGGGTCGTAGACCCTGTGGTTTATGATTTGGGTCTTGGACCCCGTGTTTTGTGAAGTGGGTCGTGGACTCCGTGTGTTGTTATCGTAATTGTGCTTTGGGAAAATGACTTTTGGGCTGTGTCCCTAAACGTTTTCAAAACTCCCGAGATCGTAAAATGTTTTTACAAGATGTATATCGGGTTTACCCCTATCTTTCGATTTAACCATTTTGATCAAGTGATTTACCTCGGGAAGTATGTTTATGATTTCTAATTCCTTGGAGTATGATATGTATGGCTTGTTTTCGTATTTTATACTTGCACTAGCAAAACAGTGGAGTTTTGCTAACCCCCGAGTATTCAGGGGGTGGATGTCTGTATTGCATTCAGGTTTTGGGGAGCATAGCACAGGGTCGGCATGAAGGATGATGAAAGATGAACAATACTAATCACACGAGGACCCATTTGATGTCATATTGGTTTAGTTGTATTTTATTTCCGCTGCAGTATTCTTTCCCCATTGTACGGGAGTGTGTTGTATTCAACCCTGCGTGGGCATGTATTTTGATTGAGTTGTATGTATTTATTGAAAGACCAAATCGGTCTAGTGAGTCATTTTAGCCTTAAAGGCATTTTTGAGTTATTCGATTTTGGTTACCAGCCTGGTAGAACCTTGAGGAAAGGTTCTACGGCGTGTAATATCCCTGAGCGGATTGGGGGTGTTACAAATAATACAATCACACTATTCAAAACAAAAGAAACACAATTGTTCAAAAACACCCCCAAACTTAAAAAATAAAACTGTCCCGAGTTTTTAGAAATGAAAAGCAAATGAGAAAAATAGAAAACTCCCTGAAATTTTAGCTTTGTGATCCTCCAGGTGTGTCATCAGGGATGTTTAGAAAACGAAAAAGCTTTTCAAAGCACTTCTCCGTTTTTATTTGTCGCTCGATTATTTCATTCTGGTTGCTCACTATTTCTGCCTGGGATGTCTCTAATTCCCGAACTCTCTCAAGCAAATCTGTATACACCTTTGGGGTGCGGAATGGAAATGGATAGAAAGGTCTATCTCAAAAGGCGTCAAGTCTTCTCTGGCATCGTCCTCGGGCTCAAAGTCTTCCTCGTGGCTACTCTCCGCTTCCGGTTCCACACGTGCCCGTTTGCTCCTCAACTGAGTACTGCGAAAAGTACTACTTCGGTCGTTAAGTCGATCCCCGTGCGTCAATATATCGCCCCCCACCGAAATTTTCACCCTTTGGCTTCTACAAACACCGGTGATAAGGCAGGGGTACGACATATTTTGCCTAGTAGGGATCGTGCCGGCATAGTGACAAATAGTATTATAGATGTGAGTACTCATCCATTTTCACCCCTCGGCGGATAGCAAATAAACCTCTCAGATGGCTGATGGAAACTGTAGTCAGAGTCGAAGTCGGATAAATACTCCCGGCAGCCCACATCCATAAGTACCAAGCATCATAAATGAGGTACAACTGGTTGTATCGGGGTTTGATGATCCCGATACTGTCATGAAGCTCGCTCACTAATGCCCACCGTAACACCCTATCATCCGGCACATCCTCATTAGGTAAGATGGAAATGTCTACGGCATTAGTGGAATCAACACCCAAATACTTGCTAATCACATTCGGTGAAAAATTAATCATTTTTCTATTCACCGTCGTTTGATGATATGTAGGCGACCCCACCTGCCCAATGGATTTGTTGAAAGCATTGTAAAAGTTTAGAGTTAAGGTGGAGTTACCATTTGGGAGTTCGGACACAAATTTCTCCCACCCGTTGTCTATGAACTTTTGGATGAAAGGTCAAGTGGTAGCGTCGCTATCCGAATCGCCAATGAAATCATCAAGTTTGAATAATCGCTCCTTAATGCACCGTGTGTTTTGAATCCTTTGCGGTGGTGCCGGTTCTTGAGACGAAGAACCGACCTTCTCTTTTCATTTTGAAGATTTCTTAGGTGTCATCCCTGAAATTAAACAAAAAAACAATTCCCTTTTCATCACACGATTATAATCATCTAATAAAACCATCAAAAATTTCAAAGATTTTCGTTGTGGCTGTAACACCCCAATTCACAAATGGGACATTACACGCCGTAGAACCCTCTTGAGGTCTACCAGGCTAACACATGACACATAACCACAATGAAAACCCCAAAAGATGCACTCAAAAGTAAATAGGGCCGTGGCCTCGGCCAAAACATTTCAACGGAGTACATAAAACATAATGTAAATATCAATTCGTTGCCCACGCAGGGGACTTAAACCAAGTTCAAGGATAAACAGTTTAACTCCAATACTCGACATATGCAATGACAAAACATAAAAATAAACAATACAGACTCGAGCCACTATCATCAAGCCATCCCATCCTTCGCGTGCGTGCCAGTACTGCTCCTCGGCTCTCCGTGCACTGAAATGCATAAGACGCATTTCCCCCATTTAAGGGGTTAGCATTCGAATAGCTAGTGCAAGTACACAATTACACAACATTATATACAAAAATACGGTTTTACGCAATCATCTCAAACATAGGTCATTTGCCACATATATATTCCGGAATACTACATTGGCAATCACATCGATTTTCAGTCATCACAATATCACAAAATCACAACTGGTATCCCGTGGCCGTACCCCTTAGTATCGACCCCCAGACATCCCGTCGAACACTCCGGGTGGGATACCACTTCCGCGGCCGTACCCCTTAGTATCGACCCCCAGACATCCCGTCGAACACTCCGGGTGGAAGTTCAATCACACACGCACCCAAGTCCACTTCCGCGGTCGTACCCCTTAGTATCGACCCCCAGACATCCCGTCGGACACTCCGGGTGGAAAGAACACAACTCACGCACCCAAAAATCACCATTCATCATTCATTTCGAAAATCACAATATACATAACGAAATGTAATACATGTACTTGCCTTGAATGAAACAAAACGAAGGAAACGACGACGGAATAGGTTTCGGTCCGAACAATCCTCTCAAATCCGATCCTAACACAATAACGGTATACACAAGTCTCAATAATGCGGAAAGGTAAGAATTAATCCTAATTCTACCCGTTGGGACAATTCATCGGACACCAAGAGTGCATAAGGAAACGAAATCGGTCAATGGTATAACAACGGGATTTCATCCCAATCAAGAACAAGAAAGCCAAGGGTCACGAGTATACTATCAAAATCTAATAACAACATCGGTTAATTCGAATTAAAACACAAGATCACCACCAAACCCTCCCCAAAATCATACTAGGGTTAAAGGAATTCTTACCTCTTGATGAATCAAGCATTCAAATCCAAAAACCACGGGTTAGATCCACAATCCGAGCCACCCGATCGAAGAGGGATGAAGAAATCTACACAAGTAAGTGATAGATGGAGGAACTCTCCCTCTCAAGACTCTCTCACTCTCGCACGGTTGAAGAAGGGGGAGGAAATGAGCGATTCTCGCTGAATAAGAAGCAGATATAGCGGCCGCGTTGTGTGCCGGCTCGGCTAAAGCGTGCCGCACGCAGGCCAAAATGTGCCCGGTGGTGGTGGCCGCTCGTTGTCTGCAGCTGCTCATCCGAAGTGTGCGCGGCTCGACTCGGCATGTGCCGCGGCATCGCCGGGCCGTGGCCGCGCGCTGATCGATTTTGGCCGGCAAGTGTCACACGGGTGTGCCGCGGCCCGGACAAGTGTGCCGCGGCACTGACTCGGCTGTGTGCCGCGGCACACGGTACAGTTTGTTTAGGCAACAACTGGGCGATGTGTGTGCCGCGGCTCACAATCCTTGTGCCGCGGCCCACACCCCCCCTCGGGTCCCAAAATGACGAAAAAAAGATCCGGAAGGAGAATAAAAGCAACAGGGATCGATATTTGGGCAACAATAACACGAAATGGAAGTACGAAACCCAAAACGATCTGAGGTACACAACCAAAGTCGAATAAGGGACAATTTCCCTAAACTTCTAGGAATTTACAAAAACAGCCCAAACATCTGTAAAATCACGATACAACGTCGGATTAACAATCCAAAACTCACAACATGCTCTACTCAACCATACGAACTCATGAAAATAGGAAAATGACGAAATCGAACGAGTTTAGCGACAATCGGATACACATGCGACAAAATATAACTCAAGATGAAATTACGTAAAAACATTATCAAGACCCGTCTAAACGGAAAACTCCAAGAACAAAATAGGTTCAGAATTACAAAATAGTGCCAGGCGAGTTGTCCGAAACGAATATGCACCAAAAATAGAAATTACCAAGGATAGAAAACGCGGATATTACATTATCTCCCCCTAAAAATAAGTTTCGCCCCGAAACTTACAACACGAATAACTCGGGGTATCTCGACCTCATACTCTCCTCTGTTTCCCACGTGGCCTCCTCGGATCCATGCCTCGACCACTGCACTTTGACCAAAGGGATGGTTTTGTGCCTGAGTTGCTTAACCCGACGCTCTAAGATCTGAATCGGCCTCTCCTCGAAGGTAATGTCGGGCCCCAACTCGATCTCTCCAAAATCAATAATATGGCTAGGGTCCGATACGTACTTCCTAAGCTGGGAAACATGAAATACGTTATGCACGTGGCTCAGGGACGGCGGCAAGCCTAACCGATACGCGAGTTCTCCAACTCTATCTAAAATCTCAAACGGCCCGATAAATCTCGGACTAAGTTTACCCTTCCGACCGAAGCGGTAAACTCCCGTGTCGGCGACACCTTAAGCAAGACGTGATCTCCCACCTCAAACTCCAACGGTCGGCGACGTGTATCGGCATAAGACTTCGCCGACTGGGCGTCAACAATCTACCACGAATCAGGGTAATCTTCTCCCTCGTCTCAACTATCAGGTCGGGCTCGGTACCGATTAGCTCGGACGTATCATCCCAACACAACGGTGATCTGCACCTCCTTCCATACAACGCTTCGAATGGTGCCATTTTGATCAAGGCATGCCAACTATTGTTATACGTGAACTCGATCAACGGCAAGTGTGTCTCCCAATCATCCTTCCAATCTAAGGCACAGGCTCTCAGCATATCCTCTAGCGTTTGTATCGTCGCTCGGTGTCGTCTGTCTCTGAGGGTGGTAGGATGTGCTAAGTCTCAACTCGGTTCCCAAAGCTCTATGAACGGCCTGCCAAAAATGTGATATGAACCGGCCATCACGATCCGAAACAATGCTCTTAGGGGTCCCATGCAATCTCACTATTTCCGCAACAAACACTCGTGCAAGCCTCTCCGGCCCCCAAGTGTCCTTAATACTTAGAAAATGGGATGATTTGGTTAGTCGATCAACAACGACCCAAATCATGTTCATTCCCGTCCGAGTCTTAGGCATATTGGTAATGAAATCCATAGAAATATCCTCCCATTTCCACTCCGGGATAGGAAGTGGTCGTAACAGCCCCGCCGGTCGCTGATGCTCAATCTTAACCTGTTGGCAGGTCAAACACTTCGCCACAAACTCGTTAACATCCATCTTCAAATTACTCCACCAGTAGTTACTCCTCACGTCCTTGTACATTTTACTCGTACCAGGATGTATGGAGTAGGGCGTGGTATGAGCTTCGCTCAAGATCTTCTGTCTCAGCCCAATATCACATGGTACACAAAGTCTGCCGCGAAACCTCAAAACTCCATCATCGTGAACCACAAATACAGGGGCTTTCCCTTTCCTCACATCCTCCCTCAGCTGGATCAAAAACGGATCGTCATATTGCTTTGCCTTGATATCATCCGTCAAGGACGAAGTGATCTCTAATGCACATAACTGGCCCTGAACTCTCTGAACCCAAACCTCAATATTCTGACGGATGAAATCTCGCTGGATCTTACTCTGCGGTGTAAGTACCTCTAACATCTGCAAAGCCATCGGTTTTCGGCTCAACGCATCGGCCACTACGTTAGCCTTACCCGGATGGTAAAGTATCTCGAGGTCGTAATCCTTGATTAGTTCCAACCACCTACGCTGTCTCATATTCAATTATTTCTGACTGAAGATATACTTCAAGCTCTTATGATCCGTAAAAATCTTACAAGACGACCCATAAAGATAATGCCTCCAGATCTTTAAGGCGAAACGACCAGACTAACTCTAAATCGTGCGTGGGAGAATTCACCTCGTAAGGTTTCAACTGGCGGGACGCATAAGCAATGACTCTATCTCTCTGCATCAAAACACACCCTAGACCAAGGCCCGAAGCATCACTATACACTACGAAGTCCTCGTTCCCCTGAGGCAATGCTAAAACGGGCGCGGTAGTCGACGTCTCTTTAACTCGTCAAAGGCCCTGCCTGTCTGATCCACTCAAACTTCGAGTTTTAGAGCAACCGAGTGAGTGGTCTAGCGATCTTAGAAAATCCTCAACGAATCTGCGGTAATAGCCGGCGAGACCCGAAAACTCCTCACCTCCTTCACATTCTTAGGCGGCTCCCAAGCCATCACGCCTCTATCTTCTCGCGGATCTACCCGAACTCCTCTCTGCTGAAATCACGTGCCCGAGGAACGTCACTTCCTCGAGCAAAACTCACACTTAGAGAACTTTGCGTAACCAAGCTCCGTCCTCAAAGTGTCTAACACAATTCGGAGATGTAAGGCGTGATCCTCCCGACTCCGTGAATAGATAAGAATATCGTCGATAAAACGACTACGAACTTGTCCAGATACTCAATAAAAACCTTGTTCATCAACCGCATGAACATCTGCTGGGCATTGGTTAGCGAAAGGCATAACCACAAACTCGTAATGGCCATATCTCGTCCGAAAGGCGGCTTTGAATATCGACGTCCCGAATTCTCAATCGTAGTAGCCCGATCGCAAATCAATCTTGAAAAGACTGCCCCTAAGCCGATCAAACAAATCGTCAATCTTGGGCAAAGGGTATTTATTTTTGATGGTCACTTGTTTAATTCTCGATAATCGATGCATAAACGGCGACCCATCTTTCTTCTTAACGAAAATACGGGCGCACCCCAGGCGATGCGCTCGGTCGAATATACCCTTTATCTAACAATTCTCCCAATGGTTCTTCAACTCTAACATCTCCGACGGTGCCATACGGCACGGTGCTCGAGAAATAGGGGCGCATTCGGCTCTAGATCGATAGGAAACTCCACCTCTCATTGTGGTGGTAATCCCGACAAGTCGTGCAGGAAGACATCGGGATACTCACTAACAACTGGAATTGACGACATGTCAACCCCACCATCTTCCGCCTTGAGCATAGCACCGATGGCGACACGGCCACAGTTCGAAGTTTCATCGCCTTCAAGGCGCTAATCACGCTCCCGATCTACTCGGCCACGGTAGACGAGTATGCTCGGTGCCATCCTCGGCCACGATCGAGATAGTACGAGTCCGATAGTTCATGATAGCACCGTGACGCTCTAACCAATCGTCCCCGAGGATTAGATCCTCACCCTTGAGGTCGATAACGATGAGGTTCGAGGGCCAATCTCGGCTCCCGATCCTCACGGGGCAATCCCTAACTTCCCGGTCCCCAACCATACGATCCCCGCTAGGCGTACCCACCACAAACGGTTCACACTCAAACAAGCAGTTAAAGCCAATACGATTCACACAATCCGACGCAATAAAGGAATGGGTAGCACCCGAATCAAAAAGCACGGAAACTGGATGAGTAAGGATCTGAGTGGTACCTGACGTCACCGGAATGTCTGCCTCCTCGTGCGCCTCATCGATACGATCGGGGTGGATCAACCTAAGCTCGAGGCTGCGGCGATCCGGCCGTCCCGACCTCTACCGCGACCCGAACCCTGCAGAACCTGAGTAGCTGCAGTACTATGATCCCTCTGATCGGTAGTGGTAGTCGGAACTCTAGCGGCCCTGGTGGCTTTCTCACAATGAGCCGCCCGATGCCCGGTCTGCCCGCAAGTGAAGCAAGCAACGGGGGGAAAAGGACAATCCTTCATCAAATGCTCATATTGGTTGCAGTTAAAACAAACCCTGCCACCAGAAGCGACGGACTGAGCAGTTACCACACGAGATCCACCGGCCCGATGGAACGGCCTCTTCCCCGGTATGGGAGCAGAACAAGACCTCGAAATCGACCACCCTTCCCGGTCGAGAATCCACGTGAGTCTTACGCTTCTTAGCTTCCAGCACTCGAGATTAAGAACCGCCATCTCGATCGCTAGGCGCGATCACAGTATTCTTTCAAAGTGGCACACATGAGCGGTGCCATACTCTGCCTAATATGCGGCTTCATGCGCATATTGAAGTAACGGATTTTATCAGCCTTCGTCCTCACCTGATCTCTCACGAAACCCAACTGCTGATTGTAAGTAATGATGGCCTGAGAAATAGGCACGTCCTGAGGTGTAGCGGTAAAGAATTCCACAATTCTGCGTTCCTTGACTGGCGGCGGACAATACTCTGCTTCCATAGCAGCCTTGAATTCCTCCCAAGTAGCTCGACGGTCTCTGGGCACAACGGCCTCCCACCATTCCGCAGCTTCCTTATCCAGGAGGTACTGGGCAATATGTACCCTCCTGTCTTCAGGACAAGCTACGGCATCGAAGGTCCTGGACAACCGAAGAGCCAATTCTCCCAACCGAGGGAGTCGGAGGATCCGGAGAAACGAGGAGGGTGCATCTTAGTCACCGTCTCAAGCCACTTACTAGCCTCCTCTTAGGTGTCGGGCGGATTAAGCGTCCACCACGAGCTATTCGAGTAAGTTGGGCTACCAAGCTGGCTGAAATCTGACGGTAGCCGGCGTCGGCATTATTACCCGACGGCACCGAGTGAGAGGCCGAGTCCGCGAAGGATCGAGAAAGTGAGCCCTCCTCATTATCAAGACCCGAACACGGCCTCGGCCGCGTCCCCTAGCCGGTCTACCACGACCTCTCAACATACTGAAGGAAGTAAGAAAAGGACAAGATCAGAAAGATTCACAATTCACAAAGTTGGTAACACAAGTCACGATTCCGAGCAGCGCAAGAAAACGAATTACAGAGATATAAGAGTTCGAGGAGACTTACAGCCACGGGTCGCACGAAAAGACGGTAGCATGATGATATTAGGCTCAACGACTGACTCTAATGACGCAACTGACAGACCCAAAATTCACCGACAGCCTAGGTATTCAAAACCTAAGCTCTGATACCATAAATGTAACACCCCAATTCACAAATGGGACATTACACGCCGTAGAACCCTCTTGAGGTCTACCAGCTAACACATGACACATAACCACAATGAAAACCCCAAAAGATGCACTCAAAAGTAAATAGGGCCGTGGCCTCGCCAAAACATTTCAACGAAGTACATAAAACATAATGTAAATATCAATTCGTTGCCTTGCAGGACTTAAACCAAGTTCAAGGATAAACAGTTTAACTCAATACTCGACATATGCAATGACAAAACATAAAAATAAACAATACAGACTCGAGCCACTATCATCAAGCCATCCCATCCTTCGCGTGCGTGCCCCGTGCCTGCTCCTCGGCTCTCCGGCACTAAATGCATAAGACGCATTTCCCCATTTAAGGGGTTAGCATTCGAATAGCTAGTGCAAGTACACAATTACACAACATTATATACAAAAATACGGTTTTACACAATCATCTCAAACATAGGTCATTTGCCACATATATATTCCTAATACTACATTGGCAATCACATCGATTTTCATCATCACAATATCACAAAATCACAATCGGTATCCGTGGCCGTACCCCTTAGTATCGACCCCGGACATCCCGTCGAACACTCCGGTGGGATACCACTTCATGGCCGTACCCCTTAGTATCGAACCCCGGACATCCGTCGAACACTCCGGTGGAAGTTCAATCACACACGCACCCAAGTCCACTTCCGCGGCCGTACCCCTTAGTATCGACCCCGGACATCCCGTCGGACACTCCGGGTGGAAAGAACACAACTCACGCACCCAAAAATCACCATTCATCATTCATTTCGAAAATCACAATATACATAACGAAATGTAATACATGTACTTGCCTTGAATGAAACGAAACGAAGGAAACGACGACGGAATAGGTTTCGGTCCGAACAATCCTCCCAAATCCGATCCTAACACAATAACGGTATACACAAGTCTCAATAATGCGGAAAGGAAAGAATTAATCCTAATTCTACCCGTTGGGACAATTCATCGGACACCAAGAGTGCATAAGGAAACGAAATCGGTCAATGGTATAACAACGGGATTTCATCCCAATCAAGAACAAGAAAGCCAAGGGTCACGAGTATACTATCAAAATCTAATAACAACATCGGTTAATTCGAATTAAAACACAAGATCACCACCAAACCCTCCCAAAAATCATACTAGGGTTAAAGGAATTCTTACCTCTTGATGAATCAAGCATTCAAATCCAAAAACCACGGGTTAGATCCGCAATCCGAGCCACCCGATCGAAGAGGGATGAAGAAATCTACACAAGTAAGTGATAGATGGAGGAACTCTCCCTCTCAAGACTCTCTCACTCTCGCACGGTTGAAGAATGGGGAGGAAATGAGCGATTCTCGCCGAATAAGAAGCAGATATAGCGCCGACCGCGTTGTGTGCCGCGGCTCAGCTAAAGCGTACGCGGCACGAGCAAAATTGTGCCAGTGGTGGTGGCCGCTCGTTGTGCCGCGGCTCATCCTAAGTGTGCCGCGGCTCGGACTCGGCATGTGCCGCGGCATCGCCGGCCGTGCTGCGGCACGCGCACGATCGATTTTGGCCGGCAAGTGTCACACGGGTGTGCCGCGGCCGGACAAGTGTGCCGCGGCACCGACTTGTGTGCCGCGGCGCACAATCCTTGTGCCGCGGCACAGTACGATTTGTTTAGGCAACAAGCTGGCGATGTGTGTGCCGCGGCTCACAATCCTTGTGCCGCGGCCCACACCCCCCTTCGGGTCCCAAAATGACGAAAAAAAGATCCTAAGGAGAATAAAAGCAACAGGGATCGATATTTGGGAAACAATAACACGAAATGGAAGTACGGAACCCAAAACGATCTGAGGTACACAACCAAAGTCGAATAAGGGACAATTTCCCTAAACTTCTAGGAATTTACAAAAACGGCCCAAACATCTGTAAAATCACGATACAACGTCGGATTAACAATCCGAAACTCACAACATGCTCTACTCAACCATACGAACTCATGAAAATAGGACAATGACGAAATCGAACGAGTTTAGCGACAATCGGATACACATGCGACAAAATATAACTCAAGATGAAATTACGTAAAAACATTATCAAGACCCGTCTAAACGGAAAACTCCAAGAACAAAATAGGTTCAGAATTACAAAATAGTGCCAGGCGAGTTGTCCGAAACGAATATGCACCAAAAATAGAAATTACCAAGGATAGAAAACGCGGATATTACAGTGGCATTCCATCGGACACCTTGAGTTCGTAGTTTTTGTTAACAAGTTTTACAATCAAACTCAAATCCACAAAGTCATCACAAATCAATGAAACAAATAACCACACAAATATCAACAATACTAACAAATAAACATGTTCCAAATAGAGAATCATACGAAAATAAAAATCGAAAAACAAATATAAACTGAGAAACTAAAACCATAAAAATTGAAATTAAAACAAGGATTGAAAGAAAAACCTGATGATTTAGGTGTTAATGTTGAAAGAAGAACGAATTGTATTGATAAATTTGTCTTTTTGAAAGTAGGGATCGAGAAGGGGAAAATTTTCGCCTCTCTCACCGTGTTTCCCGTCGGGTTTGTGAATCTGATTCTAAAACCCGTGTTTTATGGTCGTATGGTGCTTTCGGCTTTTGAAATTTTTTTTGAGTTACAGCCGTAACATACAAGAGTTACGGCCGTATGATGCTTTCGTAAAAATCAAACTAGAACAGTTTACGGCCGTATGAATTAGAAATTACGGTTGTAACAAACGTTCGTTAAAAAAATGTATTTTTAAAATAGAAGGGATACGGCCATAACATGTATGTGTATGGCCGTATGAAAAGCGATATATACGGCCGTAAGATTGTGATTACGGCCGTATTTTTTTGTTCTTTTTATAAAATTTATATTAATTATGTGTGAAAATAATACAAGAAAAACTCCCTGGATTTTTGAATGATATGATCCTTGCTTCGGCTATTGAGTCTTTCTGTGTTACCTCCAAACTTATTTTGCGAAAATAAAAGAAATTGGGTTGCCTCCTAATAAGCGCTTTGTTTAACGTCCTTAGCTTGACTTCTTGTCTGATTAATTTGGCATTTCCAGCGCTATGATTGACTTTGCTGTCGATAATTCTCCTCCCAGCTATGGCTTTAACCGTTGGCCATTTACTTTGAAACTCCCGTTCATTATATTGTAAATCTCCACAGCTCTATGAGAAAACACCTCTTTGATTGTGTATGGGCCCATCCACCGTGATCGCAGCTTACCCGGAAATAGACGCAGTCGTGCATTAAAAAGGAGAACTTGGTCTCCTGCTTTAAAATCTCTTCTCAGAATTCGGTTATCATGCTATCTTTTTGTTTTTTCTTTGTAGATTTTGGCATTTTCATATGAGTCGAGTCGGATTTCATCCAACTCATTTAATTGCAGCAACCTTTTCTTCCCAGCCAACTGTTCGTCAAAGTTTAATTTTTTTATAGCCTAAAAGGCTCGATGTTCAAGTTCTACTGGCAGGTGACAGGCTTTTTCAAAAATCAAACAAAATGGAGACATGTCTATTGGTGTCTTATAAGTTGTTCTGTAAGCCCAGAGTGCATCATCTAGCTGTTTCGACCAATCTTTCCGAGATGAGTCGACTGTCATCTCTAGTATGCGTTTTAGTTCACGATTGGAGACCTCGACTTGTCCACTAGTTTGTGGGTGATAAGAGGTAGCAACACGGTATTTTACTCCGAATTTGGTTAGTAGAGCCTTAACTTGGTGATTGCAGAAATGAGATCTGTCATCACTAATGATAACTCTTAGAGTTCCGAAGCGAGTGAATATATTTCTCTTTAGAAAATTTACCACAACTCTAGCTTCATTTGTTGGTAATGCGACAGCCTCCACCCATTTATATACGTAGTCCACAGCTACTAGGATGTATTCATTAGAGAACGATGATGGAAAGGGTCCCATGAAATTAATTCCCCAAACGTCGAAGATTTCAACTTCTAAGATGAAATTCATTGGCATTTCATTTCTTTTTGACATGTTTCCATGTCTTTGGCACCGGTCACACTTAGAGACAAGTGTATGTGCATCTCTGAACAGAGTGGGCCAATAGAATCCTGCTTCAAGAATTTTTGCTGCTGTTTTTGAAGCCCCAAAATATCCTCCATAGTGAGAGGAATGACATCTTTCCAATACCTTCTCCATTTCTTCTTCCGGTATTCATCTCCGGATGATTTGATCAGGTCCTCATCTGAACAATAGAGGATCTTCCCAGTAATAGTATTTCAACTTGGAGAAGAATTTTTTCTTTTGATGATGAGAAAAATTTGGTTGAATTATTCCACTTGCAAGGAAATTGACGATGTCTGCATACCATGGTGCATTTTGTTTTTCCTGCACATTAGAGAGTTGGAACAGTTGTTCATCCGGAAATACTTCATTTATTTCCTTCTCTTGAGCATTGTTTATGATCCGCCACTTGGTTCTCTGTTCCCTTTCTGTCTCGGATTTCTATGTTGAACTCTTGCATAAGTAGGACCCATCGGATTAGCCTTGACTTAGCATCTTGCTTTGTCATTAAATATTTCAAAGCTGAATGATCAGTGTAGACGATGACTTTTGATCCCAATAAGTAGGATCGAAGGCATAAACCACCGCAAGCATCTCTTTTTCAGTTGTTGTGTAGTTTAGTTGTGCATCATTCATAGTCCGACTAGCATAATGGATCACTCGCATCATTTTGTCCTTCTTCTGGCCCAGCACGGCCCCCACAGCATAATCACTTACATCGCACATCATAATAAATGGAATAATCCAATTTGGAGAAATGATGATTGGAGCTGATGTAATCTTATCCTTCAAAGTTGTAAAGGCCATGTGGCATTCATTTGTGAAAAGGAATAGTGTATCTTTCTCAAGCAAAGAACAGAGAGGTTTTGCTATTTTTGAGAAATCTTTTATGAACCTCCGATAGAATCCTGCATGGCCGAGAAAACTCCTTTGCTCCTTTCACCGAGATCGGTGGAGGAAGTTTTGCAATCACTTGGATTTTTGCCTTATCGACTTCAATTCCATTTTGTGAGATTCTATGGCCAAGTACAATTCCTTCCTGGACCATGAAGCGACATTTCTCCCAATTGAGAACTAGATTTGTGTCTTCACATCTTTCCAAGACCATGCCTAAATGATTTAGGCATTTATCAAATGTATCTCCGAAAACCAAGAAATCGTCCATGAAAACTTCAATGAATTTTTCAACCATGTATGAGAATATTGACATCATGCATCTTTGAAATGTGGCTGGAGCATTGGACAATCCGGATGGGATTCTTCTATAGGCAAACGTTCCGTAAGGGCATGTGAATGTTGTTTTCTCTTGGTCTTATGGAGCTATGACGATTTGGTTGTACCCTGAATAGCCGTCGAGAAAACAGTAGTAAGAATGTCCCGCCAATCTATCGAGCATTTGATCAATAAATGGGAGTAGAAAATGATCTTTTCTGGTCATCTTATTAATCTTTCTGTAATCAATGCACATTCTCCATCCTGTTATGGGTTGTGTTGGTATAAGTTCATTGTGCTCGTTCTCTATGATTGTGATTCCACTCTTTTTGGACACCATATGCACGGGTCTCACCCATGGACTATCTGAAATTGGATAGATGATTCCTGCGTCAAGTAATTAAAGAATTTCTGCTTTCACAACTTCCTTCATGTTTGGATTCAAACGGCGTTGATGCTCAATTGAAGGTTTGCAGTCATCTTCCATCAGAATTTTGTGCGTGCATATAGAGGGGCTTATTCCTCTAATATCCGCAATAGACCATCCAATTGCTCTTTTGTGATTCCTCAATACCCTTAGTAATTTCCCTTATTCAAGTTCGGTCAATATGTTAGATATGATGACTGAAAGTGTATAGGAAATGCCTAAGTAAGCATATCTCAAATGTGTAGGTAGAGGTTTGAGATCAAGTATTGGAGCCTCTTGTAAAGAAGGGAGGGGTTTAGCGGGGCTTGTCTCCAACTCTTCAAAATGTGAATGTCTTCTTAAGGATGGTAGTGCTCCTAAATAATTAACTGTTTCGGCCAAGTGATATTCTTCTTACATGCTGGTTAGAGAATTTGTAATACATGTCTCAAGAGGGTCTTTTGATAGAATATTCTCTAAAGACTTGTTTACCATGGCTTCAATTGCGTCAATTCTTAGACAATAATCCTCTGTGGAGGGATGATTCAAAGTTTTTAGGACATCGAAGATGACATGTTCGTCTTCCACTCTGAGAATTAGCTTTCCTTCGTAGACGTCAATAAGAGCACGTCCAGTTGCAAGAAATGGTCATCCCAATATAATGGGAATATCTTGATCTTCCTCCATATCAAGGATGATAAAATCCGCTGGAAATATGAATTTATCAACCTTTATTAGCACATCTTCTATTATCCCACGTGGATATTTTATTGATTGATCAGCTAATTGCAGCGAAACTGTTGTTGCTTTTGCTTTTCCCAAGTTTAGTTTGTTGAAAATTGACAGGGGCATCAAATTGATACTTGCCCCTAAATCACAAAGAGCTTTGCCAAAATTCACTTTACTAATTGTACACGGGATTGTAAAAGTTCCCGGATCTTTTATCTTGGGTGGCAACTTCTTTTGTAGTATTGCGCTACATTCCTCTGTTAGCATGACAGCTTCATATTCTCCAAGCCTCCGTTTGTTGGAAAGAATATCTTTCATAAATTTGGCATAGCTTGACATTTGTGCTAGAGCATCTGCAAAAGGTATGTTGATGTGTAGCTTTTTGAAAATTTCCAAAAATTTACCGAATTGAGCATCAAGCTTGTGATTCTTCAACCGTTAAGGAAACGGTATAGGTGGAACATAAGATTTTGTAGCACATGGACCTTTTTGAGATGAAACTCCTGATTCAGATTCTTTTTCTGTTTCTTGATTTTGTTTATTTTTTTGTTTTTCCAGATGATTTTCCACAGAAATTTCGGGCAACTGCACTCCACTTCCTGTTGTGATAGCTTGGACATTCTCCCTTGGATTTACCTCGGTATTGCTAGGTAACATACCGTGGGATCTTTCTGAAAGTAGTTTGGCCATTTGTCCAACTTGTGTCTCCAAATTTTTAATTGAAGCATCATTGCGTTGTTGATACTTCAGTTGTTGTTCGGCTAGCTCCGTGATTGCTTCTTCCCACCCGGGCTTCTTTTCTTGATGCGTTGGATTCAACACATTGTTGTTGTTTGCATAAGAAAATTTTGGATGATTTTTGTACCCTGGATTGTATGTTGGCCCGTAAGGATTGTTTGCTTGCCTTTGGAAATTCTGAGCATAGGCCACTTGTTCTGGTGGTGGTGGTGACTGCTCCTGTTGCATTAAGGGACACATAGTGCTGTTGTGAGTTGCTCCACAAATTTCACATGAAAGAGCTTAAACTTGTGGAGTTTGCACCGTCTTCATAGATTGAAGAGTTGAAAAAGACATGTCCTCGACTTTCTTTGATAAATCTTCAATTTTTGCCAACATAAGTGAATAAGAATCCACTTCAAAAACACCATTTGGTTTCTTTTGGATATTTCATCTGGACATCTTGCACTTTGTTCACTTATAACCTCAAAAAGATTATAAGCCTCTCTCATAGTTTTGTTGCCAAGTGAGCCATTTGATGATGAATCGACATTGGCTCGGCGTGTAGGTAAGAGTCCAGAATGGAAGTAATTGACTTGTGCTCCCAAATTGAAACCATGGTTAGGATATTTTCGTAGCATATCTTTGTATCTCTCCCATGCTTCGTGAAATGACTCCGAATCTTGTTGACGAAATGTAGATATTTCATATTTGAGTTTCGCCACTTTTATTGGTGGAAAGTATTTAGTGGTGAATTTTTGAACAAATTCGGGCCAATTTGTTATGCTTCGTGGTGGCAAAGTGTCTAGCCACTCTCTTGCGCTGTCCTTCAAAGTGTGCACGAAAAGTCTCATTTTTATCTCCTCGTCATTTACATTTGGATATTTGAAATTTCCACAAATCTCCACAAAACGGTTACTGTGGAGATATGGATTTTCGTCGGTTCTTCCATAGAATGAGTTATTGTTGGAGAAGAGATTTATGACATCCGGGCGAATTTGAAAATTGTCCACTCCAAATGGTGGATAAATCACACTTGGTTGCACGCTCAAATATGGGGGGTTCATGAATTCCCCAAAGAGCATGTTCTCTTCATCTATTTTCGGCATAATAGGATGTTGTTGATGTTGAATGTTTTGAATTTGGTATTTCCCCTACCGGAGGAATTCTTTCGTTATCATTTCCTTGTAGGAGACATGGGTTTGGTTTGTCTACCATTGATGGTGAAGAAATAATGCTTGTTTTTTGTTCTCTTCGCCTTCTTCTGAATGTGGCTTCAATCTCGGGATCTAGTGAAACTAAATCGCGATTGTACGTCCTTCGCATAGACAAGATAATCTACAACAAAGAAAAAGTTGTATTTATAACAATAGTTAATAATGTAATATTTCAAAATAACACTTATACTTCCCCGGCAACGGCGCCAAAAACTTGGCACGTCTTTTGTGTAACTATCGCAAGTGCACGATATCGTATCAAGTAGTAAGTGGACTTTTTGAGTCCGGTTTATCGATCCCACGAGGAAGTTAGGCTATATATTGAATTATACACTATTTATCTATTTGTTATAGAGATTTAGATGAGTGGAACACACAATTTAAGAGTTTGGTTTGACTATTGCAAGGAAAATGCAATAATAGTTCTAAAATTAAAGGAAATGAGAGATTGCACTAATAATAGATTAATAAAAGGGTAAAATGAAATAGTTGGAATTACAAACTTAGTTCATCATTAGTTATAGAATATGTATAGGAGATTATAAGATGAATTTACTTATTATGTTGTGTAGATTCGATTTCTTAAAAAGATGGTTCCTCTTTCGAATGTCAAAACGCCTCTTATATATTGAATCAATCCACTATATTTCTATGTTGATTGGCTTCAATACATAACATTAGGTTTTATGAAAATAACTCAAAGAATCATCTAAGGTCTAGAGGTATATTTCTATCCCCTAGAACAACTTAGAGTGAAGATCATTTGATCTAATCAAACATATTTTCTTTCGAAACATATGAAGACCATAAATATCAACATTTATTGGCCAAATAAATAAAGATTGGTAAAATAATGAAAATCACACACAATAATAAGTAATCCATAATAGATCTTTATACAAACTTAAATAACATGACAAACCTTGTTTATAATCCCATCTAAAGATAACTTAGCCCATGAAGTGTTTATTCAACATATTACAAGCTTGAGTGGTCATTATTAGTTGAAAAAGGGAAAGAATTGATACTAACTCCCTTAGTAGATAAAGGAGAAAGAAGCAATAAACTCCATCAACAACATAAGCTAAACCACTATTACATAAATCACTCAAGAACACAAGTGTGTTCTTCACACAAAGAAAAAGTATTACAAAGTGAGAAAATAATAAGATGAATGATGATTAATGATGGATCTAAGGGGTCTATTTATACACCTAAAGTCATTTAATAGCTCCAAAACTCCAGCATTATTACATTAGATCGGACCAAGGCCAGCCATCCACTCAATAATAGACCAAAAGTATAAAATATTAAAAAATGATCAAAATCACAAGAGTTACAACAGAATTTCGATGTTACAATGTAACTATGAGGACTTACGGCCGTAACTTTCAGATGTTACGGCCGTAACATGGCTTCGGCTTTTTGCACATTAGCTGTTGTGTGAGTTACGCCCGTAACTTTATGATGTTACGCCCGTATGGAGTCCCAGACTTCATTTTCAGCCCAGAATTTCTTAGACTTTGCGTTTTCGCCCCAAATCTTCTTCGGATGATAACTTTTGATATATAACTCTGATTTTGAATTCGGAAAGACTGCCGAACTCGTCTCGGAAAGCCCTACAACAAGAATACATAAAAAAATCAATAAAGAGAATATTTTATAAACATGTTATTTCTTGAGTAAATCATAATTCAATCCGATTAAGACTAAATTTACATCTTCATCCTATAAAAATAAAATTATTAAAACTAATTAATTCGAAGCAAAAACAAGTAGAATAGCTCATAATTATGGGTGAAGTATATCAATACTAATCACATATAAGTGTATAAAACTGACACTTATCAATGCCTCCGCCATGTATTGTGATTATTGTTGACGTGTGATGTTACCACGTGCAATAGAAAGCTCATCCCATTTTCTACATAAAATTTTCAGGTTAATTCGAATGATGAGAACGGGTTGCAGGGTAGTCCAGCATATGATATAATTAATGTTATTTATTTCTTTTAATTCCGCTCAAGTTAATATGAAACAATTAACTTTATTTTTAATAATTATTTTCCGCTGCTAGATTCCTATAGTTGTATTGAAGATTTAAAATCACTTTATTTCCGCAAATATTTTATTAGAAATGTATGTTTCGTAACGACTTGAAATTTCTACAAGTTTTCCATTATTAAAATATATATATATTCATAAAATACCTTAGAAAATCGGGTCGTTACAGTATGGTATCAGGGAAAAATTTGGCCTACTTTCTTGGTACGCCGGAAGATTAATTTTGAGGTTATAAAAATATTTTTCTTCAAGGGAATATCATATATTCGACTGTCGCTACTTCGTTACTCCATTCCAAGGTAATCAGCTTCAAGTCATGTTTATATCATACACACATTTAGACTAACATCGTAAAATTTAATAATTTTATGTAATTATACATGTATCCCATTAGTATGGCCAAATTCACAGTTACTCCACGTAAGAGGATTGAGGCAGGGTCCAGCTCGCACCCTCTGGCACATAGAGACTCTTCGGGAAATTCAAGAATATATGTTGACAATCAAAAGTTATAATTAATGAAATATTTAATTTCTCGCAGCAATTAATTCTAATATGTAATGGATTATTTTATTTTATGTTACGCATATAAATATCTCTATCTCCCTACCTCATTTCTCGCACTCAAGAACTTACGAGAACAATGATTCATTGGCAGGACATGGCTCCCCGCGAAGCTACCCCCATTATCGATTCACGAAACCAAGCTCAATGCTCAATTAATACGTCTTCAAGCGAGAATGACGCCCCTAATTAGCAGTAGTTGCTCTCAGGATTGACCAGTCTTCTCTAAGGAGCGACTATAGTGCCTCCAGCCAGTCAAGGACAAGTTCAGGCCAGAGTGATAAACCAGTTCAATAAGTTCAAGCATCCAATGTTCATCGGGAGGGAAGGGCCAGTTGCCATCGAGGAGTGGCTACTGATCTTCGAAAGCATCTTCGATTACATGGAATGTACGGATGCTCAGAAGGTTTCATGTGCAGTCTTCCAACTCAAATAGGACGCCAGGACTTGGTGGAACGGATCCTGGAGACTCCGAACCGAAGAAGAACGTAGGACGCTGTCTTGGGAGGGATTCAAGGAAACGGTGATAGATAAGTATTACCCAAGGGCGTATAAGGTCAAAATGCAAAAAGTAGTTTTTAGACTTAACTCAGGGGGCATGACGGTCACCGAGTACGAAAGGAAGTTTAATCATATGTGCCAATTTGCACCATTCATGGTTGAGACTGAAGACATGAAGGCGCAAAAATTTTGTGAATGACTTCAATACAGAATCCGTCATCATCTGGCTAGTCATGAGAAGATGACATATAAAGAAGCCGTGTCCAGAGCCGAGGATATATCAGCTAGCTTGTAGATGGAAAAGGCTAGGGCTCTACCAATTGTGAATTCGAACAAAATGAAGTGGCAGGGACTGAGTAACAATAATAGCAACAAGAAGGGTGGTAAGGAAGGACCATCTGGGTCAAAGGCACAATACGACTACCCAACCTGCTCGAAGTGTGGAAAAAGACACCAGGGAGTTTGCATGCAAGGATAGAATCGATGTTATTGGTGCCATGAAGAAGGACACTTGGTCTCCCAGTGCCCACAGAAGAACAATGGCCCAGAATCAAGGTTCCAGGGGGAAGGCTCATAGGTACAGTCTATTTGAGATTAACAAGGAGAAGCCTGGGATGATGTTAGGTATGTTATATGTCGCTGGAGTTCCTACTTTGGTGTTATTTGATACTGGTGCATCTCATTCATTTATCTCTAAGAATTTGTTTAGTATGACTGGATTTAGAAGTAGAAAATCTTCAGAAAGCCTTGAAGTTAGTATACCAGCAGGAGAAATAATTTATGTTGACGATATTGTTGTGTCAAGATTTAACACCTTCCGACCGGCGATCGCCTCCGAGGCCGAGCGACCGACTTACTGCCGAGCGGCCAAGGCAGATCTGCCGATCAACGACACAGCGATCGAGCCTTAACCTCCGGATATGCTAGATCACAATCAAGGTCCCAGGACAAGTCCGTGCCGAGCGATCGACCTCGATACGATCGTCTCTCGGTACTCGGCGACCGACTCGCGACCGACATCCGCGACCCTCTATCGGCATCCGCCGATCGACCATTGGCAACCTCCATCCACTGGCCGATGGCGACCTCGGACGATCAGCTAGAGACGATCGCCTCATGTCGATCTCCACCGATGACCATCCAGTCGGCGAAGACCAAGTCTCAAAACTGACCCCACGTGCAGATCCACAAAAGGCGCTGACAAACTGTCACCTACCTCACCTACCAACAGGCCTGCACTGCGAAAGGAGCCGACGGACAAGATCGGTGACCACACTGTCACCTACCCCCGACAAAGTCCGCCGAAAGTAACAAAGTGGGACCTCCCTGTGACAGATTTCCGGACGCGTCTTTGGATCCTCATTGGACCGCACACCGCCACCAGCTGTAGCTTTAGACTTTTGGCAGGCAGCCCATGTGACCTTTAGGACGATCACCCCATTACATTAAATGCCGAAAGGCGATCGCCCACTAGGAGACAGGGCACCTCAACCCCTATATAAAGGAGGCAGCCTGCACTCGGTTTCACTCTCGGGACACCCTGCATTCTCGTATCTTCATACCACCCAGAAGCAAATACACACACTTGGCAAACATCCAACTCTTGGCAACAGTTATCTTTCGGTCTTACTTCTCTACTTTATCTCATCCAGTTAGACAGGCGGGGACGAAGAACACCGAGCTTCGCTCAAGAGCCGGATTAACAGAGTCTTTTTACACTCATTGTATTTAGATTTCTCTCATTAATACTTGTATCCACGAATATTCGTATTAATAACATCTCGCGAGAGCATTCAAGCCCGGGCCTAACAAACCCGGCAAATCTTGTATTATTTATTTACTCTCGGAAGTGCTCCCGCAATTGTTGTTTGTTGTCCGTCTTCCAGCAGTATTAATCTTCGGATAAATATTTTGGGCAACAATAATTGGCACTAGAGGAAGGGGATCCAACCCTCGAATTTTTATACTTACCGTTTCGAAGAACACTCACTGTTCTCGGGGCAGATACTTGAAGTGACACTTACTGCACTTCAAAGAAATCCTTCAGAAATCATGTCTTCCGCCTCCGCGTCGAAGAAAGCCGCTGACCAGCCGGCTAAACCCCCTGCCTGGCCCCGCCCGAGCCACACCGATGGTGGAAGGTAGCCGCCGCGATCGAGACGCTCGATCCCGCCTCGGACGGCGGCCTGCCTCTCGCTCGATCGGTTCGAACCAAGGAACAGATCGAAGGGGCTCTGCCGCCCTACAGAGCGACGGAGTGCTCTCAACGCGCCTCTGCTATCGCCCCGGCCCGCCGAAGTCCAAGCGAAGCTCAAGGCGCCATCGCCGAGCGACGCTGTGAGGCTCCGTCCGCAGAAGAGGCGCTCGCGATCCGGGGCACCTCTGCTTCGATCGCCAGGCGGTGACCCGACAGCTACGGGCGGTCCGGCCCGGCTACGAGACGACGGAGTTTGAGTCCGTCACCGTGAGCTCGGCCTACCCGACTCCCGAGGCGCCAGCTGCCTGCTCCTCGCCGACTGCCGAGGCCGGGCGGCGTGAGCCCGAGATCGGTACACGGCCGCCTCGGCCTCGCTTCCAAAGCCGATCTGCAAGCGACCAAGCTACGGCGATGGCCGTGATGCAACGTCAACTCGACGACATGAAGGCGCCTCGAGTCGTGGCGGGCGCTAAGAAGACGATCGCTGCCAAGCGAGCCGCTCACGATCGACATCGAACTCGCCCCGTAAAGACAAGATCGCTCCCCGCAAACACCCGTGTACGAGGCGATCGGACCCAGTGCACCTGAGGAAGTTCAACATCTACATGACCGGGTGCGGGGCATCTGACGCGACCAGGTGCCGAATGTTCCCTCTGACGCTGGACGACCTCGCCCACCGGTGGTACACTTCATTGCCGCCTCGGTCCATTAGCTCCTTTAACGAGCTGGCGCATGTCTTCACGGAGTACTTCGCCACCCGGGTCGTCCGGCCAGAAGGTCCCCTTCGCATGATGCAAATCAAGCAGGGAGAAGAAGAGTCCGACTCGAACTACATCGACCGGGTAGACGTAATCATCCTCAATGGCGAGCCCATAAGCGATGAGACCGCCCTCTACGCGGTCCTAGGAGGATTTCAGGGTTTTTCGCCTATGTTCAGGCATCTCACGAAGACCCAACCTACGACCTACGCAGCCTTCCGGCTAGAGCCGCAGATTTTACGGCCGTGCAAAGGTTTCTTCTTAGCCTGTGAGCGGCGCGATCGGCACCCGGACGACGATCTCCCGCCCGATCGCCAATATCGACCTACGAATAAAGCGATCGGCAGCCGAGCGACGATCGCCGCCTTCCGCCCGATCGCCGATCATCACGCTACATCATCCGCAACCCGGAGGACACGATCGCCATCTACAATCCAAAGATATAACATGACAGACTAAGGCATAAGATCGCTCCACCGCACATCATAAAGCCATGGTCTGGCAGCGATGGAACCGACCGCTGCCATGCAAGGTCCCTTTCGCCAAGATCGCCCGCCTTCGTTTAAATACGAGGCCGGCGTAGTCTGAGGGCTCTCCAACATTAATCAGTGGACACATACCACAATCCCCGTCTCAACGTACACCGTCGAGGTCGGCCATCTCCATGGCTGGCCGAGGTGGAAGCAGAGCTAACAAGCCGCGGGCGTGGAGTTGATTCATCCGACGCTGCCCCGCGCAAGGACTCCTCTAGACCGAGACCGCACGCCCTTCGTTTAGATACGAGGCGAGGCGCAGCCTAACAGAGGACCCTCATAATAAAGTGAGTCACGAGACACTCATTGTCTTCGCGCGCCAAGACACGGTCATGGGGTCGGTCCATCGATCTCCGCGACTGTGCACGATTCCTCAAACAAAACGAAACCACTAAGTTTCCATGGGGGATCGGCCAATGTTGTTTTTGCAGGTACAAGACCGAAAGATAGCTAAGCCAATCGACCATGATAGCCCAAGTCCGAAATCGTAAGTCAGCTCAGCAAGGTCGCCCGTCCTCATCCTTACACGGTCACCAGCAAGAACCACCTCGCCCCATGTCTTCAACATAGGAGCAAGCTGGGGGGCAATTGTTGTGTCAAGATTTAACACCTTCCGACCGGCGATCGCCTCCGAGGCCGAGCGACCGACTTACTGCCGAGCGGCCAAGGCAGATCTGCCGATCAACGACCTGGCGACTGAGCCTTAACCCAGCGGATATGCTAGACTGGCCAACCGAAGGTCCCAGGACAAGTCCCGGTGCCGAGCGATCGACCTCAGATACGATCGTCTCTCGGTACTCGGCGACCGACTCCTGGCGACCGACATCTGGCGACCCTCTATCGGCATCCGCCGATCGACCATTGGCAACCTCCATCCACTGGCCGATGGCGACCTCGGATGATCAGCTAGAGACGATCGCCTCATGTCGATCTCCACCGATGACCATCCAGTCGGCGAAGACCAAGTCTCAAAACTGACCCCACGTGCAGATCCACAAAAGGCGCTGACAAACCTGTCACCTACCTCACCTACCAACAGGGCCCAGACCTGCGAAAGGAGCTGACGGACAAGACTGGTGACCACAGCCTGTCACCTACCCTGACAAAGTCCGCCGAAAGTAACAAAGTGGGACCTCCTGTGACAGTACTTCCGGACGCGTGCTGGATCCTCATTGGACCGCACAGCTGGCCACCAGCTGTAGCTTTAGACTTTTGGCAGGCAGCCCATGTGACCTTTAGGACGATCGCCCCATTACATTAAATGCCGAAAGGCGATCGCCCACTAGGAGACAGGGCACCTCAACCCCTATATAAAGGAGGCAGCCTGCACTCGGTTTCACTCTCGGGACACCCTGCATTCTCGTATCTTCATACCACCCAGAAGCAAATACACACACTTGGCAAACATCCAACTCTTGGCAACAGTTATCTTTCGGTCTTACTTCTCCCGGCCTATCTCATCCAAATAGACACGGCGGGACGAAGAACACCGAGCTTCGCTCAAGAGCCGGATTAACAGAGTCTTTTTACACTCATTGTATTTAGATTTCTCTCATTAATACTTGTATCCACGAATATTCGTATTAATAACATCTCGCGAGAGCATTCAAGCCCGGGCCTAACAAACCCGGCAAATCAGAAATCATGTCTTCCGCCTCCGCGTCGAAGAAAGCCGCTGACCAGCCGGCTAAACCCCCTGCCTGGCCCCGGCCCGAGCCACACCGATGGTGGAAGGTAGCCGCCGCGGTCGAGACGCTCGATCCCGCCCTCGACGGCGCCTGCCTCTCGCTCGACGGTTCGAACCAAGGAATGATCGAAGGGGCCCCGCCGCCCTACGGGAGCGACGGAGTGCTCTCAACGCGCCTCTGCTATCGCCTCGGCCGTCCGCGAAGTCCAAAGGAAGCTCAAGGCGCCACGGCCGAGCGATCGCCAGAGGCTCCCGTCCGCAGAAGAGGCGCCGCGCCTGGGCACCTCGTCTTCGATCGCTGGGCGGTGACTCCGACTGCTACGGGCGCCCGGCCCCAGCTACGAGACGACGGAGTTTGAGTCCGTCACCAGGAGCTCGGCCTACCCGACTCCCAGAAGGCAGCCTAGCCGTCTGGCTCCCCCTCGCCGAATTGCCGAGGCCGGCGGCAGCGGAGCCCGGAGATCGGTACACGATCGCCTCGGCTCCTGCTTCCAAAGCCGATCTGCAAGCGACCAAGCTACGGCGATGGCTGCGATGCAACGTCAA
The DNA here is from genome assembly GCA_033398695.1 of Orobanche coerulescens. Lineage (NCBI taxonomy): Eukaryota > Viridiplantae > Streptophyta > Magnoliopsida > Lamiales > Orobanchaceae > Orobanche > Orobanche coerulescens. Next base: position 19,602,869 of record CM065812.1, read on the forward strand.
CTCGACGACATGAAGGCGCTCCTGGAGTCCAGGGCAGGCGCCAAGAAGACGATCGCCGGGCCAAGCGAGCCGCTCACGATCGACATCGAACTCGCCCCCGTGCAGCACAAGATCGCTCCCCCGCAAACACCCGTGTACGAGGGGCGATCGGACCCCCAGGTGCACCTGAGGAAGTTCAACATCTACATGACCGGGTGCGGGGCATCTGACGCGACCAGGTGCCGAATGTTCCCTCTGACGCTGGACGACCTCGCCCACCGGTGGTACACTTTATTGCCGCCTCGGTCCATTGGCTCCTTTAACGAGCTGGCGCATGTCTTCACGGAGTACTTCGCCACCCGGGTCGTCCGGCCAGAAGGTCCCCTTCGCATGATGCAAATCAAGCAGGGAGAAGAAGAGTCCGACTCGGACTACATCGACCGGGTAGACGTAATCATCCTCAATGGCGAGCCCATAAGCGATGAGACCGCCCTCTACGCGGTCCTAGGAGGATTTCAGGGTTTTTCGTCTATGTTCAGGCATCTCACGAAGACCCAACCTACGACCTACGCAGCCTTCCGGGCTAGAGCCGCAGATTTTCTGGCCAGGCAAAGGTTTCTTCTTAGCCTGTGAGCAGCGCGATCGGCACCCGGACGACGATCTCCCGCCCGATCGCCAATATCGACCTACGAATAAAGCGATCGGCAGTCGAGCGACGATCGCCAGTCTTCCGGCCCGATCGCCGATCATCACGCTACATCATCCGCAACCCGGAGGACACGATCGCCATCTAGAGTCCAGCATATAACATGACAGACTAAGGCATAAGATCGCCTCCACCGCACATCATAAAGCCATGGTCCTGGCAGTCGATGGAACCGGCTGCTTCGGCCATGCAAGGTCCCTTTCGGCCAAGATCGCCCGCCCTTCGTTTAAATACGAGGCCGGCGTAGTCTGAGGGCTCTCCAACATTAATCAGTGGACACATACCACAATCCCCGTCTCAACGTACACCGTCGAGGTCGGCCATCTCCATGGCTGGCCGAGGTGGAAGCAGAGCTAACAAGCCGCGGGCGTGGAGTTGATTCATCCGACGCTGCCCCGCGCAAGGACTCCTCTAGACCGAGACCGCACGCCCTTCGTTTAGATACGAGGCGAGGCGCAGCCTAACAGAGGACCCTCATAATAAAGTGAGTCACGAGACACTCATTGTCTTCGCGCACCAAGACACGGTCATGGGGTCGGTCCATCGATCTCCGCGACTGTGCACGATTCCTCAAACAAAACGAAACCACTAAGTTTCCATGGGGGATCGGCCAATGTTGTTTTTGCAGGTACAAGACCGAAAGATAGCTAAGCCAATCGACCATGATAGCTCAAGTCCGAAATCGTAAGTCAGCTCAGCAAGGTCGCCCGTCCTCATCCTTACACGGTCACCAGCAAGAACCACCTCGCCCCATGTCTTCAACATAGGAGCAAGCTGGGGGGCAATTGTTGTGTCAAGATTTAACACCTTCCGACCGGCGATCGCCTCCGAGGCCGAGCGACCGACTTACTGCCGAGCGGCCAAGGCGTAATCGCGATCAACGACACAGCGATCGAGCCTTAACCCAAATGGATATGCTAGATCGCAACCAAGGTCCCAGGACAAGTCCCGGTGCCGAGCGATCGACCTCAGATACGATCGTCTCTCGGTACTCGGCGACCGACTCCTGGCGACCGACATCTGGCGACCCTCTATCGGCATCCGCCGATCGACCATTGGCAACCTCCATCCACTGGCCGATGGCGACCTCGGATGATCAGCTAGAGACGATCGCCTCATGTCGATCTCCACCGATGACCATCCAGTCGGCGAAGACCAAGTCTCAAAACTGACCCCACGTGCAGATCCACAAAAGGCGCTGACAAACCTATCACCTACCTCACCTACCAACAGGGCCCAGACCTGCGAAAGGAGCTGACGGACAAGACTGGTGACCACAGCCTGTCACCTACCCTGACAAAGTCCGCCGAAAGTAACAAAGTGGGACCTCCTGTGATGCATTTAGGACGCGTCCGGATCCTCATTGACCGCATACCGCCACCACCGTAGCTTTAGACTTTTGGCAGCGGCCCATGTGACCTTTAGGACGATCGCCCCATTACATTAAATGCCGAAAGGCGATCGCCCACTAGGAGACAGGGCACCTCAACCCCTATATAAAGGAGGCAGCCTGCACTCGGTTTCACTCTCGGGACACCCTGCATTCTCGTATCTTCATACCACCCAGAAGCAAATACACACACTTGGCAAACATCCAACTCTTGGCAACAGCTATCTTTCGGTCTTACTTCTCCTACTTATCTCATCCAAATAGACACGGCGGGGACGAAGAACACCGAGCTTCGCTCAAGAGCCGGATTAACAGAGTCTTTTTACACTCATTGTATTTAGATTTCTCTCATTAATACTTGTATCCACGAATATTCGTATTAATAACATCTCGCGAGAGCATTCAAGCCCGGGCCTAACAAACCCGGCAAATCAGAAATCATGTCTTCCGCCTCCGCGTCGAAGAAAGCCGCTGACCAGCCGGCTAAACCCCTTGTTCCGTCCCAGTCTGAGCCACAGCCGATGGTGGAAGGTAGCCGCCGCGGTCAGAGACGCTCGATCCCGTCCCTGGACGGCGGCCCAAGCCTCTCGCTCGATCGGTTCCGAACCAAGGAACAGATCGAAGGGGCCCTGGCCGTCCTACAGGAGCGACGGAGTGCTCTCAACGCGCCTCCTGCTATCGCCCCCTCGGCCATCCGCCGGAAGTCCAAGCGGAAGCTCAAGGCGTCACTGGCCGAGCGATCGCCAGGAGGCTCCCGTCCGTAGGAAGAGGCGCTCGCCATCCGGGGCACCTCTGTCTTCGATCGCCTGGGCAGTGACCCGACCTGGCTACCGGGGCAGTTCGGCCCCAGCTACGAGACGACGGAGTTTGAGTCCGTCACCAGGAGCTCGGCCTACCCGACTCCCAGAAGGCAGCCTAGCCGTCTGGCTCCCCCTCGCCGAATTTCCGAGGCCGGCGGCAGCGGAGCCCGGAGATCGGTACACGATCGCCTCGGCTCCTGCTTCCAAAGCCGATCTGCAAGCGACCAAGCTACGGCGATGGCTGCGATGCAACGTCAACTCGACGACATGAAGGCGCTCTGAGTCCAGGCAGCGCCAAGAAGACGATCGCCGCCAAGCGAGCCGCTCACGATCGACATCGAACTCGCCTCGTGCAAGACAAGATCGCTCCCGCAAACACCCGTACGAGGGGCGATCGGACCCCAGTGCACTGAGGAAGTTCAACATCTACATGACCGGGGCATCCGACGCGACCAGTGCCGAATGTTCCTCCGACTGGGACGACCTCGCCACCGGTGGTACACTTCATTGCCGCCTCGGTCCATTGGCTCCTTTAACGAGTGGCGCATGTCTTCACGGAGTACTTCGCCACCCGGTCGTCCGGCCGTAAGGTCCCCTTCGCATGATGCAAATCAAGCAGGAGAAGAAGAGTCCGACTCGGACTACATCGACCGGGTAGACGTAATCATCCTCAATGGCGAGCCCATAAGCGATGAGACCGCCTCTACGCGGTCCTAGGAGGATTTCGTGGTTTTTCGCCTATGTTCAGCATCTCACGAAGACCCAACCTACGACCTACGCAGCCCTTCCGGCTAGAGCCGCAGATTTTCCGGCCGTGCAAAGGTTTCTTCTTAGCCTCGTGAGCGCGCGATCGGCACCTGACGACGATCTCCCGCCCGATCGCCAATATCGACCTACGAATAAAGCGATCGGCACTGAGCGACGATCGCGATCTTCCGGCCCGATCGCCGATCATCACGCTACATCATCCGCAACCCGGAGGACACGATCGCCATCTACACCAAGATATAACATGACAGACTAAGGCATAAGATCGCCTCCACCGCACATCATAAAGCCATGGTCCTGCAACGATGGAACCGGCCGCTTCGCCATGCAAGGTCCTTTTCGCCAAGATCGCCCGCCCTTCGTTTAAATACGAGGCCGGCGTAGTCTGAGGGCTCTCCAACATTAATCAGTGGACACATACCACAATCCCCGTCTCAACGTACACCGTCGAGGTCGGCCATCTCCATGGCTGGCCGAGGTGGAAGCAGAGCTAACAAGCCGTGGGCGTGGAGTTGATTCATCCGACGCTGCCCCGCGCAAGGACTCCTCTAGACCGAGACCGCACGCCCTTCGTTTAGATACGAGGCGAGGTGCAGCCTAACAGAGGACCCTCATAATAAAGTGAGTCACGAGACACTCATTGTCTTCGCGCGCCAAGACACGGTCATGGGGTCGGTCCATCGATCTCCGCGACTGTGCACGATTCCTCAAACAAAACGAAACCACTAAGTTTCCATGGGGGATCGGCCAATGTTGTTTTTGCAGGTACAAGACCGAAAGATAGCTAAGCCAATCGGCCATGATAGCCCAAGTCCGAAATCGTAAGTCAGCTCAGCAAGGTCGCCCGTCCTCATCCTTACACGGTCACCAGTAAGAACCACCTCGCCCCATGTCTTCAACATAGGAGCAAGCTGGGGGGCAATTGTTGTGTCAAGATTTAACACCTTCCGACCGGCGATCACCTCCGAGGCCGAGCGACCGACTTACTGCCGAGCGGCCAAGGCGGATCTGCCGATCAACGACCTGGCGACTGAGCCTTAACCCAGCGGATATGCTAGACTGGCCAACCGAAGGTCCCAGGACAAGTCCCGGTGCCGAGCGATCGACCTCAGATACGATCGTCTCTCGGTACTCGGCGACCGACTCCTGGCGACCGACATCTGGAGACCCTCTATCGGCATCCGCCGATCGACCATTGGCAACCTCCATCCACTGGACGATGGCGACCTCGGATGATCAGCTAGAGACGATCGCCTCATGTCGATCTCCACCGATGACCATCCAGTCGGCGAAGACCAAGTCTCAAAACTGACCCCACGTGCAGATCCACAAAAGGCGCTGACAAACCTGTCACCTACCTCACCTACCAACAGGCCCGCACTGCGAAAGGAGCCGACGGACAAGACCGGTGACCACACTGTCACCTACCCCGACAAAGTCCGCCGAAAGTAACAAAGTGGGACCTCCCGTGATGATTACTTAGGACGCGTCTTGGATCCTCATTGGACCGCACACCGCCACCACCGTAGCTTTAGACTTTGGCAAAGGCCCATGTGACCTTTAGGACGATCGCCCCATTACATTAAATGCCGAAAGGCGATCGCCCACTAGGAGACAGGGCACCTCAACTCCTATATAAAGGAGGCAGCCTGCACTCGGTTTCACTCTCGGGACACCCTGCATTCTCGTATCTTCATACCACCCAGAAGCAAATACACACACTTGGCAAACATCCAACTCTTGGCAACAGTTATCTTTCGGTCTTACTTCTCCTACTTATCTCATCCAGTTAGACACGGCGGACGAAGAACACCGAGCTTCGCTCAAGAGCCGGATTAACAGAGTCTTTTTACACTCATTGTATTTAGATTTCTCTCATTAATACTTGTATCCACGAATATTCGTATTAATAACATCTCGCGAGAGCATTCAAGCCCGGGCCTAACAAACCCGGCAAATCTTGTATTATTTATCTACTCTCGGAAGTGCTCCCGCAATTGTTGTTTGTTGTCCGTCTTCCAGCAGTATTAATCTTCGGATAAATATTTTGGGCAACAACAGATATAGCTAACAGTATAACCGTAGTGATAAATGAACATTTATATCTAGTCGATCTATACATATTAGAGATGAATAACTTCGACGTAGTCTTGGGTATGGATTGGTTGAATAAGTACGATGCCGTTTTGCATTGCGCAAGGAGGAACGTGGTCTTGCACCCAGAGTCGGAGTAGAGGACATTTTTTATTTATGGCCCGATCTACTCTTACTCCATTTTAGTCCAAATAAATTTAATTTTCAATCCCAATTATTTTTATATCTTCACATATATTAAAATACACGCCTCTTTAATTGTAGGCTTCGAGAACCAAGGGCACGATTAAGACGATTAATAAGCTTTCAAGCAATTGCATTCAAGTCATCTCAATTTCAGGTGTGAATTATTACTTGTCAAATTTAATTGCTTTATTTGGGATGTTACGGTTGTATAGGTGATATGTTATTTTTATGATTAACACGCAGTTACATATTTTTCATACCAAGTATCAGTATGTGTTTACATGCAAATACATGTTTACATGCTCAAGTTTTATGTTGATATAACAAATATTCATGCTATGCCTCCATCAAGTTTTGTGATTATTGTTGACTTGTGATGTTGCCACGAGCAATAGAAAGCTCATACAATTTTATATGTAAAATTTTCATGTTAATTCGTAATGACGAGAATTGGTTGCAGGTCATTTCGTCATATTATATAATTAATGTTATTTATTTCTATTAATTCTGATAAATTTAATATGAAACAATTAACTTTATTTTTAGTAATTATTTTCCGGCTAGATTCATATAGTTGTATTGAAGATTTAAAATCACTTTATTTCCGAAAATATTTTTCTAGAAATATATATTTCAGAACGACTTGAAATTTCTACAAGTTTTCCTTATTATTAAAAACATATATTCATAAAATATTTTAGAAAAATCAGTCGTTACATCGTTTGCAGATACGGACGAATGCAGAGTGCATTCTCCATGCCCGACCACACCATTATGTTCGCCTTCTTCCCGCAATCCTACTTTCTTTTAAGGGAATAATTACATATTCTACCATGTTAAATGACTTGAAATCGATTAGTACCTACGGTTTTACAAATTCATGTAAAAGTTAGCTGGATGTGAGATTGAAGTGTAGATGAAATTATTCAAACAAGCATCCGCATTAACAAACAGTTTAAACATTAAAAACGCCTAAAGTTGTGAGATAGAGGGCAAAAATGTCTTCAATGGGTTTATAACTGAAGAATCGGTGGATACGAAATGAAAAAATGGTTCAATTCTTAGTTTAAGTCAAGATGTGTTACTTTAAAAGGGGATCCACTTTTTCGGTTTCGATTCAATTGATTTCTTTTTAAAATAGTAAGATCTATGAGGACCCGATTTTGGTATGATACCAAATCAAATGGTCACTAATTACCAAGAGATAATAGCGAAGTTTGGCAGGGTTGGAATTTAAATAAATGTTGATTTGTATTTTTATTTCTTTAATTTTTTTAATTTTATATTAGTGTATAAATTTGAACTCTATTTATTTCGTCTAAATTTCAATAAGTATCAAGTGTTCATTAAAGGCTTGGATTTTGTTATTGAATTCTCTTAAGTTTGAATTTCTATATGTTATTTGTCGATTTTAGTTTTGAGGTAATGATCACAATAGTTTATGACTTTTTTTTATTTATTTGTTCACAAAAGGAACCATAACAACCGAGATCCGAACCGAGGAAAAAGAATTTTGATACTTTTTGATGCCATAAAATTTTACCTAAAAAAAAACTACTCGAAATTTTGATTCTGGTATCAAATCTGTTTAAATATAATACCCCATTCTTTTCTTTTGTTATTAAACTTTCTCAGTCGAAATAAATTACTACTTGTTGTAAACTAGAAAGAATAAGAGATAAGTTTAGAGAGAACCAATAGAGAGAATATTGTTTTATTTTTGTGTAGCCTACAATGAGGATTAAAGCCTCTATTTACAGGGAGCATAAATGATTAGGGTTAGGGTTTAGACATCACTTATACAAGGAAAGTGAATATATACCATAATATAATATTCTATAACACTCCCCCTTGATGTGGAACCCTACAAGAATGCTGCCTCGTTAAAACCTTGTCAAGAAAAACCCAATGGGACAAAGACTTGATCGAAGAAAAAAGAGTACAACCGCTCCCCCTAAAAACGATCATTGAAGATCTTTGAGCCGGCGCATACCGATCTCGTGTACCAACTTTCTGAATGTCGATGTTGGTAATGCCTTGGTGAATAAGTCCGCCAGATTATCACTTGAGCGAATTTGTTGAACGTCGATATCGCCATCCTTTTGAAGGTCGTGTGTGTAGAAGAGCTTGGGAGAAATATGTTTCGTCTTATCGCCTTTGATGTATCCTTCCTTGAGTTGCGCGATGCAAGCAGCATTGTCTTCGTATAAAACAGTTGGTTTGCCCTTTGATGAAGCTAACCCGCACGATTATTGGATATGACTCGTCACATTTCTCAACCATATTCTCAACTTGTTTCGTGGATTGCAATAATTTCAAAATGATTTGAGGATGTTGCGGTTAAGGTTTGCTTCACCGACTCCAAGATATAGCGCCCACCACATGTGAAAACGTATCCAGTTTGGGACTTGGCTTGATGTGGATCGGATAAATATCCGGCATCCGAATACCCCACTAGAGTGTTATCAGAATTTTCTGGATGGTACCCTTTAGATAACGTAGAATGTGTTTAACACCATTCCAATGTCTCAAAGTGGGTGCAGCACTAAATCTTGCTAGAAGGTTGACAGAAAAAGCTATATCTGGTCTAGTATTATTGGCCAGATAAGTCAACGCTCCAATTGCACTAAGATATGGTACTTCAGGACCAAGTATCGTTTCACCCTTTTCAATTGGTCGAAATAGATCTTTCTTAGTATCAAGAGATCTAACGACCATTGGTGATGCTAATGGATGTGCATTATCCATGTAAAAGCGTTTTAACACTTTTTCTGTATATGTGGGTTGATGGATAAATGTTCCTCCACGGATATGTTCAATTTGCAAGCCAAGACAAAACTTTGTCTTCTCCAAATCTTTCATCTCAAATTCTTTCTTCAAATATTCAGCAGTTTTATTGAGCTCTTCAGAGTCCCAATTAAATTTAAATCATCAACATAAACGGCTATGATTGCAAATCCACTTTTGGTTTTCTTAATGAAAACACAAGGGCATATATCTTTATTCTTGTATCCTTCTTTCAAAAGATACTCGCCGCCTATTGTACCACATACGACCGGACTGTTTCAAACCATACAACGATTTTTGCATTTTAATTGAATACATGATTTTGGGTTTTGACTGCAATCCTTCAGGCATTTTAAATCCTTCAGGAATTTTCATATATATGTCATTATCTAATGATCCATATAGATAAGCAAGCATTACATCCATGAGGCGCATATCAAGCCTTTGTGACACAGCCAGACTAATCAAGAATCTGAAAGTATTCGCATCCATTACGGGAGAGTATGTTTCCTCATAATCAATTCTTGGTCTTTGAGAGAAACCTTGAACTACGAGTCTTGCTCTATATCTCGTAACTTCATTTTTATCGTTTCTCTTTCTAACAAAGATCCATCTGTATCCCACAGGGATTTCAGATTCCGGAGTTAGGACTACAGGTCCAAATACTTTCTTGTTATCACAGGAATTTAATTCACTTTCCATAGCTTCTTTCCACTTTGACCAATCAATTCTTCGTTTCCATTCTGCAACGAATTGTGGTTCAAGATCCTCATTTAAAACTTGAAGAGCTATATGAAAGGCAAATATATCATCAATGGTGTTATTTTCTCTCTCTAGTATCTGATTTGAATGTAAATAATTTATTGAGATCTCATGATTTTCAGATACTTGTAATTCTTCAGGAATTACATCACTTTCATTTGATTGATTAGTCATTTCGTCATTGTTTGGTTTCCATCTTGCCCCTTTCTTTTTTTAGGCATAGAATCTTTGGAACCAACTGGTCGACCACGTTTTTAACGAATTTTAGACTCATTTGCTGCCAAAGCTATTTGTCCTTCAGGGACATCAATTTTAGCTGGACTATTTGCAGCATGTATGTGAGATCGTGTCACTTTTCTTGTATCTACAAAAGCATCAGGAATTTGATTTGCAATCTTTTGCAAATGAATGATCTTTTCAATTTCTTGTTCACATTGATTTGTTCTAGAATCAAAATGTGTTACGTTCTTCTCATTCCTAGATTTTTCCTTGTGCTTTTCCGGATGTAGATTTGTTCCTCCTAATGTTGGAAATGCCATTTCACAAAATGACAATCTGCAAAACGTGCAGAAATAAATCACGTTAAAGGTTCTAAATACCTTATAATCGATGGTGAATCAAATCCAACATGTATCCCAAGTCTTCGTTGGGGACCCATTTTTGTTCGTTGTGGGGTGCAATCGACTTGAACCGTGCAACCAAAAGTTCGTAAGTGAGAAACATCAGGTTCTCGGCCAAAAATAATTTGCATTAGGGAGTATTCATGATTGTCTGATGGCCTTAGTCGAACTAATGTTGCAGCATGTAATATGGTATGACCCCAAGCAGTAGTTGGGAGTTTTGATTTCATAAGTAATGGTTTAGCAATAATTTGAAGGCGTTTAATAAACGATTCTGCCAAACCATCCTGAGTATGGACATGAGCGACTGGATGTTCAATTTCAATTCCAATAGCCATACAACGGTTTTCAAATTCTTGAGAGTTAAATTCACTAGCATTATCAAGACGAATTCTTTTAATTGAATTGTCTGGGAATTGAGCTCTAAATTTTATGATTTGAGCAAGTAGTCTAGCAAATGCTGCATTTCTAGTGGAAAGCAAGCAAACATGTGACCATCTAGAAGAAGCATTGATCAATACCATAAAGTGTCGAAAAGGTCCACTAGGTGGATCTATAGGTCCACAAATATCTCCTTGAATTCTTTCTAAGAAATATGGAGTTTCATTATTAACCTTCGTATATGAAGGTCTAATGATTAACTTGTCTTGCGCACAAGCTTCACATGGGAATTCATTTGTAGAAAGAATCTTTTGATTCTTTATGTTGTGCCCATATGAATTATTGATTATTCGGCGCATCATAGTCGCTCCAGGATGTCCAAACCTATCATGCCAAAGCTTAAAGCTCTTTGTGTCATTGAACTTCATGTTCATAACTTGGTTTGTCTCAATTGCTTTTATGAATGTGTAATACATTCCAGAAGGTAGTGTTGTTAATTTTTCTTTGTCACCTTATAGCCAAACAAAAGAATTTATGTAAAGATATTCATTGCTACCTTCCGTAATTGTCTCGATGTGGTATCCATTATTGCGATATCCTTGAAACTTAATAAGTTCCTTTTAGACTTACTAGAGTACAGGCATTTTCAATATCTAATTTAGTATCATTTGGCAAAATGATACAAGCTCTTACGAGCCTTCAATGATGTTTGATGCTCCTGATATTGTGTTAACATTATCCTCAACTAATATCAACTTAAAAAAATACTTCTTTTGAAGGATGGTATGTGTAGTGGCACTATCAGCAAGACATATATCACAAGATTCCATTTGAGTTTCTGAGACATTTTTTATAAGGAAGATCAATTTGATTAAGTAAATATTTCAAGGAAAAATAAGCAATTGTTTATAGCGGAAGGACAATGATGTGGAAATGAATAACTGAAATAGGCAATGTCTTCTTATCAACTAGAAATAAATGATAAATAACTAAACAATGTCCATATTATTGTCTTCAAGCACACCACTACCAATCAATCGATCCATATTATCTCCTTTCGGTCATCAAAAATATCGAGACATCTAAGTGAGTAATATCAATCGACCGTCAAAATCAACATTATCGACTCCTTCATGCCTTTTCCCTTGATTGAATTTTGATATAGATCCGCAGGTATTTTGTCGTTCGACAAGTACGTGCCCAATGTCCCGTCATGCCACACCTTTGGTGTTCACCTTCCTTTTTGGATGAATTGTGCTCGCTGGATACTTTATGTCTTTTGTTGCTAGAGGTTGCATCATGTGGTTTACCGCGTCCACGACCACGACCATATTCACGCCCACGCCCATGTCCATGCCCACGTCCACATTGGTTCCTCGACCACGCCTATTATCATGGTTGAAAGTCGCATTGGCTTCAGAAATGCAATGAACCGGTGGGGCGGAGTTCGTGGTTTTTCAGGAGCAATTCATTATTTTGTTCAGCAACCAACAAACAAGATATTAGTTCTAAGTATTTTTTGAAACCACGCTCCCTATATTGTTGTTGTAACAACATATTAAAAGCATGAAAAGTGGAGAATATTTTTGTAACACCCCGAGATATTCGGAATAGTTACATCGCCGTAAACCCTTTAAGTAAGGATTTACAAGGCTAATTAAAAGAAAGTAAATATAATTCAACAAAGGCCACTAAATTTTGAAATACAGAACCAGTTCAACTGATCCATTGAGTTAATTTATACAACCATATCGAAAATGACATTATTAAAAACACACGTACTCGAGTACTAAAGTGAACCAAGAAGACAAATAACAATAAACAATAAACATCAACCACATCACTGAGCCATTTCATCGTCATGCCAGTACTGTGGCTGCCTCCCCGCTCCTCGGCTACCTGAACATCAAAACAATGTCCACCCCCGAAGGGGTTAGCAAAACAATGCTAGTACAAGTATCATAATACATAAATCATCAGTGCATCATAAAACATGCAAAACGGACTTCCGCCATCTAATCCAACGATGTGAATCCTCACGATTCCATCAATACAATACAGGTAATCCAACGATCCAAATTCCTCAGATAGATCCCCATGATGATCCCGCTGACCAACGCATGGTGGAAAACCCATCCAACGATCCAGCGCCTCATCATAGATCCCCATGATGATCCCGCTGACCAACGCATGGTGGACATTCGATCCAAATACCTCAAGATAGATCCTCATGATCCCCTCGGATCATTTACAACACAAACGATACCATTATGCATACACATATGCAAATCAACACGTTCATAGACGTAAATATCATGACAACTCAAAGAATATAATCTCATGTTCAACAACACGAATAAATCGTACACACGATCAACAATACAATATCAATGAGCTTAAACTACGATACTTGCCTCAAAGATGGCAAGAACAAAACACTCCAACGAATCTCAACACACTCGAAGGCCGTCTCCTCCGATCAACGTAGCAAGCTCGAACCTTAACAAAAGAAATAATATAGAATTTATCTTATGTCGTACGAATGTCTAACAACCCGGTCTACGACCGAAAGCTCTAAAAATGCAATTTGCCTGAACTACATAGCGTACGCTACGTACTCTATGTAACGTGCGCTAAGTCTGCCCGTTAGCGTACGTAAACGACGAAGTCTAGCGTACGCTAACTTATGTACCGGCAGTCCTCTCTGACCAGCCGACTGACTCGCCTGATGACATAACGTACGTTACGTACCAAACGTAGCGTACGTTATTCATTCCCGATAGCGCACGTTAATATATACATCTTAGCGTGCGCTACCTGTGCATGGCAGTTTACTATTTGGCAGAAAACTGATCTAATGGTGATGAAACTCATGAAATCTTCAGTGATAAAACATGTCATCTCCGAGCATACTATGTTCATACTGTAACACCCCCAAGATATTCGAGGTATATTACAGCGTCGTGAATCCCTACATGGGACCCACCAGGCTGACCAAACATCATACTCATCGACTCACAGAACAACAGAATAACACCTCGTCATAAAGACGCCCAACAAAATAATCCACCTTGCTCAACCTGGCCAACATAACATCATAATTCGACACAAACACGATAAACAACAATACAATCCAGACGAGTAAAAATTCTTAAGTACTCGAGTACTTCTATTAGTTCAAACAAAACCACAAAATATGAAAAGGTAGAAGACACTAAGACATCACTGTGCACAATCATCACGCCGGCCATCATCCGCATACCGGTCCAGCGCCTGCTCGTCTCGATGAACCCGACTCAAATTCATAAAACGAATTTCCCAAAATGGGTCCCTCAGAGGGGTTAGCAATTACGCCAAGACAAGTAACCAGATGAACAACTTACATCTTACACATATAGTAAATGCATGCAATAAAGAAAAGCATAGTTCCAAAGCACTCATTTCCTAAATGCCAATATCAAATCACATTTGTAAAATGCACCACATTGATCCGCCGATCCACGTCTCTGTGGACCCCCACCGAGACCCCGTCGGATCTAACCCGTAGTGGTTAAAAGCAAGCTCGTCGATCCACATCTCTGTAGACCCCTACCGAGACCCCGTCGGATCTAACCCGTAGTGAGCATACACACACACCATTTCTCATACAATACTACTATGTCAAGATTGTAAGTTCATAAGGATACTTGCCTCGATTAAATAGACGATGACACGAACGGAACGGAAGAATAAAGCACGACCGCGAGGAACCGACGAAAATGAACCTAACGATTCGAATAGCACAATCACAACCGCTTCTAAACGATTATGGAAATGGAATACACCCGGAAACCTGCCTACGATTCATGTATAATCGAATAAAAATAACAACGAGGGCGGACCACAACCAAACCCTCTCGATTTCGCAAAGCTATGAAAATATACCATGAATACGTAGGAAAACTAATGATATCAACAAGATTAATCATATTCATCATGAATCCACCAACAAAACGGAACGAATCAGAAGAAAATCCCAAAACCCCCAAATTATCCAAAAGTAGAGTTCTAAGAGATTTACCGTGGATTAGGATGAAAGATTCGTGTTGATGTTGTTATAATACTCCAAGAACTCAAGAAAGATGTTGGATGAGATGATTGGAAGAAGAAATCTCCAAGAAGATCGCCCTGGTTTATATAGCCAGGGAGTGTTAGCGCGCGCTAATCCTCAAGGTTAGCGTGCGCTAACGGGATGAAAATACGTAACAACAATTGGCGCCCACCCAAAGAGCGATTTCGCCATTAGCGTACGCTACTCAAACGTAGCGTGCGCTAATAACCTTCCTCGAGCGCGCTATCGACCAATAGCGTGCGCTACCCGACATCACCGAGCCCAGAGCTAACCGCCCAAAACTCACTTGACCCGTTAGCGTGCGCTACCATACGAGCGTAGCGTGCGCTAATCGGCACTCGACCGTGTTCGCAGTAAACGCCCAAGATCGATGTACGCTTAGCGCGCTGCCATCAACAACTTAACGTGCGCTAGTCTCCCGACATTAGCGTGCGCTAGACAAGGTAGCGCGGCGCTAATCCGATAGTCCGCAGGGCCGAGAGCCGAATCGCCACTCCTGGGGCTAACCGCTAGCGCGCCATTTAAGTAAACGTAGCGTGCGCTACAAAGGGACTTCTAGCGTGCGCTATGCGTAAAAATTAACGTGCGCTAGGTACA
The DNA here is from genome assembly GCA_033398695.1 of Orobanche coerulescens. Taxonomy (NCBI): domain Eukaryota; kingdom Viridiplantae; phylum Streptophyta; class Magnoliopsida; order Lamiales; family Orobanchaceae; genus Orobanche; species Orobanche coerulescens. The sequence continues at coordinate 19,618,050 of CM065812.1, forward strand.
TAATATAAACGGTCAACAACACCTAATACGAACGAAACATCAAACTAACACCTCACAACGCATCATAGCATAGAATGGATCCACTAGAATCAAACGGCGGTTCCGCATAACAATTACGAGAATCGATCAATAGATGATGGAAAAGTTACACCGAAAGATACACGAGGGTCGCTACAATCGAGAAATACACCGAAATAAAAATACAAGGGGAAGAAAAATGCGGATATTACATTCTACCCTCTAAAAATAAGTTTCGTCCCGAAACTTAAGAAACAAACAACTCGGGTACCTAGCACGCATGCTATCCCTGCTTCCCAAGTTGCCTCCTCGACACCGTGCCTCGACCACCGCACCTTGACCAAAGGTATGGTCTTATGCCTCGGCCGTTTCTCACGATGCTCCAAGATCTTCAAAGGACGCTCTTCAAAAGTAATATCCTCACGACATCAATCTCACCATAATCGATGACGTGACTAGATCCGGACATATTTCCTCAACCGGGAAACATGAAAACGCTATGAACATGACTCGTTAGAGTATGCCCTCGAATGCCACTCGTGAGGATGTTGAGTGAGGGCATTGTACTTGTTATTATGTAATTCATTATCATAAGGGAATAGATGTTTCTTTATTTACCGTAGTTACCGCATTCCTAACTCGTAAATATACATGTAGAAACTAGTCCGTGTATTTGAGAGCAAAACGCTCCACTCCTTATTAGATAAGGGGTCGGCACTGGAAAGGTTTATAGCTCAAATACTTAATCGTTCGCAAGTCGATGAAACTTGACCGGGCGTTAAGTTTATGTGAAGACTTGTATGATGTGTTCTTTGACATGGAGAGTGCCTGTCGAACGCTAATGGTAAGTGGGAGCACACGTTATAGGTATGTTAATCGATTAGTATACTCGAACCGACTCACCATCGATTCGTCACACGGATTTCACTCCGGACACCAATGACGGAATCGAAAGGTTGTGATAGGTATTCGTGAACCTTCGACTTGAGGATTTAGTAGGGATGTGCTTGTGACGTCAAGATTTTCATTAGAGTAGTTCGACCGTAAACCTAAGGCGGGGTCAACTCGACGTGCATCTTGACGGCAAGTAGCAGTGTCCTACCAATACCAAGATAGAATTCTTTCTCCCGTTAGTGAACGGGTTATATGTCCTATGCGCTATCGCGATGAGATCATAAGTCTTTGGCCAAAGCATCGAGCTAGTCAGATTAGATACACGAGAGCTCGATGATCTCGATTTGCATTAACGCATGTATAGCGCCAAGTACATGATAGGGTTTGATCGACCGTGACCCTATAACTTGATCGGGATATTTGAAAGAAGGGTTTATACGTATACCGGTATTCACGATGAATGGTTCTTGAATGATCCCAATCATTCGTTCTCGATTGGGTACGGTGTAGGCCACCAGTCAAGCTAGGTGGTGCTACTACTCTTTCGCTCCTCCCATTGCCGATCGAGACGGACCTAACGAGTCGCGCATTAGGATTGACGACGGAATGAATCAAGCTTAATTCTCTCATTATGAATATTAGATATCGATATCTAATTCGGGACATCGATGTTTAAATTGATTTATCGATAAATTAATTTACGGCCTAATAAATTAAATAAATTACCGGGTGATTAATTTAATTCATAGATATAACTATTTCTTGGAGAAATTAATTATGTTATTATGTATTTGATATGATTAATTAATCGATTAATTGATCGATATAAATACATCGGAACTAATCGGAGTTTATCTGCTTTGACTCACGGAGTCCGAAACGAACCGAACTCGCCCTATTTCTTCATCATGGCCGCCTCTTCCCCACACCTTGACAAGACTTTGATTTTTAAATCAATTGGAATCTTGATTAGGTGTTTAATGAATAGATATTTGATATCTTTTTCAAGGTGGGGTTAACATGAGTTGTTCTCATGTGGAAAGGAATTGAATAAGAAGAGAAGACTTGTCACTCTCTTGAGAAAAATGAGCCATCCGTGAGATACATTGAGAGAGAGAGAAAGTGAGACTTTGAGTTCAAACACTTATCTTCATCTTCTTCTTCAACTTGTTCTTGGTGATTCTTGGAGAAAATCAAGAAATAAATGAGAGTTGTGAGTTATACACTTAGAGTGTGATAATCTCATATCGAAGCTTCATCACTTAGCTCTAGCCGTATCCCTGAGGATAGCAAGGTGATCGCTGCCCGGCCGCTTCTCCGGCGCGTGGCAAGTAGAGACGCGATGCTTTCAAGGCTGATCATTCAAGAGCTTGGAGCGGATTGAATTGAAAGGAGATCGCCTAAACCTTGGGGAATAGCTCGAGAGAAGGTTATCCATCTAATCAACGGACTACAAGGGGGAGTTTCTATATCTCATGTGAATTCGTGTTAGATATTCGTATATACGTAGCTCGATCGATCCTCGTAGGGATTCGGATCGAATTAATTTTCGCTTTACCGCCTCCGCCGCGGCCTTCGATTTTAGGCGCCGTTTCCCAACAGTGGTATCGGAGCGTAGGTGTTGCGATCGTATATTCGATATTGGCATTTGGAATGCTTGATTAGATGGTGAATGATTTGGGATCATTTTAGTCATAATCGTGGTATATATTTTTACGTTCGTTGTAGTTATATTTTTCGTAAGTTTATGTCTAAATATAAATCTTAATTTCTTAGAAATATGATTTATATTGAAGATATGAATGTTGAAAAATATTGATATCGATATCCGGTCGAAAATCGAGCTCCGAATCGCCGTTGGACGATTTTTCGACAAAGGGCGTGTTGTCGCTGTGGTGACTCGGCCGTGTCCGTGACACGGCCGTGTCGCGATCCTCGTGCCATCGCCAGAAGACCCGACCGTGTCGAGACACGGGCCGTGCTCGCCGGTAGCCGCCGAGCGTGACTCGCCATGCGAGGCCGTCACGGAAGATGCCGGCAGCGACTCGCCATGGCAGCCAATTTCGCCCCGGCCGATTTTTTCGTATTCTTGAAAATTAATCTCTCGCATGTTAAATTCGATTTAATATGATTAAAATGATTTATGGTATTTCATTTTATAAGGGAAATTTGATTAATTGGAATATTTATGGTCGATCAATTATTTTGAATGTTATCATATTACCGATCGAGTGAATCGATTTGATCGGTTCGTATTGTTGATTCGATCAATGTATCTCTACGCTTTCCATTTATTTAGTATTTATTAGATGAATTCTTTTGAATGGGGATGTGGTTCGTGGACTTAGTTTTTGAATCGCTCGCTTTATTCGATCGGGTTGTAAAGGCCGCTTTGAGCCTATTTATTTTACTAGAAATGTTTGTATCTAGGATGCAATTTTCGATGTAAAATTTATATGTAATGACGAAGACCGGAGGAAGATCCATTTCAAAAGACGAAGATTCAAGACGAAGACTTGTAATTAGATTACGGAGTTTTTGTTTTCTAGAACGGTCCATGAACCACATGTTGGTAGCAACTAGGTTGTGAATGGTTGTTTCATATTGTATGAATGCCACAAACGCGCTTAAACGATTAATGTGCAAAGTGCAACGTAAATCGCGAAAATTCTCCCACAATAAATTATTAAGTTTATAAGGTTTCAAGGTTTTCCTTTCCCTCCATCGAGTTTTCGGGAAATTGAAATCCAAACCGGATGTGCTATGCTTCCGAGTTATCGGGGTAGTCGTTCGAGGAGGACGGATAAATTACCGGGAGCGCATTGGATGCCTTCGGTTGGAGCAAATTTTATCCCTAGAAACATGATAGGTTGCCGGATAAGATTCAATTGTGAAACTGATTTGCGTCGATGGTATAAACTTAACTTGTTCACGAACCATAGAAACCGTATAGGTTGAGGGGAATGATCAAGGGGAAAAAGAAGATCGAATCATCCATTATATGGGTTGGTGTTGGACACCACTTTATGAAAATTAATAGACTAGAAACCTGTTCGGTTGCCCTCTATTAAGATTTATAAAGAACTCGATCACCACTATGAAGTAGAGCGACGATACTTCCGGATTTCACATGGGAGTGTGTTATTCCGATAAAAATAGTAGGAGCTGGGTAACAAGAATAGAAAAGACCTTAATTCTATACTCAGAACATAATATAACAAGTCACTAATTAATCTGTTATACTTAATGCAGACAAATCTCAATATGACAATGAATCCACTCGCAATTCTACTCGAAAAGAACACCTTAATGGGACCTAACTTTGTGGATTGGCTCCGCAATCTGATGATTGTACTCAGTATAGAGGCACTGGGATACGTCTTGGAGACGAACATTCCGGCGCCTCCTGTGCGGACCCGAGCCAATCAAGAAGAGATTGAAAACCACGAAAAGTGGGTTAAGGATGATGTGAAAGTCCGTGCTTATATGATGACTTCCATGTCTAATGAGCTTCAAAGAGCTCATGAGAAAATGACTTATGCTAGGCAGATTCTATCTCACTTAACCGAGCTTTATGGTGAGCACAGCAGAATCAAGTAGATATGAGATATCCAAGCAAATCGCTTGGTGCAAGGATGAAGGAAGGTGAGAAGGTTGGGGAACACATCCTCAAAATGATATCCATGATCGAGATATTGGAGGCTCTTGATTTTAAAATGGATACTTCTCTCCAAACCGACCTTATCCTACAGCCTCTCCCCGATTCCTTCTCAGCTTGTTATGAACTTCAACCGCAATGAGATTGCATGTAACTTAGCCGGGCTAATGAACAACCGGTGACCGCTCGCCTCGATGAAGACCTCGCGGATGAAGGAGTCTCGCACTTGTGATTTCTTCGACTTCTAAGTCTAAGATTAAGAAGAAAAAGACCAAGAAGCGGACTGACCACAAGCTAAGGACCTTAAGGTTAAGGGCAAGGCCCCGATGGTTCCAAAGAACAAGAAGAAGAAGGATGCTTGTCTCAAGTGCGGTGAGCCGGGCCACCGGGCTAGAGACTGTCCGATTCTTCATGGCACTTCGTATAGAACTTTTGTTTTGGAAACAAATTGTTCGCTACCGTATTTTCTACTTCTGGATACCGGATTCTCGTGCTAGTTCTCATATTTGTACCGTGAATCAGATCTGGAACAAAGTAGGAAGCTTGGAGATGGAGAAGTTATGATCACAATGGAAGCGGGCATAGTGTCGAGGCGACCACATAGGATCACTTCTTTTGGGTTTAGAATCCGCTTTGTTTTGACTTTAGAAGATGTACTTGTTTTGCCCAAGGGGCACAAAACATTGTATCCATTCCGGCCATGGACCGAAAAGGCTTTTCATTTTTCATTGGTGATGGTTCCCGCAAAATTTATTTTAGAAATAAACTAGTGGGTACTGCTACATTGTTGAATGGATTGTATCATCTAAATCTCAAAGAACAAAGTAGTTGTGAATACTATGACTAGAAAACGTGGTAGGGATGAAACCAACCAAGTTTTGAAATGGCATCTTAGACTTGGTCATGTTGGTCGACCAAGGTTTACAAGATGGAAAAAGATGGACTTATGGGTCCATTGGGATCGGATCCCTTTCCTACTTGTGAATCTTGCCTTAAAGGCAAAATGACTAAGTCCCCCTTCACAGGGACTTTTGAAAGAGCCGCTGATAAACTGGGATTAATCCATACTGACGTTTGTGGTGCTTTGGAAGCAGCACGTGACGGATATCAATATTTCATTACGTTTACAGATGATCATACTAGGTATGGTTATGTATACCTAATGAAACATAAATTCGAGGCCTTTGAGAAATTCCAGGAATTTAAGGCCCTAGTCGAGAAACAAACTGGTAATCATATCAAAGCACTTCAGTCGGACCGAGGTGGCGAGTATATGAGTACGGAGTTTGACGAGTTCCTTGAAGAACATGGAATAGTATCACATCTAACACCTCCAGGTACTCCTCAGTTAAATGGTCTGTCAGAAAGAAGGAACTGGACCTTGTTGAACATGGTTCGTTCCATGCTGGGCTATACTTACTTACCGATTTACCCGTGGGGTTATACACTGATCACGCTATATCTTGAATAGATGTCCTTCCAAATCTGTTTCCTAAAAACTCCACATAAGATGTGGGAGGGCGGGACAAAATGGAAGCGAAGTCCGTGAGGGGACGTTTATCGATTCCCATCTCGGGACGATGGGATATCTATTCTACATGCCCGAAGATCAAAAGATCGTTGTTGCTTTACAAGCACACTTCCCGGAAGAAGAGTTCATTCAGAAGGCGGAGCAAGTAGAAATATTTCTTTGGAAGAATACAATGAAACTCCTGAGACACTGCAAGAAACTCGAACCGAACCTTCAGAACACAAGTACAACCACCTCGTATGTATAGTAGGGTGTCTCATTTACCTGAGAGGTATAGGCTAGTGCACTTGGAGGAACTGGGTCTCCATGAGTTTCCAAGTGATAGCCAAGAGACCAACCCAACGACCTATAACCTAGTATGGTGGATGTAGACTTCGTGATATGGACTGTAGCAGTCTTCACGTAGTTGGGATCTTCGCTTTGATGAAACAACTGAGAGTCCGACTGCAAAAGAAGAGGAACCTTGTGTATACAAGAGGGTTAGTGGGAGCAAGATCACATTCATAGTACTATGTGTAGATAACATTCTACTAATAGGAAATGATGTGGGAATGCTCAGTTCTGTGAAAGCTTGGCTTTTGAGTAATTTCTCCATGAAAGACTTGGGAGAAGCAACCTATATTCTTGGTATTCGGCTCTACCGGGATAGAGCGAAGAGAACAATAGGCCTTTCCCAAGCCCTCTATATAGATAAGATCTTAAAGCGATTTAAGATGGATGATTCTAAAAGAGGGTTCCTACCGATGCAACATGGAATAAAACTCACCTTGAAGATGTGTCCTCAAAGTGAGGAACAATGAAAGGAAATGAGTAATATACCATATGCTTCGTCCGCGGGTAGCCTTATGTATGCTATATTGTGTACGAGACCTGACATTGCGCATGCTGGGAGCGTGGTAAGTAGGTTTCAGGCAAACCCAGAAGGGAACATTGATCGCCAGAAAGAACGCTCTCAAGTACTTGATAAGGGCTCGAGATATGGTTCTTATATATGGCGGTGGAGAACCGAATGTTGTGGGATTCACCGATTCGGACTTCCAAGGACGTAAAGACGACTAAATGTCTATTTATGGCTATTTATTTACTCTTAAGGGAGGAGTGATCTTGGCATAGTGCCAAGGATAGCGCGATCGGGGTTCCACTGCTAGATGAGTATATAGCAAATCCTGAGGCTTCTAAGGAAGGGTTCTCGATTAAGAAGTTACTGGTAAACTTCACGTGACACCACGGGCCTAGGGGCCGAGGTTTCACAACAAAGATCAATCACATTGAGAGGGAGTATCATCTCGTAAGAGAATTTGTTCGAAAATAGATACATCAGGCCGCATAGAGTAGAGTCACCGACTACGTCACTGATCCACTGACCAAGCCACTTTCTCAGATTAGCTTAGAGCGTCATCTGGAGAACATGGGTATTAGATACCATAATATGTGGCATTGAGTGCAAGTGGGAGATTGTTAGGAGTATGCCCTCGAATGCCACTCAGAGGATGTTGAGTGAGGGCATTGTACTTGTTATTATGTAATTCATTATCATAAGGCAATAGATGTTTCTTTATTTACTGGTAGTTACTGGCATTCCTAACTCGTAAATATACATGTAGAAACTAGTCCGTGTATTTGAGAGCAAAACGTTCCACTCCTTATTAGATAAGAGGGTCGGCACTGGGAAGGTTTATAGCTCAAATACTTAATCGTTTGCAAGTCGATGAAACTTGACTGGGCGTTAAGTTTATGTGAAGACTTGTATGATGTGTTCTTTGACATGGAGAGTGCCTGTCGAACGCTAATGGTAAGTGGGAGCACACGTTATAGGTATGTTAATTGGATTAGTATACTCAAACCGACTCACCATCGATTCGTCACACGAATTTCACTCCGGGACAGTCAATGACGGAATCGAAAGGTTGTGATAGGTATTCGTGAACCTTCGACTTGAGGATTTAGTAGGGATGTGCTTGTGACGTCAAGATTTTCATTAGAGTAGTTCGACCCTGTAAACCTAAGGCGGGGTCAACTCGACGTGCATCTTGACGGCAAGTAGCAGTCCTACCAATACCAAGATAGAATTCTTTCTCCGTTAGTGAACGGGTTATATGTCCTATGCGGTTATTGGCGATGAGATCATAAGTCTTTGGCCAAAGCATTGGAGCTAGTCAGTATTAGATACACGAGAGCTCGATGATCTCGATTTGCATTAACGCATGCATAGCGCCAAGCAGATAGGGTTTGACCGACCGTGACCCTATAACTTGATCGGGATATTTGAAAGAAGGGTTTATACGTATACCGGTATTCACGATGAATGGTTCTTGAATGATCCCAATCATTCGCTCTCGGGTACGGTGTAGGCCACCAGTCGCTAGGTGGTGCTACTACTCTTTGGTTCCTCCCATTGCCGATCGAGACGGACCTACCGAGTCGCGCATTAGATTGACGACTAATGAATCAAGCTTAATTCTCTCATTATGAATATTAGATATCGATATCTAATTCGGGACATCGATGTTTAAATTGATTTATCGATAAATTAATTTACGGCCTAATAAATTAAATAAATTACCGGTGATTAATTTAATTCATAGATATAACTATTTCTTGGAGAAATTAATTATGTTATTATGTATTTGATATGATTAATTAATCGATTAATTGATCGATATAAATACATCTAACGGAATCGGAGTTTATCTGCTTGGACTCACGAGTCCGAAACGAACCGAACTCGCCCTATTTCTTCATCATGGCCGCCCTCTTCCCCACACCTTGACAAGACTTTGATTTTTAAATCAATTGGAATCTTGATTAGGTGTTTAATGAATAGATATTTGATATCTTTTTCAAGGTGGGGTTAACATGAGTTGTTCTCATGTGGAAAGGAATTGAATAAGAAGAGAAGACTTGTCACTCTCTTGAGAAAAATGAGCCATCCGTGAGATACATTGAGAGAGAGAGAAAGTGAGACTTTGAGTTCAAACACTTATCTTCATCTTCTTCTTCAACTTGTTCTTGGTGATTCTTGGAGAAAAATCAAGAAATAAATGAGAGTTGTGAGTTATACACTTAGAGTGTGATAATCTCATATTGGAAGCTTCATCACTTAGCTCTAGCCGTATCCTCTGAGGATAGCAAGGTGATCGCTGCCCGGCCGCTTCTCCGGCGCGTGGCAAGTAGAGACGCGGTGCTTTCGGCGTTGGATCATTCAAGAGCTTGGAGCGGATTGAATTGAAAGGAGATCGCCTAAAGCTTGGGGAATAGCTCGAGAGAAAGTTATCCATCTAATCAACGGACTACAAGGGTGAGTTTCTATATCTCTTGTGAATTCGTTTTTGATATTCGTATATACGTGGCTCGATCGATCCTCGTAGGGATTCGGATCGAATTAATTTTCGTTTTACCGCTTCCGCTGCGGCCTTCGATTTTAGGCGCCGAATCCCAACAGACTCAAGGCTGGAGGTAACGCCAAACGGTATGCCAACTCACTGACTCGCTCGAGAATCTCAAAGGGTCCAATAAATCTCGGACTCAACTTCCCCTTCTTCCCGAAACGAAAAACTCCCTTCGCCGGCGACACCTTTAGCAAAATGTGGTCTCCCACCTCGAATTCCAAAGGTCGGCGACGGCGCGCAGATACGACTGGCCGACTGGCGCCAACATCCGTTCGAATTACTTCTATCTTCCGCCTCGTCTCTAAAACAACGTCCGGCTCGGTCCCGACTAAGTCTGGACGTTTCATTCCAACAAATTGGTGATCGACATCGCGCCATAAAGTGCCTCATACGGTGCCATCCGAATCGACGCGTGCCAACTATTGTTGTACGTGAATTCGATCAATGGCAAATGTTCCTCCCAATCGCTACTCCAATCGAGGGCACAAGCACGCAATATATCTTCGAATGTCTGGATAGTGCGTTCCGACTGTCCATCTGACTGGGGATGAAAAGAGGTACTCAAATGCAAACAGTACCCAACGCCTTATGCACCGCCCGCCAAAAGTGCGATACAAAACGGCCATCGCGATCCGACACGATAGACTTCGAGTACCGTGAAGCCTCACAACTGCGCGATAAACACACGAGCTAACTTCTCCGGCCCCAAGTGTCCTTGATGCCCAGAAATGTGCCGACTTGGTCGCGATCAACAATCACCCATACCATATTCATGCCCGACCTCGATCTCGGCAAACTCATAATGAAATCCATCGATATATCTTCCCACTTCCATTCCTAACGGAAGTGACTGCAATAACCCAAATGTGGCCGATGCTCGATTTTGACTGCTGACAAGTCAAACATCTCGCTACAAACCGTGCGACCTCTTCCTTCATATCGCTCCACCGTAAATTCCTCCTCGTGTCCTTGTACATCTTACTCAACCAGATGAATGTAATAAGGTGTAGTATGGGCCTCACGCAAAATACTGTCGCAACTCGGGTCGTTCGGCTCACAAAGCCGACTCTGGAACCTCAAAACACCATCCTCGTGAATCACAAACCCAGGAGACTTTCCCTTAAGAACGTTCTCTCGGATTTGAGTAATCATCGGATCCTCTAACTGCTTCAGCTTAATTTCATCGATCAAAGACGACGAAATCTCTAAAGCACGAAGTTGCCCAACGGCTCCAGGCAACAAAACTTAAACATCTAACTCGATCAAAGCCCGCCGAAGCTCAGACTGAGACGTAAGGATCTCAAGCGTTCGCAACGCAACCGGTTTCCGACTCAAGGCGTCGGCCACGACGTTCGCCTTGCCCGGATGATAAAGGATTTCGAGGTCATAATCCTTAATCAACTCTAACCACCTCCTCTGCCTCATATTCAACTCCCGCTGAGTAAATATGTATTTCAGACTTTTATGATCGGTAAAAATCTGACATGCAGAGCCGAAAAGATAGTGACGTCAAATATTGAGCGCAAAAATGACTGCCGCTAACTCCAAATCATGAGTAGGGTAGTTCAGCTCATACGGCTCAATCGCCTCGACAAGATAGGCAATGGTCTTGTCGTGCTGCATCAATACGCACCCAAGACCCTGACCCGAAGCATCGCTATAAACGGCAAAACCCTCGTTGCCACATGGCAACGCCAAAACCGGGGCTGAAGTCAAACGCTTCTTCAGTCCCTCAAAACTCGACTGCCTCTCGTCATTCCGCATTTAACTTCTGATTGAGCAACTGCGTAAGTGGCCAAGCTAGTTTTGAGAAACCCTCGACGAACCTACGATAGTAGCCAGCCAAACCCAAGAAACTACGGAGCTCCTTCACATTCTTGGGCGGTGCCCAATCCAACACTGCCTCAATCTTCTGCGGATCCACACGAACCCCCTACCGAAATCACGTGACCTAAAAACATCACTTCCTTCAGCCAGAACTCACATTTTGAGAACTTTGCATAGAGTTGCTTGGTTCTCAAAATGTCTAATACTACCCGCAAATGGTGGGTATGCTCTTCCTCACTCCTCGAATAAATAAGAATATCGTCAATAAAGACGACGACACACTTATCCAAATACTTGATAAAGACTTTGTTCATCAACTGCATGAACACCGCCGGCGCATTAGTTAACCCGAAAGGCATAACTACGAACTCATAATGTCCGTATCTCGTTCAAAAGTCAAGCTGCACATCGGATTCCCTCACCCGGCGCTGATAGTACCCCGATTTCAAATCAATTTTCGAGAACACCGCAGCTCCCTGCAACTGATCGAACAAGTCATCAATTCTCGGCAAAGGATACTTGTTCTTGATGGTCACCTTGTTTAGTTCGCGATAGTCGATACAAAAACGTAGTGAACCATCCTTCTTCCGCACAAACAGACCGTGCGCCCCATGGCGAGGCGCTGGCCGAACATACCCCGACTCAAGAAGCTCACTCAACCGCTTCTTCAACTCGGACATCTCTCGATGGTGCCATGCGATAGACGCTGAAATAGGAGCCGCGCCCGGCTCTAACTCTATAGCAAACTCGACCTCACGATCCGGTGGCAATCCCAGAACTCGTCAGAAATACATCAGAAACTCGCTAACGATCGAATCGACGAAAGCTCGACTCCACCACTCTCGCCCGCAAGGCGAGCACCACAGCCGCACACCCTTTCGCAGAGTCTCATCGCCTTCAAGGCGTTAATAACGACTGTTTCCCCTCTTTCGCCCCGCGAAAGAGTGCTCTGCCGCCTCGGCTAACATAGTGATGATTCTCGTGCGGTAGTTCATGATCGCACCATGCCGCTCGAGCCAATCATCCCCAAGAATCAAATCCTCACCTCGATACTCACAACAATAAGATTAGAGGGCCAAGTCCTCTCACAAATAAGTACGTAATGCCTCGAACCTCCCGATCACCAACGATCCTATCACCGCTAGAAGCTTAACGATGAAGGGTTCACAAGGCATCAAACAATGAGACTCAAACGGCGCACACAATCCAAAGATATGAACGAATGCGTAGCACCGAATCGAAAAGCACACCGACAGATGAGAAAGAATATAAACGGTACATGTCGCCACTGAGTCACTGGGTCATCGGCTCTCCACATCTCATAGACACGCGGGTGGGCCGAGCCGACACCGAAGCTCCCCTTAGAGGGTCGACTCGACCTCTCCCGACTAGCACTCGGCGGAGATTGATGAGCAAACGATACTCATTCACACTTGGTTCCCTAGGCGCTGGAATGGAAGCCCGGCACCAAGAATTCTCTCCTCTCAAAGACAGAAGCACCTTTGTGGGTCTTGGATGGCCACACTGACACACGTCAAAGAAAGGGCTCAAACAAGTACGACCGACGTGGCCTCGTACGACCACAATTGAAACACTTCACATCACGGAAAGGAGCACCGGTAGTTCCACGAGGACCCCCAAATGAACGAGCCGACCACCGCCGGCGGAAGTTAGCATTGGGATCTCTCGCCGACCCCCACCCTTGTGGCCCGAAAAGTTCCTGGCTGACTTATGTTTCTTACTCTCGCGGCCGCCTCACTCGCCACACGCATATATCGTAAGCAAGGGCCCCGCTCTGTAATCTTTCAAGGTAGTGCATACGAGCCCCGACATATAGTCCCGAATCGACAACTTCATCCGCTTGGAAAATGGAAAATTTTGTCGCCTCTCGACAACTGGGTCTTCACATAACCCAACTCCTTGTTAAAATCAGCAATAGCTTGAGATACGGGATATCCCGCGGTTGAGCATCATAAAGCATGTACCCGAGCCTCGTCTGATCGCCACGGAAATATTCGCCCATCAATTCCTCGAAACTCACCACGAAGCAAAGATGATCTTTGGGCCCAACGGCCTCCCACTACCAGAAGGCCCCCAAAGTGAGAAAGTACTGGGCAATAGGGACCTTACGGTCCTCGGGACAGTTGGTAGCAGTGAAGACTTTAGATATCTCCTTGATCCACCCTTCCCAGCCAATCGGGTCTGAAGCCCCCGAAAACTGAGGAGGATGCATCTTGATGACATCTTGGAGCCAACGGTCCGCTCCGCCCCGATTAGCATGGGCCTGATCTGGATTCTGAACCGCTTGAGCTACCGCCGCCATTTGGTTCACCATTTGCTGCATAATGGCCGCAATACCAAGGTCGGCACGCTCCTGAGAAGAAGCATGGCTATGACGGTCGCCGGTACTGCCGTCTCCCGAAGATTGCGACGTGGCTGCCCCACCGGCTGCCCCACGTCCTCGGACGCGCCCACGACCACGTCCACGACCACGGCCTCTTCCAGCATCCATACTGGCGTTAAATAAGTAGCAAAAGCCATACGATGGTAAGTACAAGAAAAGAACAATCACAAATCGAGAATCAAGGGTGCGATACAAGGGAATAAGGAACAGGGGGAGGAAAAACTTACGAACACTGGTAGTACCGGAATCATGGCAGCGTGACGATGATGTGCAAAACAAAACACAACAAGACCCAATAAACCGACAAGCCTAGGTATCCATAACCTAGTATCTCGATACCATTTTCTCGTAACACCCCCAAGATATTCGAGGTATATTACAGCGCCGTGAATCCCTACATGGGACCCACCAGCCGACCAAACATCATACTCATCGACTCACGTAACAACAATAACACCTCGTCATAAAGACGCCAACAAAATAATCCACCCGGTTCAACCGGCCAACATAACATCATAATTCGACACAAACACGATAAACAACAATACAATCCAGATTTAGTAAAAATTCTTAAGTACTCGAGTACTTCTATTAGTTCAAACAAAACCACAAAATATGAAAAGGTAGAAGACACTAAGACATCACTCGTGCACAATCATCACGCCGGCCATCATCCGCATACCGGTCCAGCGCCTGCTCGTCTCGATGAACCCGATCTCAAATTCATAAAACGAATTTCCCCAAAATGGGTCCACAGAGGGGTTAGCAATTACGCCAAGACAAGTAACCAGATGAACAACTTACATCTTACACATATAGTAAATGCATGCAATAAAGAAAAGCATAGTTCCAAAGCACTCATTTCCTAAATGCCAATATCAAATCACATTTGTAAAATGCACCACAATTAACCGTCGATCCACGCCTCGTGGACCCCTACCGAGACCCCGTCGGATCTAACTCGTAGTGGTTAAAAGCAAGCTCGCCGATCCACGCCTTTGTGGACCCCTACCGAGACCCCGCCGGATCTAACCCGTAGTGAGCATACACACACACACCATTTCTCATACAATACTACTATGTCAAGATTGTAAGTTCATAAGGATACTTGCCTCGATTAAATAGACGATGACACGAACTAATGGAAGAATCAAGCACGACCGCGAGGAACCGACGAAAATGAACCTAACGATTCGAATAGCACAATCACAACCGCTTCTAAACGATTATGGAAATGGAATACACCCGAAACCCGCCTACGATTCATGTATAATCGAATAAAAATAACGAGGGCGACCACAACCAAACCTCTCGATTTCGCAAAGCTATGAAAATATACCATGAATCCGTAGGAAAACTAATGATATCAACAAGATTAATCATATTCATCATGAATCCACCAACAAAACGGAACGACCTAAGAAAATCCCAAAACCCCCAAATTATCCAAAAGTAGGGTTCTAAGAGATTTACCGTGGATCGGGATGAAAGATTCGTGTTGATGTTGTTATAATACTCCAAGAACTCAAGAAAGATGTTGGATGAGATGATTGGAAGAAGAAATCGCCAAGAAGATCGCCTTGAATCGCCTTCGCCGCGGAGAGAGGAAGAAATGAGGATTTATGTTTATCTCGGCCAACTCCCCGGTTTATATAGCCAGGAGTGTTAGCGCGCTAATCCTCAAGGTTAGCGTGCGCTAACGGATGAAAATACGTAACAACAATTGGCGCCCCACCCAAGAGCGATTGCCGTTAGCGACGCTACTCAAACGTAGCGTGCGCTAATAACCTCTCTGCAGCGCGCGCTATCGACCAATAGCGTGCGCCACGGACATCACCGAGTCCAAAGAGCTAACCGCCTAAAACTCACTTGACCTGCTAGCGTGCGCTACCATACGAGCGTAGCGTGCGCTAATCGGCACTGACCGGTTCGGTAGTAAACTGCATCGATCGACAATGACGCTAGCGCGCCATCAATAACTTAACGTGCGCTAGTCTCCGACATTAGCGTGCGCTAGACAAGGTAGTGTGCGCTAATCCGATAGTCCGCAGGGCCGAGCCGAACCGCCACTCCTGTGGCTAACTCGCTAGCGCGCGCTATTAAGTAAACGTAGCGTGCGCTACAAAGGGACTTCTAGCGTGCGCTATGCAGAAAAATTAGCGTGCGCTAGGTACGGAATATAAACGGTCTACAACACCGGAATACGAACGAAACATCAAACGGAACACCTCACAACGCATCATAGCATAGAATGGATCCACGGCAACCCCGAAACGGCGGTTCCGCACAACAATTACGAGAATCAGATCAATAGATGACGGAAAAGTTACACTGAAAGATACACGAGGGTCGCTACAATCGAGAAATACACCGAAAATAAAAATACAAGAGGAAGAAAAATGCGGATATTACACATACGGTTTGTGAAAGATCTTTTACGGATTAAACGACTTCAAGGTACAAGGATACGTATAACCATCACAACATCTTAATTCATCTTGATCTTCAAGAAAATATCCTAAGTTCAATCCATTCCAAATTCCAAAACGTATGATCCCATTACGTAAAGACCTAAGAACTTGCTAATCTCCATGAAATGGCCAATATAGGTTAGAAGGTACATAAATATGCTTAGGAGTCCAGACACACTAAAAAGGTTCAACGGTTTATACGATGAAGTACCGAAGCATCAAAAAATATCCTTCTAACAACATGATGTTCGACTACTTACGAATTTAACTGACTAAACAATCCCAAATCATGTTCAAAACGTCCTTCAGAATATTACTAATATTGGTGAAGAATCACCTACCTCAAAGTAGTGAAGAACGCGAAGGATCTTGAAGAAATCCAACACCGAGAGCTTGAACACCAACCTCCAATGATCTAGAATCTTTAACTCGGACTAGGATTATGATATGAAGGGTTTAGGATGGAGAGAGTGACTCTCTATGTCTCAGAATTCGGGTTTGAAAAGTGATGAAAGCTGAAAAGATGAAAAAGGGTGTTGTCCTATATATAGAAAATGGTTATTAGCGCGCGCTAGTCCATATTCATAGCATGCGCTAACGGCTATACTAAACTTACTGACTTCACTGTACTCAGCATTTAGCGTGTGCTATCCTCATATCATTAGCGTGCGCTACCGCGTTGACTTGGCTTTTCCCGAAAGCCGTCCAGGTTCATCCCGACATAATCCGACCAAGATCCGCGGCCTGATCTCACCTACCAACACGTCTCAATCATGATGAATACGTATAGCGTGCGCTAAGGTTCATATATAGCGTGCGCTACTAAACCCAAATTAGCGTACGCTATGCCTAGTCGATAGCGTGCGCTACACGTGCAAAATCACAATATTGAACGCAATCATGCAATCATGCGCTCAACAACACCGGATCATGAAATACGGAAAATAATACTCAGATCAAAATACAACAATTACAATATCACAAGGTTCAAATACACATCAGAAATCTCGGTTATTACAATTTTCTCAAGCATATCAAAGATCACTAATTTTTTCTCGACAAAGTTTCAGCTTAGAAACAATTTCGAATAAATCGTAATTATAAGCACTCACTGACTTAAAATCTTGCAGCCTTAGATGCATCCACTAGTAACGAGCTTTAGGAAGGACGACGCCTTTTGATGATCAAACCTTTCTTTGAGGTTCGTCCACAATTCTTATGGATCTTTGATAGTCGATACTCTGCCTTAAGGTCATCATGAAGGTGATGACGAAGTAATATTAGTGCCTTAGCGCGATCCTGTTCGGATGCTTTGTTTCCTTCTTTATCGCATCTCCTAAACCTCTTGAGATCAAAGTAACATCAAGCATCAAGAGTCCATGACATGTAATTCTTGCCCGAGATGTCAAGGGCGATGAACTCAAGTTTGGCTATGTTTGCCATCCGTGCAATTCTGCACAAAATAATCAAGGATATGTTATCCACATTTTTAATTTACTTGCTCATAGAGCCTGTAATATTCTTCAGGAATATTACTTGTGCTACTTTAATAGCATTAATTTAAGATCTTGAATGTAATATTCTTCAGGAATACTACTTGTGCTATTTAAATAGCATCAATTAATTTTCAAGATCATTTTGAAAAAGAAAATAAACTATATATATATATATATATATATAATATTTCAGAATATAACATGTCAAAATTCGAAATAAAATCACAAAAATCACGAAATTTAACATAAAAATTGATAACAATAAACTTCACAGTAAATTCATAAAATCGTAATCGATCAAGTATATATATATATATATATAAAGTATATATCATAGATTTAAAATCATGTCATATGACAAAAAACAAATTGTAACTTTAATTAGAAAGTATGGCGGACAATATCGATACACTATAAACTAGTACGCACATACAAAACTAAAACCTAGAAATTATAAATATTTAGGCATAGGAAGATAATAACAAATAGACATAAGATGCTGAAAACTACAAACAAATAAGCGGTGACATACACACACATAAAAAACATGATGACAGTGAATTAAAATCAACCTAACATCAATGCATATAAGAAACTTGGTTTATGACTATGTGAAGTGGATGCATCAAATAAAGCAGATCCAATCCCTTAAATCTCAAAATAGGTTTCTCAATTATCAAGCCATCAAAATCCTAAAACTTCTTCTATAGAAATATACATAATATGAGAATTCGATAAAATCAAATAGTGATGAAGTCATTTAATTAACTACACTCTTATATGATTCACATGAATTCGGCGCAAAGATTAAAATAGAATTACCTTTTACAATCGAAGGGATATGAGAGATCTAGAACTATCGTGCTGATAACGTGTTGTAAAGTAGAAAGAATAAGAGATAAGTTTAGAGAGAACCAACAGAGAGAATATTGTTTTATTCTTGTGTAGCCTAAAATGAGGATTAAAGCCTCTATTTATAGGGAGTATAAAGGATTAGGTAGACATCACTTATACAAGGAAAGTGAATATATACCATAATATAATATTCTATAACACTATTAAGATTATGATTATTCTATGTCCGAGTTTCTATGAACAACATTTCTTCATTTTTTAGAAATGATAAAAAATGATCTACCAACTTACCAAAATCCCTCGATTTTTAGCATATTTTGATATGTTTGTCATTATTTTTAAGGAATTATTTATGACCGTAAATTATTTAGGTCGATATTTTCGTGCTATAAAGCTACCGGAAAGGGGATTGTTAGACTTCGGTCATGCATCATGCCCGCATAAACTTAAAAATACGAAAGGCACGAATTAGAGGAAGAAAAGTCTCCATCATTCTAGAGACCAACAATTATTATAAAATTTAAATAGTTAAAAATATTGATTATGAAAGTTCACTCTTTTTTTATACGAAATTAAATTTCCAAAGTCTACTCTTTTTTATTAGACAGGCGATTACTTGACATTAGGTCCATCTACTATTCGGTAATGAAGTTTTCCTGAACATTTTTATTCATCAGAGCATCCCCACAGGCACCTCTCCATCTTCATTTTCTATTCATTTTCAACTCATTGGATATTTTATTCACATTTCATTTTAAAAAAAAAAGACAAAAAAATAATAAAATAAAAAAGTAAACCTCCCAAGAGGAGGTGAAACCACCTTTTTTCTATCCTCTCATTTCACTACTTCACTACCTCCATTAGTGTTGCTACATTGTAACCAGAACCGGCAGTTCGGGCTCGGACCGACCCGTGATCAACAATTTCGATCCGAACCGTTGGCTATTGGCCGATTCCGAAACCGGAACCGGTATTAAGCACGGTCCGATTACGGGCCGAAATTTCTGAGCCCGTGAACCAGCGGTTCGACCCGAACCGGCTTATTCATTTAGTATAGTGAATTAGTTAGTATTAGTTAGTTTACTTATTCAATTTTAAAGATTGTATCCTTGTAACATTTTTTTTGTACATAGATAGAATCATAGAAATCAATAAAGATATCAATTTTTATGCATTATTTTGGTTGTAAATGTTTGAGTTAATTTTCAATATTTTAAATTTTCAACACAAGTAATTTAATTTCAAAAAAGAGTCATAGAAAACATTACAAGTTACTATAAAACACAACATAAAGAATTTATAAATTTCTAAATTATCTATAAGTTATTATATTTTTATTAAATTAACTTAAGTAATTTCAAAATTTCAACACTTGTAAATTAAAAATTTAAAAATTTCAACATAAATCATTAAATTAAAAAAATATATTACAAGTTATTATAAATTACATAAAAACACAACATAAATAATTCTAAATTTCATATCTATAATACATTAAGATTCATCCCTAAATTTAATGTGGAATTATGATGATAAAGTTTTTAGAGTTAAAACCAAGTTGGAGTCGTTTAGTAGTTGCATAGAGTATAAGATAGCTAATGCTCGGAATTCAATGCAGCCTCATAATAACTATACAATCATGAAAGGAGATGAAGTACAAGGGTTGCCCGAATTGATCACATGGCATTTAGTATAGAATTAAAAGTCGGTTAGATGAAGTGCAAGGGTTGCGAAAGGTTGCAAGAATAATTAATGATTTAACCTCATGCCTATATAAACCGGCCAAAATCACATTTAGTATGTACATTTGAAGATGATTCACACATCTTTTAGATCTTTGATTGTTGGTAGCGGTATGTAAATTTTCTTTTGCAACATTTTGGAGATGATTCACACATCTTTTAGATTTTGTAATTAACTTGGTCTTTTTTTTTCTTCTTAATTTAGTTATCATACGCAGCTACCATGAAAATCACACAAGATCATGCATGCTCACATAAATGGAACCAAAGATTGGGATACCAACTATTTTCTTTGTTTCTTACATATTTAGGTGATTGTTATAGATAAACATATATATAGATATATGTATTATGTTAATGCATTTTCATATACAAGTAATTTATATGCGTTTTCTATTGATGTAGCTCACATGTGCGAATCGATTCAAGAAAATGTGCACGAGCATGTATGTAAAGTAATATTTAAATGGTTAAATGATACTTTTTAGCATGATTAGTTTATGTAAGTAGTTGCTTTCGAATGCTCTTTGAGAAATATTAGAATGAATTTATCGTGCGCAATTGAATTATTATTGAAAAAAAGAAGGTCCACGATCGCAGTGTTTTCTTTTTCTATATGTAGAATCATTAGTGAGAAACCAATATTTACGCGCATTAAATGAGTTTGCCATAATAGCAAAATATGACACATTAAAAATATCACATTGAGTAATGAATAAAAAGGAAAAATACATAATTTTGACTTAAATCCGCTTGTAAATTATAATATCAAATAACAAAGTTGAGTTTTAAACATAAGCAAAAGATCAAACTTTAATCGAAAAACAAAACCGGTGCATTTAATGTGAAGTATATACAACATCGAGATGGAAGTGCAAGGCTTGCCGGAATTTATCACATGATATTTAGTAATTAGTATAGAATTAAAAGTCGTTTATGGAATGAGATGAAGTTGAAAAGGTTGCAAGAATAATTGATGATTTAACCTAATGTAATATATATAGATATATGTATTATGTTAATGCATTTTTATATACAAGTAATTTATGTGTTTTTTCTATTGATGTAACTCACATATGCGAATTGATTAAGAAAATGTGCACGAGCATGTATGTAAAGCAACATTTAAATGATTAAATTATACTTTTTAGCATGATTAGTTTATGTAAGCATGCAACTTGAATAATGATTATAAAAGAAAAAGTACATATTTTTTGCTCAAACCCATATATAAATTAAAAAAATTAAGTGTAAGACATAATAGTAGAGTCCAAAGGTTTTAGGAATTATTAATAGTGTGTTAATTAATATTCATTTAGTTGGCTATTTAGAATTGAGTTTATTGATAAATTTATTATAGTTAGATTTCAATGTTAATTTTCAATGAAATTAGTTGTACAATAAAATGAGATGAAGCTAAAAGAGTTTGTAACGATTTTTATACAGTTTATGTGGCATTATTATATATACATTATTACACAAACTTTAACTTACAAACTTAATAAAGAAAATATTTAACGCACATTAAACTATAACCAATTAGATAGACCCGTGTGCTTCATATTACCATGCAAAAACCATCTAACGGACAAGTATTGTAGGGATAAATAATAGACCAAAAGAAATAAAGCCTTTTTTTATCATGCAAATAAGTAATAGACCAAAAGAAACAAAGCCATCACAACTTAATAACCAAAAGCCCATATATAAAATACAACACCCCAAAACCAAAACAACATCAAACACTTTTAAATTTGTATACAAGAAAGTTAAAACATTTCATACAACATACAAAACAATAATTAAGTATACACTCGCCAATATACAGAAAGAATACACGATTAACAATTAGATTCTTAGCCCGTGCGTAGCACGGGTTCTGCATGTCTCGTTATTCATAAGTTATTATATTTTTATTAAATTAACTCAAGTAATTTTAAAATTTCAACACTTGTAAATTAAAAAATTATAGATTTTAACACTAAATTCACTAATCATTTAATTTCAAAAAAAAAAGATATAAAAATATTACAAGTTATTATAAATTACATAAAAACACAACATAAATAATTTCAACATTCAAAATTTCAACACAACTATACAATTCATTTAATTTCATACAAAAATAAAAATAAAAAAACGAAGAAAGGCTGGGCTTTCGGGAACCGCTGGTTTAGGCCCGCTCTAAACCACCGGTTTCAGCAACCGCCCTTATGCGTAATACCCATGCCGATTACGGTTCATCATTTCCGTGAACCGAAACCGTAGGTTCGAGCCCGAACCGACGGTTCACAAGATAAAGGCAACACTACTCCCATTCTCTTACCACCAATGGTAAATTTGAGGATGCATCCCCAATGCCTTCTATCACCGGGATGCTCTGAGAAGAATCTTCTAATGTATTCATTCGTGTGTGCGGTACACTTCGTGCGCATAAGCATATAAATTTCCGGTAAGATTGCAACGAAAATTCATTCATAACTAGAATACAAATCAAAATTCTGTTACGAGTAAATAATTATATCATATTGTCGTAAAGGTAAATTAACAAACACACAATATTACCAATAAATACTCCAATAATCAAGTTTATATAAAATATATGAATTATACTCCAGATGTTCAATAGAGGATGCGTGCAAGCAGGTCACTAACTTCATCGTATTGAACTAGCGGCGCTTGTACCTGCAGAGTAACAGAGTCGTAATGATCAATCACCCCTAGCAATATTCCCCCATCCCACTTAAATAGTCGGTTAAGGTATAATTTGTTGATTTCAGTTATTATTTTGATGAAACCATCTATTCACACTTATTTCTTAATTTTGTTTCCAATCAACTAATATCAGACTTCTCCGTCCACGATCCGCCGACACTATCGCTTTATTCTGGACGTCCACAATCATTAATATTTCTATTTTAGGAAGTAGACCCCACAATAAATTTATATTTATACCCTTTAATTACATAAATTATTACTAAAATCATGATGGACCCACAAATTGAATCCAAAAGAATCACTTTAACACATCACACATCGTGCTCAATTTCTAGTGGCAACACTTTGGAATTGAATTTCTCAAAGCTCAATGATCCCTTAGTCTTTGACTAAGGGTTAGGTCCTAGCCCCCGGGGTAGCTGGCGAATAGTTACAATATCATGTGCTTCAAGCGGCAGTGTGGGAGGTCTGATCTCGGTAGGAACCCGCGGTTGGATTATGGAGACCCGGCATGCCTATCTATCGGGGTCCAGCATGGAGCAATCACTTGGGTGATAACTCTTTGTACGCGGAAGTGGAGTATATTTAATTGTTATAATGTGACATTATCTCGTGGTTTAACTCAAGTTGTTCCGAGAGGCCGAGTCAAGCTTTCTCATAGAATTAGTCATACGAAGTATGGATCACCTATGTATAAAAAAATAGCTAATCTACTCTAACAAATGAGCCCAAAAGAACCACTTTAACACATTATCACAATACATTAAATACCGTGCCCAGCATTTTGGGTCAAGAGATCATGGACGGAGGGAGTACTTTATATAACAAAAAAAATCTAATTTTAAGGAATAATATGAATTTTAATTAGACATTAGGTTTTATTTTAAAATAAACTCGTCTATTGAGACAATTATTTTTTTTAAAGTAAACTCTTCAAGTGAGACACGAAAAATATATATCAAATACCAATAGCAAAAGCACAACTCATGTTGGGGTACTAGGGTTTAAGATGGAGATCCGGATTGCCAATGGATCGTGTAAACACTTTCCGAACTGATATTTCTACCCTACGCCCTGTTACAAGAAATTCAAATTAGATAATCCAAAGGGACACTTACGAATCTAGGCACAGAAACGTAAGTCAAATTGCTAGAGAATTCTGGGTTTGTTAGAAAGACAAAGAGCTAAGAAAAAAGGCGTATCTAAAACTCAATAGGAGAGTCTTACTTATACATGTCGGATTAGGGTTACATTAGGTCGATTTTTAGGGTTACTTGAGGCGGCGCCATCATTAGGTCTTAATTAGTGATCCGAAATTAGGGTTAGACGGATGGCTTACCAAACTGACGAAATTAGTCAATTTTACCACAATCTCCCTCTAAAATTCGGAAATATCACTAAGTTACCAATCTAAATGTGTGCACTCCGCACATACCCGCGCATATATTAGAATACAAATTATAAAACCTCTTACCACATATTAGCCCAATTACACAAAACGAATTGGTGATACTAAAATCACCAACAACTCACAGTAGTCAAGTAATCTGCACAACACATCACAAATCGCAGTAGCCTATCGCCTCACCTCTCAAAGGTGACACCTAGGTGGCAACAAGGCAATGCTAGAAATAATAAAGAGTTAATTACAGAAAGTAGTTTGACCTAATTTATCAAAAAATAATATTTAACTTCAAAATATACCTGAAATTTTATTGCATTCTTTCATTTACTCCCTTAACATTTACAAAAAACATTATGTTTAGCTTATGAAGCACGGACACTCCGGAGACATGTATCTACTCCGTCATCAGTCCGCCACGGATGACAAGAGTATCGACTTTTCTTTAAATAAGGAACACGTTCCCAACACATCCGCGACATGTCCGGACACGCGATGGACTATTTGGGGGTGTTTTTATATCTAAACCTAAAACGTGCCAATTTTACAACTTTTTAAAGTTCAGTGATAAATTTAAATTATTTAATACATAGAGCAAATTTAACCTAAAAAGAACAGAACAACTTAATTCTTTCCAGCCAGTCTCTTTAGTTCCTGCTCTTTTTTCCTTCGCAATTTCTCCTCTCCTCCGCAGCCGCTCTCGCCTCTGCCGCCGCTGTCCTCAACATTCGAATCGCAGGTCTACTCCTTGCTCCAGCATCGCCATGTCCGTCAATCCCTTTGCCGACGGTAATGTCTCTTGCTTCCTTCAATTTAGAGTTTTGCCCTAATTCCGTGAGACCTAATTTCGCTGTTTTTATTTTATATTTTGCAAATGTTGGCACTAATTTCGTGTATGTGACCAAGTTTTGATAAAATTTACTTGCTTTCTTTATTTTATTCTATTTTGACATAATTTGGCCCATTAACTGAATTATTATTTTTAACTATGATCAATAATATTGTCCAAATTTTAAAACATCTCAGATATTATGTCCATATCAAGTGCTTCAACTTCTACATCTATTCCTTCCATTGCTGCCTCGAATCCTGTTGATGAAGATGTGAGTAAGCCCTACAATGAACAGAGATGGTGGAAATGTGTGGAAATGTAAATTGGACATGCAATTTATGCATGAGAGAATTCAAAAGTTCATATACTAGAGTGAATGGTCATCTACTCAAGGCTTATGGGCAAGGTATGTGTATGTAAAAAAAGTGCAACCGGAAGATCTTGTGAAATTTAGGAGGTTAGAGAAAGAAGTGGAAGCGATGAAAGAACAAGCAGTCCCAAAGAAAGTCCAATTGCCTCCCTTCATGTCGAATATGAGTGGATTGTATGATCCAAAAAAAAAGAAAGGCAGGTGGTGGATTGCTTGAGAAAGCTTTTAATATCAATATCAGAGAACAGATGAATCCATTGGTGCTAGGTCTTTGTACTCGGCTGGGCTACGGTTCCACTTGGCTCGAGATCTGTTTTTTAGAGAATGATTGTATTCGCTGCGAATAACTCTATTTCAGGGTATAAGTGACCCGGTTATAACTTGTAGGGAAGAACTGTTTTGGTAAAAGAGAAATCAAACAGTGATAGGCTATTGGCTCCTATTCGCAACGAATGGAATGAAAAAGGTGCGAGTCTTGTGAGTGACGGGTAGAGTGACTCCCAAAGAAGACCACTTATTAACTTCATTCCTATCATGAATGGGCAACCTATATTTATTAAGGCGATGGATTGTTCGGGGGAAACAAAAGATGTTAAGTTTATTGCTAACTTGTTGATTCAAATTATTAAAGAGATTGAAAGTGAGAAGATATTGCAAATCACCACTTGATAATGCCAATAAGCAAGACCGCCAATAATTGCAAGGCCATCGGACAAATGATTGAATACGAATTTCCAAAAATTATTTGGAGGCCTTGAGTAGTGAAGGTACTCGATCTTGCTTTATAGAATATTTTTGCTGCCACAAATACCAATAGCCATGAAGAGACTTATTCTCATTGTAGTTGGATTACTGAAGTGGGAGACGATGTCTTTCAAATAATAAACTTCATTATGAATTGTCAAATGAGACTTTTGATGTTTAATGAGTTTGTTTGGCTAAATTTACTGTCGATGGTGGAAACAAGATTTGCCTAGATGATTGTGATGCTAAAAAGGCTCAAGTTGATAAAAGGTGGTCTCCAAGCGTCGGTGATGAGCGATAATTAGGCTCCATACAGAGGATGACCAAGAAAAACTAGATTTGTCAAAAAGAGAAAATGGTGAGCGATGATAGGCAGGATAGAATTACTTAAATTCTTTCTTTTACAGCTCCCATCTATGATATGTTGTGTTGATGCGACATCGATAAACCTTGCCTCCATTTGCTTTATGACGTGAGATACGATGGTTGAAAAAGTCAAGAAAGTCAATTTCCAACATGAAAATACTGTTACTGTTGTTGCCGATCGTCCAGCAGCAATTCGAGCTCTTCTGCAAAGTCTCATCTCCTTTACTCTCCAACAAAGGTAATCCGCTAGCTTCACTACAATCCTTCCCAGTTTCAATTTCTCATCTTACAGAAAGTAGTGCGTAAATTCTCTTCTTTCTCCCACCATCTCTCTAAGCACGGTAATCAGATTTCATGTTTCTCTATCTTTAGCATCTTCTGCAAATCTTCATTATTTTAGCATCTCCATCAACCCAAACCTATAATTCATCGGACCCAAATCATAAGAGAAAAAAAAAAAAACCACGGCCGGCTTCCTGCAAGCCAAAACCCGCGGCTGAATCCAAACATCATGGTCAAACCTGAAACATCAGACCATCGAGTCCAACTCCGATCTGGAACCGAATCAACCCATGTTCAAACCCAAACTCAACTCAGAACACCAAATCGGACTTCAAACCCCCTCCAAATTCATTTCAAATAAACCCGCATCAGTCGGCCCTGAACACATCAAAACCAACTCCACAGGCGAACCATGGCCGCCGTGAGCAATCGACTCATCGATCCCGATTTTTTTTTCAAATTCCAATTTCAGAGTCTTAAAACCGAGCCCTGAAAACTGAAACTTCATTTTGGCCCGAATCTCTGAACCGTCTCCCACCTTCGATTTCGATTTCCAGATGTTTGTATGTGTTCTTATTCTTGTGTGTATGTGTGTTTGTGCGTGTGTGTCTGTTTTTGTGTGTGTCTGTTTGAGAGAAGAGAGATCGGGAGAGATGAGAGTGAAGGACCAAGGGTTAGGCGAGAGGAAGAGAGTGAGGGAAGAGAAGGGTCTGGTGCTTCACGTGAGGAAAAGGGATGTTTATATCCAAGCTTTGGTCAAACTCAATTGCACCCCCAAGTTTTTTTTTCATCTCTTTCAAATCGACCAGTAAGCTATTAATATTTTTAATCAGACCCTTGTTGACCAAGAGTCATGCTCCACGATGTATGTGTTGATTTTACAATATCAATCACGACGCGATACGACAATATCAATTATCTCAACTCATCGCCTCTCACGATATTTTCCATATAAATGGAAAAACCTATGATGTTGACGGTTTTGGAATTTCGTTCTATTTCTCCTTCATATGAAGGTTGCGACAGGAAGGGCATCCGGCGTAAAACTTTGCCACTTTGTTATTTGCATGAGTTATGGTGTTAACTAATTTTAGACAATTAAACGACACTATAATCTTCACGCACCGACTTCAACATAGTTGGGATTAAGGTCTTACTTGATGATGATTGATGATGATGACCCTTGTTGACTAAGACTATAACCTAATGACTATCAAGTAATATTAATATTCAATTTAAGTTGTGCTTTGTATTTTAGTTTCAATTATAGTATTATATTAATAATAAACAATTATTATTATCTGCAGATAATAATAAGGATTTATGGACCTAGGATTATTGAGTCGAGCATCTACATCACTTTCAAGTACTGCATTTATCCAGGTGTAGTGAATTTACTATGCTTTTGTTTATTTTAATTGTTTTATAAATTGTCTTGTATGCACACGTGAAATCAATTAGAAGCACTTAAATGTGCAAATCAGTCAGAAGCACTTAATTGTGCATAAAGCCTTCTGGCTAATTGACGCATCGTAATATATCGGTCACGTTGATTATACTTGCTAATATATTTAGAAATTAACTTAGACATATCACGTACTCTCCACACTAAGTCTGACCTTCCAAATATTTTCCATTTTTTTTATCTTAATAAGGTATTACAGTATGGAGTGGCTTCAAGAGGACCCCAACCGCAAACCTCCTCATCAAGATGAAGGAATATCAAGCGGAAGAACCAATGCTTGAAAATGTATTTCCCCAATCTGGAGGAGTGCACTAAAATAAGTATCGAGTATATCAACTTCATAAGAAATGCAGGCAAGTTTAATGATTTTGATGCCACAGCAAATAAACATGCAATGGAACCCTTGAATTGGTGGCTTCTCTATGGCTCTAGTGCACCTATGATTCAAAAAGATCGCATCGAGGGTTCTTGTCCAAGTATCATCCTCATCTTGTGCTGAGAGAAACTGGAGTAGTTATTCATTTTATTAATTCGACGAGAAGGAATAAATTGACACCAAAACAAGGTGAGAACTTGGTGTATATTCATAGTAACCTTCGACTGTTATCTAGAAGAACGGCGGCCTACATAATGGGACATACTAAGTATTGGGATATTGTCGGTGATGCTTTTGACACACTTGAATATGTCGAAAGGCTTCAAGTGGCGAGTCTATCTCTTGATGAGCGGAATTTAGAGTCTGTGGTCTTTGAAGATGCAAGGCAAGAAGAGATTAATGATGTGTCGTCTTAGTGATGATTATTGAATACTTGACCATTTTTTCTTGTTCTTTTTTTTTTTTTTGCATTTTCGGATGTTTGTTATGTTGAACATTTCAGCTGCTTTTTTTTTTTTTTTTGCTTTTTTAGGTTTATTGTTTGATGACATTAATTACACATTTGGGTTTTTATATAAATGTTTAGACCTCTTTTGGATTTTTAAATATCCAACATAATTATTAGGCATATATATATATATATATAATAAAAAAAATAAAAAGATGTCTTCTATGTGTCGTGACCTGTATTTTGTAAAAAAATTATGAATCTCATGTATGTGTGATGTCGTGTCTGTGTCGTGTCGCGTTGTGCTTCATAGCACTTAGCCCCTTAAGTTTTTCACTTAACCAAACCACGGCTACTTCAGTAATTTCAAAACTTAGCTAGATTTTTTGTAATTAGATCAAACCTTAACTTTTGTAGGTCGCTTGATACAAGCTGAACCAGATGCACATAAGTTGATAGAAAGAATCGCCAATAATATTCGTACCGTGATTTGCTCTTGAATGAGGACTTCCTCTTCCCACCACCTCCAGCACTTCTCTGCTTTTTCTCACTCATGTCGCCCTGGAAAAGTTCCTGCATCTCTTCTGCTCTTGCTTTAGTAACTCGGGAAGGATTATTGGATTTTCTAACAGATTTTTTCACAATCTTGCCGGAGTCAACAGCCTTTTTGGCAGCCTTCACTGCTTTTGCTCTACGATACGCCACGTCAACAAGAGAAATTCCTGTACTTTCTTTCTTGTTTTTCTGTTCTCCCTGGTCACTCAAATAGTAAGTGTTATAAACAACTCGAGTAACATGCATTCATAGAATCTAGTGTATAGCAGTAACTGGATCTGGCCAAACCTAAATTCTAAAACATGATAAAAATGATATATTCAATATATATGTGTTTGTGGGAGAGGGCTGTGTGTGTGTGAAGCATTTATATGGACGGTACGAAATACGGATACGATACGACACATGTACGAGGATACAACATATTTTGGAAGTTTGAGGATGAGGGTACGACATATATATAGAAAAAATTTATTTACATTGAGAACATATAGTTCCTCTATTCTCTAATTGTTGCAACATTGGACCGAACACGGATCCCATGTGTAACTGAATGAGACAAATTCTGTTAAAAGATTGTGCATAACTTCCGAAGGTTCTAGAATAATTAAGTCCTCAAGGTTCTAGGATAAATTAGTGTTAAAAATAGGAATACTTCTTAAGTAAAATCCCTGCTCTCTCTTGTGTAAACCAGCAGTGTTGTGTGTGTTTTAAGTGCGTTTTCTGCCCAGTTCTCAAGTCTGATCTTGGGCCTGCAGCTAGTGTGTCTACCGCAGCTTTGAGAGTGTCCATAATTCTCTCAACTTGGTATCGAGCGTGTTTCACCTTGTGTTCATGGAGGCCGCTCGCGAAAAGGAAGGCAGAAAATTGGTTTATGGCAGAAAATCTACTATTTTTGCCGGTGTTTGTATTCCAGAGATGGATATCAACGGTGGAGCCTTGAATCAGTTTGGAATGGAGAAACTAACAAACAACTATCAATATTGGAGGATGTGCATGAAAGCATATCTTCAAGGACAAGATCTTTGGGATATCGTTGATGGAGGTGATACCGATTTGCCTCAAGATACACCAGAAAATTCTCAAGCAAGAAGAAATGGAAGATTAAGTGTGGAAAGGCCTTGTTTGCTTTGCGAGGCTCTATTCACAAAGATTTGATCGATCACATTCGAGATAAGGAGTCTCCCAAAAAGTGTGGGACACATTGGAGAAGCTGTTTACTAGGAAGAACACGGCCAGACTTCGCTTTTGGAGAATGAACTAGCAAATACAAATCAAGGGAGCATGACAATTGCTCAATATTTCCAGAAAGTAAAAAGCTTATGTCTGAAATTTGAGCTTGATCCGAGGAGCCCATCAAGGAGGCACGAATGCGAAGATATCTTATCCGTGGCATAAAGGAGTATACCCCGTTCTTGACATCAATACAAGGATGGGCAATTCAGCCTAGCATTGTCGAGTTGGAGAATCTACTTACCAATCAAGAAGCCCTAGCTATGCAGATGGCAAAAGCTTCAATTTCTGATAATGACGAGGCATTGTTTGCTGGAAGAAGGCGCTACAACTACAAGAATTGGAAGGAAAATAATTTCAAGGAAAAAGCACTCGAAGGGAAGGAATTTCAGCCGTGGGGAGCATTGGAAAATGACAAGCTCGGATGAAAGATGGAACTGCCCAGAAAGAACTTTAAAGAAAAAGAGATGAATTCGGAAAATTCGCAATATGAGGCCAGAAGAAGATAATTTGCAACAGTGTGGCAAACCTGGACACATTAAGAAGTTTTGCAGATCAAGATTCGTAGAAGAAAATGCAAGCATTTCTCAAAACGAGGAAAATTTCGATGATTGGGGAACTTGTCTTGCAACCGAGATGACAAATTTGGAGAACTTTGTACAAGAACCCGCACTAACTTCAATAAATGGAGGCTCTTTAGAAGAGGGTCTTGCAACTATCGATTATTCAAAAGATCGATCATTGATTCAAGTTGCTCTCATCATTTAACAGGCAATGATTCCTTACTTTCATTACAAAAGGAATACACGGAAACAAAGCAATTGTGACAGTGGACAACTCCATTCATCCGGTTGAAAAGGAGGGAAATGTCAAGGTGAAGGCGGTGCAAGGACCTATAAATCGACCAGTGTGTACCATGTTCCTGGTATGACAAAAATCTGATTTCTGTTTCTCAACTAACAAATTTTGGTCGATATGTTTTATTTGGTCCAAGTGATTTCAAAATTCGAAAACGTCAAAGGCATTGATGCTAATACAGATTGGAAGGGAAGAGAGTTAATTCTCTTTATGTTCTATCGGCAAGTGAAGCCTTTGTGGAGAAAACAAGCCGACAAGATAAAGCATCTTTGTGGCATGCTCGCTTGGCTCATGTGAGTTATGAGAAGTTGAAAAATATTTCAGAAACAATATTGTTAACAGGCCGCCTCACTTGGGAAGTTTTCATCATGAAGGTGTTTGTGAAGGTTGTCAATATGGTAAAGCACACCGTCTTCCATTTGGCAAATCTTCAATCGATCTACAAAACCTTTGCGGTGATCCATTCGATTTATTAACAAGCAATGCGGCAAGTTATGGTGGCCTTCATTATATGCTTGTTATTGTTGACGATTATACAAGATTTTCTTGGGTGTTTTTATGAAAGAGAAGTCGACACATTCTCAATCTTCAAGCAATTCAAGAGGAAGATTGAGGAGGAGCTTCAAAGAAGGATCAAGTGCTTGCGAACCGATAATGGAGGGGAATTTACATCCAACGAGTTTGCTGATTTTTGTGAAAGGCATGGAATAAGAAGACAATTGACATGTCCAAGAACATCGCAAAGAAACGGAGTTGCCGAACGGAAATTAAGGCACTTACAAGAGGTAAGTAGAAGTTGGATGCATGCTAAAGTCTTCCTCAAGAGCTATGGGCGAAGCTATGCGATGTGCTTGTCATGTAATAAACAGATTGCCCTCAAAATTTATTAACATGAAAACTCCCTATGAACTTCTCTACAAGGAGAAACCATCGGTTTCATATTTTAGAATCTTTGGCTCTACATGCTATGTCCATGTTTCGATCACCGCGTGCTAAAATGGATGCCAAGGCAAAGAAATGTGTGTTTGTTGGCTACGATCCTAATAGAAAAGGATGGCGATGTATGGATCCCGACACACTCAAAGTCGTGACATCCAGAGATGTTATCTTTGATGAAACATCATCTTACTATGTGCAGCCTATACTAACACATATTCCAGATTCTTCAAACAATGAAAATGAAGATGTACATGATAAATCAAATTCTCCAAGTCCAACTGCAGCCCCCGAAGATTCTGCCGGTGAAAGTGAGGCAACTCATGAAGAAAATGAAGAAAACGATGGAACTCAAGAAAGTGATCAGCCGCCTCGACGATCACAAAGAGCACGCAAGAGGAATGAAAGATACAAAGACTACACTATAGGAGTTGATTATGATAAAATAACAGAATGTTTCTTTGTGGCCCATTTGATGAATCTGAGCCATCGGCGTATGAAGAGGCTAAAGGTAATCAAAATTGGGAAGCTGCTATGGAGGAAGAAATATCAGCACTTTATAAGAATGAGAAATGGGATATAGTTCCTAAACCTAAAGGAGTTCATCCGATTTCTTGCAAATGGGTTTACAAAGTCAAGCGTAAATCTGATGGAAGCATTGATCGGTATAAAGCGAGGCTTGTGGCTCGTGGTTTCTCTCAAAAATATGGGCTGGATTATGAAGAAACTTTCAGTCCAGTTGCAAAGATGACGTCCGTTCGAGCTATTTTATCCATGGCTGCCTCAAAGGGATGGAAACTTTGGCAACTAGATGTGAAGAACGCATTTCTTTATGGAGACATTGATAGGGAGATTTATATGGAGCAACCTTTGGGGTTTAAATCAAAGAATTTTCCACGTTACGTATGTCGGCTCAAGAAAGCTCTTTATGGGCTCAAACAAGCATCGCGGGCCTGGTTCGGAAAAATTGCTCAGTATCTAAGCTTTTGTGGTTATGTTTCCTCAAGTGCTGATGCGAGTTTATTTATAAAGAGAGATTAAAAGGTGCACATTCTTGTGTTATTATATGTCGATGACATGATAATAACCGGTAATGATGAGAAAGAAATAAACAGGTTGAAAGATGAACTTGCCATCCGGTTTGAGATGAAAAATCTAGGAGAACTAAAGCACTTTCTCGGTTTGGAGGTATCAAGGTGCAAGGAAGGCATTTTTGTTTCTCAAGGTCAGTATGCTAAAAAGATCCTTGAGAAATTCAAGATGATCAATTGCAGACCAGCAGCTACTCCAATGGAGCAGAATTTGAAGTTAAGAGCTAATGTTGGGAAAGAGCTCAAGAATGGAAAAACGTATCGGACTTTGGTTGGGAGCTTAATATATTTGACAATTACAAGACCTGATATTTCATTTCCAGTCGGAGTTGTTAGTCAATTTATGCAAAAGCCAAGGAAGCCACATCTGGATGCAGCAAATAGGATCCTTCGTTATCTTAAGCATACGATGAATTATGGGCTGATGTATAAAGAAGGCACAGAGATTTTTCTTAGTGGATTCACCGATGCAGATTAGGCGGGTGATCCCTCCTCAAGACGTTCTACATCGGGTTATACTTTCGACCTTGGTTCAACTGCTATCTCGTGGTGTAGCAAGAAGCAAGCAACTGTAGCATTATCAAGTACGAGGCAGAGTATAATGTTGCTACACGCGCTGCACAAGAGTGTGTATGGTTAACGAGATCGATCAAGGACATTTCTCATTCTAAAATGGAACCGGTTGAGCTATATTGTGACAATATGAGTTCAATTCGACTAGCCTCAAATCCTGTTTTCACGCAAGAACTAAACACATTGAAGTGCACTATCATTTTATACGGGAGAAAGTGTTGCAAGAAGAGATTGACTTCATCAAAGTTGATACAAAAGAACAACTTGTCGATATATTTACGAAGGCATTACCTAAGGCGAAGTTTGAGTTTCTTAGAGCACAACTTGGTTTGGTATCCGAAGTTCGCACAAAGGGAGAGTGTTGAAAGATTGTGCGTAACTTCCTGAAGGTTCTAGAATAATTAAGTCCTGAAGGTTCTAGAATAAATTAGTGTTAAAAATCGAATACTTCTTAAGTAAAATCCCTGCTCTCTCTTGTGTAAACCGGCGGTGTTGTGTGTGTTTTAAGTGCGTTTTCGCCCAGTTCTTAAGTCGATCTTGGGCCTGCAGTTAGTGTGTCTACTGCAGTTTTGAGAGTGTCCATAATTCTCTCAACTAATTCAACATCATCTTACATGCTAATATTTGTTTTCAAATTAGTAGAACAAAGTATGATCGAAGCTCGAATATGAATAGTATGAAATAGTGAAGTGGTGCATGCATCTATTAGTGAATGGAAGAAGTACTTATTAAGTACACTTAAAAAAAATGTTTCAACTATATTTTAGTAATTTATAAATAATGAATTATAGAATGTGGCATAAATATATCAGGAATCAGCAATAAAAATTTAATCTCTAAGCTTTTAATTGGAAACTTTTCCGTAACTTACATAAATGAATTCGAGAGTATCAGGTATTTTATCGGACACAACAGTGCGGCTACATCATGCTCACATAAGTAACCGTGCTTCACACTCACACACACACACACACACACACACACATACATATATATATATATAACAAGACATGGGGTCGATCAGGCTTGACAGTAGAAAAACGTGACCTCGCCCAAAAACAAGTGAAATTTTCAATGCGCCTCAAGCGGGATATAGGTATAGGGCCAGTTCAAGTAAACAATTCTTAATCGAATCTCCTTAATCGAATCCCACAGGGCCAACTATTGACATTCATGAAGAGTATACAGTTATGAAAAAAAAGAGATAATATATTAATTGCAAGAGGAGAAAAAAAGTTAATTCAATAAATCAAGAAAAATACATAGATGCTATAGCAGGATACAAGACAGATTAACAGGACTCCAAATATGACCATTGCAACAATAAGAATGACATTTTCTCCAATATTTTGACATTTGTCAGATAAGATATATAAGCACATCCGGAAACTTTTTGCACGGGTTAGGAACCAGCTGATCCAGGGTTATCATGTCGTCCACCTAATGGGCTCCCAAAACTAATCCCAAAGTGATGGACAACCATCATAACCCAAGCACACGTGAAAATGACCCTAAATCAAAACTTACATACACCCTTTGGAATGATTTTGTATCTTAAGATCATTTATCAAAAAAAGCATGTGGCCATGCAACAGAGAAAAGTGAAAGATACGTGCCTTGACTTCATCTTCATCCTCTAACATTTCTCTAGCAGCCTCCAATTTCCTTCGCTTTTTCCTAGGCAAATTTTTCTAACAAAAAAAATAGTTCTGTATAAATTAATTTGTCCAGACAAATTGTACTGAGGTGTATAAGTGCGGTACCTCGCGCTCTCGCTTTCTCTTTTCTTTCAACTTCAATTCTTCCGCTTGTTCAGCACTAATCGCCTCATTGTCAGAAACTTTTCTCTTACCCAAAGCGTCCTAGTCAAATCATTTGCAGAGGCCACTTAAATATTTAGGAACTCAATACAACAACAAAAGAATTAACTTGTCCAAATAAAGGATTAGAACAGTACAGACAGCTATGGAAACACGGTTTCATCGTGAGTGCAATGATAAACAAACCAAGAGTTTCAGATTCCTTAAATGATGATTAATTAGTATCATCCCAAGAGTTTCAGATTTCCTTAAATGATGATTACTTAGTATCATCCCTTAGGTATTCACAGACAATTTACAATGAAAAGGAAGATTCAATACATAATCCAAGAAAAATGGATTTTGGATTGTCCACATTTTCTCTCTCGAAAAATCTTGGATATAGCAAGAGATGGCAATAATGTTCTAACAAAATGGAAACACGACACACAAGGCTACTCCATCCACACAATAGCCTCAATTAATGTAGACTCAACTGATAGAGGTCATTTTCGGTCATTTGAACATTGAGAAAAGAGAACACAGACCAAAAAGTTTTGCATGGAGAATCCTCTTTCCTCTATCCTGATGATAATGTCATTAAATAGCCAAAACTATCCAAAATGACAACCACCTTAAAAACACACATTTTTAAGCAGTTGATGTCCACTCAACATTTTGATTTACCAATGTCTAAAAAGGCGCTGCTAGGAGGCCGCCTAGAGCATAAAATGTGGCATGCCAGGCGGTGTTAGGCTCACCCCCTTTTTTTTGGAAAAGCTCAACACAAGACGACGTCGTTGGTAAAGGAAAAAATGGAAAATAAAAGGCGACTTTTTGAAAGCGTGCATGGAAGGGGGACCGAGAAAGTCACCCTCTTTGAGAAAACAAAACAAAAGAAATGCAAAGGCAAAAGACAAAGACAAGCGTCCAACATCAGTTCTTATTAATGAAGATAAAAAGAGTCCGGACGCGGAGAACGGTGGGAATTTTTTATAATGGATGCTTTTCCACATACATCCATTCTATTGACAATTTAGATAGTGATTTTCTTGCATATGAAGGATTTGGTGACAAAGGGGTGAATTTCAATGACTTTGAAGGTGTTGACTTTAGATGTGAAACTTTTGAAGATTCACTCTGAACGAGTGACTTTAAATATATGTTGTAGTACAACTAGTTTTGTTTTTAAGACTTCATTTGATTGTAGCATCAGTTTTTTATTCCA
Source organism: Orobanche coerulescens (assembly GCA_033398695.1). NCBI lineage: Eukaryota > Viridiplantae > Streptophyta > Magnoliopsida > Lamiales > Orobanchaceae > Orobanche > Orobanche coerulescens. The sequence goes on from CM065812.1 coordinate 19,655,611, forward strand.
AAAAACTGTTATTAGACATTTTAACTTGAAATGTTTGCTCTATATTGAGTTTTTAGTACTAAAATGCTAACGAAAGGCCTTGGCCGCGACACATCTAGGCCTACGCCTTCGCATTTTTTAACATTGCGATTGACAAACCTATAAAAATTCAAATGCTACAATTTCAGATAATGGGGAATTACCTGTGCTGCCTTAGCTACAAGCTTTTTTTCCTTCTCTGTAACAAACCAAGTTCTTTTAGGCCGTGCATAAATTTCATCTTTGTGTGCAATCATGTTTTCCGCCTACGAAGTCACAATGAGACACATTTAGACATTACAAGTTAGAAACCGTTTCCGGGTAATAACATCCCTAAATGAGTAACAGAAAAATCAACATATTTCATAATCCGGATGTTGGGTACATAATGTTACAACGGATCTGCTGAATATTGAACTAAACAAAAATCACAGAAAAGGAAACCTTGGTTGCCTCCATTTCAGCTTTTCTAAGCGCCATTTCTTCCCTGCAACAACAAAAGACGATAAATCACATACTTTTACATGGGGAATCATACGGCGAAATTAATCATTTACCTTTCTTCTTGAAGAATTGAGGACACTTCATCTTCCATTTGTTCAATCATCTGAGACCATTTCCTTATTGATTGCTCAGCTACAATTCGGCTTCTAAGCCTTGAACCAGCTCTTTTAACCTGTCATAATTGTTCAATAGATCTTAACACTAAGATTATACACCTGGTCTAAAAAAACAGTAAGATTATACTTGAGCCATAGCTTCATTCTCCTACTTCCTTTTTTTTATTCAGGGAAGATCCAACTGTTTTCCTCAACAAAAATCATTCACTTAAACCTAAAATGAATATATCAATGATTTTTATAGTTGGGAAATTAACAGGTTATGAGGCAAATACAGGTAACTGCTGCTTAAAATACTAGGTAAACGCATGCGAATCTGATGACATTATCTAATGAGTCACTTGTTACTGGCAGAGCATGAATGACATTACATAAATCGATCTTGCAGAAATATTGCTCAAACCAGACTACTGATTACAAGGAGAGCAATCATTTTGTTTAGTGTTCCCAAAGTAATAAACGGGTACAAGAAATTCCACCCATCTAAATGGGTCACAACCTCCAAAATATCATCATTTGCTTCATAGAGATCCGTTTTGGCAATCAGCTCAGTGTTATGCAGTGTATCTATAGATTAGCCAGCAAATTCAACCAACCAACTATTGCATTGTAAGAAATAACTCTAATTTGTTACAAACTAATGAAACCAATTCTTTGTTGTTTACAACAATGCTGCTACACTGAGCATGTGGTTGATAATTTTCGGATGCACTTCTTTCTCCCTAGTTATGTACATCATGTGATTTGTTTGTGGACGAAGGACAAAGCTCAAGTGTAAATAATCTTGTCATGAAGTTTTCCTTTAAGAAAATACACAATATTTGCAGAACTCTCCAAAAGCGTGAAACCTCAACCTCCGTAAAAGTGATCCACGCCACGAAATTATAACATCATAAAAGTTTGCCTTAGAAACGACAAACTTTAAGGTCCAGCGAAAACAAGTAAACAACCAATCATGACAGATTCCACTTTACTCCCACCAGAAAAATGTTTAAGAACTATAACGTCTAAACCAATTTGCATTAAGATACAAGAACACAACTTCCAAAGGTTTTCAATCGAGGAACCAAACCTCCTAAAGCATGTAAAACTAGACAAATTCACAAGTTGAATGAGAGATATTAGATCTTACAATAGCTTTTAGGAGAGACCGATCATCATCAGTAACAAAGGTAACAGCATAACCTTCTCTGCCGGCTCTGGCTGTACGACCGACTCGATGAACATAACTGCAAGAATGAATATGTACGTATGTCTTCACGGAGTACTTCGCCACCCGGGTCGTCCGGCCAGAAGGTCCCCTTCGCATGATGCAAATCAAGCAGGGAGAAGAAGAGTCCGACTCGGACTACATCGACCGGGTAGACGTAATCATCCTCAATGGCGAGCCCATAAGCGATGAGACCGCCCTCTACGCGGTCCTAGGAGGATTTCAGGGTTTTTCGCCTATGTTCAGACATCTCACGAAGACCCAACCTACGACCTACGCAGCCTTCCGGGCTAGAGCCGCAGATTTTCTGGCCAGGCAAAGGTTTCTTCTTAGCCTGTGAGCAGCGCGATCGGCACCCGGACGACGATCTCCCGCCCGATCGCCAATATCGACCTACGAATAAAGCGATCGGCAGCCGAGCGACGATCGCCAGTCTTCCGGCCCGATCGCCGATCATCACGCTACATCATCCGCAACCCGGAGGACACGATCGCCATCTACAGTCCAGCATATAACATGACAGACTAAGGCATAAGATCGCCTCCACCGCACATCATAAAGCCATGGTCCCAGCGATCGATGGAACCAGGCCGCCGCCATGCAAGGTCCCTTTCGGCCAAGATCGCCCGCCTTCGTTTAAATACGAGGCCGGCGTAGTCGAGCTCTCCAACATTAATCTGTGGACTCATACAACTATCCCCGTCTCAACGCACACCGTCGAGGTCGGCCATCTCCATGGTGGCCGAGGTGGAAGCAGAGCTAACAAGCCGTGGGCGTGGAGTTGATTCATCCGACGCCCCTGCGCAAGACTCCTCTGACCGAGACCGCACGCCCTTCGTTTAGATACGAGGCGAGGTGCGGCTAACAGAGGACCCTCATAATAAAGTGAGTCACGAGACACTCATTGTCTTCGCGCGCCAAGACACGGTCGTAGGTCGGTCCATCGATCTCCGCGATCGCACGATTCCTCAAACAAAACGAAACCACTAAGTTTCCATGGGGATCGGCCAATGTTGTTTTTGCAGTACAAGACCGAAAGATAGCTAAGCCGATCGGCCATGATAGCCCAAGTCCGAAATCGTAAGTCATTTCGGCAAGGTCGCCCGTCCTCATCCTTACACGGCCAAGAAGAACCACCTCGCCCCATGTCTTCAACATAGGAGCAAGCTGGGGGGCAATTGTTGTGTCAAGATTTAACACCTTCCGACCGGCGATCGCCTCCGAGGCCGAGCGACCGACTTACTGCCGAGCGGCCAAGGCGGATCTGCCGATCAACGACCTGGCGACTGAGCCTTAACCCAGCGGATATGCTAGACTGGCCAACCGAAGGTCCCAGGACAAGTCCCGGTGCCGAGCGATCGACCTCAGATACGATCGTCTCTCGGTACTCGGCGACCGACTCCTGGCGACCGACATCTGGAGACCCTCTATCGGCATCCGCCGATCGACCATTGGCAACCTCCATCCACTGGACGATGGCGACCTCGGATGATCAGCTAGAGACGATCGCCTCATGTCGATCTCCACCGATGACCATCCAGTCGGCGAAGACCAAGTCTCAAAACTGACCCCACGTGCAGATCCACAAAAGGCGCTGACAAACCTGTCACCTACCTCACCTACCAACAGGGCCCAGACCTGCGAAAGGAGCTGACGGACAAGACTGGTGACCACAGCCTGTCACCTACCCTGACAAAGTCCGCCGAAAGTAACAAAGTGGGACCTCCTGTGATGTGATTTAGGACGCAGCGTCTTTGGATCCTCATTGACCGCACTGGCCACCAGCTGTAGCTTTAGACTTTTGGCAGGCAGCCCATGTGACCTTTAGGACGATCGCCCCATTACATTAAATGCCGAAAGGCGATCGCCCACTAGGAGACAGGGCACCTCAACTCCTATATAAAGGAGGCAGCCTGCACTCGGTTTCACTCTCGGGACACCCTGCATTCTCGTATCTTCATACCACCCAGAAGCAAATACACACACTTGGCAAACATCCAACTCTTGGCAACAGTTATCTTTCGGTCTTACTTCTCCTACTTATCTCATCCAATAGACACGGCGGGGACGAAGAACACCGAGCTTCGCTCAAGAGCCGGATTAACAGAGTCTTTTTACACTCATTGTATTTAGATTTCTCTCATTAATACTTGTATCCACGAATATTCGTATTAATAACATCTCGCGAGAGCATTCAAGCCCGGGCCTAACAAACCCGGCAAATCTTGTATTATTTATCTACTCTCGGAAGTGCTCCCGCAATTGTTGTTTGTTGTCCGTCTTCCAGCAGTATTAATCTTCGGATAAATATTTTGGGCAACAACAGATATAGCTAACAGTATAACCGTAGTGATAAATGAACATTTATATCTAGTCGATCTATACATATTAGAGATGAATAACTTCGACGTAGTCTTGGGTATGGATTGGTTGAATAAGTACGATGCCGTTTTGCATTGCGCAAGGAGGAACGTGGTCTTGCACCCAGTAGTCGGAGTAGAGGACATTTTTTATTTATGGCCCGATCTACTCTTACTCCATTTTAGTCCAAATAAATTTAATTTTCAATCCCAATTATTTTTATATCTTCACATATATTAAAATACACGCCTCTTTAATTGTAGGCTTCGAGAACCAAGGGCACGATTAAGACGATTAATAAGCTTTCAAGCAATTGCATTCAAGTCATCTCAATTTCAGGTGTGAATTATTACTTGTCAAATTTAATTGCTTTATTTGGGATGTTACGGTTGTATAGGTGATATGTTATTTTTATGATTAACACGCAGTTACATATTTTTCATACCAAGTATCAGTATATGTTTACATGCAGTCACATGTTTACATGCTCAAGTTTTATGTTGATATAACAAATATTCATGCTATGCCTCCATCAAGTTTTGTGATTATTGTTGACTTGTGATGTTGCCACGAGCAATAGAAAGCTCATCCCATTTTCTATGTAAAATTTTCAGGTTAATTCGGAATGACGAGAATGGGTTGCAGGGCAGGTCGGCATATGATATAATTAATGTTATTTATTTCTTTTAATTCTGCTCAAGTTAATATGAAACAATTAACTTTATTTTTAGTAATTATTTTCCGCGGCTAGATTCATATAGTTGTATTGAAGATTTAAAATCACTTTATTTCCGAAAATATTTTTCTAGAAATATATATTTCGTAACGACTTGAAATTTCTACAAGTTTTCCTTATTATTAAAAAACATATATTCATAAAATATTTTAGAAAAATCAGGTCGTTACACGTTTGCAGATACGGACGAATGCAGAGTGCATTCTCCATGCCTGACCACACCATTATGTTCGCCTTCTTCCTGCAATCCTACTTTCTTTTAAGGGAATAATTACATATTCTACCATGTTAAATGACTTGAAATCAGATTAGTACCTACGGTTTTACAAATTCATGTAAAAGTTAACGCTGGATGTGAGATTGAAGTGTAGATGAAATTATTCAAACAAGCATCCGCATTAACAAACAGTTTAAACATTAAAAAACGCCTAAAGTTGTGAGATAGAGGGGCAAAAATGTCTTCAATGGGTTTATAACCTGAAGAATCGGTGGATACGAAATGAAAAAAATGGTTCAATTCTTAGTTTAAGTCAAGATGTGTTACTTTAAAAGGGGATCCACTTTTTCGGTTTCGATTCTGAATTCAGATTTCTTTTTTAAAATAGTAAGATCTATGAGGACCCGATTTTTGGTATGATACCAAATCAAATGGTCACTAATTACCAAGAGATAATAGCGAAGTTTGGCAGGGTTGGAATTTAAATAAATGTTGATTTGTATTTTTATTTCTTTAATTTTTTTAATTTTATATTAGTGTATAAATTTGAACTCTATTTATTTCGTCTAAATTTCAATAAGTATCAAGTGTTCATTAAAGGCTTGGATTTTGTTATTGAATTCTCTTAAGTTTGAATTTCTATATGTTATTTGTCGATTTTAGTTTTGAGGTAATGATCACAATAGTTTATGACTTTTTTTTATTTATTTGTTCACAAAAGGAACCATAACAACCGAGATCCGAACCGAGGAAAAAGAATTTTGATACTTTTTGATGCCATAAAATTTTACCTAAAAAAAAACTACTCGAAATTTTGATTCTGGTATCAAATCTGTTTAAATATAATACCCCATTCTTTTCTTTTGTTATTAAACTTTCTCAGTCGAAATAAATTACTACTTGTTGTAAACTAGAAAGAATAAGAGATAAGTTTAGAGAGAACCAATAGAGAGAATATTGTTTTATTTTTGTGTAGCCTACAATGAGGATTAAAGCCTCTATTTACAGGGAGCATAAATGATTAGGGTTAGGGTTTAGACATCACTTATACAAGGAAAGTGAATATATACCATAATATAATATTCTATAACACTCCCCCTTGATGTGGAACCCTACAAGAATGCTGCCTCGTTAAAACCTTGTCAAGAAAAACCCAATGGGACAAAGACTTGATCGAAGAAAAAAGAGTACAACCGCTCCCCCTAAAAACGATCATTGAAGATCTTTGAGCCGGCGCATACCGATCTCGTGTACCAACTTTCTGAATGTCGATGTTGGTAATGCCTTGGTGAATAAGTCCGCCAGATTATCACTTGAGCGAATTTGTTGAACGTCGATATCGCCATCCTTTTGAAGGTCGTGTGTGTAGAAGAGCTTGGGAGAAATATGTTTCGTCTTATCGCCTTTGATGTATCCTTCCTTGAGTTGCGCGATGCAAGCAGCATTGTCTTCGTATAAAACAGTTGGTTTGCCCTTTGATGAAGCTAACCCGCACGATTATTGGATATGGCTCGTCACATTTCTCAACCATATTCTCAACTTGTTTCGTGGATTGCAATAATTTCAAAATGATTTGAGGATGTTGCGGTTAAGGTTTGCTTCACCGACTCCAAGATATAGCAGTTCCACCACATGTGAAAACGTATCCAGTTTGGGACTTGGCTTGATGTGGATCGGATAAATATCCGGCATCCGAATACCCCACTAGAGTGTTATCAGAATTTTCTGGATGGTACCCTTTAGATAACGTAGAATGTGTTTAACACCATTCCAATGTCTCAAAGTGGGTGCAGCACTAAATCTTGCTAGAAGGTTGACAGAAAAAGCTATATCTGGTCTAGTATTATTGGCCAGATAAGTCAACGCTCCAATTGCACTAAGATATGGTACTTCAGGACCAAGTATCGTTTCACCCTTTTCAATTGGTCGAAATAGATCTTTCTTAGTATCAAGAGATCTAACGACCATTGGTGATGCTAATGGATGTGCATTATCCATGTAAAAGCGTTTTAACACTTTTTCTGTATATGTGGGTTGATGGATAAATGTTCCTCCACGGATATGTTCAATTTGCAAGCCAAGACAAAACTTTGTCTTCTCCAAATCTTTCATCTCAAATTCTTTCTTCAAATATTCAGCAGTTTTATTGAGCTCTTCAGAGTCCCAATTAAATTTAAATCATCAACATAAACGGCTATGATTGCAAATCCACTTTTGGTTTTCTTAATGAAAACACAAGGGCATATATCTTTATTCTTGTATCCTTCTTTCAAAAGATACTCGCTCAGTCTATTGTACCACATACGACCGGACTGTTTCAAACCATACAACGATTTTTGCATTTTAATTGAATACATGATTTTGGGTTTTGACTGCAATCCTTCAGGCATTTTAAATCCTTCAGGAATTTTCATATATATGTCATTATCTAATGATCCATATAGATAAGCAGTTACTACATCCATGAGGCGCATATCAAGCCTTTGTGACACAGCCAGACTAATCAAGAATCTGAAAGTATTCGCATCCATTACGGGAGAGTATGTTTCCTCATAATCAATTCTTGGTCTTTGAGAGAAACCTTGAACTACGAGTCTTGCTCTATATCTCGTAACTTCATTTTTATCGTTTCTCTTTCTAACAAAGATCCATCTGTATCCCACAGGGATTTCAGATTCCGGAGTTAGGACTACAGGTCCAAATACTTTCTTGTTATCACAGGAATTTAATTCACTTTCCATAGCTTCTTTCCACTTTGACCAATCAATTCTTCGTTTCCATTCTGCAACGAATTGTGGTTCAAGATCCTCATTTAAAACTTGAAGAGCTATATGAAAGGCAAATATATCATCAATGGTGTTATTTTCTCTCTCTAGTATCTGATTTGAATGTAAATAATTTATTGAGATCTCATGATTTTCAGATACTTGTAATTCTTCAGGAATTACATCACTTTCATTTGATTGATTAGTCATTTCGTCATTGTTTGGTTTCCATCTTGCCCCTTTCTTTTTTTAGGCATAGAATCTTTGGAACCAACTGGTCGACCACGTTTTTAACGAATTTTAGACTCATTTGCTGCCAAAGCTATTTGTCCTTCAGGGACATCAATTTTAGCTGGACTATTTGCAGCATGTATGTGAGATCGTGTCACTTTTCTTGTATCTACAAAAGCATCAGGAATTTGATTTGCAATCTTTTGCAAATGAATGATCTTTTCAATTTCTTGTTCACATTGATTTGTTCTAGAATCAAAATGTGATACGTTCTTCTCATTCCAAGATATTTCCTTGTGCTTTTCCGGATGTAGATTTGTTCCTCCTAATGTTGGAAATGCCATTTCGTCAAAATGACAATCTGCAAAACGTGCAGTAAATAAATCACCTGTTAAAGGTTCTAAATACCTTATAATCGATGGTGAATCAAATCCAACATGTATCCCAAGTCTTCGTTGGGGACCCATTTTTGTTCGTTGTGGGGGTGCAATTGGACTTGAACCGTGCAACCAAAAGTTCGTAAGTGAGAAACATCAGGTTCTCGGCCAAAAATAATTTGCATTAGGGAGTATTCATGATTGTCTGATGGCCTTAGTCGAACTAATGTTGCAGCATGTAATATGGTATGACCCCAAGCAGTAGTTGGGAGTTTTGATTTCATAAGTAATGGTTTAGCAATAATTTGAAGGCGTTTAATAAACGATTCTGCCAAACCATCCTGAGTATGGACATGAGCGACTGGATGTTCAATTTCAATTCCAATAGCCATACAACGGTTTTCAAATTCTTGAGAGTTAAATTCACTAGCATTATCAAGACGAATTCTTTTAATTGAATTATGCAGGAATTGAGCTCTAAATTTTATGATTTGAGCAAGTAGTCTAGCAAATGCTGCATTTCTAGTGGAAAGCAAGCAAACATGTGACCATCTAGAAGAAGCATTGATCAATACCATAAAGTGTCGAAAAGGTCCACTAGGTGGATCTATAGGTCCACAAATATCTCCTTGAATTCTTTCTAAGAAATATGGAGTTTCATTATTAACCTTCGTATATGAAGGTCTAATGATTAACTTGTCTTGCGCACAAGCTTCACATGGGAATTCATTTGTAGAAAGAATCTTTTGATTCTTTATGTTGTGCCCATATGAATTATTGATTATTCGGCGCATCATAGTCGCTCCAGGATGTCCAAACCTATCATGCCAAAGCTTAAAGCTCTTTGTGTCATTGAACTTCATGTTCATAACTTGGTTTGTCTCAATTGCTTTTATGAATGTGTAATACATTCCAGAAGGTAGTGTTGTTAATTTTTCTTTTGTCAGCTTATAGCCTGAAACAAAAGAATTTATGTAAAGATATTCATTGCTACCTTCCGTAATTGTCTCGATGTGGTATCCATTATTGCGGATATCCTTGAAACTTAATAAGTTCCTTTTAGACTTACTAGAGTACAGTGCATTTTCAATATCTAATTTAGTATCATTTGGCAAAATGATACAAGCTCTTACGGAGCCTTCAATGATGTTTGATGCTCCTGATATTGTGTTAACATTATCCTCAACTAATATCAACTTAAAAAAATACTTCTTTTGAAGGATGGTATGTGTAGTGGCACTATCAGCAAGACATATATCACAAGATTCCATTTGAGTTTCTGAGACATTTTTTATAAGGAAGATCAATTTGATTAAGTAAATATTTCAAGGAAAAATAAGCAATTGTTTATAGCGGAAGGACAATGATGTGGAAATGAATAACTGAAATAGGCAATGTCTTCTTATCAACTAGAAATAAATGATAAATAACTAAACAATGTCCATATTATTGTCTTCAAGCACACCACTACCAATCAACTGATCCATATTATCTCCTTTCGGGTCATCAAAAATATCGGAGACATCTAAGTGAGTAATATCAATTGGACCGTCAAAATCAACATTATTGGACTCCTTCATGCCTTTTCCCTTGATTGAATTTTGATATAGATCCGCAGGGTATTTTGCTGTTCGACAAGTACGTGCCCAATGTCCCGTCATGCCACACCTTTGGTGTTCACCTTCCTTTTTGGATGAATTGTGCTCGTTGGATACTTTATGTCTTTTGTTGCTAGAGGTTGCATCATGTGGTTTACCGCGTCCACGACCACGACCATATTCACGTCCACGTCCATGTCCATGCCCACGTCCACATTGGTTCCCTCGACCACGTCTATTATCATGGTTGAAAGTTGCATTGGCTTCAGGAAATGCAGCGGAACCGGTGGGGCGGAGTTCGTGGTTTTTCAGGAGCAATTCATTATTTTGTTCAGCAACCAACAAACAAGATATTAGTTCTAAGTATTTTTTGAAACCACGCTCCCTATATTGTTGTTGTAACAACATATTAAAAGCATGAAAAGTGGAGAATATTTTTGTAACACCCCGAGATATTCGGAATAGTTACATCGCCGTAAACCCTTTAAGTAAGGATTTACAAGGCTAATTAAAAGAAAGTAAATATAATTCAACAGTGCCACTAAATTTTGAAATACAGAACCAGTTCAACTGATCCATTGAGTTAATTTATACAACCATATCGAAAATGACATTATTAAAAACACACGTACTCGAGTACTAAAGTGAACCAAGAAGACAAATAACAATAAACAATAAACATCAACCACATCACTGAGCCATTTCATCGTCATGCCGGTACTGTGGCTGCCTCCCCGCTCCTCGGCTACCTGAACATCAAAACAATGTCCACCCCCGAAGGGGTTAGCAAAACAATGCTAGTACAAGTATCATAATACATAAATCATCAGTGCATCATAAAACATGCAAAACGGACTTCCGCCATCGGAATCCAACGATGTGAATCCTCACGATTCCATCAATACAATACAGGGTAATCCAACGATCCAGCTCCCTCGGTATAGATCCCCATGATGATCCCGTCGGACCAACGCATGGTGGAAAACCCATCCAACGATCCAGCGCCCTCATCATAGATCCCCATGATGATCCCGTCGGACCAACGCATGGTGGACATTCGATCCAGCGCCCTCAGCATAGATCCTCATGATCCCCTCGGATCATTTACAACACAAACGATACCATTATGCATACACATATGCAAATCAACACGTTCATAGACGTAAATATCATGACAACTCAAAGAATATAATCTCATGTTCAACAACACGAATAAATCGTACACACGATCAACAATACAATATCAATGAGCTTAAACTACGATACTTGCCTCAAAGATGGCAAGAACAAAACACTCCAACGAATCTCAACACACTCGAAGGCCGTCTCCTCCGATCAACGTAGCAAGCTCGAACCTTAACAAAAGAAATAATATAGAATTTATCTTATGTCGTACGAATGTCTAACAACCCGGTCTACGACCGAAAGCTCTAAAAATGCAATTTGCCTGAACTACATAGCGTACGCTACGTACTCTATGTAACGTGCGCTAAGTCTGCCCGTTAGCGTACGTAAGCAGAAAGTCTAGCGTCGCTAACTTATGTACCGTGATCCTCTCGACCCGGTAATCGACTCGCCTGATGACATAACGTACGTTACGTACCAAACGTAGCGTACGTTATTCATTCCCGATAGCGCACGTTAATATATACATCTTAGCGTGCGCTACCTGTGCATGGCAGTTTACTATTTGGCAGAAAACTGATCTAATGGTGATGAAACTCATGAAATCTTCAGTGATAAAACATGTCATCTCCGAGCATACTATGTTCATACTGTAACACCCCCAAGATATTCGAGGTATATTACAGCGTCGTGAATCCCTACATGGGACCCACCAGGCTGACCAAACATCATACTCATCGACTCACAGAACAACAGAATAACACCTCGTCATAAAGACGCCCAACAAAATAATCCACCCGGTTCAACCGGTCAACATAACATCATAATTCGACACAAACACGATAAACAACAATACAATCCAGACGAGTAAAAATTCTTAAGTACTCGAGTACTTCTATTAGTTCAAACAAAACCACAAAATATGAAAAGGTAGAAGACACTAAGACATCACTCGTGCACAATCATCACGCTCGGCCATCATCCGCATACTGGTCCAGCGCCCGTTCGTCTCGATGAACCTGACCTGAAATTCATAAAACGAATTTCCCCAAAATGGGTCCCCAGAGGGGTTAGCAATTACGCCAGTACAAGTAACCAGATGAACAACTTACATCTTACACATATAGTAAATGCATGCAATAAAGAAAAGCATAGTTCCAAAGCACTCATTTCCGGAAATGCCAATATCAAATCACATTTGTAAAATGCACCACAATTAACCGTCGATCCACGTCTCTGTGGACCCCCACCGAGACCCCGTCGGATCTAACCCGTAGTGGTTAAAAGCAAGCTCGTCGATCCACATCTCTGTAGACCCCTACCGAGACCCCGTCGGATCTAACCCGTAGTGAGCATACACACACACCATTTCTCATACAATACTACTATGTCAAGATTGTAAGTTCATAAGGATACTTGCCTCGATTAAATAGACGATGACACGAACGGAACGGAAGAATAAAGCACGGCCATGAGGAAGCGAAAATGAACCTAACGATTCGAATAGCACAATCACAACCGCTTCTAAGCGATTATGGAAATGGAATACACCGGAAACACCTACGATTCATGTATAATCGAATAAAAATAACAACGAGGGCGGACCACAACCAAACCCTCTCGATTTCGCAAAGCTATGAAAATATACCATGAATACGTAGGAAAACTAATGATATCAACAAGATTAATCATATTCATCATGAATCCACCAACAAAACGGAACGAATCAGAAGAAAATCCCAAAACCCCCAAATTATCCAAAAGTAGAGTTCTAAGAGATTTACCGTGGATTAGGATGAAAGATTCGTGTTGATGTTGTTATAATACTCCAAGAACTCAAGAAAGATGTTGGATGAGATGATTGGAAGAAGAAATCTCCAAGAAGATCGCCCTGGTTTATATAGCCAGGGAGTGTTAGCGCGCGCTAATCCTCAAGGTTAGCGTGCGCTAACGGGATGAAAATACAGAACAACAATTGGCGTCCCAGTCCAGTAGCCAGATTTCTGGCCATTAGCGTACGCTACTCGAAACGTAGCGTGCGCTAATAACCTCTCGGTAGCGCGCGCTATCGACCAATAGCGTGCGCTACCTGGACATCAGCCGAGCCCAGTAGCCAACTGCCCAAAACTCACTTGACCCGTTAGCGTGCGCTACCATACGAGCGTAGCGTGCGCTTCGCACTTTGTGGGTTCGATAGTAAAGCATCGATCTTGGGCCGATCACGCTAGCGCGCGCTACTGAACAACTTAACGTGCGCTAGTCTCCCGACATTAGCGTGCGCTAGACAAGGTAGCGTGCGCTAATCCGATAGTCCAGAGGGCCGAGAGCTGAACTGCCACTCCCAGGGCTAACTCGCTAGCGCGCGCTACGAAGTAAACGTAGCGTGCGCTACAAAGGGACTTCTAGCGTGCGCTATGCAGAAAAATTAACGTGCGCTAGGTACATAATATAAACGGTCAACAACACCGGAATACGAACGAAACATCAAACGGAACACCTCACAACGCATCATAGCATAGAATGGATCCACGGCAACTCCGAAACGGCGGTTCCGCACAACAATTACGAGAATCAGATCAATAGATGATGGAAAAGTTACACTGAAAGATACACGAGGGTCGCTACAATCGAGAAATACACCGAAAATAAAAATACAAGGGGAAGAAAAATGCGGATATTACATTCTACCCCTCTAAAAAATAAGTTTCGTCCCGAAACTTAAGAAACAAACAACTCGGGGTACCTAGCACGCATGCTATCCTCGGTTTCCCAAGTTGCCTCCTCGACACCGTGCCTCGACCACTGCACCTTGACCAAAGGTATGGTCTTATGCCTCAGTCGTTTCTCACGATGCTCCAAGATCTTCAAAGGACGCTCTTCAAAAGTAATATCCTCAGCGACATCAATCTCACCATAATCGATGACGTGACTAGGATCCGGGACATATTTCCTCAACTGGGAAACATGAAAAACGCTATGAACATGACTCTGTTAGGAGTATGCCCTCGAATGCCACTCAGAGGATGTTGAGTGAGGGCATTGTACTTGTTATTATGTAATTCATTATCATAAGGGAATAGATGTTTCTTTATTTACTGGTAGTTACTGGCATTCCTAACTCGTAAATATACATGTAGAAACTAGTCCGTGTATTTGAGAGCAAAACGTTCCACTCCTTATTAGATAAGGGGGTCGGCACTGGAAAGGTTTATAGCTCAAATACTTAATCGTTCGCAAGTCGATGAAACTTGACCGGGCGTTAAGTTTATGTGAAGACTTGTATGATGTGTTCTTTGACATGGAGAGTGCCTGTCGAACGCTAATGGTAAGTGGGAGCACACGTTATAGGTATGTTAATTGGATTAGTATACTCGAACCGACTCACCATCGATTCGTCACACGGATTTCACTCCGGGACAGTCAATGACGGAATCGAAAGGTTGTGATAGGTATTCGTGAACCTTCGACTTGAGGATTTAGTAGGGATGTGCTTGTGACGTCAAGATTTTCATTAGAGTAGTTCGACCCTGTAAACCGGAAGGCGGGGTCAACCTCGACGTGCATCTTGGCAGGCAAGTAGCGAGTCTCTTGAATACCAAGATAGAATTCTTTCTCTGTTAGTGAGCGGGTTATATGTCTATGCGATTATTGCGAGATGAGATCATAAGTCTTTGGCAAAGCATTGGAGCTAGGCTGTATTAGATACACGAGAGCTCGATGATCTCGATTTGCATTAACGCATGTATAGCGTCAATACGAGATAGGGTTTGGTGGCCAGTGACCACATAACTTGATCGGGATATTTGAAAGAAGGGTTTATACGTATCTTGGTATTCACGACAGAATGGTTCTTGAATGATCCCAATCATTCGTTCTCGGTTAAGTGCGGTGTAGGCCACCGGTGGCTAGGTGGTGCTACTACTCTTTCGTTCCTCCCATTCTTGTTGAGACGGACCTAACGAGTCGCGCATTAGGATTGACGGAATGAATCAAGCTTAATTCTCTCATTATGAATATTAGATATTGGATATCTAATTCGGGACATTGGATGTTTAAATTGATTTATTGGATAAATTAATTTACCTAATAAATTAAATAAATTCTTGGGTGATTAATTTAATTCATAGATATAACTATTTCTTGGAGAAATTAATTATGTTATTATGTATTTGATATGATTAATTAATTGGATTAATTGATCGATATAAATACATCGGAGCAGAATCGGAGTTTATCTGTTTGGACTCACGGGAGTCAAAGCGAACCGAACTCGTCCTATTTCTTCATCATGGCCGCCCCCCCTTCCCCACACCTTGACAAGACTTTGATTTTTAAATCAATTGGAATCTTGATTAGGTGTTTAATGAATAGATATTTGATATCTTTTTCAAGGTGGGGTTAACATGAGTTGTTCTCATGTGGAAAGGAATTGAATAAGAAGAGAAGACTTGTCACTCTCTTGAGAAAAATGAGCCATCCGTGAGATACATTGAGAGAGAGAGAAAGTGAGACTTTGAGTTCAAACACTTATCTTCATCTTCTTCTTCAACTTGTTCTTGGTGATTCTTGGAGAAAAATCAAGAAATAAATGAGAGTTGTGAGTTATACACTTAGAGTGTGATAATCTCATATTGGAAGCTTCATCACTTAGCTCTAGCCGTATCCTCGGAGGATAGCAAGGTGATCGTCGTTCCGGTCGTTTCTCCGGCGCGTGGCAAGTAGAGACGCGATGCTTTCGGCGTTGGATCATTCAAGAGCTTGGAGCGGATTGAATTGAAAGGAGATCGCCTAAAGCTTGGGGAATAGCTCGAGAGAAGGTTATCCATCTAATCAACGGACTACAAGGGTGAGTTTCTATATCTCTTGTGAATTCGTTTTTGATATTCGTATATACGTAGCTCGATCGATCCTCGTAGGGATTCGGATCGAATTAATTTTCGTTTTACCGCTTCCGCTGCGGCCTTCGATTTTAGGCGCCGATTCCCAACAGTGGTATCGGAGCGTAGGTCTTGCGATCGTATATACGATATTGGCATTTGGAATGCTTGATTAGATGGTGAATGATTTGGGATCATTTTAGTCATAATCGTGGTATATATTTTTACGTTCGTTGTAGTTATATTTTTCGTAAGTTTATGTCTAAATATAAATCTTAATTTCTTAGAAATATGATTTATATTGAAGATATGAATGTTGAAAAATATTGATATTGGATATCCGGTCGAAAATCGAGCTCCGAATCGTCGTTGGACGATTTTTTGGACAAAGGCGAGTTCTTTGCCCGGGTGACTCGGCCGTGTCGGTGACACGGGCCGTGTCAGCGATCCCAGAGCCCTTGCCGGGAAGACCCGGCCGTGTCGAGACACGGGCCGTGCTGGCCGGTAGGCTGCCGGCGTGACTCGGCCATGCGAGCGATCTGTAGGAAAGATGCTGCGGTGACTCGGCCATGTGACGATTTCGCCCGGCTCGATTTTTCGTGTATTCTTGAAAATTAATCTCTCGCATGTTAAATTGGATTTAATATGATTAAAATGATTTATGGTATTTCATTTTATAAGGGAAATTTGATTAATTGGAATATTTATGGTCAATCGTAGAATTATTTTGAATGTTATCATATTACCGATTGAGTGAATCGATTTGATCGGTTCGTATTGTTGATTGGATCAATGTATCTCTACGCTTTCCATTTATTTAGTATTTATTAGATGAATTCTTTTGAATGGGGATGTGGTTCGTGGACTTAGTTTTTGAATCGTTCGTTTTATTCGATTGGGTTGTAAAGGCCGTTTTGAGCCTATTTATTTTACTAGAAATGTTTGTATCTAGGATGCAATTTTCGATGTAAAATTTATATGTAATGACGAAGACCGGAGGAAGATCCATTTCGAAAAGACGAAGATTCAAGACGAAGACTTGTAATTAGATTACGGAGTTTTTGTTTTCTAGGAACGGTCCATGAACCACATGTTGGTAGCAACTAGGTTGTGAATGGTTGTTTCATATTGTATGAATGCCACAAACGCGCTTAAACTATTAATGTGCAAAGTGCAACGTAAATCGCGAAAATTCTCCCACAATAAATTATTAAGTTTATAAGGTTTCAAGGTTTTCCTTTCCCTCCATCGAGTTTTCGGGAAATTGAAATCCAAACCGGATGTGCTATGCTTCCGAGTTATCGGGGTAGTCGTTCGAGGAGGACGGATAAATTACCGGGAGCGCATTGGATGCCTTCGGTTGGAGCAAATTTTATCCCTAGAAACATGATAGGTTGCCGGATAAGATTCAATTGTGAAACTGATTTGCGTCGATGGTATAAACTTAACTTGTTCACGAACCATAGAAACCGTATAGGTTGAGGGGAATGATCAAGGGGAAAAAGAAGATCGAATCATCCATTATATGGGTTGGTGTTGGACACCACTTTATGAAAATTAATAGACTAGAAACCTGTTCGGTTGCCCTCTATTAAGATTTATAAAGAACTCGATCACCACTATGAAGTAGAGCGACGATACTTCCGGATTTCACAAGGGAGTGTGATATTCCGATAAAAATAGTAGGAGATGGGTAACAAGAATAGAAAAGACATAAAATCTATACTCAGAACAAAAAATAACAAGTCACTAATTAATGTTATACTTAATGCGAGACAAATCTCAATATTACAATGAATACACACCCAAATCTACTCGAAAATAACAACTTAATGGGACCTAACTTTGTGGATTGGCTCCATAATCGATGATTGTACTCGATAGAGGCTTTGGGATACGTCTTGGAGACGAACATTCCGGCGCCTCCTGTGCGGACCCGAGCCAATCAAGAAGAGATTGAAAACCACGAAAAGTGGGTTAAGGATGATGTGAAAGTCCGTGCTTATATGATGACTTCCATGTCTAATGAGCTTCAAAGAGCTCATGAGAAAATGACTTATGCTAGGCAGATTCTATCTCACTTAACCGAGCTTTATGGTGAGCACAGCAGAACTGCTAGATATGAGATATCCAAGCAACTGTTTGGTGCAAGGATGAAGGAAGGTGAGAAGGTTGGGGAACACATCCTCAAAATGATATCCATGATCGAGATATTGGAGGCTCTTGATTTTAAAATGGATACTTCTCTCCAAACCGACCTTATCCTACAGTCTCTCCCTGATTCCTTCTCACAGTTTGTTATGAACTTCAACTGCAATGAGATTGCATGTAACTTAGCTGGGCTAATGAACAAACTGGTGACCGCTCAGTCTCAGATGAAGACCCCGCGGATGAAGGAGTCTGCACTTGTGATTTCTTCTGGACTTCGGAAGTCTAAGATTAAGAAGAAAAAGACCAAGAAGCGGACTGGACCACAAGCTAAGGACCTTAAGGTTAAGGGCAAGGCCCCGATGGTTCCAAAGAACAAGAAGAAGAAGGATGCTTGTCTCATGTGCGGGGTGGTGGGCCTCTGGGCTAGAGACTGTCCGATTCTTCATGGCACTTGGTATAGAACTTTTTGTTTTGGAAACAAATTGTTACGCTCTGTATTTTCTACTTCTGGATCTTGGATTAGGTGCTAGTTCTCATATTTGTACCGTGAATCGGGATGCGGAACAAAGTAGGAAGCTTGGAGATGGAGAAGTTATGATCACGGTCGGAAGCGGGCATAGTGTCGAGGCGGCCGACATAGGATCACTTCTTTTGGGTTTAGAATCGGCTTTGTTTTGACTTTAGAAGATGTACTTGTTTTGCCCAAGGGGCACAAAACATTGTATCCATTCGGTCATGGACCGAAAAGGCTTTTCATTTTCATTGGTGATGGTTCTGCAAAATTTATTTTAGAAATAAACTAGTGGATGCCGCTACATTGTTGAATGGATTGTATCATCTAAATCTCGGCAACAAAGTAGTTGTGAATACTATGACTAGAAAGCGTGGTAGGGATGAAACCAACCAAGTTTTGAAATGGCATCTTAGACTTGGTCATGTTGGTCGACCAAGGTTTACAAGATGGAAAAGATGGACTTATGGGTCCATTGGGATCGGATCCCTTTCCTACTTGTGAATCTTGCCTTAAAGGCAAAATGACTAAGTCCCCTTCACAGGACTTTTGAAAGAGCCGATAAAGCGGGATTAATCCATGCGGCGTTTGTGGTGCTTTGGAAGCGACGTGACGGATATCAATATTTCATTACGTTTACGAGATGATCATACTAGGTATGGTTATGTATACCTAATGAAACATAAATTCGAGGCCTTTGAGAAATTCCGGGAATTTAAGGCCCTAGTCGAAAACAAGCGGTAATCATATCAAAGCACTTCAGTCGGACCGAGGTGGCGAGTATATGAGTACGGAGTTTGACGAGTTCCTTGAAGAACATGGAATAGTATCACATCTAACACCTCCAGGTACTCCTCAGTTAAATGGTCTGTCAGAAAGAAGGAACTGGACCTTGTTGAACATGGTTCGTTCCATGCTGGGCTATACTGACTTACCGATTTACCTGTGGGGTTATACACTCCTGACTGCTGCTTATATCTTGAATAGATGTCCTTCCAAATCTGTTCCTAAAAACTCCACATAAGATGTGGGAGGGCGGGACAAAAATGGAAGCGAAGTCCGTGAGGGGACGTTTCATTGGATTCCCATCTGGGATGATGGGATATCTATTCTACATGCCCGAAGATCAAAAGATCGTTGTTGCTTTACAAGCACACTTCCTGGAAGAAGAGTTCATTCAGGAAGGCGGAGCAAGTAGAAATATTTCTTTGGAAGAATACAATGAAACTCCTCGGGAGACACCTGTGCAAGAAACTGGAACCGAACCTTCTGTAACACAAGTACAACCACCTCGTATGTATAGTAGGGTGTCTCATTTACCTGAGAGGTATAGGCTAGTGCACTTGGAGGAACTGGGTCTCCATGAGTTTCCAAGTGATAGCCAAGAGACCAACCCAACGACCTATAACCTAGTATGGTGGATGTAGACTTCGTGATATGGACTGTAGCAGTCTTCACGTAGTTGGGATCTTCGTTTTGATGAAACAGTCTGAGAGTCTGACTTCGTGCAAAAGAAGAGGAACCTTGTGTATACAAGAGGGTTAGTGGGAGCAAGATCACATTCATAGTACTATGTGTAGATAACATTCTACTAATAGGAAATGATGTGGGAATGCTCAGTTCTGTGAAAGCTTGGCTTTTGAGTAATTTCTCCATCAAAGACTTGGGAGAAGCAACCTATATTCTTGGTATTCGGCTCTACCGGGATAGAGCGAAGAGAACAATAGGACTTTCCCAAGCCCTCTATATAGATAAGATCTTAAAGCGATTTAAGATGGATGATTCTAAAAGAGGGTTCCTACCGATGCAACATGGAATAAAACTCACCTTGAAGATGTGTCCTCAAAGTGAGGAACAATGAAAGGAAATGAGTAATATACCATATGCTTCGTCCGCGGGTAGCCTTATGTATGCTATATTGTGTACGAGACCTGACATTGCGCATCTTTGGGAGCGTGGTAAGTAGGTTTCAGGCAAACCCAGGAAGGGAACATTGGACTGCCGTAAAGAACGTTCTCAAGTACTTGATAAGGGCTCGAGATATGGTTCTTATATATGGCGGTGGAGAACTGAATGTTGTGGGATTCACTGATTCGGACTTCCAAGGACAGAAAGACGACTAAATGTCTATTTATGGCTATTTATTTACTCTTAAGGGAGGAGCAGTATCTTGGCATAGTGCCAAGGATAGCGCGATTCTTTGGTTCCACTGTTAGGATGAGTATATAGCGACCTCGGAGGCTTCTAAGGAAGGGTTCTGGATTAAGAAGTTACTGGGTAAACTTCACGTGACACCACGGGCCTAGGGGCCGAGGTTTCACAACAGTACCAATCACATTGAGAGGGAGTATCATCTCGTAAGAGAATTTGTTCGAAAAATAGATACATTGTGCTGCATAGAGTAGAGTCAGCCGACTACGTCACTGATCCACTGACCAAGCCACTTTCTCAGATTAGCTTAGAGCGTCATCTGGAGAACATGGGTATTAGATACCATAATATGTGGCATTGAGTGCAAGTGGGAGATTGTTAGGAGTATGCCCTCGAATGCCACTCAGAGGATGTTGAGTGAGGGCATTGTACTTGTTATTATGTAATTCATTATCATAAGGCAATAGATGTTTCTTTATTCTTGGTAGTTCTTGGCATTCCTAACTCGTAAATATACATGTAGAAACTAGTCCGTGTATTTGAGAGCAAAACGTTCCACTCCTTATTAGATAAGAGGGTCGGCACTGGGAAGGTTTATAGCTCAAATACTTAATCGTTTGCAAGTCGATGAAACTTGGTAGGCGTTAAGTTTATGTGAAGACTTGTATGATGTGTTCTTTGACATGGAGAGTGCACAGCCGAACGCTAATGGTAAGTGGGAGCACACGTTATAGGTATGTTAATTGGATTAGTATACTCAAACCGACTCACCATCGATTCGTCACACGAATTTCACTCCGGGACAGTCAATGACGGAATCGAAAGGTTGTGATAGGTATTCGTGAACCTTCGACTTGAGGATTTAGTAGGGATGTGCTTGTGACGTCAAGATTTTCATTAGAGTAGTTCGACCACATGTAAGCCGGAAGGCGGGGTCAACCTCGGCGTGCATCTTGACGGGCAAGTAGCGAGTCTCTTGAATACCAAGATAGAATTCTTTCTCTGTTAGTGAGCGGGTTATATGTCTATGCGGTTATTGGCGGATGAGATCATAAGTCTTTGGCCAAAGCATTGGAGCTAGGCTGTATTAGATACGAGAGCTCGATGATCTCGATTTGCATTAACGCATGCATAGCGTCAAGTACGAGATAGGGTTTGGCCAGTGACCACTATAACTTGATCGGGATATTTGAAAGAAGGGTTTATCATTATCTTGGTATTCACGAGAATGGTTCTTGAATGATCCCAATCATTCGTTCTCGGTTAAGTGCGGTGTAGGCCACCAGTGGCTAGGTGGTGCTACTACTCTTTAGTTCCTCCCATTCTTGGTAGAGACGGACCTACTGAGTCGCGCATTAGGATTGACGGAATGAATCAAGCTTAATTCTCTCATTATGAATATTAGATATTGGATATCTAATTCGGGACATTGGATGTTTAAATTGATTTATTGGATAAATTAATTTACGGCCTAATAAATTAAATAAATTACTGGGTGATTAATTTAATTCATAGATATAACTATTTCTTGGAGAAATTAATTATGTTATTATGTATTTGATATGATTAATTAATTGGATTAATTGATCGATATAAATACATCGGAACGGAATCGGAGTTTATCTGTTTGGACTCACGGGAGTCAAAGCGAACCGAACTCGTCTATTTCTTCATCATGGCCGCCCCCTTCCCCACACCTTGACAAGACTTTGATTTTTAAATCAATTGGAATCTTGATTAGGTGTTTAATGAATAGATATTTGATATCTTTTTCAAGGTGGGGTTAACATGAGTTGTTCTCATGTGGAAAGGAATTGAATAAGAAGAGAAGACTTGTCACTCTCTTGAGAAAAATGAGCCATCCGTGAGATACATTGAGAGAGAGAGAAAGTGAGACTTTGAGTTCAAACACTTATCTTCATCTTCTTCTTCAACTTGTTCTTGGTGATTCTTGGAGAAAAATCAAGAAATAAATGAGAGTTGTGAGTTATACACTTAGAGTGTGATAATCTCATATTGGAAGCTTCATCACTTAGCTCTAGCCGTATCCTCGGAGGATAGCAAGGTGATCGTCGTTCCGGTCGTTTCTCCGGCGCGTGGCAAGTAGAGACGCGGTGCTTTCGGCGTTGGATCATTCAAGAGCTTGGAGCGGATTGAATTGAAAGGAGATCGCCTAAAGCTTGGGGAATAGCTCGAGAGAAAGTTATCCATCTAATCAACGGACTACAAGGGTGAGTTTCTATATCTCTTGTGAATTCGTTTTTGATATTCGTATATACGTGGCTCGATCGATCCTCGTAGGGATTCGGATCGAATTAATTTTCGTTTTACCGCTTCCGCTGCGGCCTTCGATTTTAGGCGCCGAATCCCAACAGACTCAAGGCTGGAGGTAACGCCAAACGGTATGCCAACTCACTGACTCGCTCGAGAATCTCAAAGGGTCCAATAAATCTCGGACTCAACTTCCCCTTCTTCCCGAAACGAAAAACTCCCTTCGTCGGCGACACCTTTAGCAAAATGTGGTCTCCCACCTCGAATTCCAAAGGTCGGCGACGGGCGTCGGCATACGACTTCTGTCGACTCTGGGCAGTCAACATCCGTTCTCGAATTACTTCTATCTTCCGCCTCGTCTCTAAAACAACGTCCGGCTCGGTCCCGACTAAGTCGGACGTTTCATTCCAACAAATTGGTGATCGACATCGCCGCCCATAAAGTGCCTCATACGGTGCCATCCGAATCGACGCGTGCCAACTATTGTTGTACGTGAATTCGATCAATGGCAAATGTTCCTCCCAATCGCTACTAGATCGAGGGCACAAGCACGCAATATATCTTGAATGTCTGGATAGTGCGTTCCATTGTCCATCATTTGGGGATGAAAAGAGGTACTCAAATGCAAACAGTACCCAACGCCTTATGCACCGCTTGCCAAAAGTGCGATACAAAGCGGCCATCGCGATCCGACACGATAGACTTGAGTACCGTGAAGCCTCACAATCTGCGCGATAAACACACGAGCTAACTTCTCCGGGCCCCAAGTGTCCTTGATGCCCGAAATGTGCCGACTTGGTCGGGCGATCAACAATCACCCATACCATATTCATGCCCGACCTCGATCTCGGCAAACTCATAATGAAATCCATCGATATATCTTCCCACTTCCATTCGGAGCGAAGTGGCGCAATAACCTTGACGGTCGGCGATGCTCGATTTTGACACATTGACAAGTCAAACATCTCGCTACAAGCGTGCGACCTCTTCCTTCATATCGTTCCACGGAAATTCCTCCTCGGGTCCTTGTACATCTTACTCGAACCCGGGATGAACGAATAAGGTGTAGTATGGGCCTCACGCAAAATACTCTGTCGCAACTGCAGGTCGTTCGGCTCACAAAGCCGACTCTGGAACCTCAAAACACCATCCTCGTGAATCACAAACCCGGAGACTTTCCCTTAAGAGCGTTCTCTCGGATTTGAGTAATCATCGGATCCTCTAAGCGCTTGACTTAATTTCATCGATCAAAGGCAGCGAAATCTCTAAAGCACGAAGTTGCCCAACGGCTCCGAGCAACAAAACTTAAACATCTAACTCGATCAAAGCCCGCGAAGCTCGGAGGCCGAGGCGTAAGGATCTCAAGCGTTCGCAACGCAACCGGTTTCGACTCAGGCGTCGGCCACGACGTTCGCCTTGCCGGATGATAAAGGATTTCGAGGTCATAATCCTTAATCAACTCTAACCACCTCCTCTGCCTCATATTCAACTCCCGAGTAAATATGTATTTGAGACTTTTATGATCGGTAAAAATCGACATGCGAGCCGAAAAGATAGTGACGTCAAATCTTGAGCGCAAAAATGGCCGCTAACTCCAAATCATGAGTAGGGTAGTTCGGCTCATACGGCCTCAAGCGTCTCGGCGCGCATAGGCAATGGTCTTGTCGTCTTTGCATCAATACGCACCCAAGACCACGACCGAAGCATCGCTATAAGCGGCAAAACCCTCGTTGCCACATGGCAACGCCAAAACCGGGGCTGAAGTCAAGCGCTTCTTGATCCCTCAAAACTCAGCGCCTCTCGTCATTCCAGACGAACTTCTCGGTTACGGAGCAAGCTGCGTAAGTGGCCGAGCTAGTTTTGAAACCCTCGGCGAACCTACGATAGTAGCGGCCCAAACCAGAAACTACGGAGCTCCTTCACATTCTTGGCGGTGCCCAATCGACAACGCCTCAATCTTCTGCGGATCCACACGAACCCCCTCGGCTGAAATCACGTGACCTAAAAACATCACTTCCTTCAGCCAGAACTCACATTTTGAGAACTTTGCATAGAGTTGCTTGGTTCTCAAAATGTCTAATACTACCCGCAAATGGTGGGTATGCTCTTCCTCACTCCTCGAATAAATAAGAATATCGTCAATAAAGACGACGACACACTTATCCAAATACTTGATAAAGACTTTGTTCATCAACTGCATGAACACCGCCGGCGCATTAGTTAACCCGAAAGGCATAACTACGAACTCATAATGTCCGTATCTCGTTCGAAAAAATTTGTTTTGGCACATCGGATTCCCTCACCGTGATAGTACCCGATTTCAAATCAATTTTCGAGAACACATGACTCCTGGCAGCCGGATCGAACAAGTCATCAATTCTCGGCAAAGGATACTTGTTCTTGATGGTCACCTTGTTTAGTTCGCGATAGTCGATACAAAAACGTAGTGAACCATCCTTCTTCCGCACAAACAGGACCGGTGCGCCCCATGGCGAGGCGCTCGGTCGAACATACCCCGACTCAAGAAGCTCACTCAACTGCTTCTTCAACTCGGACATCTCTGATGGTGCCATGCGATAGGACGCCTTCGAAATAGGAGCCGCGCCCGGCTCTAACTCTATAGCAAACTCGACCTCACGATCCGGTGGCAATCCCGGTAACTCGTCAGGAAATACATCAGGAAACTCGCTAACGATTGGAATCGGCGAAAGCTCGACTCCACCACTCTCTGCACAAGGCGTAGCACAATAGCAGTACACCCCTTTCGCAGAGTCTCATCGCCTTCAAGGCGTTAATAGCAATTCTGGTTTCCCCTCTTTCGCCCGCGAAAAGAGTGCTCGATGCCGTCCTCGGCTAACATAGTGATGATTCTCGTGCGGTAGTTCATGATCGCACCATGCCGCTCGAGCCAATCATCCCCAAGAATCAAATCCTCACCCTCGATACTCACAACAATAAGATTAGAGGGCCAAGTCCTCTCACAAATAAGTACGAGCAGGTCTCGAACCTCCACGATCACCAACGATCCTATCACCGCTAGGAAGCTTAACGATGAAGGGTTCACAAGGCATCAAGCAGTCGAGACTCAAGCGGCGCACACAATCCAAAGATATGAGCGAATGCGTAGCACCGGAATCGAAAAGCACAACGACGGGATGAGAAAGAATATAAAGCGGTACATGTCGCCACGGTAGCCGCTGGGTCATCGGCTCTCCACATCTCATAGACACGCGGGTGGGTGGCCGAGGCTGGAAGCTCCCCCTTAGAGGGCTGACCCGACCTCTCCCGACTAGCACTCGGCGGAGATTGATGAGCAAAGCGATACCTCATTCACACTTGGTTCCCTAGGCCTGGAATGGAAGCCGGGCACCAAGAATTCTCTCCCTCTCGGCCTGACGGCCTTGTGGCCGGATGGCCACTGCGGATTACACGTCGACAAAGGGCTCAAACAAGTACGGCGGCGTGGCACATGTCGACCACAATTGAAACACTTCACATCACGGAAAGGAGCACTTTGGTAGTTCCACGAGGACCCCAGTGAGCAGGCTGGACCACCGCGGCGGGAAGTTAGCGATTGGGATCTCTGTGACCCCCACCCTTGTGGCCGAAAAGTTCCCAGCGGACTTATGTTTCTTACTCTCGCGGGCCGCCTCACTCGCCGTCACACGGACATATCGTAAGCAAGGGCCTGCTCACGGTAATCTTTCAAGGTAGTGCATACGAGCCCCGACATATAGTCCCGAATCGACAACTTCATCCGTTTGGAAAAATGGAAAATTTTGTCGCTCTCCTCGACAACTTGGGTCTTCACATAACCCAACTCCTTGTTAAAATCAGCAATAGCTTGAGATACGGGGATATCCGCGGTTGAGCATCATAAAAGCATGTACGAGCACATCGGCAGCCCACGGAAATATTCGATCTCCATCAATTCCTGAAACTCGGCCCACGAAGCGGCATGATCTTTGGGCCCAGCGGCCTCCCACCGGTCAGTAGCGTCCCGGTGAGAAATCTTGGGCAATAGGGACCTTACGGTCCTCGGGACGATTGGTAGCAGTGAAGACTTTAGATATCTCCTTGATCCACCCTTCCCGGCCAATCGGTCTGAAGCCCCCAGCGAGGAGGATGCATCTTGATGACATCTTGGAGCCAGCGGTCCGCTCGCCCGATTAGCATGGGCACGATCTGGATTACGAACCGCTTGAGCTACGCCGCCATTTGGTTCACCATTTCTTTGCATAATGGCCGCAATACCAAGGTCGGCACGCTCACGAGAAGAAGCATGGCTATGACGGTCGCCCGATCTTGCCGTCTCGAAGATTGCGGCGTGGCCGCCCACCCGCCCACGTCCTCGGGCGCGCCACGACCACGTCCACGACCACGGCCTCTTCCGGCATCCATGCGGCGTTAAATAAGTAGCAAAAGCCATACGATGGTAAGTACAAGAAAAGAACAATCACAAATCGAGAATCAAGGGTGCGATACAAGGGAATAAGGAAGCAGGGAAGGAAAAACTTACGAACAACTTGGTAGTATCTGGAATCATGGCGGCGTGACGATGATGTGCAAAACAAAACACAACAAGACCCGATAAACCGACAAGCCTAGGTATCCATAACCTAGTATCTCTGATACCATTTTCTGTAACACCCCCAAGATATTCGAGGTATATTACAGCGCCGTGAATCCCTACATGGGACCCACCAGGCTGACCAAACATCATACTCATCGACTCACAGAACAACAGAATAACACCTCGTCATAAAGGCGCCAACAAAATACTCCACCCGGTTCAACCGGTCAACATAACATCATAATTCGACACAAACACGATAAACAACAATACAATCCAGACGAGTAAAAATTCTTAAGTACTCGAGTACTTCTATTAGTTCAAACAAAACCACAAAATATGAAAAGGTAGAAGACACTAAGACATCACTCGTGCACAATCATCACGCTCGGCCATCATCCATCTTGGTCCAGTAGCCGTTCGTCTCGATGAACCTGATCTGAAATTCATAAAACGAATTTCCCCAAAATGGGTCCACAGAGGGGTTAGCAATTACGCCAGTACAAGTAACCAGATGAACAACTTACATCTTACACATATAGTAAATGCATGCAATAAAGAAAAGCATAGTTCCAAAGCACTCATTTCCGGAAATGCCAATATCAAATCACATTTGTAAAATGCACCACAATTAACCGTCGATCCACGTCTCTGTGGACCCCTACCGAGACCCCGTCGGATCTAACCCGTAGTGGTTAAAAGCAAGCTCGTCGATCCACGTCTTTGTGGACCCCTACCGAGACCCCGTCGGATCTAACCCGTAGTGAGCATACACACACACACCATTTCTCATACAATACTACTATGTCAAGATTGTAAGTTCATAAGGATACTTGCCTCGATTAAATAGACGATGACACGAACGGAATGGAAGAATCAAGCACGACCGCGAGGAACCGACGAAAATGAACCTAACGATTCGAATAGCACAATCACAACCGCTTCTAAACGATTATGGAAATGGAATACACCCGGAAACCCGCCTACGATTCATGTATAATCGAATAAAAATAACGAGGGCGGACCACAACCAAACCCTCTCGATTTCGCAAAGCTATGAAAATATACCATGAATCCGTAGGAAAACTAATGATATCAACAAGATTAATCATATTCATCATGAATCCACCAACAAAACGGAACGAATCGGAAGAAAATCCCAAAACCCCCAAATTATCCAAAAGTAGGGTTCTAAGAGATTTACCGTGGATTGGGATGAAAGATTCGTGTTGATGTTGTTATAATACTCCAAGAACTCAAGAAAGATGTTGGATGAGATGATTGGAAGAAGAAATCGCCAAGAAGATCGCCCCGGAATCGCCTTCGCCGCGGAGAGAGGAAGAAATGAGGATTTATGTTTATCTCGGTCAACTCCCTGGTTTATATAGCCGGAGTGTTAGCGCGCGCTAATCCTCAAGGTTAGCGTGCGCTAACGGGATGAAAATCTGAACAACAATTGGCGTCCCATCCGGTGGCGATTACGGCGTTAGCGTCGCTACTCAAACGTAGCGTGCGCTAATAACCTCTCGGTAGCGCGCTATCGACCAATAGCGCGTCGCTACGGACATCGGCCGAGTCCGTAGCCAAGCGCCCAAAACTCACTTGACCCGTTAGCGTGCGCTACCATACGAGCGTAGCGTCTTCGCTTTGGCACTGAGTTCGATAGTAAATCGGCCCGATCGATGCACGCTAGCGCGCGCTCTTGAATAACTTAACGCGTCGCTAGTCTCCAGACATTAGCGTGCGCTAGACAAGGTAGTGTGCGCTAATCCGATAGTCCCAGGGCTGGGAGCTGACTGCCACTCCGGGGCTAACTCGCTAGCGCGCTACGAAGTAAGCGTAGCGTGCGCTACAAAGGGACTTCTAGCGTGCGCTATGCGAAAAATTAGCGTGCGCTAGGTACGGAATATAAACGGTCTACAACACCTAATACGAGCGAAACATCAAGCGGAACACCTCACAACGCATCATAGCATAGAATGGATCCACGGCAACCCAAACGGCGGTTCCGCACAACAATTACGAGAATCGGATCAATAGATGACGGAAAAGTTACCTTTGAAAGATACACGAGGGTCGCTACAATCGAGAAATACACCGAAAATAAAAATACAAGAGGAAGAAAAATGCGGATATTACACATACGGTTTGTGAAAGATCTTTTACGGATTAAACGACTTCAAGGTACAAGGATACGTATAACCATCACAACATCTTAATTCATCTTGATCTTCAAGAAAATATCCTAAGTTCAATCCATTCCAAATTCCAAAACGTATGATCCCATTACGTAAAGACCTAAGAACTTGCTAATCTCCATGAAATGGCCAATATAGGTTAGAAGGTACATAAATATGCTTAGGAGTCCAGACACACTAAAAAGGTTCAACGGTTTATACGATGAAGTACCGAAGCATCAAAAAATATCCTTCTAACAACATGATGTTCGACTACTTACGAATTTAACTGACTAAACAATCCCAAATCATGTTCAAAACGTCCTTCAGAATATTACTAATATTGGTGAAGAATCACCTACCTCAAAGTAGTGAAGAACGCGAAGGATCTTGAAGAAATCCAACACCGAGAGCTTGAACACCAACCTCCAATGATCTAGAATCTTTAACTCGGACTAGGATTATGATATGAAGGGTTTAGGATGGAGAGAGTGACTCTCTATGTCTCAGAATTCGGGTTTGAAAAGTGATGAAAGCTGAAAAGATGAAAAAGGGTGTTGTCCTATATATAGAAAATGGTTATTAGCGCGCTAGTCCATATTCATAGCATGCGCTAACGGCTATACTAAACTTGCGACTTCTTGTACTCAGCATTTAGCGTGTGCTATCCTCATATCATTAGCGTGCGCTACCGCGTTGACTTGGCTTTTCCCGAAAGCCGTCCAGGTTCATCCCGACATAATCCGACCAAGATCCGCGGCCTGATCTCACCTACCAACACGTCTCAATCATGATGAATACGTATAGCGTGCGCTAAGGTTCATATATAGCGTGCGCTACTAAACCCAAATTAGCGTACGCTATGCCTAGTCGATAGCGTGCGCTACACGTGCAAAATCACAATATTGAACGCAATCATGCAATCATGCGCTCAACAACACCGGATCATGAAATACGGAAAATAATACTCAGATCAAAATACAACAATTACAATATCACAAGGTTCAAATACACATCAGAAATCTCGGTTATTACAATTTTCTCAAGCATATCAGCATCACTAATTTTTTCTCCACAAAGTTTCAGTTTAGAAACAATTTCGAATAAATCAGAATTATAAGCACTCACAGACTTAAAATCTTGCAGTCTTAGATGCATCCACTAGTAACGAGCTTTAGGAAGGACGACAGTCTTTTGATGATCAAACCTTTCTTTGAGGTTCGTCCACAATTCTTATGGATCTTTGATAGTCAGATACTCTGTCTTAAGGTCATCATGAAGGTGATGACGAAGTAATATTAGTGCCTTAGCGCGATCCTGTTCGGATGCTTTGTTTCCTTCTTTTATTGCATCTCCTAAACCTCTTGAGATCAGGCGAACATCAGCATCAAGAGTCCATGACATGTAATTCTTGCCCGAGATGTCAAGGGCGATGAACTCAAGTTTGGCTATGTTTGCCATCCGTGCAATTCTGCACAAAATAATCAAGGATATGTTATCCACATTTTTAATTTACTTGCTCATAGAGCCTGTAATATTCTTCAGGAATATTACTTGTGCTACTTTAATAGCATTAATTTAAGATCTTGAATGTAATATTCTTCAGGAATACTACTTGTGCTATTTAAATAGCATCAATTAATTTTCAAGATCATTTTGAAAAAGAAAATAAACTATATATATATATATATAATATTTCAGAATATAACATGTCAAAATTCGAAATAAAATCACAAAAATCACGAAATTTAACATAAAAATTGATAACAATAAACTTCACAGTAAATTCATAAAATCGTAATCGATCAAGTATATATATATATATATATATATAAAGTATATATCATAGATTTAAAATCATGTCATATGACAAAAAACAAATTGTAACTTTAATTAGAAAGTATGGCGGACAATATCGATACACTATAAACTAGTACGCACATACAAAACTAAAACCTAGAAATTATAAATATTTAGGCATAGGAAGATAATAACAAATAGACATAAGATGCTGAAAACTACAAACAAATAAGCGGTGACATACACACACATAAAAAACATGATGACAGTGAATTAAAATCAACCTAACATCAATGCATATAAGAAACTTGGTTTATGACTATGTGAAGTGGATGCATCAAATAAAGCAGATCCAATCCCTTAAATCTCAAAATAGGTTTCTCAATTATCAAGCCATCAAAATCCTAAAACTTCTTCTATAGAAATATACATAATATGAGAATTCGATAAAATCAAATAGTGATGAAGTCATTTAATTAACTACACTCTTATATGATTCACATGAATTCGGCGCAAAGATTAAAATAGAATTACCTTTTACAATCGAAGGGATATGAGAGATCTAGAACTATCGTGCTGATAACGTGTTGTAAAGTAGAAAGAATAAGAGATAAGTTTAGAGAGAACCAACAGAGAGAATATTGTTTTATTCTTGTGTAGCCTAAAATGAGGATTAAAGCCTCTATTTATAGGGAGTATAAAGGATTAGGTAGACATCACTTATACAAGGAAAGTGAATATATACCATAATATAATATTCTATAACACTATTAAGATTATGATTATTCTATGTCCGAGTTTCTATGAACAACATTTCTTCATTTTTTAGAAATGATAAAAAATGATCTACCAACTTACCAAAATCCCTCGATTTTTAGCATATTTTGATATGTTTGTCATTATTTTTAAGGAATTATTTATGACCAGAAATTATTTAGGTCGATATTTTCAGGCTATAAAGCTACTGGAAAGGGGATTGTTAGACTTCGGTCATGCATCATGCCTGCATAAACTTAAAAATACGAAAGGCACGAATTAGAGGAAGAAAAGTCTCCATCATTCTAGAGACCAACAATTATTATAAAATTTAAATAGTTAAAAATATTGATTATGAAAGTTCACTCTTTTTTTATACGAAATTAAATTTCCAAAGTCTACTCTTTTTTATTAGACAGGCGATTACTTGACATTAGGTCCATCTACTATTCGGTAATGAAGTTTTCCTGAACATTTTTATTCATCAGAGCATCCCCACAGGCACCTCTCCATCTTCATTTTCTATTCATTTTCAACTCATTGGATATTTTATTCACATTTCATTTTAAAAAAAAAAGACAAAAAAATAATAAAATAAAAAAGTAAACCTCCCAAGAGGAGGTGAAACCACCTTTTTTCTATCCTCTCATTTCACTACTTCACTACCTCCATTAGTGTTGCTACATTGTAACCAGAACCGGCAGTTCGGGCTCGGACCGACCCGTGATCAACAATTTCGATCCGAACCGTTGGCTATTGGCCGATTCCGAAACCGGAACCGGTATTAAGCACGGTCCGATTACGGGCCGAAATTTCTGAGCCCGTGAACCAGCGGTTCGACCCGAACCGGCTTATTCATTTAGTATAGTGAATTAGTTAGTATTAGTTAGTTTACTTATTCAATTTTAAAGATTGTATCCTTGTAACATTTTTTTTGTACATAGATAGAATCATAGAAATCAATAAAGATATCAATTTTTATGCATTATTTTGGTTGTAAATGTTTGAGTTAATTTTCAATATTTTAAATTTTCAACACAAGTAATTTAATTTCAAAAAAGAGTCATAGAAAACATTACAAGTTACTATAAAACACAACATAAAGAATTTATAAATTTCTAAATTATCTATAAGTTATTATATTTTTATTAAATTAACTTAAGTAATTTCAAAATTTCAACACTTGTAAATTAAAAAATTTAAAAATTTCAACATAAATCATTAAATTAAAAAAAATATATTACAAGTTATTATAAATTACATAAAAAAACACAACATAAATAATTCTAAATTTCATAATCTATAATACATTAAGATTCAGTCCCTAAATTTAATGTGGAATTATGATGATAAAGTTTTTAGAGTTAAAACCAAGTTGGAGTCGTTTAGTAGTTGCATAGAGTATAAGATAGCTAATGCTCGGAATTCAATGCAGCCTCATAATAACTATACAATCATGAAAGGAGATGAAGTACAAGGGTTGCCCGAATTGATCACATGGCATTTAGTATAGAATTAAAAGTCGGTTAGATGAAGTGCAAGGGTTGCGAAAGGTTGCAAGAATAATTAATGATTTAACCTCATGCCTATATAAACCGGCCAAAATCACATTTAGTATGTACATTTGAAGATGATTCACACATCTTTTAGATCTTTGATTGTTGGTAGCGGTATGTAAATTTTCTTTTGCAACATTTTGGAGATGATTCACACATCTTTTAGATTTTGTAATTAACTTGGTCTTTTTTTTTCTTAATTTAGTTATAAATGCAGCATTCTGTGAAAATCACACAAGATCATGCATGCTCACATAAATGGAACCAAAGATTGGGATACCAACTATTTTCTTTGTTTCTTACATATTTAGGTGATTGTTATAGATAAACATATATATAGATATATGTATTATGTTAATGCATTTTCATATACAAGTAATTTATATGCGTTTTCTATTGATGTAGCTCACATGTGCGAATCGATTCAAGAAAATGTGCACGAGCATGTATGTAAAGTAATATTTAAATGGTTAAATGATACTTTTTAGCATGATTAGTTTATGTAAGTAGTTGCTTTCGAATGCTCTTTGAGAAATATTAGAATGAATTTATCGTGCGCAATTGAATTATTATTGAAAAAAAGAAGGTCCACGCATCGCAAAGTGTTTTCTTTTTCTATATGTAGAATCATTAGTGAGAAACCAATATTTACGCGCATTAAATGAGTTTGCCATAATAGCAAAATATGACACATTAAAAATATCACATTGAGTAATGAATAAAAAGGAAAAAATACATAATTTTGACTTAAATCCGTTTGTAAATTATAATATCAAATAACAAAGTTGAGTTTTAAACATAAGCAAAAGTTCAAACTTTTATCGAAAAACAAAACCGGTGCATTTAATGTGAAGTATATACAACATCGAGATGGAAGTGCAAGGCTTGCCGGAATTTATCACATGATATTTAGTAATTAGTATAGAATTAAAAGTCGTTTATGGAATGAGATGAAGTTGAAAAGGTTGCAAGAATAATTGATGATTTAACCTAATGTAATATATATAGATATATGTATTATGTTAATGCATTTTTATATACAAGTAATTTATGTGTTTTTTCTATTGATGTAACTCACATATGCGAATTGATTAAGAAAATGTGCACGAGCATGTATGTAAAGCAACATTTAAATGATTAAATTATACTTTTTAGCATGATTAGTTTATGTAAGCATGCAACTTGAATAATGATTATAAAAGAAAAAGTACATATTTTTTGCTCAAACCCATATATAAATTAAAAAAATTAAGTGTAAGACATAATAGTAGAGTCCAAAGGTTTTAGGAATTATTAATAGTGTGTTAATTAATATTCATTTAGTTGGCTATTTAGAATTGAGTTTATTGATAAATTTATTATAGTTAGATTTCAATGTTAATTTTCAATGAAATTAGTTGTACAATAAAATGAGATGAAGCTAAAAGAGTTTGTAACGATTTTTATACAGTTTATGTGGCATTATTATATATACATTATTACACAAACTTTAACTTACAAACTTAATAAAGAAAATATTTAACGCACATTAAACTATAACCAATTAGATAGACCCGTGTGCTTCATATTACCATGCAAAAACCATCTAACGGACAAGTATTGTAGGGATAAATAATAGACCAAAAGAAATAAAGCCTTTTTTTATCATGCAAATAAGTAATAGACCAAAAGAAACAAAGCCATCACAACTTAATAACCAAAAGCCCATATATAAAATACAACACCCCAAAACCAAAACAACATC
The DNA here is from genome assembly GCA_033398695.1 of Orobanche coerulescens. Lineage (NCBI taxonomy): Eukaryota > Viridiplantae > Streptophyta > Magnoliopsida > Lamiales > Orobanchaceae > Orobanche > Orobanche coerulescens. Next base: position 19,691,436 of record CM065812.1, read on the forward strand.
AAACACTTTTAAATTTGTATACAAGAAAGTTAAAACATTTCATACAACATACAAAACAATAATTAAGTATACACTCGCCAATATACAGAAAGAATACACGATTAACAATTAGATTCTTAGCCCGTGCGTAGCACGGGTTCTGCATGTCTCGTTATTCATAAGTTATTATATTTTTATTAAATTAACTCAAGTAATTTTAAAATTTCAACACTTGTAAATTAAAAAATTATAGATTTTAACACTAAATTCACTAATCATTTAATTTCAAAAAAAAAAAAGATATAAAAAATATTACAAGTTATTATAAATTACATAAAAAAACACAACATAAATAATTTCAACATTCAAAATTTCAACACAACTATACAATTCATTTAATTTCATACAAAAAATAAAAAAATAAAAAAAAAACGAAGAAAGGCCAGTTTGGCCCGGGAACCGCTGGTTTAGGCCCGCTCTAAACCACCGGTTTCAGGCAACCGGCCCTTATGCAGAATACCCATGCCGATTACGGTTCATCATTTCCGGTGAACCGAAACCGTAGGTTCGAGCCCGGAACCGACGGTTCACAGTACAGTGGCAACACTACTCCCCATTCTCTTACCACCAATGGTAAATTTTGAGGATGCATCCCCAATGCCTTCTATCACCGGGGATGCTCTGAGAAGAATCTTCTAATGTATTCATTCGTGTGTGCGGTACACTTCGTGCGCATAAGCATATAAATTTCCGGGTAAGATTGCAACGAAAATTCATTCATAACTAGAATACAAATCAAAATTCTGTTACGAGTAAATAATTATATCATATTGTCGTAAAGGTAAATTAACAAACACACAATATTACCAATAAATACTCCAATAATCAAGTTTATATAAAAGATATGAATTATACTCCAGATGTTCAATAGAGGATGCGTGCAAGCAGGTCACTAACTTCATCGTATTGAACTAGCGGCGCTTGTACCTGCAGAGTAACAGAGTCGTAATGATCAATCACCCCTAGCAATATTCCCCCATCCCACTTAAATAGTCGGTTAAGGTATAATTTGTTGATTTCAGTTATTATTTTGATGAAACCATCTATTCACACTTATTTCTTAATTTTGTTTCCAATCAACTAATATTGTACTCCCTCCGTCCACGATCTGTTGACACTATTGCCTTATTCGGACGTCCACAATCTGTTGAATATTTCTATTTTAGGAAGTAGACCCCACAATAAATTTATATTTATACCCTTTAATTACATAAATTATTACTAAAATCATGATGGACCCACAAATTGAATCCAAAAGAATCACTTTAACACATCACACATCAGGGGTTCAATTTCTAGTGGCAACACTTTGGAATTGAATTTCTCAAAGCTCAATGATCCCTTAGTCTTTGACTAAGGGTTAGGTCCTAGCCCCCGGGGTAGCTGGCGAATAGTTACAATATCATGTGCTTCAAGCGGCAGTGTGGGAGGTCTGATCTCGGTAGGAACCCGCGGTTGGATTATGGAGACCCGGCATGCCTATCTATCGGGGTCCAGCATGGAGCAATCACTTGGGTGATAACTCTTTGTACGCGGAAGTGGAGTATATTTAATTGTTAGTCAGGTACATTATCTCGTGGTTTAACTGGAAGTTGTTCTGAGAGGCCGGAGCTGTTTCTCATAGAATTAGTCATACGAAGTATGGATCACCTATGTATAAAAAAATAGCTAATCTACTCTAACAAATGAGCCCAAAAGAACCACTTTAACACATTATCACAATACATTAAATACCGTGCCCAGCATTTTGGGTCAAGAGATCATGGACGGAGGGAGTACTTTATATAACAAAAAAAATCTAATTTTAAGGAATAATATGAATTTTAATTAGACATTAGGTTTTATTTTAAAATAAACTCGTCTATTGAGACAATTATTTTTTTTAAAGTAAACTCTTCAAGTGAGACACGAAAAATATATATCAAATACCAATAGCAAAAGCACAACTCATGTTGGGGTACTAGGGTTTAAGATGGAGATCCGGATTGCCAATGGATCGTGTAAACACTTTCCGAACTGATATTTCTACCCTATGCCCGGGTTACAAGAAATTCAGCCTAGGATAATCCAAAGGGACACTTACGAATCTAGGCACAGAAACGTAAGTCAAATTGCTAGAGAATTCTGGGTTTGTTAGAAAGACAAAGAGCTAAGAAAAAAGGCGTATCTAAAACTCAATAGGAGAGTCTTACTTATACATGTCGGATTAGGGTTACATTAGGTCGATTTTTAGGGTTACTTGAGGCGGCGCCATCATTAGGTCTTAATTAGTGATCCGAAATTAGGGTTAGACGGATGGCTTACCAAACTGACGAAATTAGTCAATTTTACCACAATCTCCCTCTAAAATTCGGAAATATCACTAAGTTACCAATCTAAATGTGTGCACTCCGCACATACCCGTGCATATATTAGAATACAAATTATAAAACCTCTTAGCTCACATATTAGTTCCAATTACACAAAATGAATGGTGATACTAAAATCACCAACAACTCACAGTAGTCAAGTAATCTGCACAACACATCACAAATCGCAGTAGCCTATCGCCTCACCTCTCAAAGGTGACACCTAGGTGGCAACAAGGCAATGCTAGAAATAATAAAGAGTTAATTACAGAAAGTAGTTTGACCTAATTTATCAAAAAATAATATTTAACTTCAAAATATACCTGAAATTTTATTGCATTCTTTCATTTACTCCCTTAACATTTACAAAAAACATTATGTTTAGCTTATGAAGCACGGACACTCCGGAGACATGTATCTACTCCGTCATCAGTCTGCCACGGATGACAAGAGTATCAGACTTTTTCTTTAAATAAGGAACACGTTCCCAACACATCTGCGACATGTCCGGACACGTCGATGGACTATTTGGGGGTGTTTTTTATATCTAAACCTAAAAACGTGCCAATTTTACAACTTTTTTAAAGTTCAGTGATAAATTTAAATTATTTAATACATAGAGCAAATTTAACCTAAAAAGAACAGAACAACTTAATTCTTTCCAGCCAGTCTCTTTAGTTCCTGCTCTTTTTTCCTTCGCAATTTCTCCTCTCCTCCGCAGCCGCTCTCGCCCTCTGCCGCCGCTGTCCTCAACATTCGAATCGCAGGTCTACTCCCTTGCTCCAGCATCGCCATGTCCGTCAATCCCTTTGCCGACGGTAATGTCTCTTGCTTCCTTCAATTTAGAGTTTTGCCCTAATTCCGTGAGACCTAATTTCGCTGTTTTTATTTTATATTTTGCAAATGTTGGCACTAATTTCGTGTATGTGACCAAGTTTTGATAAAATTTACTTGCTTTCTTTATTTTATTCTATTTTGACATAATTTGGCCCATTAACTGAATTATTATTTTTAACTATGATCAATAATATTGTCCAAATTTTAAAACATCTCAGATATTATGTCCATATCAAGTGCTTCAACTTCTACATCTATTCCTTCCATTGCTGCCTCGAATCCTGTTGATGAAGATGTGAGTAAGCCCTACAATGAACAGAGATGGTGGAAATGTGTGGAAATGTAAATTGGACATGCAATTTATGCATGAGAGAATTCAAAAGTTCATATACTAGAGTGAATGGTCATCTACTCAAGGCTTATGGGCAAGGTATGTGTATGTAAAAAAAGTGCAACCGGAAGATCTTGTGAAATTTAGGAGGTTAGAGAAAGAAGTGGAAGCGATGAAAGAACAAGCAGTCCCAAAGAAAGTCCAATTGCCTCCCTTCATGTCGAATATGAGTGGATTGTATGATCCAAAAAAAAGAAAGGCAGGTGGTGGATTGCTTGAGAAAGCTTTTAATATCAATATCAGAGAACAGATGAATCCATTGGTGCTAGGTCTTTATACTCGGCTGGGCTACCGTTCCACTTAGCTCGAATTCCGTATTTCAAAGAAATGATTGAGTTCGCTGCGAATAACTCTATTTCAGGGTATAAGTGCCATAGTTATAACTCGTTGAGCACAAGTCTTTTGGTAAAAGAGAAATCAAACATTGATAGGCTCCTATTCGCAACGAATAGAATGAAATAGGTACGAGTCTTGTGAGTGATGGGTGGAGGGACTCCCAAAGAAGACCATTTATTAACTTCATTCCTATCATGAATGGGCAACCTATATTTATTAAGGCGATGGATTGTTCGGGGGAAACAAAAGATGTTAAGTTTATTGCTAACTTGTTGATTCAAATTATTAAAGAGATTGAAAGTGAGAAGATATTGCAAATCACCACTTGATAATGCCAATAAGCAAGACCGCCAATAATTGCAAGGCCATCGGACAAATGATTGAATACGAATTTCCAAAAATTATTTGGAGGCCTTGAGTAGTGAAGGTACTCGATCTTGCTTTATAGAATATTTTTGCTGCCACAAATACCAATAGCAACGAAGAGACTTATTCTCTTCGTAGTTGAATAACCGAAGTGGAGGTTGATGCCATTCAAATAAAAAACTTCATTATGAATCATCAAACGAGACTCGACGTTTAATGAGTTTGTTCCGTTAAAGTTATTGTCGGTGGCGGAAACAAGATTTGCTTCGATGATTGTAATACTAAAAAAACTCAAGCTGATAAAAGGTGGTCTCCAAGCATTGGTGATGAGCAATAAGTGGGCTCTTTACAAAGAGGATGACCAAGCAAAAGCCAGATCTGTGGAAAAAAAAAAAGTGGTGAGCGATGATAGGCAGGATAGAATTACTTATATTCTTTCTTTTACAGCTCCCATTTATGATATTCTCTGTTGATGTGACAACGATAAACCTTGCCTCCATTTGCTTTATGACGTGAGATACGATGGTTGAAAAAGTCAAGAAAGTCAATTTCCAACATGAAAATACTGTTACTGTTGTTGCCGATCGTCCAGCAGCAATTCGAGCTCTTCTGCAAAGTCTCATCTCCTTTACTCTCCAACAAAGGTAATCCGCTAGCTTCACTACAATCCTTCCCAGTTTCAATTTCTCATCTTACACAAAGTAGTGCGTAAATTCTCTTCTTTCTCCCACCATCTCTCTAAGCACGGTAATCAGATTTCATGTTTCTCTATCTTTAGCATCTTCTGCAAATCTTCATTATTTTAGCATCTCCATCAACCCAAACCTATAATTCATCGGACCCAAATCATAAGAGAAAAAAAAAAAACCACGGCCGGCTTCCTGCAAGCCAAAACCCGCGGCTGAATCCAAACATCATGGTCAAACCTGAAACATCAGACCATCGAGTCCAACTCCGATCTGGAACCGAATCAACCCATGTTCAAACCCAAACTCAACTCAGAACACCAAATCGGACTTCAAACCCCCTCCAAATTCATTTCAAATAAACCCGCATCAGTCGGCCCTGAACACATCAAAACCAACTCCACAGGCGAACCATGGCCGCCGTGAGCAATCGACTCATCGATCCCGATTTTTTTTTCAAATTCCAATTTCAGAGTCTTAAAACCGAGCCCTGAAAACTGAAACTTCATTTTGGCCCGAATCTCTGAACCGTCTCCCACCTTCGATTTCGATTTCCAGATGTTTGTATGTGTTCTTATTCTTGTGTGTATGTGTGTTTGTGCGTGTGTGTCTGTTTTTGTGTGTGTCTGTTTGAGAGAAGAGAGATCGGGAGAGATGAGAGTGAAGGACCAAGGGTTAGGCGAGAGGAAGAGAGTGAGGGAAGAGAAGGGTCTGGTGCTTCACGTGAGGAAAAGGGATGTTTATATCCAAGCTTTGGTCAAACTCAATTGCACCCCCAAGTTTTTTTTTCATCTCTTTCAAATCGACCAGTAAGCTATTAATATTTTTAATCAGACCCTTGTTGACCAAGAGTCATGTTCCATGATGTATGTGTTGATTTTACAATATCAATCACGTATTGTGACATGACAATATCAATTATCTCAAACTCATCGCCGTCTCATGATATTTTCCATATAAATGGAAAAACCTATGATGTTGACGGTTTTGGAATTTCGTTCTATTTCTCCTTCATATGAAGGTTGCGACAGGAAGGGCATCCGGCGTAAAACTTTGCCACTTTGTTATTTGCATGAGTTATGGTGTTAACTAATTTTAGACAATTAAACGACACTATAATCTTCATGCCACCGACCCCAACATAGTTGGGATTAAGGTGCTGTTGATGATGATTGATGATGATGACGACCCTTGTTGACCAAGTCTTTAACCTATTGACTATCAAGTAATATTAATATTCAATTTAAGTTGTGCTTTGTATTTTAGTTTCAATTATAGTATTATATTAATAATAAACAATTATTATTATCTGCAGATAATAATAAGGATTTATGGACCTAGGATTATTGAGTCGAGCATCTACATCACTTTCAAGTACTGCATTTATCCAGGTGTAGTGAATTTACTATGCTTTTGTTTATTTTAATTGTTTTATAAATTGTCTTGTATGCACACGTGAAATCAATTAGAAGCACTTAAATGTGCAAATCAGTCAGAAGCACTTAATTGTGCATAAAGCCTTCGGGCTAGCTGACGGGCATCAGAATATATCGGTCACGTTGATTATACTTGCTAATATATTTAGAAATTAACTTAGACATATTGCGTACTCTCCACACTAAGTCTGACCTTCCAAATATTTTCCATTTTTTTTATCTTAATAAGGTATTACAGTATGGAGTGGCTTCAAGAGGACCCCAACCGCAAACCTCCTCATCAAGATGAAGGAATATCAAGCGGAAGAACCAATGCTTGAAAATGTATTTCCCCAATCTGGAGGAGTGCACTAAAATAAGTATCGAGTATATCAACTTCATAAGAAATGCAGGCAAGTTTAATGATTTTGATGCCACAGCAAATAAACATGCAATGGAACCCTTGAATTGGTGGCTTCTCTATGGCTCTAGTGCACCTATGATTCAAAAAGATCGCATCGAGGGTTCTTGTCCAAGTATCATCCTCATCTTGTGCTGAGAGAAACTGGAGTAGTTATTCATTTTATTAATTCGACGAGAAGGAATAAATTGACACCAAAACAAGGTGAGAACTTGGTGTATATTCATAGTAACCTTCGACTGTTATCTAGAAGAACGGCGGCCTACATAATGGGACATACTAAGTATTGGGATATTGTCGGTGATGCTTTTGACACACTTGAATATGTCGAAAGGCTTCAAGTGGCGAGTCTATCTCTTGATGAGCGGAATTTAGAGTCTGTGGTCTTTGAAGATGCAAGGCAAGAAGAGATTAATGATGTGTCGTCTTAGTGATGATTATTGAATACTTGACCATTTTTTCTTGTTCTTTTTTTTTTTTTTGCATTTTCGGATGTTTGTTATGTTGAACATTTCAGCTGCTTTTTTTTTTTTGCTTTTTAGGTTTATTGTTTGATGACATTAATTACACATTTGGGTTTTTATATAAATGTTTAGACCTCTTTTGGATTTTTAAATATCCAACATAATTATTAGGCATATATATATATATATATAATAAAAAAAATAAAAAGATGTCTTCTATGTGTCGTGACCTGTATTTTGTAAAAAATTATGAATCTCATGTATGTGTGATGTCGTGTTCTGTCGTGTCGCGTTGTGCTTCATAGCACTTAGCCCCTTAAGTTTTTCACTTAACCAAACCACGGCTACTTCAGTAATTTCAAAACTTAGCTAGATTTTTGTAATTAGATCAAACCTTAACTTTTGTAGGTCGCTTGATACAAGCTGAACCAGATGCACATAAGTTGATAGAAAGAATCGCCAATAATATTCGTACCGTGATTTGCTCTTGAATGAGGACTTCCTCTTCCCACCACCTCCAGCACTTCTCTGCTTTTTCTCACTCATGTCGCCCTGGAAAAGTTCCTGCATCTCTTCTGCTCTTGCTTTAGTAACTCGGGAAGGATTATTGGATTTTCTAACAGATTTTTTCACAATCTTGCCGGAGTCAACAGCCTTTTTGGCAGCCTTCACTGCTTTTGCTCTACGATACGCCACGTCAACAAGAGAAATTCCTGTACTTTCTTTCTTGTTTTTCTGTTCTCCCTGGTCACTCAAATAGTAAGTGTTATAAACAACTCGAGTAACATGCATTCATAGAATCTAGTGTATAGCAGTAACTGGATCTGGCCAAACCTAAATTCTAAAACATGATAAAAATGATATATTCAATATATATGTGTTTGTGGGAGAGGGCTGTGTGTGTGTGAAGCATTTATATGGACGGTACGAAATACGGATACGATACGACACATGTACGAGGATACAACATATTTTGGAAGTTTGAGGATGAGGGTACGACATATATATAGAAAAAATTTATTTACATTGAGAACATATAGTTCCTCTATTCTCTAATTGTTGCAACATTGGACCGAACACGGATCCCATGTGTAACTGAATGAGACAAATTCTGTTAAAAGATTGTGCATAACTTCCTGAAGGTTCTAGAATAATTAAGTCCTCAAGGTTCTAGGATAAATTAGTGTTAAAAAATAGGAATACTTCTTAAGTAAAATCCCTGCTCTCTCTTGTGTAAACCAGCAGTGTTGTGTGTGTTTTAAGTGCAGTTTTCTGCCCAGTTCTCAAGTCTGATCTTGGGCCTGCAGTTAGTGTGTCTACTGCAGTTTTGAGAGTGTCCATAATTCTCTCAACTTGGTATCAGAGCTGTGTTTCAGCTGCTGTGTTCAGTGGAGGCTGCTCGCGAAAAAGGAAGGCAGAAAATTGGTTTATGGCAGAAAATCTACTATTTTTGCTGGTGTTTGTATTCCAGGAGATGGATATCAACGGTGGAGCCTTGAATCAGTTTGGAATGGAGAAACTAACAAACAACTATCAATATTGGAGGATGTGCATGAAAGCATATCTTCAAGGACAAGATCTTTGGGATATCGTTGATGGAGGTGATACTGATTTGCCTCAAGATACACCAGAAAATTCTGAAGCAAGAAGAAATGGAAGATTAAGTGTGGAAAGGCCTTGTTTGCTTTGCGAGGCTCTATTCACAAAGATTTGATCGATCACATTCGAGATAAGGAGTCTCCCAAAAAAGTGTGGGACACATTGGAGAAGCTGTTTACTAGGAAGAACACGGCCAGACTTCAGTTTTTGGAGAATGAACTAGCAAATACAAATCAAGGGAGCATGACAATTGCTCAATATTTCCAGAAAGTAAAAAGCTTATGTGCTGAAATTTCAGAGCTTGATCCGGAGGAGCCCATCAAGGAGGCACGAATGCGAAGATATCTTATCCGTGGCATAAAGGAGTATACCCCGTTCTTGACATCAATACAAGGATGGGCAATTCAGCCTAGCATTGTCGAGTTGGAGAATCTACTTACCAATCAAGAAGCCCTAGCTATGCAGATGGCAAAAGCTTCAATTTCTGATAATGACGAGGCATTGTTTGCTGGAAGAAGGCGCTACAACTACAAGAATTGGAAGGAAAATAATTTCAAGGAAAAAGCACTCGAAGGGAAGGAATTTCAGCCGTGGGGAGCATTGGAAAATGACAAGCTCAGATGAAAGATGGAACTGGCCCAGAAAGAACTTTAAAGAAAAAGAGATGAATTCGGAAAATTCGCAATATGAGGCCAGGAAGAAGATAATTTGCAACAGGTGTGGCAAACCTGGACACATTAAGAAGTTTTGCAGATCAAGATTCGTAGAAGAAAATGCAAGCATTTCTCAAAACGAGGAAAATTCTGATGATTGGGGAACTTGTCTTGCAACCGAGATGACAAATTTGGAGAACTTTGTACAAGAACCCGCACTAACTTCAATAAATGGAGGCTCTTTAGAAGAGGGTCTTGCAACTATCGATTATTCAAAAGATTGGATCATTGATTCAGGTTGCTCTCATCATTTAACAGGCAATGATTCCTTACTTTCATTACAAAAGGAATACACGGGAAACAAAGCAATTGTGACAGTGGACAACTCCATTCATCCGGTTGAAAAGGAGGGAAATGTCAAGGTGAAGGCAGTGCAAGGACCTATAAATCTGACCAGTGTGTACCATGTTCCTGGTATGACAAAAAATCTGATTTCTGTTTCTCAACTAACAAATTTTGGTCGATATGTTTTATTTGGTCCAAGTGATTTCAAAATTCTGGAAAACGTCAAAGGCATTGATGCTAATACAGTATTGGAAGGGAAGAGAGTTAATTCTCTTTATGTTCTATCGGCAAGTGAAGCCTTTGTGGAGAAAACAAGCCGACAAGATAAAGCATCTTTGTGGCATGCTCGCTTGGCTCATGTGAGTTATGAGAAGTTGAAAAATATTTCAGCAAACAATATTGTTAACGGGCTGCCTCACTTGGGAAGTTTTCATCATGAAGGTGTTTGTGAAGGTTGTCAATATGGTAAAGCACACCGTCTTCCATTTGGCAAATCTTCAATCAGATCTACAAAACCTTTGCAGCTGATCCATTCTGATTTATTAACAAGCAATGCGGCAAGTTATGGTGGCCTTCATTATATGCTTGTTATTGTTGACGATTATACAAGATTTTCTTGGGTGTTTTTTATGAAAGAGAAGTCTGACACATTCTCAATCTTCAAGCAATTCAAGAGGAAGATTGAGGAGGAGCTTCAAAGAAGGATCAAGTGCTTGCGAACTGATAATGGAGGGGAATTTACATCCAACGAGTTTGCTGATTTTTGTGAAAGGCATGGAATAAGAAGACAATTGACATGTCCAAGAACATCGCAGCAAAACGGAGTTGCTGAACGGAAATTAAGGCACTTACAAGAGGTAAGTAGAAGTTGGATGCATGCTAAAGTCTTCCTCAAGAGCTATGGGCAGAAGCTATGCGATGTGCTTGTCATGTAATAAACAGATTGCCCTCAAAATTTATTAACATGAAAACTCCCTATGAACTTCTCTACAAGGAGAAACCATCGGTTTCATATTTTAGAATCTTTGGCTCTACATGCTATGTCCATGTTTCTGATCAGCTGCGTGCTAAAATGGATGCCAAGGCAAAGAAATGTGTGTTTGTTGGCTACGATCCTAATAGAAAAGGATGGCGATGTATGGATCCCGACACACTCAAAGTCGTGACATCCAGAGATGTTATCTTTGATGAAACATCATCTTACTATGTGCAGCCTATACTAACACATATTCCAGATTCTTCAAACAATGAAAATGAAGATGTACATGATAAATCAAATTCTCCAAGTCCAACTGCAGCCCACGAAGATTCTGCCAGTGAAAGTGAGGCAACTCATGAAGAAAATGAAGAAAACGATGGAACTCAAGAAAGTGATCAGCCGCCTCGACGATCACAAAGAGCACGCAAGAGGAATGAAAGATACAAAGACTACACTATAGGAGTTGATTATGATAAAATAACAGAATGTTTCTTTGCTGGCCCATTTGATGAATCTGAGCCATCGGCGTATGAAGAGGCTAAAGGTAATCAAAATTGGGAAGCTGCTATGGAGGAAGAAATATCAGCACTTTATAAGAATGAGAAATGGGATCTAGTTCCTAAACCTAAAGGAGTTCAGCCGATTTCTTGCAAATGGGTTTACAAAGTCAAGCGTAAATCTGATGGAAGCATTGATCGGTATAAAGCGAGGCTTGTGGCTCGTGGTTTCTCTCAAAAATATGGGCTGGATTATGAAGAAACTTTCAGTCCAGTTGCAAAGATGACGTCCGTTCGAGCTATTTTATCCATGGCTGCCTCAAAGGGATGGAAACTTTGGCAACTAGATGTGAAGAACGCATTTCTTTATGGAGACATTGATAGGGAGATTTATATGGAGCAGCCTTTGGGGTTTAAATCAAAGAATTTTCCACGTTACGTATGTCGGCTCAAGAAAGCTCTTTATGGGCTCAAACAAGCATCGCGGGCCTGGTTCGGAAAAATTGCTCAGTATCTAAGCTTTTGTGGTTATGTTTCCTCAAGTGCTGATGCGAGTTTATTTATAAAGAGAGATTAAAAGGTGCACATTCTTGTGTTATTATATGTCGATGACATGATAATAACCGGTAATGATGAGAAAGAAATAAACAGGTTGAAAGATGAACTTGCCATCCGGTTTGAGATGAAAAATCTAGGAGAACTAAAGCACTTTCTCGGTTTGGAGGTATCAAGGTGCAAGGAAGGCATTTTTGTTTCTCAAGGTCAGTATGCTAAAAAGATCCTTGAGAAATTCAAGATGATCAATTGCAGACCAGCAGCTACTCCAATGGAGCAGAATTTGAAGTTAAGAGCTAATGTTGGGAAAGAGCTCAAGAATGGAAAAACGTATCGGACTTTGGTTGGGAGATTAATATATTTGACAATTACAAGACCTGATATTTCATTTCCAGTCGGAGTTGTTAGTCAATTTATGCAAAAGCCAAGGAAGCCACATCTGGATGCAGCAAATAGGATCCTTCGTTATCTTAAGCATACGATGAATTATGGGCTTATGTATAAAGAAGGCACAAAGATTTTCCTTAGTGGATTCACCGATGCAGATTGGGCAGGTGATCCCTCCTCAAGACGTTCTACATCAGGTTATACTTTCGACCTTGGTTCAACTGCTATCTCGTGGTGTAGCAAGAAGCAAGCAACTGTAGCATTATCAAGTACAGAGGCAGAGTATAATGTTGCTACACGCGCTGCACAAGAGTGTGTATGGTTAACGAGACTGATCAAGGACATTTCTCATTCTAAAATGGAACCGGTTGAGCTATATTGTGACAATATGAGTTCAATTCGACTAGCCTCAAATCCTGTTTTTCACGCAAGAACTAAACACATTGAAGTGCACTATCATTTTATACGGGAGAAAGTGTTGCAAGAAGAGATTGACTTCATCAAAGTTGATACAAAAGAACAACTTGCTGATATATTTACGAAGGCATTACCTAAGGCGAAGTTTGAGTTTCTTAGAGCACAACTTGGTTTGGTATCCGAAGTTCGCACAAAGGGAGAGTGTTGAAAGATTGTGCAGAACTTCCTGAAGGTTCTAGAATAATTAAGTCCTGAAGGTTCTAGAATAAATTAGTGTTAAAAAATCAGAATACTTCTTAAGTAAAATCCCTGCTCTCTCTTGTGTAAACCAGCAGTGTTGTGTGTGTTTTAAGTGCAGTTTTCTGCCCAGTTCTTAAGTCTGATCTTGGGCCTGCAGTTAGTGTGTCTACTGCAGTTTTGAGAGTGTCCATAATTCTCTCAACTAATTCAACATCATCTTACATGCTAATATTTGTTTTCAAATTAGTAGAACAAAGTATGATCGAAGCTCGAATATGAATAGTATGAAATAGTGAAGTGGTGCATGCATCTATTAGTGAATGGAAGAAGTACTTATTAAGTACACTTAAAAAAAATGTTTCAACTATATTTTAGTAATTTATAAATAATGAATTATAGAATGTGGCATAAATATATCAGGAATCAGCAATAAAAATTTAATCTCTAAGCTTTTAATTGGAAACTTTTCCGTAACTTACATAAATGAATTCGAGAGTATCAGGTATTTTATCGGACACAACAGTGCGGCTACATCATGCTCACATAAGTAACCGTGCTTCACACTCACACACACACACACACACACACACACACACATACATATATATATATATAACAAGACATGGGGTCGATCAGGCTTGACAGTAGAAAAACGTGACCTCGCCCAAAAACAAGTGAAATTTTCAATGCGCCTCAAGCGGGATATAGGTATAGGGCCAGTTCAAGTAAACAATTCTTAATCGAATCTCCTTAATCGAATCCCACAGGGCCAACTATTGACATTCATGAAGAGTATACAGTTATGAAAAAAAAGAGATAATATATTAATTGCAAGAGGAGAAAAAAAGTTAATTCAATAAATCAAGAAAAATACATAGATGCTATAGCAGGATACAAGACAGATTAACAGGACTCCAAATATGACCATTGCAACAATAAGAATGACATTTTCTCCAATATTTTGACATTTGTCAGATAAGATATATAAGCACATCCGGAAACTTTTTGCACGGGTTAGGAACCAGCTGATCCAGGGTTATCATGTCGTCCACCTAATGGGCTCCCAAAACTAATCCCAAAGTGATGGACAACCATCATAACCCAAGCACACGTGAAAATGACCCTAAATCAAAACTTACATACACCCTTTGGAATGATTTTGTATCTTAAGATCATTTATCAAAAAAAGCATGTGGCCATGCAACAGAGAAAAGTGAAAGATACGTGCCTTGACTTCATCTTCATCCTCTAACATTTCTCTAGCAGCCTCCAATTTCCTTCGCTTTTTCCTAGGCAAATTTTTCTAACAAAAAAAATAGTTCTGTATAAATTAATTTGTCCAGACAAATTGTACTGAGGTGTATAAGTGCGGTACCTCGCGCTCTCGCTTTCTCTTTTCTTTCAACTTCAATTCTTCCGCTTGTTCAGCACTAATCGCCTCATTGTCAGAAACTTTTCTCTTACCCAAAGCGTCCTAGTCAAATCATTTGCAGAGGCCACTTAAATATTTAGGAACTCAATACAACAACAAAAGAATTAACTTGTCCAAATAAAGGATTAGAACAGTACAGACAGCTATGGAAACACGGTTTCATCGTGAGTGCAATGATAAACAAACCAAGAGTTTCAGATTCCTTAAATGATGATTAATTAGTATCATCCCAAGAGTTTCAGATTTCCTTAAATGATGATTACTTAGTATCATCCCTTAGGTATTCACAGACAATTTACAATGAAAAGGAAGATTCAATACATAATCCAAGAAAAATGGATTTTGGATTGTCCACATTTTCTCTCTCGAAAAATCTTGGATATAGCAAGAGATGGCAATAATGTTCTAACAAAATGGAAACACGACACACAAGGCTACTCCATCCACACAATAGCCTCAATTAATGTAGACTCAACTGATAGAGGTCATTTTCGGTCATTTGAACATTGAGAAAAGAGAACACAGACCAAAAAGTTTTGCATGGAGAATCCTCTTTCCTCTATCCTGATGATAATGTCATTAAATAGCCAAAACTATCCAAAATGACAACCACCTTAAAAACACACATTTTTAAGCAGTTGATGTCCACTCAACATTTTGATTTACCAATGTCTAAAAAGGCGCTGCTAGGAGGCCGCCTAGAGCATAAAATGTGGCATGCCAGGCGGTGTTAGGCTCACCCCCTTTTTTTTTTGGAAAAGCTCAACACAAGACGACGTCGTTGGTAAAGGAAAAAATGGAAAATAAAAGGCGACTTTTTGAAAGCGTGCATGGAAGGGGGACCGAGAAAGTCACCCTCTTTGAGAAAACAAAACAAAAGAAATGCAAAGGCAAAAGACAAAGACAAGCGTCCAACATCAGTTCTTATTAATGAAGATAAAAAGAGTCCGGACGCGGAGAACGGTGGGAATTTTTTATAATGGATGCTTTTCCACATACATCCATTCTATTGACAATTTAGATAGTGATTTTCTTGCATATGAAGGATTTGGTGACAAAGGGGTGAATTTCAATGACTTTGAAGGTGTTGACTTTAGATGTGAAACTTTTGAAGATTCACTCTGAACGAGTGACTTTAAATATATGTTGTAGTACAACTAGTTTTGTTTTTAAGACTTCATTTGATTGTAGCATCAGTTTTTATTCCAAAAAACTGTTATTAGACATTTTAACTTGAAATGTTTGCTCTATATTGAGTTTTTAGTACTAAAATGCTAACGAAAGGCCTTGGCCGCGACACATCTAGGCCTACGCCTTCGCATTTTTTAACATTGCGATTGACAAACCTATAAAAATTCAAATGCTACAATTTCAGATAATGGGAATTACCTGTGCTGCCTTAGCTACAAGCTTTTTTCCTTCTCTGTAACAAACCAAGTTCTTTTAGGCCGTGCATAAATTTCATCTTTGTGTGCAATCATGTTTTCCGCCTACGAAGTCACAATGAGACACATTTAGACATTACAAGTTAGAAACCGTTTCCGGGTAATAACATCCCTAAATGAGTAACAGAAAAATCAACATATTTCATAATCCGGATGTTGGGTACATAATGTTACAACGGATCTGCTGAATATTGAACTAAACAAAAATCACAGAAAAGGAAACCTTGGTTGCCTCCATTTCAGCTTTTCTAAGCGCCATTTCTTCCCTGCAACAACAAAAGACGATAAATCACATACTTTTACATGGGGAATCATACGGCGAAATTAATCATTTACCTTTCTTCTTGAAGAATTGAGGACACTTCATCTTCCATTTGTTCAATCATCTGAGACCATTTCCTTATTGATTGCTCAGCTACAATTCGGCTTCTAAGCCTTGAACCAGCTCTTTTAACCTGTCATAATTGTTCAATAGATCTTAACACTAAGATTATACACCTGGTCTAAAAAAACAGTAAGATTATACTTGAGCCATAGCTTCATTCTCCTACTTCCTTTTTTTTATATTCAGGGAAGATCCAACTGTTTTCCTCAACAAAAATCATTCACTTAAACCTAAAATGAATATATCAATGATTTTTATAGTTGGGAAATTAACAGGTTATGAGGCAAATACAGGTAACTGCTGCTTAAAATACTAGGTAAACGCATGCGAATCTGATGACATTATCTAATGAGTCACTTGTTACTGGCAGAGCATGAATGACATTACATAAATCGATCTTGCAGAAATATTGCTCAAACCAGACTACTGATTACAAGGAGAGCAATCATTTTGTTTAGTGTTCCCAAAGTAATAAACGGGTACAAGAAATTCCACCCATCTAAATGGGTCACAACCTCCAAAATATCATCATTTGCTTCATAGAGATCCGTTTTGGCAATCAGCTCAGTGTTATGCAGTGTATCTATAGATTAGCCAGCAAATTCAACCAACCAACTATTGCATTGTAAGAAATAACTCTAATTTGTTACAAACTAATGAAACCAATTCTTTGTTGTTTACAACAATGCTGCTACACTGAGCATGTGGTTGATAATTTTCGGATGCACTTCTTTCTCCCTAGTTATGTACATCATGTGATTTGTTTGTGGACGAAGGACAAAGCTCAAGTGTAAATAATCTTGTCATGAAGTTTTCCTTTAAGAAAATACACAATATTTGCAGAACTCTCCAAAAGCGTGAAACCTCAACCTCCGTAAAAGTGATCCACGCCACGAAATTATAACATCATAAAAGTTTGCCTTAGAAACGACAAACTTTAAGGTCCAGCGAAAACAAGTAAACAACCAATCATGACAGATTCCACTTTACTCCCACCAGAAAAATGTTTAAGAACTATAACGTCTAAACCAATTTGCATTAAGATACAAGAACACAACTTCCAAAGGTTTTCAATCGAGGAACCAAACCTCCTAAAGCATGTAAAACTAGACAAATTCACAAGTTGAATGAGAGATATTAGATCTTACAATAGCTTTTAGGAGAGACCGATCATCATCAGTAACAAAGGTAACAGCATAACCTTCTCTGCCGGCTCTGGCTGTACGACCGACTCGATGAACATAACTGCAAGAATGAATATATACGTATATATATATATATATATATATATATATATATATATATATATTCTTTCTTCAATTGTACGTTATCAGGAATATCACGTTTGATTTGACGAGAATTGTGAAAGTAATAAAGAGTAACAGTCTGTAGAGGAGCCTAGATTTGAACGATAACATTGTAAGATAAAAGACTAACCTTTAATTACATAGTTGATAATCAATTTGTAGAGCCAATCATAGAAACCTAAATTACCTTGTAAGGTCTCGAGGACATGCAAAATTGATAACTGTCTGAACGCCTATTATATCAAGACCCTGAACAAGAAAACACAACAATGAGTGGCATAAACATTTCAACATTCAGACCATCATGGACATTGGACCCAATAAATTGTATATTTCTATTTTGGTTTGGCTATATGAATACAACAATCTTTTCTTACACGAGCAGCAACATCTGTTGCAATTAGAAAATCCACTTTTTGCTTCCTGAAAAGTTCCAAGGCCTATCCAACAAAGCATGAACAAAGCAAATACATCAAGATGAGGGAATCACTCACAACCCCCCCCCCCCCCCCCCAAAAAAAAAGGATGATCCTTGGAGGGGCTTACATCAAGACGCTGGGCCTGAGTAAGGTCTCCGTGAAGCTCAGTTGCTTTAAATCCAGCTAATCCAAATAAAATTTTCAATCTATGTGCTGCCTTTTTAGTTCCACTAAAAATGATGTAAAATTGGTTAGTAAAGAATTTCTGAAATAAGAAATTGGATTAGATGTTTCAAACAAATTCTAACGTTGAAGAAGATATGTCCAACGTTATTCGGAAACTTTGGTCCAGTATCTACTAGCCTTAGCTAACTTTAGCATCTGAAAGCAAAGCTGCTAGAGCAACTAGACCACGTAGAGCTCAATAAGAGATAATGGGCACTCATAATTCAGGCAACGGAGAAAAGGCAAATCATTCCATTTGAGAGAGGCTAAAACCTGAAAATTATAACTCTAGATGTAAATGTTTTGGAGCATAATGCAAGAAGAACTGCTTCTTGATTCCCTTCGAGCGTTCGGCGCAAGCGAACCACCCTGCACACAAGGTGACGTAGTACCATTTGAAAAGATAATTTGGAAATAATAAACAATCATCAATGTGTATTTCAGCGCGTCTTCATGGAGTCTAACAACAGGGCCATGTAAATTGAAGTAGTCAAAGGGAAAAGCAAAGTACGATGACTTACTCTTCTGTTAATGCTGCTGGCCGCTTTGTCGATGGATCAGCTGATAAGCGCAATGGTTTATTCAAAGAGAGCTTGACAAGTTCATCAATTTTCTCTGTCATGGTTGCTGAAAATAACATGGTCTGCCTTCTTTTAGGACACAACTTCACCTGGAGAAGTACCAATAATCTTAAAATATAAAGTTCAACAGCAATAGCAAGTTTCACATCAAAAGGAGAGTTAAGAACATAACAAACAAAAATAGAAAATCAAACAAAGTGGATAATTGAAAAACTTTCTCAAACAAAAAATGGAAACAACTGCCAGCAAAACCGGACTTCAAGCTAAGGAATAAGGTGAGGTCTTATCTGTGAATGTTTTGTTCCTCGTATCATCTCAAACAGTCATCAAACATTAAATCTTGGGAAAATGCTAATTGTACATTCGGGTTTACGTTCCAGTATGCATCTCACTCACATGGGATGAGATGGGACCCATGTGAATAATGATGGACTCCACCGCCAATGTGAGGGGGGTGTACACAGGGGTGTACATAGAGCATGGTCCTAATCCTATGATGCACATATTCAAAAAATAATCCATCTCGTGTTGGAGGCGCGTGTCATGGGATGCAGTACTAAACACAACACGCCTCCAATATGAGCCCCATATTGTGTCCCTGAATTTAACAAAATAAAAAGGAAAAAATAAATCGACCGGTTCGATTGTGTCCAACAATCGTGGACAGGAGAAGGCCTTTCTTCATTTCTTGCTAAAGAATATTAGAAAAGCAAAATTGTAATAGTAAAGAAACAGAATTTCCGAAAGTACTCCATTTTTAATTTTTTTAGAAAGTGCTCATTCGTCTAACCTCACTTTTTTTCCATCCCCGTTTCTTTAGGAAAGTGATTTTTTTTTCCCACTTAGAATAAACCACTGAAAATCACACTAGAAGATTTTCAAGATCATACCAAAATAAACTTTTCTTCATTATAATTTCACTGGTGTTCATAAATTGAACTAATCGGGTAGAATAGAGGTGTTTATATATGACTTGAAACTTTTTTGGGGGATAAAGAATTAATGCGAAGGGACACTAGAAGATTTTCAAGATCATACCAAAATAAACTTTTCTTCATTATAATTTCACTGGTGTTCATAAATTGAACTAATCGGGTAGAATAGGGGTGATTATATATGACTTGAAACTTTTTTTGGGGGATAAAGAATTAATGTGAAGGGACAATACAGTGCTGCATATTCTCTTGAGTCAATTTCAAGGAAGTCTAGGAGAGGTTAACAAATGATTCTATTAGAAAAGGCCAAAAGGGTGAAAGAGATTCACTAAAATCAATTATGCATAAACATAATCCAATTGTCATTTTATTAGACAGTACTCTTCGATTAGTAGATAGAGCAACCACACAGAAGAATTAAAAGAGGGAAAGCACTAAATATATAAGTTGGCTTTCTTTGTGATACAACTGTTGAAACCAAGACGTGCACCGGATTATATTTCATTTTATTACCAAATTTACAGAAAGAATCACAACCCTTAGTATCTTTCTCTCTTAAATTGAAATTGTGAAAACACCAAGTATATGTAAGGCGGACGCCTTCATAAATTTCCACGCTATTAGCTTCACAATAACTTGAGTGACACTCCCAAAAATATTTTCTATCAAATAAATAAATGATATTTTATTCACAAAACCAGATTCCCCAACTATGTTTCGCATATGCTCACAATGCAAAACTAACAGCATTTCCTACTGATAAAAGAAAACCTCAAGTTATACCAGTTCATGAATTTCCGCGCTAAATCCAAGCTCAAGGAGCCGATCAGCTTCATCAAGTATCAAAACTGCAAGCTCATCCAAATGTACTGACAGAGAGTTGCGTAAGTGATCAATCATGCGTCCTGGAGTTGCAACAACTATATCCGGCAGCGATCTCAAGGCTGCTTCTTGCATCTGATTTGGTCATAATTCAGATTAGGCAACAAGAAGAAACTGTAAAGGCAACGGAAACTAAAGCACAAAGAACGTCCTCATCAAGGCTTCCTCATTACATACTGTTTCCGTAATCCAGTAAACCAGTGTGCTATTGTAGGAAAAACCTTCAGTAGGAATCTAATTCCAATGACGATTTAATAAAAGTTTCATGCATCGAGGAAAGAACAAGTAATTACTATCGGTATCAGATTATATCATATTACCCATGAACAGATCTCACCATGTTCTCTCCTTCTCAAGCCAAAAATGCAACAAGAATGAAATTTGTCAGCTGAATTTCCAAAGACCTGAGTTAATACTTCTCACAGTCTAACAACAAACAAATGACTGTGCCGTAACATGTGTACGCGTTAACAGGTAACACTGTTTACGTTCACCACCTCTACAGCCAGAGCTGTTAGTCTAGAAAAGACACTAGGATAATGCAGTGTTAATTTCCAAAATCCATATTGGCATCCATTCTTTCGGAACTTGGTTACCATTCCACTTGAACCCTAGTTACAAGGGCGTCCATGACAATTTCTTACATTGACCGGCTAGAGAAGTCATCATCAACTACACTACACCTTAAACTCAACTATGTTGGGTCGGTGGCATGAAGATTATTGTGTCGATTAATTGTCCAAAATTAATTAACACTATTAAAAAAAAAAGTGGCAAAGTTTTACGTCTGCCCTTCCTTTCGGAACCTTCATACGAAAGAGAAATGAGATGACATTCCAAAACCATTAACATCATAGATTTTTCAAGTTACGTGGAAAACATCATGAGATGGTGATGAGTCGAGATAATTGCTATTGTCATGTCACATGCCATTCATCCATACGTACTGTTAAACATCAAGTATCTCCCATATGAAGAAACAGATCTACTTTTTAAACTTTTAAATAGCCAAATGGATTAAAAAGCTAATACAAAGTACCATACACAATGCCAAGTATCACTACAGAGAACATGGGACACAAACCTTTGGGGAAAGACCACCAACCACCAGACAGCATCTGATATCGGTCATAAACTGAGCAAGTTTTCCAATCATACTATGAATCCTGAAAAATAAGTCATATAATCTAACGTAAAACGACTACAATTATCGAAATTCAGGGATACACAAGAAATATGACGAATTTGAATGGAATTAAATGAAATATGTCCATGGTGATTTAAATGCATGCTGCTACCTTAGACACTATGTGCTCTTAACTCGACCTTTTTTTTAATTGGCTTCTTAGGTCCACATTCCCAGATCCTAATTTCGACAGACCTTTTACATCTCTCAACTCCAGTACTCAGCAATTCAATATTTCTTGTTACACAAAGAATTCATTACATCAATTCTTCATGAAGGACTAGAACAGACATGCATACAAAGCCTAAGATCAAAATGTTAGCTAGAAGGGAAAACAACACGTAACAGAAAACACAACTGAACGTCTACAACAAGATCAAAATCTAAGACCCAGCCAGAAAAAATTACTTGTGCTAGAAACCAGATGCAGATGCAGTGCAAAAGCAGGGGTAATTAATTCTTTATAGTAAAGATTATCATCATCATCAACTCCACCATGATCCCAGCCAGTGTTTTAAATAGAGCTTTACATGTGTAGCGTTTTTGTTACGCTACGTAAAGATCATCATCATCATCAACTCCACCATGATCCCAACCAGTGTTTTAAATAGCCCTTTACATGTGTAGCATTTTCATTCACTCGTAGCGTACCGCATAGCATAAGCTATTCGAGCATAAATTATTAATTTTAAGTTTTAACAAATAAAAACATACTTATATTGGAAAATCAACAAGATAACTAACGACAAAACCATAAAGAAATAAAATTATACTTATACTAGTAAATTATCATGCAATACCAAGAGAGGGGCAGCTCTTTGACTTCTGAGACGGATCAAAAATTGTGCTCTCAGACTAGGACCTTCTACGCGAGCGCCAGCCTTCTCCTAGGATTTCATTCCCTTTTCTGGCCAAGTGGATGTTTTATTTGTTTCAGCCGATCAATGTGAAAATTGACTATATTTTTGAGAAGTATTAAAAAACTATTTGCCCTTAAAAATTATGTTCTCAGGCCTACTCAATTTTTTGCACAAACAGCGCAAGTTTTTGCTCAAACAGCATAATAGCGTACGCTATAGCATAAATAGCACACTATATGAGAAAATAGTGCACGCTATTTATGCAAGACGCTATCTGGGCCGCGCTACAGCCGTTGAAGGTCTGCAGCGTGCTATTTAAAACACCGATCCCAACTACGTCGGGTTTGGTGGCATTAAGATCTATGTTCTCAAATAACTAAAAAGTACAATCTACTTACCAACAAAATATTGATTAGGGCAGGATTTTAAGATTTTGATTTCATAATATCCAACTTACAATTGTTTATTTATCCTACTGCTTATTGCTAATGATAATAGCTAATAAAAGGAAGTATGTCCCAATTTGTTTAGAGTTTATTATACATAGTGCTAAACCTTTAAAGTTTAGTTGTTGTACAGGAACCATTACAAAAATAAACACCCACGTAGAGCAACTCTATCATCACAAAAGTTCTTAACAGGTACAACAATTGGCTATTATCCTAGATATGTTGAGAAACTAATGCAGCATCTTGGGGTGAAACATAAAATATACTAAATACCAGGTTTTCAATATGCTAACGAATAACCAAATGCGAAGGACCAACATGAATAAGAGTAGAAAGTTGGTAAATATAAGGTAAAAGCATAAAGTAATAACTTCATAAGAAGCAGAACTTACTGAACAGCCAACTCTCTTGTTGGAGTAAGTATTAGAACCCTTATAGCTGGCCTGCTCTTCGGCCTATAAAACAGCCTATCCAATGTTGGTAGAGCAAAGGCAGCTGTCTGTATATTAGAAACAAAATCAGCTTAGAGTAAACAAGCTAATCTTTGTCATAAGGGCATAAAAATCAAGTACCGTCTACATTAACAACGTAAAATAACGCGGGAAGGCGAAAACAAAACAGATATAGGATATCCATGTACGGCATCTCAGGCAACACTATGAAACTAGTAAAAATATGCACCTTCTGAATTAGGAGGCTTGCAGTCCTTTTGGAGGGGAGATGAACTTTTACACAATGCTAAAATTCAAATGTTGCTTATCATAAAATCGAATCAAAAATACCTTTCCAGACCCAGTAATAGCACTCCCGCAAATATCACGGCCAGTTAACGCCAATGGTATACAAGCAGCCTACCAATAAGGGAAGAAAGCAACCGCTATCAAAATGCTGAAACACATAACACTAAGCCACCAGGACCTGACTAAAAAGTTAAAGGAACGGTGCAAAGTGTTAAGAACCTGAATCGGAGTGGGTTTACTATACCCCAACGCTTCACAGGCCCTAAGCAACGGCCTCGAAAGATGTAAATCCAAGAACGAGTTTGCATGGTACGATACACCCTCCGCTTTTGAGAAAAATGGTTTTCTATCATTACCACTCGTAGTTGGCACGTCATCCTCCTCTTCCGGCTTATATTCCTCCTGCACCAATGCCAATTAAGCTAGAAATCAATAATGTGAATCGATAAAAAAAATAAAGAAAAAGAAAAAAGTCTACCACCATGGATAACCTAACATTTTTGTTAATAAACGTGAAAGATATTACCTGGAAGTGGGGTTGGGAATCAGAATTCTCGCCGGAGTCATCATCTCCGGTGGAGGCGATTGGAAGTCTCTCCCGAGCTTTGTCTATTTTGTAATCAATTGAAGTGGTGCTCCGCCGAGAGTGTTCATCGGCGACTGACTCGGAGTAGGACGAGAAGTCCCATGGAGACTGTGATTTATTGTTCTTTTTTGGTGGTTTTTCTACTTTCAGCTTGGAATCTTCCGCGTCTTCTTCTTCTCGTTCTTCTTGATCCTCCTCAGACTCAATTTCGGTTTCGTATTCGATTTCCTCATCGCTAGGCGGATCGAAAACGAATATTGTACTCTTAGCCATTGGAGGGTGTATGCGAGCTAGTTGGTTCAGAAAGTGAGGGTTTAACCGTTGAAAAGGGGAAACTGTCAAGTTTAAAGGGTTTTGCGTTTTGAACGACTACTATTTAGCCTCCGGCCCAAAATCATTAGTGCGAAATGTGTTTATTGGGCTAGGGAACTATGAGCTCGGTTCACTATCAAAAGTGGGCCTTAATTATGGGCTGCCATGGTAAAACCTCATATTCTTGAGAAGAAGTTATTCCTAAATAGAGTTTTAAGTTGAATTTTTTTTAAATTTTAAAATGCATGTATAATATATAAATATTATAATTAGCAGATACATGTATGTAATATGTTGTGAACTTAGGAATTATGCAAGAAAATTATTTATGCTTTAACCGATGAAGAAATCATTGAAGGAATTAAGCAAGAAAATGAGGAAAATAATCCGGAGAATGATAGCATAGAAGTACAAAAAATTTCATATGAAGAAGCTTTAAGCTTACTCGACAAGTTAGAAATGTTTTGGATTCAACAAGAAGATGGTCATTTGGACGAGCTAATGGGCACACGCAAGTTGAAGGATATGGTTACAACACAAAAGATTAAATCTTTGTCACAATCAACCTTGAACGTATTTTAGATCAACTTAAATTTATTGTAAAAATTATATATATATATATATATATATATTTTTTATTATGATTTATTCCTAAATGAAGGTGTATTTCTTGATGTTGGGATTTGAAAATATATGAATTATGACAATATGGAGTTTATTCCAAATTATAATTAATTCTAAGTTGGGACCATAAATTTTTATTGCTAAATAAAGTTTATTCCTGAGTATTTTTTTAGAGGTTTTACTGTATTAGACCACCTTTATTGGTGCATCCCTTATCAGACGCGTGGCACGCTGCAATTGAACCGCGCCACGCGCATGCATCTCACGCCCAGCGAAACGTGAGAGGGAGCTGGAGAGGGCGAGCTGCTCGATTGTCTTATTTATTATCGAAATTAAAATTATTCTCGTTAATATTTATATATTTTTAAATTAAATTATTTATCTAAATAAATAGTTTTTCAATTTAATTTTTAATAAATTAAAATAAAAATCTTATATTGCGCATAAAATTTATAACACTTACCTTTTAAAGTTTTTTTAAAATAAAAAAATTTTACCAAATAATATTCTTTCCATATCAATTTCTAAAATTTATAATTAAATTGGAATCATTCACTACAAGAGTTAATATATTATATTTTTTCAATTAAATTATTTAATTCAAATTGTTATTTTTCTATATTATTTTTTATAAATTGCTTTCTAAACATATTTAAAATCGTTCCTGCCACTACTATATGTTTTTTTCAAATTAAATTGTTTCTTTCACATAATAATTTTCCATAATTTTTATGAATTAAATTAAATATTTATATGAGACTAGTAAATTATTAAGACTTATCTCTAAAATATTCATATTTTTTAGTGAAATCGTTCATCCCAATAAATAATATTCACCCTATATATCACTTTTGAATCTTTTGATGTCTAATTTATTGAATGTCGATCGATAAGGTTCCAATAATTTGTTATCCAATTAAAATAATTCTCTAGTTCAATCAATATCATATTTGTCTTTTTTATATATTAAATTATTTTTTCTAAATAAATATTTTTAATCATTTCGTACTCCAGCTAATATCCTACATCTTTCTTTAATCAAACCGAACACAAAGTTTGGCAAAAGGTGTGTATATGGTATATTTGACCTGGTAAATGAGTGGTGGAGTTAAAAAATAAAAGGAGTGATGATAAGTGCGTGGTGAAAATTAAAAAATAAAAAATAATTATTTAATTCAATTTGTAAAGATAGCCAATGCAAAATTTTTAAATAGATAGAAAAAGAACAGACACAAAAAGTTAAACAGGAGTAATATATAATATGAAGAGTCTCGGTGCTTTTGCTATGCATAGGAAATTAGGAAGGCTGCTTGAATATGCTAATGATGGCAAATGGTGGGCGGCAGATCTGCTGCGTTTTGGAACGGGAGGTTCCGGCTTTTATTTCCCTTTGGTGTATTTTGTTTGTTATTTATTTTGTCTATTTGTTGCTTCTCCCGTTGTGGGAGTTTTCTACTCCCTTGGTGGAGTTCTTGCTCTCCCGTTGTGGGAGTTTTCTACTCCGTTGGTGGAGTTTTTGCCCTCCTTTTGTGGGAGTCTTAATAGTCTGTTGTAAGTTTGTATGCTCGTTTCTGAATTTCCAGATCTGAATGAATCTTCATCCTTCTCAAAAAAAAAAAAAAAGAATATGCGAATTAGAGATGTTAAACCGGCTCGGGCCCGACGGGCTGGCCCGTTTAACCCGCCAAAAAACCGGATTAGGGCCGATATTTCCTAGCGTGGACCGTTTAGCCGTTAAGTGACCGTGCTCGATATATATATATATATATATATATATATATATTGTTAATTTCAACTTACAGTAATACGATATTTATATAACATATATTAATATTATATATAATAATATTAATATTATACATGTAATATATATTAATATAATATATAATATATATTATTACTGTATTTGTTAATATAATGTATATATATATATATATGTATATACATAAAAGTGTATTTTTTGATATATTTATTATAGTATATTTGTTACTATATATATAAAATATATTGTTACTGTTTTTTTTTTTGGTTTATGAGTTATAAAAATAAAAAATAGATTTTTTTAAATATTTAGCCCGTTTAACCCGTTTAGCCCGAAGCCCGTTAGGATTAGGGTTAGGGTCGATATTTCCTAGCCCGTTTAAATCCGGGCTTTTTTGATCCAGACCGTTTAGCCCGAAACCCGCTAGAACTAGCCCGTTTAACATCTCTAATGCTAATGATGATTCCCAGTACTTGTGTATGATGCTAAAAAATGAATGTTTGTAAAATCTCTATACAGTCATACTCAATAAATAAATATTTTTTGTAAGTTAATAATTAGCCTATTAATTTCAATGAATTAATAAGCTAATTTTTTAAATACCCTTATATTAGTATGTTGGCCTATCAGTATCATGAATTAATAATTTTTAAAAATTACAAAGATAACTAAAATAATTTCAGTAAAACATGAAACAACCGTATTAAGATACCTCTTGACTTTTCAACACATCAGGTCGTTGATTTTAACCTATTTTTTTGGACTGCATTTTTTAAATCCTAGTAGTAATTAGCACATGTCATGCTAATTAATTCCCTCATTTTCCACCTTTCTTTTTATTAAAATCTTATTCGCATAAGTACCTCTTCTAATTAACAAGTTAGAAATTTATCAATAAATCATAGGTTATTAATTTGACGATTAATTAATAACTCCCTAAATTAATAAAATTACACGGTCCTAATAGTATTAATTTAGAGCGATCTTAGGGAGACATAAATGGCACAAAATTGAGGTTTTATCCACATACATACCAAACATAGTAATTGACATTATTAATACTTCCTATAGATAAACCCAGGAACCAAAATGGAAATTAATCATAATTAATCAAAGATGTAATCAAAATAAACATAAACTTAAAAGAAACTCTTTCAAAATAAAAATTATTTGATTAAGGACATATTTAGCACTAACTTTTCAACTAGCTTTCAGCTCGAGTAGCTTCTTTGACATTTGACTAAAAAAAAACTTGTTACGTGAACGCGCAGCTTCTTAAACCAGCTAGCTGATTGAGAAGCTAACCAAGTTAGCTTTTTTCTTTAAAAAAAATCCTTTTATATTTTCCATTCCAGAAATATCCCTGACCTAAATTAGAAAAACAAAACAAATATTGTGGATGGCGTTAAGAATTCCAGTCAGAAAAATAAAAAGTAAAAAAAATTCTGAAAATTCTGAAAAATCTAAAAAATCTGAAAAAAAAAATCTGAAAATTCTGGAAAATTCTGCAAAATTTAAAAAATCTGAAAAAAAAAATCAGAACTTTTATTTTTTAAGAAAAATTATCTTGAATAATAATATTAAAAATCAGATCTTTTATTTAAAATTAAAAAATAAAAAGTAAAAAATAAAAAAATCTGGAAAATTTAAAATAAAAGTTCCGATTCTGAAAAATTCTGGAAAGTTTAAAATAAAATTCTGAAAATAATAATATAAAAATCAGAACTTTTACTTTTTATTTTTGAATTTTAAATAAAAGATCTGACTTTTAATATTATTATTTCAGATAATTTTTTCTGGTTTATATCAATACACAGTTTAAATTCTTAAAAAAAAACTATAATATGATGATAAAGTTTAAAAGAAAAGAAAAATAAAAGTAATGCCCTTAAATGTCATTTTACAAAATATCAGCTACTTAATCAGCTAATTTGCTAAACACCTACATTAAAATCAACTCATTTATCGATTCTGTACCAAATTACCTAACTGCAAATTTACTTACCATTAATCACTGTCTGCTTTTCACCATTAGTTTTAACACCTCGTCATGGACTTTTTAAATAAGCTAAAAAAATAAACTAGTTTATAAGCTAACTTATTTTTACCGAACATATGCTAGATGTTGAAACTATGGCTATCTATATCTCCGTCTTTTTAC
Source organism: Orobanche coerulescens (assembly GCA_033398695.1). Lineage (NCBI taxonomy): Eukaryota > Viridiplantae > Streptophyta > Magnoliopsida > Lamiales > Orobanchaceae > Orobanche > Orobanche coerulescens. The sequence continues at coordinate 19,720,702 of CM065812.1, forward strand.
ACGCGGTGTCCCCATTGTGATGGTGATTGTCGTTATAGTGTGATCAATATTATTCTTCGCAGATATATCATCTCAAAAGTGTTTTACCGATATATGAACTCAACGAATTCTCAAGCGATGAAGAGCTTTTCTAAGTGCCGTTTCTTCCCTGCAAACAACAAAGTACGATAACTAAATAATGGGAGGAACCAAATGGCAAAAAAAAAAATGAATCATTTACCTTTCTTGTTGAAGAATTGAGGACACTGCATCTTCCATTTGTTCAATCTTTCGAGACCATTTCCTTATTGATTGCTCAGCTACCGTTCGGCGCCTAAGCCTTGGACCAACTCTTTTAACCTGCCATAATAGTTCAATAGGTCAGCCATAAATTTATCCACATGGTCGGAAAAAAAGCAGTAAGGTTATACTTAAAGAGCAAAAGCTTCATTCTCCTACTCCCTTGGTTTCCTCTGACAAAAATCATCTGCTCGAGCGCAAATGAGTAGGAGAACGAGGCATGAGACAGGTAACTGTGATCTTATGTAATGAAATCAATTTCGCAGAAGAACTATAATGTATAGGCCAGTATGCATTAAGAAACAAGAACAGAACTTGCAATGGTTTTTCAATCGAGCAACCATACCTCCTGAAGCACGTAAAACTAGACAAATTCACAAGTTAAATGAAAGAGATTAGATCTTACAATAGCATCTATGAGAGACCAATCATCATCAGTAACGAATGTAACAGCATAACTTTCTCTGCCAGCTTTGGCAGTTCGACCCACTCTATGAACATAACTGCATGAATATATATATAATACATATTACTCCTTTTTCAGTTGTACGTCATCAGAAATACTACGTTTCAGTTGACGAGAATTATGAAAGTAAAAGTTTGTGTTGGGTATCTATCCGGAATACATAAATTTACACAACTCAACAGGAAACAAATTACAAATAAATTTCCTATGATTTATGGGGATTAAGGGTTACACAACAAAATTAAATAATGCAGAAAAAAGCGAACGAAAATAGACTGGAAAATAACAAACACAGTACAGGAAATTTAAGTCGGAGAAATCTGACCAACAGATCGGAAATAACACGAAACGCGGTGGTGTTTAGAGACAGGAAGTCGGCTCAGTCCTCCACCCTCGTGTACCCGCGTCCAGAGCTCCAAATTTCCGGCGTCCAGCAGTCCAAATCGAGCCACGAACCCGGCGGTTTCGCAAATCACAAAGACCCAAAACCCAGAAACCCCGAATCACAAAGACCCGAAACCCAGAAACCCCGAATCACCCAAAAACCAACCTCAGCCCAGAAGATTTCACACAGAAAACAGGGATCTCACGAAGAAATATAGTATTGCCTCAAGAACACTTAGTTTCAGTTGATAGTTTTTCGGTGTTTCCCCTCAAAATGGATCCCACAATTTATAGGAACCAAAAAAGCCCCAGAAACGGTCGCCCGATTTTAAAGCACCCAAACTTATCATTGAAAATGATAAGGGTTGCTATTAGATCGGAAGACGTTCAAGGAAAAAATCTCAGAGGACGAAACCGAAGGGAGAAGAATCGGGGAGGAAGAATCGGGAGAGGGGAAACAAGGAAAGAAGGAGGCGCCGACTGGGTAAAGGGGTGAATGGGGTAGGTTTAGGGTTAGGAGGGTATAAATACCCTTAGGATGGACGGGTAGGATTAATCCCCACAAAAGGGATGGTCCAGATCGGTCAAAGCCTTTAATATGGAAACCGGGCCGGGCTGTGGCTAATATGGACTGGGCTGCTCCATTTATTTATATTGGGCCCAGTCAAAGAAACACATTTCATTTGGGCCTAATACCAACAAATCTCCACCCGGACCAAATGAGCTATCGGGGTACACATATTTGAGAGGGAGGTCATCATCGCCGAACGTCACACCACCTGCACAAAACACAAAGTTAGTACAAGTATAAAGACAAACAATCACTAAGAAAGTAGGAACTAGAAATCACAAAGAAAAGCTAGAAAAGCTATCACAAAGATAGCGAACTGAAAGACTAGACAGTCTTCAGTTGAAGGAGTCGATATTTAGTATCGACTTGCAAGATCTGGTCTTCTCGATCGGTAGGCACTTTGTGCCCATATCTGCAGGATTGGACTGTGAAGGGATTTTCTTCAACTCAATTATGCCTTTTTCTACTATATCACGGATGAAGTGTCGCCTGACATCAATATGCTTTGTTCGATCATGGAACACAGGATTTCTGCACAAGTGTATGCTTGATTGACTGTCAGAAAAGACCACAACATTGTCACGAAGAACACCAATTTCAGTTAGTAAACCTTTCAACCAAATAGCCTCTTTAAAGGCTTCAGTGGTGGCAATATATTCAGCTTCAGTAGTAGACAGTGTAACAATATGCTGAAGTTGAGATTTCCAAGAAATGCACGAGCCACACAAGGTAAACACATATGAAGTTGTGGACTTACATTCATCCCGGTCATTGGCATAATTAGAGTCAACATATCCTTTTAAATTAATCCCATCAACAGATTTAGAGAAAATAAGACCATCAGAAGCGGAATTTTTCAAGTACCGCAATAACCACTTAAGGGCCTCCCAGTGAGGTTTTCCTGGATTAGCCATGTACCTACTCAAACAACTAACAGCATAAGCGATATCTGGTCTAGTACTAACCATAAGGTACATGATGATCCTATGGCATTAGCATACGGGATGATCTCATTTCACGAATTTGATTCAGCTTTTAGGTGATCGAGTTTTGGATAATAAGAAAAGAGAAGCTAACGGCACACTAGCAAATTAAGCAACACACATAGAAAATTTTTCAAGAATTTTACCAATGTATGAGGACTGATTTAGAAATAAGGTGCTTTTAGATCTGTCCCGAACAATGTTCATGCCCAATATCCTTTTAGCATCCCCCAAGTATTTCATGTCAAATTGATCACCTAAGCAACTTTGAACATGATCAATAGATTTAATGCAAGAACTAATCAAAAGCATATCATCTACATAAATAAGTAGGAACATGGGCACACCACTGTCATACTTATAATAAAGACATGGGTCATAAGCACTACGACGAAATTTCAAGGACAGCATGCAGTCATTGAATTTTTTGTTCCATTCTCTAGGGGATTGTTTTAAGCCATATAGGGTTTTATTGAGCAAGCACACATGATCAGGATGTTTACTATCCGTAAAACCTTCTGGTTGTTCCATATAGATAGTTTCTTTCAATTCACCATGCAAAAATGCTGTTTTAACATCTAATTGTTTCATCTCCCAATTATGGTGCGCAACTAATGCAAGCATAATGCGAACAGTGGTGAATTTAACTACTGGAGCAAAAATCTCAGTATAGTTGATACCTTCACGTTGTGTAAAGCCTTTAGCTACTAACCTTGCCTTGAATCTGACATTATCCTCCTCCTTTTTCACTTTAAACAACCACTTACAATCAATCAAAGAGCAATTTCTGGGTTTTGGAACAAGTTTCCAAGTATCATTTGCATGCAAGGATGTCATTTCTTCATTCATTGCACTTAGCCAATCATTCGAATTATTAGACATCAAAGCATCATTGTAAGACTTAGGTTCATTACCATCAAGCATATCAAACACATTGAAAGCAAGAGAAGCCATATGGAAATCATCTAAGTGTATAGGTCTCCTAACATTCCTTCTGTGCCTATCCCTAGTTAATTGATAATCGATAAGTCAGAGCATTCGATTCGATTCATCCCCATTATCGATTGATTATTAGGTTCGGATTTTCTACATTATCGAGTTCGGCGGGTAATTCATTTTCACTAAGATGCTCCACCCTAATCGAACAGGTGGGGAGAATTTTCAGTAGCTTGCACAGGAGCAGGTATAGGATTATCAAGACATGGAAACTCAGTTTCATTAAAGACTACGTCCCTGCTAATAATCACCTTTAACCCGGGTTCAGATCTGACCCATAGACGATAACCCTTAGTACCGTCGGGATATCCAAGAAAAACACATCTCAAGGATCTCGGTTCGAGTTTATCAACATTTTGATGCACATAAGCAGCACAACCAAACACACGAATGTACGAAAAATCAGTACCATGACCCGACCACACAGACTCGGGATAGTTGCCATTTAATGGTACAGAAGGTGATCTATTGATGATATATGCAACAGTTAAAAGAGCCTCACCCCAAAAGCTCTTAGACAACCCAGAAGTAGCAAGCATGGCCCTAACTTTTTCAAGTAGGGTGCGATTCATTCGCTCAGCCACCCCGTTTTGTTGAGGGGTATAAGGGACAGATTTATGCCTAAGAATGCCATTTTCAGAACACATAGTATCAAACTGAGTATTGCAAAATTCAAGGCCGTTATCGGTCCTTATCTTTTTGATCCGTTTTCCGGTTTGATTTTCCACCAAAGATTTCCAAGTTTGGAATTTTTCAAACACTTCAGATTTCAATTTGAGTAAAAACACGAAAACTTTTCGAGAGTAATCATCAATAATGGACAAGAAATACCTATTTCTGCCATGAGTCGTAACACTGGCAGGACCCCAAACATCAGCATGAACATAATCAAGCACATTGGAACTCTTACCAGATTTCTCAAAAACGGGATCAGGGGAATCGGGAGGTTTTGGAAATTGCGTTTTATGTTGTTTGCCAAACATGCAGAATCAGAAAGACATTTTAGATATTTTATTTTTTCAATAACATTTTTTTTTATGCAAGATCTCTAACCCCTTCATGCTTATGTGCCCTAACCTATTATGCCACAATTCGGTTTTATCAAAGACAGCAGATTAGAACATGCAGAGTTTCAATTTGGCAAATGTATAGATTAAATTTCCGATTCCTTTAAACAACATCAAGGATCCTCTCGAAATTATCATGCAACCATTTCCCCAAGACCTCGAAGGCCCTCATCTTCCAAAGTGGTACAAGATATCGTGTTATGAGATAAATCAGAATGTGTCGGACATTTTTTAGAGTATATCGAGTACCATCGGTGAATTTTAAACACACATTTCCTATTCCGCCACAACCCGTTTCACCTTATCGTGCATATAAACATACCGATCACCAAGATTAGTATAACTAGTAAAATGTTGTTTATAAGGTGTCATGTGATGAGTGCATCCAGAATCCAAGAACCATTCATTTTCACGGCCAGAAAGCACAGAATTCACAGAAGATGCAAATCATCACTACCATAAAGACATCGCCCATAGTTAAATTTGCACGATCATTTTGCAAATTCTTTTTAGGTTTAGTGCATTCTTGAATATAATGACCAGTTCACCACAACTATAACATTTGCGATTCTTAGGCCTAATTTGGATTTATCCTTCCATTGCCCCTTTTTCTTATTAGACTTTTCAGAATCGATTTTAACAAACGGTTTCCTTTTAATGGGGTGTTTAGCCCTAACAAAATTGACATCAGAAACAGGTTTAGAAACCTTGTTAAATTTCAAGTCTAATTCTTTACTCTTTAACCCACTTATAACAGTATCTAAAGTAAGAGAATCCCTCCCATATTTTATCGCAGATTTCACATCATTATAGGCATCAGGGATAGCATTCAAGAGCACAATAGGGGAATAATCATCAATGTTTTTGTCACCCGTTTGTTTTATATCTTGCACTAACTTTGTAAAGGCATCCAGATTACCATCAATATCTTTATTCAAATCCAGCTTGTAGCGAAAAAAAATTTCAAGAAGAAATAATTTATTTGGCAAAGATGTTTCCGTAAAAGTTTCCTCAAGTTTATCCCAAAGCTGTTTAGCATTATCAGTTTTGCCTATTCGTCTAATCACAGAATCAAACAAGTTCAAGACTATAGAGGAATGAGCAAACTCAATCAATTCCTCACGTTTTTCAGGAGTCACATTAGACTGAAAAGAACCTTCAATGGCTTTGAAACATTTCTGTTGGACAAGTATAGATTTCATTTTTTGTTGCCAAATTTTAAAATCCCCTTTACCGTCAAAAGGTGCCATTGTAAAAGAAGTAAGAGAGCCCATTTTTGTATTTGTAAAAATCACACAAGATTTAAACCAGCACAAGGTATTACTGTAAAAACTCAGATTACAGTTAAATATCACACAGATACCACGAATAACAAAATCACACCAGATTTTGCGATAAAGTGAGCTGGAATGGAATACTAGTATCACACAGATATTACAAATACCAAAATCACACCAGATTTTAAAATAAAGTGAGCTGGAATCGAATCCCGGAGCCCCCACAAGATCCGAGGAACACTTGCGGTCCAGGCAAGGGGGTTTGGTATGCTCGGAGATAACGACTACCACAGTCTCAACACAGAACGAAAATAACGCAGCGATCACAAAGTCGATGCAGATTAAGCAAGAAACAAATTACTACACGGTAATAATACTTTACCAATCACAGAATAATACGGAAAACAAGAAAGTATAGAAAGCAATACTGAGCGGATTCCTGGCGGAACCCGTATGCCCTTCCGAATAGAAACCCTGTTTAGAGTCTCCGATACCACCGTTGGGTATCTATCCTAATACATAAATTTACACAACTCAACAGAAACAAATTACAAATAAATTTCCTATGATTTATGGGGATTAAGGGTTACACAACAAAATTAAATAATGCGTAAAAGCGAACGAAAATAGACTGGAAAATAACAAACACAAGACAGAAATTTAAGTCGGAGAAATCGACCAACAGATCGGAAATAACACGAAACGCGGTGGTGTTTAGAGACAGAAGTCGGCTCGCCTCCACCCTCGTACCCGGCCCGTCGAGCTCCAAATTTCCGGCGTCCAGCCCAAATCGAGCCACGAACCCGGCGGTTTCGCAAATCACAAAGACCCAAAACCCAAACCCCGAATCACAAAGACCCGAAACCCGAAACCCCGAATCACCCAAAACCAACCTCGGCCCGTAAGATTTCACACAGAAACAGGATCTCACGAAGAAATATAGTATTGCCTCAAGAACACTTAGTTTGATTGATAGTTTTCGGTATTTCCTCAAAATGGATCCCACAATTTATAGGAACCAAAAAGCCCCGAAACGGTCGCCCGATTTTAAAGCACCCAAACTTATCATTGAAAATGATAAGGGTTGCTATTAGATCGGAAGACGTTCAAGGAAAAAATCTCAGAGGACGAAACCGAAGGGAGAAGAATCGGGGAGGAAGAATCGGGAGAGGGGAAACAAGGAAAGAAGGAGGCGCCGACTGGGTAAAGGGGTGAATGGGGTAGGTTTAGGGTTAGGAGGGTATAAATACCCTTAGGATGGACGGGTAGGATTAATCCCCACAAAAGGGATGGTCCAGATCGGTCAAAGCCTTTAATATGGAAATCGGGTCGGGCTGTGGCTAATATGGACTGGGCTGCTCCATTTATTTATATTGGGCCCAGTCAAAGAAACACATTTCATTTGGGCCTAATACCAACAGTTTGTGGATGAACCTAGATTTTGGACATAAGCAAGTAGTTGTGAACCAATCTTAGAAACGTAGATTTACCTTGTAAAGTCTCGAGGACATGCAAAACTGATTACTGTCTGAACGCCGAGTATATCGAGACCCTGAAGAAGAAAATATAACAATGAGATGACAACATTTCGGTACTCAGACAGACGTGGGACCAATAAATTTTACTTTCCCCGTTTTTGGTTTGGCTATATGAATACAAAAATCTTTTTCTTACACGAGCAGCAATGTGTGTTGCAATTAGAAAATCCACTTGTTGCTTCCTGAAAAGTTCCAAAGCCTATCCAAAAAAAAAAAAAAACATGAACAAAGATACTTCATGATACAGAAGGAATCACTCACCCCACCGCCACCCACCACCACCACCCAAAAAAACAAAACAAACAAAAAAATCCTCGGAGGGGCTTACATCAAGACGCTGGGCCTGAGTAAGGTGTCCATGAAGTTCAGTTGCTGTAAGTCCAGCTAACCCAAATAATATTTTCAATCTATGTGCTGCCTTTCTAGTTCCACTAATAATAATATAAAACTAGTTAGTAAAGAATTTCGGACATAAGAAAAATGCATTAGATGTTTCAAACAAATTCCAACATTAAAGAATATATGTGAATGCTATTTGGAAATTACGGTTCAGTTTCATTTACTAGATTTAGCTAACTTTGGCAACTGAAAGCAAAGCTGCCAGACTACGTAGAGCTCGATAAGAGAAAATGTTAACACATGATTCAAGCAAAGGATGAAATGGCAATTAATTCCATCTGAGACGGGCTAAAACCTGAAAACTACAACTCCAGATGTAAAGGTTTTGGAGCATAATGCAAGAAGAACTGCTTCTTGATTCCCTTCGAGCGTTTTGCGCAAATGAACAATCCTGCATACAAGGAGACATAGTACCATTTGAAAAGTTAATGTAAAAACAATGTTTAAAAAAGCGGAGGTGTAAGCCTAGGCATTTGACTGCCCAACAGCGAGGTGTAAGCCTTTCATGCAAAGCATTTCTATATAAGGCAAACAATTCAAGTTAAGATGTCTAGTAACAATCTTTTGGAATAAAAAAAAATACTACCATCAAAATAACATCTTAATGACCACTTTTGCGGAGGAAGATTTTTGCTTTCTTCTCTCTGTCGGTGTACTGCGGAAAAAAGGAAAGTAAACCATATTTGCATGTGATTTTCTTTTTTTTTTTTCATTTTGAAAGAGGACGTTTTCTCAGTGCCCCTTCCCAGCACGCTTTCGAAAAGTTGCCATTTTTTTCTTCTTTTTTACCCCCAAAACAACATTGTTGCATGTTGATCTCTTTCCACCAAAAAAAAAAAAACACTAAAAGGCATAAGCCTACCACAACCCAGCACAAAAGGCGTTGACATCATGCGAAAACATAAGTCCAATCTGGTAAAGCGTGTGGGTTTTTGGTAAATCGCACTTCTCAAAGAGCCTTGGAGCGTTTTTGCGTTCTAGGCGCCTGGATGCGCGCCTACCATCGTTTTTTTAAAGATTGTGTAGAAACAATAAACAGTCATCAACGTTATACTTCAGCCTGTCTTCATGTATTTTAACAAAAGGACCATGAAAATTGAAGTCGTCAAATAGCCAACTGAACAACAATGACTTACTCTTCTGTTAATGCTGCTGGCTGCTTTGTTGATGGATCAGCTGATACGCGCAGTGGGTTATTCGAAGAGAGCTTGATAAGCTCATCAATTTTCTCTGTCATGGTTGTTGAAAATAACATGGTCTGCCTTCTTTTAGGACACAACTTCACCTGGAGAAATACCAATTCTCTTAAAATATAAGGTCTATATCGATCCACATCAAAGGAGAGTTATGAACATAAGAAAAATTTAGATAATAAAACAACTTGGACAAATTGAAGAAACTTTCTCAAAACTGCCAGCAAACCCGACTTCAAGCTAAGGAGCGATGTGATGTTTTTTATCTGTGAATGTTTTGTTCCTAGTACTATCTCAAAAAGGCATCAAACATTAAATCTTTAAACAATGATATTTGTAAATCCAGGTTTACACCCCAGTGTGCATCCCACACATGGGATGAGATAGAACCCATGTGAATTGTGATGGCCCCACCCCAACGTAAGAGGGATGTACACCGCGGTGTAAACCCGGATGTACATGTAGCATGGTGCTAAATCTTTAATGCGTATTCAAAAAATAATCCACATCGTGTTGAAGGCGCGTCGGACACAGCACCAATTTACTAAAAAGAACATGTCTCCAACTTAAGCCATGTGTTGGGTCCCTGAATTTTGAAAAAAAAAAAAAAGCGACATGTTTGATTGTGTGTCCTAGAGTTGTGGACAGAAGGCCTTTTTTCATATCCTTTTGACAAATAATATTAGAAAAGGAAAAAAGGAATAATCAACAAAATAAATTTCCTAAAGTACTTTCCGTTTTTATATTTCGTAGAAAGTGCTCATTTCATCTAAACTCACTTTGTTCCTCTACATTTCTCTAGAAAGGTGAACTTTTTCCGCTTAGAACACACCATTGTAAATCACACTAGTAGATTTTCAAGTTCATACCAATATAAATTTTTCTTCTTTGAAATCTCATTGATGTCCATAAATTGAACCAACTGATTTAAAAGATTGTTGAGGACAAAAAATGAGTGGAAAGTGACCAAGTACTGTACAGTGCTGCATATCCTCTTAGAGTCAACACTCAACGAGGAAAGTCTCAGAAAGGTTAACAGATGATTCTATTAGGAAAAGCCAAAAGAGTGAAAAGAGATTCACGTCGAATTGATTTTGTTTATTAGAAAGTACTCTTCATTTAGTAGATAGGGCAACCACACAGAAACATAAAAAGAGGAAAAGCACCAACAATATAAGTTGACACTCTTTGCTATAGAACTGCCGAAGCAACCAAGACGCGCACCCTATGACATTTAATTTTATTACCAAATTTACAGAAAGAATCACAATCTCTGGTTTCTTAAACTGAATTTGTGAAAAAACTAAGTATATATAAGGCCTTCATAATTAACATATTAGCTTCACAATAACTTGAGTAGTTACCACAAATAGAACTCCAAGAACGGTTTAGCTGACATTCCCAAAAATATTCTCTACGAAATACAACAAATGATTATTTTGACCAACCAAACCAGATTCCCCGACTATGTTCTAAATATGTTCACAATTCAAAACCAACAGCATTTCCAACTGAAAAAGAGTGTCTGAAGTTATACCAGTTCATGAATTTCTGTGCTAAATCCAAGCTCAAGAAGCAGATCAGCTTCATCAAGTATCAAAACTGCAAGCTCATCCAGATGAAGTGATAGAGAATTGCGTAAGTGATCAATCATGCGTCCTGGAGTTGCGACAACTATATCCGGCAGCGATCTCAAGGCTGCTTCTTGCATCTAATACATCATATATCAGATTAGGCAAAATAGAACAAAAAATGGAAAGACAACAGAAAATAAAGCACTACGAACTTCCTCATCGAGGGTTTTCTTTGTCACATACTCTTCCCACAATCCAGTAAACCAGCACTATTGTAGAAAAAAACTTCACTAGGAATCTATCACCATGTCCTCCCCTTTATTCTCCTTTTCAAGCCCAAACGTAACAAGAACGAAATTTGTCTAGTGTCACACCAGCTGAATTTTCCAAAGACCTGAACTAATACTTCTCACATCTAACAAACGAACCAAATAACTATGCCGTCACATGTGTAGGCGTTAACAGTTAGCACTGTTCAGGTTCACATAGCTCTATAGCCAGAGGTGTTAGTCTCGAAGAGACACTAGGTTAAGTGCAGAGTTAATTTCCAAACGCATATTGGCAACAGTTCTTTCGGAAGATGGTAGTTGTTCCACTCGAACCCTAGTTTACAAGGGTCCATGACCATTTCCGACATTGACCAGCTACAGATGTGGTCCATATAAATGTCATTCATCATACATAGTGTTAAATATCAAGTCTCTCCCATCAAATGATATATCTTTTTTTTTTAAAGTTAAAGAGCCTAACAGATTAGGAAGTTGATATAAAGTACCATACAATGCGGAGTACCACCAAAGAAAATAGGGGGTACAAACCTTTGTCGAAAGACCACCAACTACCAGACAGCATCTGATATCAGTCATAAACTGAGCAAGTTTTTCAATCACACTATGAGTCCTGAAAAAACAAGTGATTTAGTTTAGCATAAAACGACTACAATTATCGAGCTTCTGGGATACAAAAAAATATGAATTCGAATGGAATTAAATTAAAATGTCAACACATAGTCCTTTAATGCATGCTGCTATGGATGTTTTCAAGGCCATTGCAGATGTGAGCGCAAAACATAAGCAAGCAGCAACGGTTATTCAATTGAAGCAAAACGGAACAGTGATTTATGACCAAATTACAAAGTTCCTGATAAAGAAGGCATGATAACTTACAGTTTTCCTCTCTCCAATAAACTTCAAGATCACAGAAAAATCATGTCATTGACACGCCACTATACATGCTATGTTAATCATGTTGGTCTGCCAAAGCCACACAGCTATACAAACAGCATAGTTTATTAAATTTTGCCTCATTTCTCCATGTCACAAATCCTTTTAGTTAATTCATTCATTCTTACATTAGCATTCCCTTGCTATACTTGCCATGCCCTTCTTAGACAGATGGAACTCATATCAGGGGAAAAAATATCTATGTTCTTTTAACCATTTGCCCAACCTTTTTAGTTGGCTTCTTCGGTCCACATTCCCATACCCTAATTAAAACAGAAGTTTTACATTTCTCTACTCCGTACTCCTCCGCAATTCACTATTTCTTGTTACTTAAGGCCATATTTGCGCTAGGGTTCACTGGGATTAAAAGTACTAGAATTCAAAATCTTGGGTATTGAGAGTTCTGTGAATATTGAAGATACTTGTTTGTTGTAGGATTGAGAATTCTTTACTGTTTATTATAAATGTCAAATCGTCTAAAAAAGTGGATGATGTCATTATTATATAGTATTTAGTTGCACTTAGTTAAAGGCAAATAGGGGAGAGAAAAACATGAAATGACAAAAGAGGCAGAAGTAGTTATTAGTTATCTAAAAGTAACAGAAAAAAAAAAAAAAAAGACACATGATGTGACAAAAAGTAGGGGAATGGGTAATTGGGTAGACATATGATGGCGGTTAGGTTCAAGAAGTTGTTGGTTGGTTTTTGAAATTTGAGTTTTAAAACAAACAGGTATTGAGATTTAAAATCCAAATCTGGTATTTTAGAAGCTAGTGTAAACAGGCTCTAAAGGATTCATTTCGTCAGCAATTCTTCATGAAGGACGAGAATAAACATGAACAGAAAGCCTACGATCTCAATGTTAGCTAGCGGGGAAAACAAAAGCGTAACAGAACACAATTGAACTACACCAAGATCAAAATCAAATAGACCTAGCCAGAAAGATTAATTGTGCTGGAACCCATATGCAAAACTAGTGCAAAAGCAGGGGTAAGTAGTTTTTCATGGTAAATATTAATCCCAACTACGTCCGGTTTAGTGACACGAAGATCTATGTTCTAAGATAATTTAAAAGTACAATCTACTTAACAACCAAAATATTGATTAGGATCGACAAGGAATTTAAGAGCTTGATTTCGTAATGTCCAACTTGCACAAAGAAATTGTTTATTTATCCAACTGCTTATTGCCAATGATAATAGCTACTAAATTTATAATTTACTTCTACATAATTGATTGCTAAACCTTTACAAACTTTAGTTGTTGTGAGCAATGTTTTAAAAGGCGTGGGGTGACTCGGGCGAGTTTGAGGCGTTCTTTCCGACTGAGGCGAAACATAAGCCTCGAGGCGCATTGAGGGGTAAGCCTTATCTTTTATTTAGTTTTTCCGGAAAAAAATTCTAAGAATATAATAACATGATTATCATTATAAAGGAACAAGATAACCACTTTTACAAACGTAAGAACAATCTCAAATTATCACCCCCAAGCGGCAAATATCATGTTACAACTTAAAAGCTATTGCATCCAATGTTTTAAAAATGCGTGAGGCGAGTTTGAGGCATTATGGTCCAACGAGGCGAGCCGTAAGCCTCAAGGCGCATTGAGGCGTAAGCCTCGATTAAAAAAAAAATCCTAAAAATCTCACAAAAGTACCATAATGTTGATTGAATTATTAAAAGAGCAAAAAAAAAGTATAAATTAGATTACTAAAATATCATATTATTGAGGCTTACTTTATTTTTCTCAAATAATAATCATAAAAAGGTATAAATTATATTACTTTTTTTATCTGCATTTTCTACCAAAATTTTAACTAAAGTTTGACATTTAATTATTATTTGTTAATTTTCAAATTAATAAATATCAATCAATAACTAACAACATTTAATAAATTTATTACATAATTTTATTTGAGTGGATATATATTATATATTATATTATAATGTGGGAAGAAGAGGCTCTCAATTCTCTTATAATATATGATTATATAATATTTTTTTTAGTGGAGATGTGATAACTGGTATGTATTATAACATGAAAAGAGTGGAGATATATTGATCATATGTATATTACTCATTATATTAGCAGAAAAAAGAGCAGTCAGTTTTTATAATCTTCCTAACCCTAATATTCCATTAACTCTATACGCCTACCACTCTCAGATCTGTTTTTCTGCATCCCTCATCTTTCCCCTTATTAGCTTTTTGTCGCTACCTCCATCTCTCGGATTCTCTTCTCACCTCACGGCCCTATACAACTGCCAATTCAAAGCAAAACGACGTCTACACGCCTCTTGCGCCTCGAGGGGTACGCCTCTGTAACACCTCGGTGGGGTGAGGCGTAAGCCTTAGATTAAATTGGAAAAAAAGGGCCTCAAGGTGTTTTCCGGCCGCCTTGCCTCGAGGCATACGAGCGCCTTTTGAAACACTGATTGCATCGGACCAAAACATTGATGCTTATATACAAATTCTTTAGTCCCTCGCAATTTGTAAAATTGCATAACCAATCTAGCAAAGCATATATACTAACCCTAAATCACATAATATTTATAAAAATGTCTGACCAAAATATCTTAGTTGTTGCAGTAAACAGTATTGCGATAATGAAAGAAAGGAACAGCATAAAAACTGTGTATCAATATCATCAAAAGGGCCTTTATATAAGAGTGTCTGCGACTCTTATTCCTAATCCATCAAATAACTCTTATTGGGTGGCATGAAGACCTATGTTCTAAAATAATATCCAACAAATATATTGATTAGGGCAAGGAAATTTAAGAGCTTCATTGCATAATATCCAACTTGCAAAAAGAAACTGTTTATTTATGCTACTGCTTATTGCCAATGATAAATGATGATAGCTCATAAAAAGGAAATAAGTTAGAGTGTGTTTACAATTTATTGCTACATAATTGATTGTCATACATTTCCAAACTTTAGCTGTTATGCATGAATCCAGGAACCATGACAAAAATAAACACCCAGAGTGCAATTCTATCATCACAGAACTTCTTAACAGATTTAGTGCACACCAATTTACTATTATCCCCGACAGGTTGAGAATGAGGAAATACTAATTATGTTATGATTGCATAGAATAAAACAACAAGATACAGAATAAGTTTCCATTAGTATGATGTCTGAAACCAAAGTTGAACAGAAAACAACAAATACAGTGGACTTAAATGAAAAACGAATTCAAAGCATGTTCTCAAGCATCAAGAAAGTAATGCAGCATCTCGGGGTGAAAATACATCAAAATATAATAAATACCAGGTTTTAAGTAAGCAAATGAGTAACCAAATACTTTAATGTAAAAGCATAAAGTAACTTCATAAGCAGCAGAACTTACTGAACAGCCAACTCCCTTGTTGGAGTAATTATTAGGACCCTTATAGCTGGCGTGCTCTTTGGCCTGTAAAACAGCCTATCCAATGTTGGTAGAGCAAAGGCGGCTGTCTGTATATTACAAACATTACATTTTATCAGCCATACAGTAAACAAGCTAATCTTTGTCACCAGGGCATAAGAAACAAGTACCATTATTTCTAGATTAACAACGTCAAATAAAGCAGAAAGGCACATATAACCATGTGTGTCATCTCAGTCAACACCATGAAACTAATATTTAACCACAAACATGCATCTTCTGCATTAGGGGACTTGCAATCCTTTTGGAGGGGGAGATGAATTTTACACATGCTCAAGTTCAAATGGTACTCATGAAAAACGAATTAAATACTACCTTTCCAGACCCTGTAAAAGCACTCCCGCAAATATCATGCCCAGTTAACGCCAATGGTATACAAGCAGCCTAGCAATAGGGGAACACAGCAACTGCTATCAGAATGCAGAAGCACATAAAACTAAATTAACAATAAAGGAATAGTGCAGATGGTTAAGAACTTGAATCGGGGTCGGTTTACTATAACCCAAAGCTTCACAGGCCCTAAGCAACGGCTCAGAAAGATGCAAGTCCAAAAACGAGTTTGCATGGTACGATACACCCTCCACAGTCGAAAAGAATGGTTTGCTATCATTTACACTCGTAGTTGGCACGTCATTCTCCTCTTCGGGCTTATATTCCTCCTGCACCAACGCCGATTAAGCCAGAAATCAATAGTGTGAATCGATAAAAAAAAACATAGAACTAAATCTACCACCATGGATAAACTAATAATTTTCAAAAAATTAACAAATGGGATTACCTGGAAGTAGGGTTCGGAATCAGGATTCTCGCTGGAGTCATCATCCCCGGCGGAGGCGATTGGAAGTCGCTCCCGAGCTTTGCCTATTTTGTAGTCAATTGAAGTGGTGTTCCGCCGCGAGTGTTCATCGGCGACTGACTCGGAGTACGACGAGAAGTCCCATGTTGACTGCGATTTCTTGCTCTTTTTTGGTAGTTTTTCTACTCTCAGCTCGGAGTCTTCCGCTTCTTCTCGCTCTTCCTCAGATTCGCTTTCAGTTTTGTAATCGATTTCCTCGTCGCCAGGCGCATCGAAAACGAGTTCTGTGCTCGTAGTCATTGGAGGGTGTGTACAGAGCTGCAGTTGGCTCTCGACGTGAGGGTTTACGGCGCAAAACGCAGGGTTTTCCTTTGTCAAAGATGGGCCGAAAATCAAATCTAAGTTACTCGGATATTCGATTTGAATTCGATCCATAAGAAATTCATTTGTGCTCGATTCATTAATTTAAGGAACACGAGGCGTTACGAACCCGTGCGATGCACCGGCTGTGCTTTTGATTGAATATCTACGTGTTTTGTACGTAATGTTTGTGCAGATGTTTATATACTTTGTATCAAGGTTGCGTTAATGTGTGTAATATAAGTTATATCACTATGTAACGCCCCGACTTTCTAGGGATAATTATTGGGGAAAATTAATAAAAGGTAAATTTGACGAAGAATAACGCCTACAAAGTCGAGTAGCTACACTGGCATAAATTAAATACCTTTAATTAAGGCAATAACACGTCATAGATACGAAATAAAATTTGCGTCGGAAGAATAATTATAAATTGTTAATTTCTAACAAAAATTTCCCCAAAAGAATTTCGAAACATTTGACATAAGAAAAATATCATTTAGTAAATTTCATTCATATGCCCTCTCGGCTTGCTCCTTCGTTCATCCGACTCGTTTAACTTCATGGATCAATGAAGGTGGGGTGAGCTTCCTTCACGTAAATCTCACTTATCACAAGAATATATAATCTCATGGAAAGTATAAAATGAATAATCTATCATATCTTTCCTCAACATGAATACATACACACAATATTACGTATAGCGTGAATCTAAGACGCATAACACGAATATTGAGGTTGCGCAGTGTCCCCACAACAACATGAAACATACAAAAATACTACATATAACATGAATCGAGCACGCATGTGAATATTGAGGTTGCGCGGGTGTCGCAACAACATATTTCTCCATTTTTTTTTAGATCTTAGTTTGATTTTTACACACATTTTTAGGTGCTTTGGCCAAGGTAGTTAAATTTATCATTTTTTAAATTTTATTTTTTTGAATAAAATATACAATCTAAATTTTAATTCACAAAAAAATATTTAAAGATAATAATTTTAACTATACGGTCAAAACACCTAAAATGTGTGTCAAAAAGTCAAACGACATCTAAAGAAAATGGAGGAGTATATCTTAAGATAACCTCTTTACACGTATACATGTGAGTCGATTCACAACATGTATCGTCAATTTTTAACATGAATTGAATATCACATATTGAATTGAATATCACATATACAATCCAATTAAAGCGATTAAAGTGATAGTGAAAATTCACGAATAAATGATCTTTATCGACTTGAATATGGAGATGCCGACTCACACCCTAAGCCCGTAAATCCTCGATAAAGTCTACATGTAATAATATTTTAATCATTATAAAATATTACGATATAATGACGGAAATTAAAATATATATGCATAAAATCAGACTGATTATTAATATTAATTGAAAGGTCAACATTTTAATGTCTTGGTCAAAATGGGACTGAATTGGAGGTTTTAAAGTTGAGTGGGGTCAAATCGTAAGAGTTGAGAAGCTGACTGGGTTAAAATCGAAGAATCATAAATCAAAAAGGGTTTAAATTGAAGTATACAGAATTCCTGGGGTTAAATTGAAAGTTGCAAGAAAATATGAGGACTAAATTGCAAAACCCTAATAAATGTTTTAAAATTATTGTCATTAATACTCCCCAATTATTTTTAGGACCTAATCTTTCATTATATATGATTATTCTTAGTTTGATAATAAAATATTAAATAAATATTATAAAATACAAATAAAAATCAAACTACCTCGATTAGCGTTTTGCTCGATAAAAGCTCATTCAAACTCGATTCGGTTACTAATCAAATCAAACTCAAATATGATGCTTAAAGATCGATAAAATTTCAAACAAGTTTAAACCGGCACACGTTCAGTTTATTTAGATTTGCCCAACAAAATTTTGTAGGAAATGCGTTTTCTGGGCTTGAGAAAAAATAGACTTCCTACTAATATATTAAAAAAAAATAGAGTTTTTATATTCATAATTTATCTATCTTTCTGTAATTGTAAAATAAATTTATATTGAAAACATCTTTTTATAGTAAGCTTATATAAAAAAGGTTAACTAATTAAACATTTACAAAAATAATGTTAAACAAATCATATGTAATATAATAAAATCTTTTCTAAATCAAGTTTATTATAAAAAAATTCCCTTAATCGTCTACAGAAAATGTTGTTCACGGATATCATTCTACTTAATTAATTATACTAATTATGTTAGTTAAAATTTACAAAGAAAAAAATTCTATGTACTTATTCCTAATGACTAATGAGCATGTGTTATGTCTATAATTTGTGTAGGTTTTCAGAATTTTATTATCTTAATAAGTCTAATATTTTTTTCTTAATCATGTGTGTAATAAAATATTTTTCTTAATTATATCTAAGGGATATTTTTATTCATGGGTATCCTTCTCCTTAATTATGTATATTACAAATGCTGATTATAAATAAAAAAAAATCCAATAGTTATTTTCATGTGTATTAATATTAAGGATTAACTAATGGCACTAGTAAGGATAATTAGTATCACTATATGTAATAATTATTTTCACATTTTATACTTGTAATTATATAGAAATGATAAATTTTAATTAATTGTACCCAAGAAAGAGTAAAAAATTAAATTACTTAATCTTTTATGTGTATTAATTAATTAATAGCACCAGAAATTGTAATTCTTAATACATGTAGTTATTACCTTTTTTTATGAAAATTGTAATGTAGAAATCACAATTCTTATATGAGAATGATTCTTAATTATATATATTGAGAGAGATTTAGAAAGTTGATATTGCATTTTATTTGTTTGATATTTATCATTTGTTGAGTATTCTCTGTTCCCAAATATTTTTAGAAGACTTTTCTTTTTCGAAATATATAGTAGTGTGCTTTAGTTTTGTTCACCGTAATTATATGTATCGGGGAACATTTAGAAAGTTGATGTTGTATTTTTATTTGTTTGATATTTATCATTTGTTGAGCATCTTTTATTTCCAAATATTCTAAGAAGATTTCTCTTTGTCAAATATGCACTAGATGTTGAAGGGAAAATAACTGAACAGTATATTATTTCATTGATAACATCCCTTTAAATAGGGAGAAATACATACAAGCAGGCATAATCCTACCCTAACTAGGAAAGTCCATAAACTGACAGACTTATGCACATATTGGGTATTATTACTTTAACACTCCCCCTTGTGTCTAGTCTACAAGCGCATGTCATATTGCCTCGTTAAATCCTCGTCAAGCAAAAACCCAGTGGGAGAAATGTCTTGATCATAGGAAAAAAAGTACAGCATCTAGACACATCAAGTTTAGACTTCGTCCTTTGAATCTATCCTCTCATATGATCGTTACATTAATCATAGCGCTATTAAGGTGACCATTCCATCGATCCCTAAAATCGTACATCTTGTTACCTCGTTAAAAACTTTTTCAAATGATAAAAAGCATGTAGGAAAAATGATCATTGGAAGGAAAAGAGTATAACGTACGGTGTGGATGTAAGACTCCCCCTCAAGTCTACATCTCCCCCTGATTTGTACATCAATCAAGTAGTTGTTGCCTCATTAAAAACTTCGTCAAGTAACAAAACCCAATGGGAGAAAATGAACTTTGGTCAAAGAAAAGAGTACAACACGTATGATTAAGTTTCTTTATAAATCACCATTTCTTTGTGATCTTTACATCAATCTCGGAAGTTGGAAAACTCTACAACTCTCCTCTAATGCTTACATTCATATATCGTTGCCTCGTTAAAACCTTGCCAAGTAACAAAACTCAGTGCGAAAAATAAACTTTGGTCTAAGGAAAAGAGTGCAACATATGTAAGTTTGTTCTATTATATCTCACATATTTCCCGTTATGATCATTCCATCAATCAAGAGGATTTACAAGTTACATCATGTTCATAAATGTAAGTATGCTCATCAGTGACAGTACTTAACCACTAGTTCCTCACAAGTGTATAATGATATTTCTTAATCATGTACACTCACGGATGGATTCATGGAAAGCAATAATCATGTCGTGAAGGAGGTAGCCAAAAGGGGTTTGCTTAGTCGATTTCCAAAACATAAGCAAGTCATACAACCACATATTTTGTGGTAGTTGCTTCGGCACCAGCATTTACTTTAGCATTTGCCTTTTCGTAAGCAGCTTCTTTTGCCTGCTTGTAGGGAAAGAATAGTTCTAAGTCAATGGTTTATTTTAAGTATCAGAAGATATTCTCGATACCATTCCATTGATGTCGATGCTGGACTAAATATAATTAGCGAATTAACTGATGAGTGATATAAGGTCGTGTACATTGAGCCAAGTACAATAATGCGCTATTGCACTCAAGTAGGGAATTTCAGCTCCTAAAGCTCTTCGTCACTTTCCTTTAGACGAAATGGATTTTTCTATTGCATCCAAATGTTCGACCTATCATGGCGTGCTAGTTGGGTTTACCTTGTACATATTAAAGTGCCCGAGAATCTTTTGGACATAGGTAGACCGGTGGAATGAATTCCACAACTCGATGTTCTATGTCAATGCCTCGACAGAACCGAGTTTTCCCAAGATCTTTCATCTCAAACTCAGATTTCCAATATCCGGTGGTTTCTCTTATCTCATCAATATCGATTATGTTTATGTCATTGACATACATTGCGATGATCGTAAATCCGGAACTTCTTTTTGAAGACGCAAGAACAGAGTTCATCTCTTATATCCCTTCCGAATCAAGTAGTTACTTGGTTATACCACATCCTTAAATATTGCTTCGAAACCATAAAGTTGAGCGTTTCAATCTAAATGCAAACGCACTCCGTGGTCTAGAGTCACTTGATTTGGATAATGAAATGCCATCGTGTACTTCCATATATATCTCCGTATCTAGATCCCCATAGAGATACGCAGTAACCGCATCCATTTAGCTGCATTTCCAATCCCTCGAAAATTACTACACTAATCAAATAGCGGAACGTATACGTGGGAGTACATTTCCACGTAATAAATTCCAGGGAATTGTGAGAAGCATTTACTTCGTGAACCTTGTACATTAGGACTCTATTATTCTCACTACGCTTTACGACAAAGGTTTGTTTATGTCCTATAGGCTTTACACTTGGTTAGGTTAGTACTACCTACACTAAATACATGTATCTTTGTCAGAGAATCTCATTCTACTTGGAATGTTTGTCTTACAGGGCAATCAGCTCTATGTTGATTTCGTCCAACTGAGCGAGGTTCGACATCATCGTACTTTATGATTCATGACATGTCATCAAAGTGGGTGGTTGATCAGGCCAGATCCTCATCATTTCATCGAGATTCCTGATTTTCTGAATCATATCTTCGTGGCATCCCTCTCGTCATGACTCATGGACATAATAAAACCAAGCATGATCTCATGAAACGAGTTCATTGATGGTTAACATGTGATTTTGTGCCATACTCTACCTCTTACTTGGGTGAGTATTTAGTCGAACCATGAGGCTTCCACCCCTTCCTTCGTAGGGAGCCACGACCTCAACCACACCTCCACCAGGTGCAGTTGCATCACCCGATCCATTGGTGATGTACCGCTTACAGGGGACTTCTAAGCTTACAGACACATTTGCAGCTATAATGTGAGATCTTGTCACTTGAACCACAGCCGTGATCTGTTTCTCCATCCCCGATCTATCTCGTCTTCAAATAGATCTGCGAATGCATCCACCTATTGCAACCTCTCCACTAGTCGTCAGAGACGCAAAACACTACTGGAGACATGTGACGACCTCTCTCTCGTTTGATCTGCATATCAATCTCGGCTAGCTCCTCCGATGTCGCCGCCGTTTTTCCTTCTTGACTGGTCCAAAAGCACCACCAGCCGATCTGGTTTCTCTGTTTCTGTCCAGCAAATATTTTCCCCGCATCTCCAGCGTACACCACTACATTTGTGACTCAGCCAGCACCTCCAGAGATGACTTCTGCAGCCTCTTCTTCTATGCCGCTAGCAACCTCTATCGGAGATACCTTCTTCCTCCGTCGCGTTGAGTCTCAGCTGCCCTTCTCCTTTGCTGCGCAACTCTCTTCATCACCGATGTCACAGATATCGCCGACGTCCTTCTTCTTCTCAAATATCCGACACCGACTTTGCCGGAACCCTACCTTTTTCCGGCGCCGACTTCGCCGGAACCCTAGCTGGCCTCGCCCGAAACCTGTGCCGACACAGCCGGAGGTCCACCTCTTGCCGTCGCTGCCTCCATTTCTTGATCTCTGCCTTTCTGCACATCTTTCTATCTATTTCTTTTCATCTTTGTCAGTTTCATCTTTTCGTAGTCTCCCACGATAAAACTGCGGGGATGTTAGAGTAGTCTCCCACGATAAAACTACGGGGATGTTAGAGTAGTCTCCCACGATAAAACTGCGGGGATGTTAGAGTATAGACGGGCTTAGCCCACTAAATTTAGGATTTATCTAAAGCCCACTATGTATCTATATTTACATGTGTTGTATTTCTCATTATGGATGAAGGATTCAGTTGTCTTACATGCACCTTCAAAGTAGTTTAAGCAGCATGAGCCTGCTTAAATGTCTCTCAAAAACTCATGATGAGGTTTATTAAACAACCTGGAGTTAAAACACTACTTTAGCCAGAAAAAGAAACCAACTTACCGCAAACTAGGACTGTCGAATGGTTCGGTTTCGGTTAATCGGACCGAAATTTTCGGTTAACCGGAATCATAATTGCCCAAAAATGAGAACCGAATACCGGACCATATAAAATTTGGTTAACCGGAACCGAACGGGTTATTTTCGATTCCGGTTCGGTTAAACCGAAGAAACCGTTTTTTCCGAAAAAAACCTGTTTGCACGTGTTTTCAAAATTATAAAATATAAAATCTAAAATTAATATTTAATAAATCTATAATATATTATTATAAATATTTAACAAGATATAAAATATTTATTTAACAAAATTAGGGTTTTAAATTTTTAATTTACAAAAATTAAAATATTAAAATATATAAGTATAAAATATAAAAATAATATTGAATAAATATATTCGGTTTTCGGTTGTAAACCGTTCGGTTCTGGTTCTAACCGAAAACCAAAATATTTAAAACTACGAAACCAAAAATCGGACCGTTAACCGAAAATACAGTTCCGGTTAATCGGAACCGGCTCAGTTCCGGTTCGGTTCCGGTTCTAACCGAGAATAGGAACCATTTAGAAGTGGATTGAAAGACATCTGAGATAAAATTAAAACCATTAATCACATAATGCATAGCAAAATATATTGAAAAACCTCAAAAGCACAATATAGTATATGCTAGCAACCAACACTCTAAAGATCCGTATATGCAATCCAGGATCGTGTGGACGTTTACACACATATTTTTCAAGTAGAGTTTTACGTCTTTAGTTTTACTATCTAGTCAATTTACGTTACGACAAGTAAAATTAATAGTTAGTTCCTACTGGCCATGTATTAATTAACATAGATTCGAATGAGAAGCTTATTAGTTAATACACCTAAGTGAACACCATAATGTAACAACCTTAAAATATTATCTTTTAAATAATACTCCTACAAATGGAGAGGTCCTATCATAAAAAATAATATTTGCCTTTTGTTATCATTTGAAATTTAAAACTAGTGAACCTATAATTAGCACATCCGATATGGAGGAAGACCCTAATGTCAACGCGCATTTTAATTACCTCACAATTTAAATGAATTATGGAAGCCAATTTGAGTTTATTTTTGAAAAATAAATCAATTTAATCACTTAGTTATTTTAGCCTTAAGGTTTTTAATTTTCTCGTCCTAACATGCAAGAAACATATCACACATACATTCATACATATCATGCATTCAAAGCAGTAAAAACCAAAATAAAAGCATGGATAATTAAATTATCTAATTATCATGGTCTTCTTCCTTGAATTGAACCCGAGAAATCTTTGACTCGTTATCTCCCACTGGATCAAGTATCTCGTCACTCCTTCCCGTCGGGCCGTCATTTCCAAAAGTAGAGTTTCATTATATGCAAAATTAGTTACATAAAGAAATTCAATTTTAGATCCCAACTCTCCAGCGGTCGCAACGAATGACGGTGAAACGGACCGAATCAAAAACTGGATGACCCGACCCGAACCGGCGAACCAGTCCGAAGAGGCTGCCTGTAACGCCCCGATTTCGCATATACATTTATTATTAATTATAGAAAACCGGAGTCCAATTTTATTAAATTAATGCCCGAATAATTTTATCATTTAATCCAGTTTTATTTCATGATCATGCAAATCCATTTACGTCATTTTAATTCATGTCAAGTCATGTGATTCGTTCGTTTCATTTCTCATTTTATTTCATGGTTTCATCTCGTCATTTCTAGGCCCGAGTCAAATTTTAAATAATATTAATTATGCCCAAAATATTATTTAGCTGATTACTATAATAATTATTATTATTATGAATAATAATATTTCTATTATTATAGTTATCATTATTATTTTAGT
This sequence comes from Orobanche coerulescens, assembly GCA_033398695.1. Taxonomy (NCBI): domain Eukaryota; kingdom Viridiplantae; phylum Streptophyta; class Magnoliopsida; order Lamiales; family Orobanchaceae; genus Orobanche; species Orobanche coerulescens. Next base: position 19,745,738 of record CM065812.1, read on the forward strand.
TTTATGTAAGCCAACTATTTAATTAGTCCAATATTATTATTATTATTCTTATTATTAATATTAATATTATTGTCTATTAATTTAATGGCCTAAGTCTTTTCTTAGCCCAATTCAGATTTTCTTTCAAAAACCTAGCCCATAACTTCTTATACCCTAAAACCTAATCTATACAGTATAAATACTGTATTCCTACTGCAGTCAACCCTACTCAAATACAAAATACACAGATATCCTTCTCCTCCTTACTGCAGTCGCCGTTTTCTGCAAACAGGTAAAAATTCTGCATCTTTATTTTGTTGTTCTTCTGCAAATTCCAAACTTAACACAAAAAAATATAGATCCGTCATCTGCTATTCTCATCTTTCACACAAATACACTGCTCGTCTTCAAATCGACACAGAAAAATTTCTCAAGCAACAGGCAAAATCTCTCTGAAAATTCACTGCTCCTCTCACTTCATCATAACAAAGTCAGTCTTCTATTTTTATTTTCTCTACTCCTCTCCTCCTTCTTCCCTGAACGGGAGCCAGTCACAAAAAAAAACAGACATAAACCTGGAAAATTTTTCCTCGGTCGCGCGTCAAACTCCAATTCCCCCCACTTATTTCCCCTTCCAAATCGCACCGCCGCCACACATCACCTTCACCACCGTCACCAGTTCGGGTCTTAAACCAGAACCGCGACCGAACCCGTTTCAGTCCACCCACCTTCGCCGCGCCGGCAACAGCCATATGCTGCAATCGCCGCCACCACCGAGGCCTCTGACTTATCCATCGAATTGCTGTGGTGTGTGTGAATTCGAGTCTCTCTCTCTCTCTCTCTCTCTCTGTGTGTGTGTGTATGCATTTGTGTGTGTGTGTGTTCGGTGTTTGTGTGGAATCGGTGTGCGTGTGTGCTTGTGTGTTAGAGAGAGTTTTAGAGAGAGGCTTGAGAACAGTAGAGAGAGTTGAGAATAGAAGAAGAACGTTGGTGCAATTGAGAGTGTCAGCCGATCGGCTGGGCAAAGGGTTCTTATACCCAGTTTCTTTTCAGGGTTCTTCAATTTAGTCCCCAAGTTCCAGACCTTCTCAAATTGACCCCAAATCAGTTTTCTGTGTATATTATTTTCAGCCTCTAATTTCCAGTTTCTTCATTCTTGCCCCAGTATGGTTTATAATTATTTCAGTTAGCCCCAATCAGAATTATAATTTCTTCAATTTCAGTCCCTTTCGGCCAAGCTTTTAACATGTTGACATTTTTAATTACTATTATTGCTCACTTACAATTTAATTGCTCAGTCATATAATAATGATAATTTTCTATTATTATTAATTGTAGATAATAACAAGAATTTACGGGCCTAGAATTGTCGAGTTAAGCATTTCATCAGTTTTCAAGTTCAGAACTGCAATTTTATCCAGGTGTGGGGATTTATTACGCTTTTGTTTATTTTAATTGCTTTATATATTGTCTCGTATGTGCACGTGAAATCAGTCAGAAGCACTTAAATGTGCAACCAGTCAGAAGCACTTAAATGTGCAATCAGTCAGAAGCACTTAAATGTGCAAATCGTCAGAAGCACTTAATTGTGCATAAAGCCTTCGGGCTAGCCGACGGGCTTCAGAATTTATCAGTCATGTTGTTTATACTTGCTAATATATTTAGTAATTAACGTAGACATATTGCGTACTCTCCACACTGGGCGAGTTGGAAGCTCACCCCACTATTTACCCCCTTTCAGGTTGAGGAGCTCGATGTGGCATGCGCTTGAGTGTGGGATGATCAAGCTGATGATCAAATATTTATTTGTTAAATGTTATTTCTCTAAGATTATATTTTTAAACAATGTTCGACATGTTTTAATTTCACGTCGAAGTATGTTTTTATTTAATGGTGACTTGGGATTATTACTTGCGATTATTAAGTTCGTCTTTTTAAAATGCATTTCCGCTGCAAAAATTTCTATTTATTCTTCCTAAAATTTGAAGAATTATATTTTAGAAAAGTGGTCCTCAGTGGCGATGTCGCTTTTCGGTAAGCGGTAGTGTCTTGCTAAGAAGACACCAGCGTCTTTCTTGATACACCGGTATCCAGATCCGGTTCTGCTCTACTTCTTCGTGATTTTGCCTTCTCCGAATTCGATTACAATTTTACACAAAATAAAATACATCGAATTAACTACAAAGATTAATAAGAAATTTAAACATTATTTATTAATTATTAAGTAAATATGTTGGTAAATCGAATATCCTAATCTAGATTAAAGATCATAGTATATTTATCTTTGAAGCCTAGTCGTTGTTTGCTCCTTGATCTTCTTGTATTACTACCTTTAGGTCTTCTAGAGTATATCCCACCTATATCTGGATGTCGTGTGGGCAATAATCTAGCGGACTTCTTTGAATCAACAAAGTGGATCGGCCGAACTCCTTGTTGCTTAATGTCACTCGATTTTTTTTTTATTTTCTAGTATTATGTAAACACTCGTAGAAAATTGATATGTTATCTAAATTGTAGAATCAAAGACACAAGTCAAGATACAATTAAACACACACAAAAAAATCGAACTCTCAAGCCTTGAAGAAGTACAATTCGGCTGATCTCTTATGTTGTATTTATAGTGTTATGGGCTACTCTAGAGATCTTGAGGAGGATTAGGGTGTAATATCCGCATATTTCTATTTTCCGTATTTGTTTGATTCCGATATTTTTATGAGTTGATCAACTCATTTGTAATCGTATTAATATTTGTAGTTTACCTTGTTCCGCACTTTCCGACATTTGAACGAGTTTTGAAACCCTTTTGGTCGTCTTGAGACATTTCGTGATTTTATCATGTCTTGACTCGATTCCTTCGTTTTGTCGTTGGGAACCATAATTTCATTTATCACATGAGTTTGCTGTTTATGTTCAGAACTGTTGTGAACGTGGGAATGTCATTCGACTGTGATTTGTAATTTTTCAGAATTTTGGGCCATTTGGTAATTATTCCAAACTTGGGCACCTTTACTTTCATCCATTCGTTGAACCTTCGGACGGTATGAATATCAGGTTCGTATAACACTAGAATCCATGTTTTAGCATTGTCCTTAAGCATTTGGTGAACCAATGCTATATGTTGAGTTCCGCGTACGTTCGTGTTGTGTGGAGCTGCCGGACTCAGGCTTGTGTAACATCATCATGTTACGGCCGTAAACCTTCCTTGTTACGGTCGTAAGTTACGTTCGTCAAAACTTGTTGGTCCAGCCGCATTGTTACGGCCGTATGCTATTCCAGGTTACGACCGTAAGTCGGTTGTTACGGATGATAAGTGTCAGTTTTGTACACTTATCCATGATTTGTATCGATAAAAATCACCCATAATTGAGCTAGTCTACTCGTTTTTTTGCTTTTAATTTATTAGTTTTAATAATTTTATTTTTATCGGATGATGATCGGATTAAATAACTGAATTACTCAAGAAACAACATGTTTAATAAATATTCTCTTTATTGAATTTTGATATATTCATGTTGTAGGGCTTTCCGAGACGAATTCGGCAGGCTTTCCGGATTCAAAATCAGAGTTATATATCAAAAGTTATCATCCGAAGAAGATCTGGGCAAAAACGCAAAGTCCGAGAAATTGGGCCGAAACGTAACTATCAAGCTTCAAATGAGCAAATTTACAAAGCCACGTTACGGCGTAACATTCGGGAGTTACGGCCGTAAGTCACTAGTTACGGTAGTAACTCCCGAATGTTACTAGTAACTCTTGACAGATTACTATGATTTGTCTAATTTTTTATACTTTTTTTGTATTATTGAGGGGATGGCTGGCATTGATCCGATCTAATATAATAATACTGGAGTTTTGGAGCTATTAGATGACTTTAGGTGTATAAATAGACCCCTTAGATCCTTCATCATGGATCATTCATCTTATAATTTTCCATTTTCTTGTAAACTTTTCTTTTTGTGTGAAGAACACACTTGTGTTCTTGAGTGATCTTTGTAAATGTGGTATAACATATGTTGTTCAGAGAATTTATTGTTTCTATCTCCTTTATCTACTAAGGGAGTTAGGATCAATTCTTTCTCTTGATTCAACTAAACATGACCACCAAAGCTTGTAAAATGTGTAATAAACTCTTAATGGGCTAAGTTCCTTAAGTTGGGATTATAAACAAGGTTAGTCATGTTATTTATGTTTGTATAAAAGATCTATTGTGAATTACTTATTATTGTGTGTGATTTTCATTGTTTTAACAATCTTTATTTATTTGGCCAATTAATGAAGATATTTATGGTCTTCATATGTTTCGAAAGAAAATATGTTTGATTAGATCAAATGATCTTCACTCTAAGTTGTTATAGGGGATAGAAATATACCCCTAGTCCTTAGATGATTCTTTGAGTTATTTTCATAAATCCTAATGCTATGTATTGAAGCCAATCAACATAGAAATATAGTGGATTGATTCAATATGTAAGGGACGTTTTATAGTTCGAAAGAGAAACCGTCTTTTTAAGGAAAATCGAATCTACACAACATAATAAGTAAATTCATCTTATGATCTCCAATACATCTTTTATAACTAATGAAGAACTAAGTTTGTAATCTCAACTATTTCATTTTATCGATAATCAATCTATTATTATTGCTATCTTTTTATTTCCTTATAATATTAGAACTATTATTGCAATTTCTTTGCAATTATTAAACAAAACTTTTTAATTGTGTGTTTCACTCATCTTAAGTATCTATAAAAATAGACTAATAGTGTATAATTCAAATTATAACAAAACTTCCTTGTGGGATCGATAAACCGGACTCAAAAAGTTCACTTTACTACTTGATACGATATCGTGCACTTGCGATAGTTACACTAAAAGCGTGTCAAGTTTTTGGCGCCGTTCTTAGGAAGTATAAGTTATATTTGAAATCTTACATTGTAAACTATTTTTATAGGTACAAATATCTCGACGTTGTAACTTAGTACTAAATTGTGTTTGTCCGGTCAAGTGGCGGATAACGGTACTCCGTGACTATTAAAGTCGGATTTTTCAGTTTCCCACAACAACTGATATTTGTAGATATTTTATTCAATTATTTTCATTGTCTTTTTATTTTTGTTTTTTTTATCATGGACGAAACATTGTTTAAAATTGAAAAAAGATTTCCCTTTCTAAGCAAAAATGCAATTTTAAAAATTTACAAGACAAGGCTTGAAAGGATGAGGTTGCTTACGAATAAAAGCATACCTTTTGACATAAGATTCATTATCGAAGCCAAAGTAAGAATAGAAGGTGAATTCACAGAAACACCAAATAGATTTTTACCAGGGCTTGGAAAAAGTTCATATGCCAAGAAACGACGAGCAAAGATACTAGCCGTTTGCTATAAATGTGCTAGATGGAACTGTAATGCAAAATGTCGATCTTTAGGAATTCCATCTACAAACAGAGAAGATAAAATTCAGTTCATTAATGATGGTCTGAATAAGGAGAATTTAGATAATATCGAAATTTCTCTTGACACGCATCCTAGTGGACTTGTGTATTACGGAATTCAATGTTTGTGGAATAAATTCAAACCAGAATATGAACAACGTCTTGGGAATCTGACGTTAAAAGACCCTGTTTGCCAATTTGTAAGAAAATTGGATGGGAAGCTTCTCCCCGACTCTCTAGCGGGGGAGTCATGATTCGACTAATCTCGGACTTGGTTTTGTGTTTTTATCTCTTGGTTTTCGCCGTGTTCGGGCAGAAGAGACGCGGGGACCCATAGGGTTGGCCCTATTACTCAGGCGAAGTGGTTCGCAGTGAGGAGTGTTCCTAGAGATGTTGTTTTCTTATCCTGATGGATAGTTCGTACCCCGAGTTGTGCACCCTGAGTTTCGGGGACGAAACTCTTTTTAAGGGGGGGAGTATGTAATATCCGGAGGTAAATATTTTTTTTCTTCGTGTTACTGTTGAGTTGTACATATTCATTTGGAATTGTACAAGTGTCGTGGTACTGGACTAATACAATGTATATTTTATTGAGATATTTCGGGATCAAAATATTTATACTTGTCGTCGGGTTGGTTTCGTCGTTTGGATGTTGGTTGGAGAGTTTGGATTTTTGGCTAAGTATACTAGCCATAACGTACGTTACATATGTATCGTTACGTACGCTACGGGCTGAGCATTACGTACATTAAGCCTTCAGTGTTACGTACGTAATGAGTGGTCAGCAGTAGGAACCTTCCTCGTGGTCAACTTTCGGGGCGAGGGTATCTTTGGGGGATCATTTATATATATATATATATATATTTATATAAATATTATCATATCACTTCTCTCTCACGTTCTTATCTCTCTCTCTCGTCCCTTCTCTCCATCTCTCTCATTTTTTTTCCGACGAGGTGGAGCTAAAGGATCGGCAGCCGACTTCTTCTTAGTCTCCGGCGACAGACTGGATTTCATATCGGATGTGTTCCTGCGAGCTAAATGGTTGACGACCGGAGTTACCGCGAAAGTCAACGGATGGCCGACATCTCCGCGACAAGCCGAAGCTTCGGCGGCATGGTGGCTCGTGACTGGAGCAGCGACGGCCTGGTCAGAATTTTCGGATGGGACGGTCAGGCCTTTTTCTGGCAAGATGGAGCTCAAGCGCCGGGTGTTCTTCATGGTCTCCGGCCATGGACGCGGCTCCATAGATTCCAGCGACCGGAGATGGTTTCTGACCGGAATGGACGCCGGAACGGAGGCGCGGAAAAACTTCTGGCAAGGAGTTGCAGGCGGAGATGGAGTTGGGTGAAAACCGGCCATGTACGGAAATGGGTTGGAGTTGGACAAGGTCCGGCGGGTCAGATTACCGGCGACCGAGTTTCAGTGTTGCGACAGGGGAGTTGTTTTTCTGACTGGATTCCGGCGTGGGTTGCCCGGCCGAACGGTGTTCTTCTGTAGGTAACAATGTGTGTGTGCAGGTATATATATTGTGTACAGTGTGTGTGTCATATATATATATATATATATATATATATATATATATATGTGTGTGTGTGTGTGTGTGTGTGTGTGCGCGCGCATGCGTGTACATAAATAGATATATGTGTGTGTGTTGTATGTATATTATATATATATGTGTGTATACGGGTAAATACGAGTATAGTATGTGTTCGTGTTGGAATCGGAGTTATCTATTATGTTGTTTTCGGTCGATATCGTGTTATCGAATGAATTGTATTTCATTTAAGGTTGTTCGAGTGCTTTGATTGTCGGAGGACGCTGTTGATCTATTCGTGGTAGGACGTTGATCGTGGGAGGACTTTCTCGCCTTCGGTTTGAGGCAAGTTTTATACTTGTACTAGTCAGTGAGATTAATGTTATCATGTATGTGTATGAATGTGTGTATCATTTCGAGACTTGGTCTCTTTATAATTTTATTGATATTAGGGGATTGTTTGATACAACACCCTTCGGCAAATTATGCCAATTATTATTGTTGTTCGTAAATAGCCGGTTCAAGGAATTGCGATACTTGTTGGTAATATTGTTGTCGATAGCCGATTCGCGGTATCGACGTATCGATTGTTATTGTTGACTTATGTTCCATTGAGATATTGTTGTGGTCGTCATTATTGATATCGATGTTTTTCTATTGATATTGTATTGGCCGATTGAAGGCATTGACATATTCGATTATCATCTTCGTTATCAGTAGCCGATTAAAGGTGCCGAGACATCCGTTGTATTGTTGTTATCAATTGGCCGTTCTAAGGCAATTGATGTATTGAATTGGGACTGTCGAAGACATTTCCCATCCGTTGAGTTGTTATCGATTGACCGTTCTAAAGGTAATCGATGTATTGAATTGGGACTGTCGAAGACATTTCCCATCCGTTGAGTTGTTATCGATTGACCGTTCTAAAGGTAATCGATGTATTGAATTGGGACTATCGGAAACATTTCCCATCCATTATATCGTTATCGATTGGCCATTATAAGGCAATCGAGGTATTGAATTGGGATCGCCGAGGACGGTGCCCATCCGTGAGTTATTATTTTCGTGTTGGCCGGTTCAAGGCAGCACACCATCGTTCTTGTGAACTTGGTTATTTTGTGATCATTGAGGGTTGATGATTCCCGGATTGTTGTGTTGTGATTGTTGTTCGTGTTAATCGGTCCTTAGGGATTGTGATCCCAAGATGGTTGTTTGAATATTGTTGGTCGTGTCGATCTGTCATTATTCGTGTGTCATCGTTCACTTTGGTGGGTCGTATGATCCGTATTGGATGTATTATCCTTTGAGTTTCGTTGTCATGTTGCATCGTGACATATCTGGAATCATATCTGCATGCCGATTGGTTACATGTAGGATTTTTAGCCAGGCACACGATGGTCATGCGTGGATGTTTCCGTATTGGACCGTGCATACGAGATGTAGTTCGTGAGGCTAATTAGGTATATTGTCCCACGTATATTCTGGATTCCGTATACGGGGTGGACATGTGCACGGACACATTTCCAGATCGGGCGTACTGTGATGTCCCTCTTGAGCCTTATTGTTTTGGTTGTTCATAGTCCATGTTGTATTGGATATGTCCGACGATTTGTGACTAGTTGTGCATACACCTAGGGGTATGTTCAATAGTCGGGTTTGTTTTTTTGAGATCTGTATTGTGATGATTTACAGCTTCGGGCTGTTCGGCTTTCAGGCCATTATGATATACAGCTTCGGCTGAGGGCTTTCAGGCCATTGTGATGTATCGGTATTTCCGTTGGAGCCTTCGGGCATTATGATTTCGTATTTATTTCAGCGTTGGTTTGGTTTACCTTCGGGTAAAGTATTGTTGTGTTCTATTTTGATGATTCGCCGTTGGGCACTTATGTTCTAACCTATTGAGCAGGTATTGATCGTATGCCGTGAGCATAATGTTTCACGAATGCCCGATTCTTACTTTGGTTTGTGAGCATCTCGTACTATCATTGTTGTACTGTTCATTCTGCCTTTGGATGCATATCATGTTGTACATGTATTTGATATTCATTATCTGGATGACTGACCTCGTGGGGGCGGAACATGTTTTCATGTTTTAGGTGCTTGCGAGGAGAGAGTTGAGACACAGGGGCATGGCGATGGCGACGAGGCATTCGAGCGATACTAGTCCGAGATGTTTTGGTGTTCATGTCGGTCAGACAGTTTGGAGTACTCCAGTTTTGTTCAGTCGTTGTCATTTTGTATTATCCGAGCAAGGCTCGTGGATGTTGTTGTATTTTATTTTGGCCATGTAGGCCCACTGTTGTAGATGAAATTCCATATCGGAATATTAGGTTAGATGTCAGTGTAGGGATTGTGATTCCCCTTTTTTTGGTCAGTTTGTTGTATTTTAGTCATGTCCGCCTGGTGGATCTCCTGGTGTGGGGTCCACAACACTGTAATGACCCAATGGGAGTTGGGGGTGTTACAGGAAGAGTGAATATTAAGTCAACTTTAGAGTTGTCCACCTCAATTCCTTTTTCAGAAATCACATGTCCTAAGACAATTCCTTTTTTAACCATAAAATTACATTTTTCCCAGTTTAGGACAAGATTTTTCTCCTTATACCTAACCGACAGTTGGGTTAAGTGGTGTAAACATTCATCAAAGCTAGACCTGAATACAGAAAAATCATCCATAAAAATTTTTAAAAATCGCTCAACCATGTCAGAGAAAATGCTCATCATACTGTAAAACCCGAGATCATTGTTCCGGATTCGTCGAGTTTTCTGGGTTTTACCGGATTGGTATTGTCCTCATCGTTGGGATTTTGTGCCATGTTTTGGGTGTGCCTTATTGGGACATGCGTTTGGAGGCTGTTGGGAAAAACAAACACCCTGTATCGAATCAGCCGGGATACCCGATCCCTGTATCGATTGTTATTTGTTATTGAGAAGGTTTTGACATATATGCCAAATACAGTAAAGGAAAACTGTATCGAGGCTTCAAGGCTTTATCCTATATCGAAGACCTGCCTCGAATCAGCATAAGTAAAGCTCGTCAGTACAGCAAGAAGACTTGTAAAAGATCAAGTATGGAAACTGTCTCAATGCTCTAAATACAGTCATCTTCCATACAGTTCACAAAAGGACAAGAAAGAACACAAGTCAAGTTCCGTTGAACAAAGAAGTATTTAAATACTCAAGGATAAAGTATTTAAATACTGTTAGTCTTCAGATCTTCAGAATCCCGCGAAATCCGGATCATGTCATATTCCCGTTGAAAGAAATCTTATTCAAACGGATACATCTCAACGGATACTTTCTTCAGAGACTATATATATCCTTGAAGACATTGAAGATCAGTGACAACTGAAAAATACCAAGTAACCTAATACTCAATCTATCAAAGTTATCATCTGAGCAAACATATCTCCAAAGCATACTGCAAGTTAGAACGAAAGAGATATACAGTGCTCAACATCAAGAACAGCTATCATCAGCTCAAGAACTTGATATTCAAAGCTGCTGTTCTTACCTGGTTGCCTACATTTTACCTCTGTGTAAAAACCGAGCTCTGTGTGAACTCAACAAGTTATTCTGACCTGTGTGGGACGAATAAGGACGAAGCTTTGGAACTGTGTGTGAAGAAGCTAGTCAAGAAGGATGCTTTAACCAATCTGTGTGAACGGTTGAAAGTGACATTCTTTGTATCAATCTGTGTGAACGATACAAGGATAGGTTTGTTTATAATTACGTAGTTGTGTACGCAGTAATTATATAATAAACTTTTTACTCCTGTGTGGAGGACCGGTGGACGTAGAGGTTTACCTCGAACCACTTAAATTATCGTGTCATTTACCTTCACTTTTACTGTTTGAAATTACCGTGATATATTAAGTATACACCAAATACTTCGTTCTTGTATCCACGGCAACTAACAGTATCCAAGACTTCCGCTACGCACTCGATTTAGATTCCGTACGGTTTGTTGTTTAAACTACTTTTCCAAACCGTATCCAGTATACTTAAGTGGCCAACAAGTGGTATCGAGAGGTTGATTCTAAAAAGAATCGTATTTCTTTTTAACCGAATCGATTCAAATCACTTATTTTCAAAGCAGTCTCTTTCATTCCTATATTATCGTATGGATACTTCTATGATTAACAAAGTCCCTATGTTCTCTATTAACGAATTTGACGATCGGAGAATTAGAATGGAAGCTCATCTTGCGGCAATGCACGAAGAGATGATTTTGTTATACAGATGGTCCGATCAATATCATGAAGGTCAATCCGGCCGCAAGGATTGAGGGCCAAGCCCATGCCGAAATGCTCGAGAAAGAACGCGATCAATGGACAACAGATGAAAGGAAGCGAGCCAATCTCGACAACGTGGCTAAGAACGCGTTATTTGTCACTCTTGACAAAGGCACGTTCTCAAAGGTAAAGAGCCGCAAAACGACAAAGAAATCAGGATAAACTCAAGTTAATTTGTGAGGGAACCGAGCTCTCAAAAGAAAACAAGATTTCAAAACTTACTCAAGAATTTGAATCTTTTGAAATGAAACCAACGGAAACACTTGAGGAACTTGACCTCAGTTCTTGGTATTGTTGGTGAACTTGAAGCGTTGGGCAAGATTTACACCCAAAAGGAGAAGAACTTAAAAATTTTCGAGATCTCTCGGCCAGATGGGACATTAAGACCACATCTATGCGTGTATCCTGTAATCTTAATGAAATATCCACTTTTGATCTCTTCTCGACCTTAAAGCTTTTGAGTATGACATTGACAAAAGAGAGAAAGTGAAGAATCTCCTTCAAAGGTCACACTCGCCGTCAGATCGAACCGTCGACACAACATGCCTAGCTCGTGAAACCCGGTCACAAGAACGCCGACAGGACGACATCCTGTCACAAGATGAAATGGCGCTTCTAATGCATAAATTCAAAAGTTCATCAAGCAGATGCTGAAAGACTCCCTACGAGCCCAAACCTCGTCAACAAGGTAAGTACCAAACATCATCCGGTGATGCTAACTCGTGTTATAAGCTGCAGGAAACCAGGCCATTATGCAAACAAATGTCCTCATCCCAAAGTCCAAAGATTGCCTGAGGCCGAGAAACAAGAGAGAGATGAAAGAAGACGTGCTTGGAAAGACAAGCTCAAGGCCCTGATTGGAGAATCAGAAGCCTCGCCCACACCATCCAAATCAGCAGAATGTCTTCAGGTGGTCACTGAAAGTGATTCATCTGACGATGAGTTCGATGATAAAGCATACATGTGCTTTATGGCCAAAGATGTTCCAGAAGGTGAAGACAGCGATGATGAGGTAAGCTCAACCTCAGTTATTCCACCTAATGCATCTCATACTTTCGAAAATATGATGAATGAATTCAAAAACATTCAAAAGGCCCATGAGACTCTAAAAACTGAGAATATACAGCTTCAATTAACAAATCTAGAGCTGAAAGATGAGAATGACTTGCTGAAGATAAACTATGATAATATGTCTCTTGATTGTGAAACCAAAGAAGGTCGATTTTGAAAAACTCATGGAGAGCAATCATCAACTTGCTCATGAACTAAATGAGGTTAAAACCCATAATGAGAGCAAGACAAATGATTTGGTTCTACTACAAACCAAAATTACAACTCTCGAGAAGCGAGAAACTGAACTTGAGACCATTCTGAAGTCTTTTGAAAAATCGTCCAAAAGAATGGAAGAAATTTTGAGCACTGGGCAACATGCTCATGATAAAAGTGGCTTAGGATACAACTCATGTTCGAATAAAGGTAAAACTAGTACTGTGTTCGTCAAGAGTGTGGAACACATTCCAGAATCGGAAGATACTCCTAGTCCCATAAAGGAACCTGCTGTACCGAGAAAACCAAAGGCTTCCATTCCGCCTCCACAACTCTACTATTCGAGACAGTGGAACCAACAACCACTCAGAAGGCGTAATCTAAAGCATGCTCCACAAGCATATCAGCAAAGCCGACAGTCATTCAGAAAGAAGACGGTATCCAACCACCAAAGGCCCACACGGCAGTACCCTCAGTACAGTGCACCTAGGTATTGGATACAGGATCCCCGTTATCCCTCAAGACAGCAGAAGCCAGTTCAGTATCAACAACAGCATTGGGAATCCAACTGGAGACCTTGAAGACAAGCTGTTAGGCCTAGGAAAATGACTCCACCTCCTAGACGGCACTCGTACTGGAATAATAATAACCCTGATTTTTACATGCATAGTAATTATCATGATTATAACAACTACGGATATGCCCCCAGTAGATATCGCAATACTGTACCGAGTACATCTTACAGTAAACCAATTGCTGTCAGGAAAATCTGGGTACCTAAAGGAACTAACATATATGGACCCAAAAATCAAAGGGGACCTAAATCTACCTAATTTCTTTGTTACAGGACATTCTAGAGGAGGATACCTGGTACTTCGATAGTGGATGCTATCGTCACATGACTGGAGATAGGAGCAAGCTATCTGATTTTGTAGAAGGTCGCGGTCCGAAAGTTCGCTTCGGTGATAAGTCTAAAGGAAGAACAAGAGGGAAAGGAAACCTACTTGTCGGGAAATTCAAGGTCACCGATGTTGCATATGTTGAAGGCTTACAGTATAATCTACTTAGTATTAGCCAGTTCTGTGATAAAGAGTTCTCGGTGAAGTTCTATATAGATCGCTGTAGAATCAAGAACACCCAAACCAAGGAAGTTGTGCTTACAGGAAGCAGATCAGGTAATATGTACATTGCTGACTGGAAGCCTATGAGCTCCTCAATTCCATGTTTTGTTGCCAAAGGCACTGCAGATCTTAGCTGGCTATGGCACAAGAGGATGTCTCACGTCAACTTCAAGACGATCAACAAGCTTTCAAGACAGGGTATGGTTAGAGGTTTGCCAGATGTGTCATTCAAGAAGGACAGCGTCTGCGGACCATGCCAGAAAGGCAAGCAAATCAAGTCAACCCTGAAAAGCAAATCCCACCTTTCAACCCAAAGAGTGTTGGAAATGCTACACATGGATCTCTACGGTCCTGTAGACCCAGTAAGTTTGGGAGGTAAGAAATATTGCATGGTTGTTGTTGATGATTATTCCAGGTATGCTTGGACGATCTTTCTTAGCAAGAAGAAGGAAACAACATCAAGACTGCCCGAGCTCCTGAGAAAGTTGCACAATGAAAAAGCATCGAGTATCGTGTGCATTCGTTCGCAGGTACCGAATTTACTAACCGCTTTATAGAGCAATACTGTTCGGAGAATGGAATACAAAGACGAGTACTCACCGCCCGTACACCTCAACAAAATGGTGTTGCCGAGCGAAAGAATAGGACGTTGAAAGAAGCAACAAGGACAATGATTGCCGCAAGCAAATTGCCACAAATGCGTTTCGGGGTGAAGCAACCAATACAACGTGCTACACTCAAAACCATTGTATCGTCAACAAGCACCACAACAAAACGACTTACGAGGTATGGAATAACAAAACTCTATTAGTTTCGTATTTTCACATTTTGGATGCGGGTGTTATGTTTTGAACAATGGGAAGGACCAACTTAGAACCTTTGATGAAAAATCGGATGAAGGAATATTCGTAGGATACTCCTCCATCAGAAAGCTTTAATCTTTAATAAAAGGAGGTGACGATCGAGGAATCGATTCATGTAGTGTTCGACGAACCACACCATGACCCTACGGGAGTAGATGATATCACTCAGACATTCACCATCTATCTATCTTGGATCCACCTACACCCATAGAACCCGTATTTGATTTAGAAATCAACCCCGCACTGTAAGAATCGATGTGGATGAAGCCGACGCTGTACAAGGCTGTACCCACAAACTTTCGATACAAGACGGATCCTGAACTAGAACCCGACCGAAGATGGTTGAGAGATCACCCGCAAGAGCTGATCATTGGAAACATTAATGCAGGTGTTTCTACTCGTAGGAGAATACAGAGTACACTAGGAAATGTACTTTGTGCACAAGAAGAATCTAATGCTGAAGTCTCACAGTTTCCTGAATGGAAATCTCAATCCGAACTTAGGAGACTCAATATGTGCACTATCGCTGTATTCTTAGCCCAGTCCGAACCTGTTTCGACCATAGACGCTCTTAACAACTCTCATTGGATAACATATATGGAAGAAGAGCTTAACGGTTTCGAAAGAAACAATGTATGGTATCTTGTACCCAGACCGACACACCAATCGGTTATAGGAACCAAATGGGTATTTCGAAACAAAAAGGATGGAAATGGACTTGTCATAAGGAACAAATCCAGACTAGTAGCACAAGGCTATTGTCAGGAAGAAGGAATCGACTATGATGAAACCTTTGCCCCTGTAGCGAGACTAGAAGCCATTAGGATATTTTTAGCCTTTGCCGCCCATAAGAGTTTTATCGTATACCAAATGGACGTCAAGAGTGCTTTCCTGAATGGAGAGCTTACAGAAGAAGTTTATGTTGAACAACCACCAGGGTTTGCCAACACAGACGGTATCGATCTAGTTTACAGGCTAAGGAAAGCCCTGTACGGACTTAAACAAGCCCCTAGAGCCTGGTAAGAAACCTTGTCCTAGTATCTAACCAACAACGGATTTGAGAAAGGTGCTGTCGACAAAACATTGTTCAAGATACAAGAAGGTGATGACCTTCTAATGGTACAAATCTATGTCGATGATATTATTTTTGGTTCAACTAACCTTGCTCTATGTCAAAGGTTCTCACATCTCATGCAAAGCAAATTTGAAATGAGTATGATGGGGGAACTTAGTTATTTTCTAGGTTTGCAGGTAAAGCAGTTGCCTACAGGTATATTCATCAACCAGGAGAAATACAGCAAGGAGCTTCTCAACAAATTTGGAATGAACACTTCCAAATCCTCGCCAACCCCCATGAGCACTTCCGTGCAAATTAGTGCTGATGAAGCCGGAAAGCCGTTTGACCAATCACTCTACAGGAAGCTCATTGGTTCGCTCCTATACCTAACGGCTAGCAGGCCCGATATCCAGTTTGCTGTTGGAGTGTGTGCGAGATACCAAGTTGCACCTAAGGAATCACACTTCAATACAGCTAAACGAATCCTGAAATACGTTAAAGGAACAGTCGATGCAGGACTGTGGTATCCTAAGGAAGGCGGATTCGATTTAGTTGGATACTGACACTCGGATCTCGGAGGTCGCAAGCTAGATAGGAAGAGTACAAGTGGAACTTGTCACTTTCTCGGACCTAGACTCGTTTCTTGGTTCGGTAAGAAGCAATTGGCAAATTCTCTTTCCACTACCGAATCGAGTACTATGTCTTTGGTAGGCTGCCAGTATGCAGATCCTCTGGATGCAGCAACAACTGTCAGATTATGGAATCGATGCTAGAGAGACTCCAATCATGTGTGATAGCACGAGTGCAATCGCAATCATGCACAATCCTGTTTTGCACTCGCGCACTAAGCATATCAACATGAAGCATCATTTCATCAGGAATCATGTCAAGAACAAGGATGTTCGCCTGGAAAAAGTTCATACAAACATCCAGCTGGCCGACATTTTCACCAAGCCTCTCGACACAGCAAGATTCAACATGCTAAGAACAGAATTGGGAATACTACGGCGGACTCCTGTAAGTAAATTTCTGTTTTTACTCAACAATTGAGGGGAATGTCAGAAGACCGTGAATACAAGATATCAATATTAATTATCTGTACACCTTAATCATCAATACGATCAGTAGCGAACGAAGGCATATGAATCCTACAGCTGATGTGTGCAATAATTAAGGGGGAATACTGTAGGACCCATGAATACAGCATTAATCCAAATATTGCTGTATGGAATTCAAAACCTATTAGTACCTTTTTAAGGGGGAACGCTGTATCGACGCGGAGAACAGCACATACTATAGGATTTCGATTCAGTATGTAATATAATATTATTTCCTTTTTAAAATAATTTTTGTCCACGTGCCCTGTTTTTATGTCAAACGTCATGTTCATTAAATGCCTTACACGACATCTGGACAACTGAATCTCAAAAGCCGCGATGTTTTTAAATTGTTTATTATTTTTAAACCGCCGTTTTAGGCATTTAGGGTATCAACCTATGTCAGAAGTGGGACCCGCTGTATTTTAAAACCTTTTAATGGATTAGCGTACCGGTTACACTAAATCCATCTTGACCGTTGATTTCAAAACCGGTTCCCATCCCTTAAAATCTGACCATTCGTACTCTGCAAACCCTATTTCGCCGCCCAAGTATAAAAGGACTGTATCTGCCATTAGAGACTCTTTACGCTTTCTGCAATTACAAGAGTTCTCAAGCAAACAGCCTACATATTTTCTGCATTTTCACTGCGAATTTCTACTGTTTTCTTTCACCTTCGTTTTAAGAAAACTTCAATGGCTAGTCAATCTTCTTCCCCTGTTCTGAAGAAAACCTCCAACATCATTGATGGCCGGATCTTCTCGAAACCTGTCATCATCGAGCGTATCATCTCGGAAATCAACGACACCGAACCAATGGAGTATATCATTACTCGTCTTGAACAACAAGGTCTTTATCGCTTCGGGAGCAAAACCGCCGACAAATACGACGCCCATCTGGTTGAGGAATTCTACCTCAACGCCGCCGTTCGTTTTCTGTCACTAGCCCAGGGAGGACATGTTGCTGACATCACTGCAACAGTCCAAGGAGTGCAAATCTGCATCAATTGCGACCTACTCCAGAAAATCTACAGGCTGCCCGCCGACGGCCTGACCATGGACCAACTTGAGACGTTCGGGTCTCAAGAGCTTATTACCAAGTTTTATGGACTATTTACCGGGTCTAAAGTGGTTGATATGGTGACAACCACGTGTCACAAGAAAAATTTTCTTCTTCATTTCGTTTATCTCCATGATTTTTGTTCTAGGATCATTGAAAATCGAACCGGTGCGTTCGAGATGTGCACGAATCTAAGGTTCAGAATGATGGTAGCTATTTTGACCTGTGAAAAGGTCAATTGGTGCCAAATCATTCTGAAACGTCTTCAAGAAGAGGTGTGCAAACCTGCCACCCAAAAGAAATCATTTGGTATAATGCTGAACTACATTCTGACGAGGTGCGGAGTGACGCAATCCTCCGACGCCAAGAAAAATAGCTCACGGATATACTTAGGAGGCGTCAAACCCTCTGCGTATAACCAGATAACTATGCATGCCAACCATCCGAGAACCAGGCACATGCCTATTTCTGACAACCCCAGAGATGAAACCGTGAAGGTCCCAGAAATGGAATCTTCAAAGAAGAAGCGCAAGCGTTCTCACAGCCAGAAGCACTCTGCTGGTGAGAAGTCCAAGAAGAGACTTCGGAGGCTCTCAAAAATCAAAGCCAAGCACTCCGAGGATGTCTCGCCCGTGGCGCAACCCACTGATGAAGAACCCCAGGGCCCAACCCCTGTGGAAGAGGTGTCTCCTACTGCATCGACAGTAGATCCCGAGCCTTTGGCGGCTACGACGGATATAGAGACATCTGCCAATGCTCAAGACGTTAGCACGTCGGCTGCCCATTCGGAGCCAAAAGCTACCTCTCCTCTGCGGGATCCCACACCCGTGCAGGATCCAATTTCCTTCGGGGCACCATCCCCTGCAAGGAGTCCATCTTCCGTACAGGATCCCATACTGCACTGAATCCTCAAACAGCGTCTCCAGACGTTATTCGAAGTCCCTCCCCTGACTCGATCATAAATCAAACACTTCATTCGGTTCAAATTGACCAAGCGTACGAAAGATTTCTGCAATGGAAAGGCTATAGGCTAGCTCCGTACGACACACTGTACAATTGGAGCGAATGGAGCCACGAAGAGCGATTCGTCTCCGAAGTAACAGACTCAACTGAAATTGAGGCCCTGCTACGATGGGACAACGCCTCTTGCAAAGACCTCATTGAAAGCCACCTGCTGCTCAAATCTGATGCTAGAAGAAAAGGAAAGAAGAAGTCAGAGGACTCTCCCATAAATCCAAAATATGACGACGATCATGACTCAGACGACGACGACAATGCTCTTCAAGCAGGTCTGAGAATGAGCCGTGAAGAGGCTGAAGCCCGAGACGCCTCTCCACCCAGAAAAGACGAAGGACCTTCTAACCAAGCCAATCCACCTTCGCCACAGCCGGAGAACATTCCCGACCAGGAGGAATCAGTCCCTCCAGTCGAGGAAGATCAAGAAATTTTGGAACAGGCACCCGAGCCTGTTGCGACCGAAGAAGCCATTCCTGCAAGCCAACAGGAGGATTCAGTCCCTCCTGCATCCATATCTGCCGAAGAACCTTCGCCACATGACGCTTCTGAACCAACTGTCGCCGTACCACAAGAAGCTTCTCCCGCCCCTGCACCCTTGGAATCCGAGGACGGTAACGAACCTGAGGATGTCCAACTTACTTCACGTCCATCCGTGAATGTAAGGAGGTTGAACGGCGCTGAAGACTTCGCCCAGCCTGACTCTCCTATCTCTGCTGCACGTAAAGAGCGCCTGCGAGCTCTTGGCCTTCAGACTGTATTTATCCAAGATGCAGTTAACGCTTTATCTTCTATTGAAAAGGCACTGAATTGGATGCACACCTCTGCCGTAGAAGAAATGACAACTCTTCAACACGAAGTATCTCGAGTTGTCGACGCATTCATTCTTCTGCCAGAAGTGTTCAAGCAAGCCTTGAAGATCATGGAAGATAAATAAGAGCAACTGCTGAAGGAGGAAGCTACAAAGACAAGGATCGCTGAAGCCAAGACCGCCTGTGCAATGATTGAGAACAGCTCTCAACTGCGTGCTCACGACAAATGTATTAAAGATATGTCGCAGACTCTTTCCTCCCTTGTTGAAAGAATAAACAGCATCGAGACCAAACAGGACGCCGCTCTTGAAATCCTGCAAAGTCTTGATGAAGCCAAAAAGGGGGAAGAGGCACGAGAAGCTGCAAGGAGAATAAGATCGCAACAGAAAGGGAATTTGAGGTCGCTTAAGCAAGATTACCGCCGAATTGAACAAGCTAGCACCTCAATCCCAAAGTTTTAAAATTTCAGGCTCCAGACCGGAATTCCATGACCCAAATGTCCCTTGGCAAACTCTTATCCAAAGACCTTCGGAAATACGTCTGTCGACCAACCGCAACCCAACTGCCGACGAAGTGAAGCACTGGAGGAAGAATGAACTGATGAGATATTTTGTCAGACTCATCAGGGAATCCGCCATCTTCAAAAATTATAAGACGTTAGCGGAAGCGGCAGATAAATTTTCAAAGATGCTAGAAGAAGGTAAACTCCCTCTCCAAATCGAAATGAAATCAAAACATAGAAGAGGAGATCGGGTCACCCATCCAGAGGATTGGATACTTGCCTTTGATCGTTCATATGAAGGAAGAGCGATTTACCGGGAACGAGGTAATGATTCACTTCAAAACTGGTGGCGCGGCACCGAGTACGAGCAAGGAAAGAGACCATGGAGGCATGCGGATTATAAATAAAGAGCTGAAATTTATGTATATTATTTTTGTTTTTGTAATTTCTATTCGAAACAGCAAACTTTGTACTCAATCTCTTTGAATATCAATAAAATAGTTTGTTTGTCTTGAAAGATTACAACTCGTAATCTACTGTGTTAATGTATGATTATTTAAAATTGTTTGATAGGAATCTCAAGTTAGATAAACTTGATTGAAAAATTAAGCTGTACGAACTAGTCTACGAACAGTTCATAGTTTCAGTTGTAAACTTAGAATACATTGTAAGATTGTGCCTGCGCGCCAATCATAAGCTTAAGTTGTAATAAATCTCAAACTGTATCGAACGTGCCTGCGAGCAGTTCATTATTGTAGACTAAGTCACTAAGTCAGACCTATTGACAAAAGACCAAGAAATCTGCCAGAAGTCATCGAAGAAGAATGCTTCATGAGGAAGGTTTTGGCATCATCAAGAAGACTCGAAGAGTTAAGTAAGTTAGTCTTGGCAAATTGTCAAAAAGGGGGAAATTGTTGGGAAAAACAAACACCTTGTATCGAATCAGCCGGGATACCCGATCCCTGTATCGATTGTTATTTGTTATTGAGAAGGTTTTGACATATATGCCAAATACGAAAGGAAAATCAGACGAGGCTTCAAGGCTTTATCCTATATCGAAGACCTGCCTCGAATCAGCATAAGTAAAGCTTGTCAGTACAGCAAGAAGACTTGTAAAAGATCAAGTATGGAAACTGTCTCAATGCTCTAAATACAGTCATCTTCCATACAGTTCACAAAAGGACAAGAAAGAATACAAGTCAAGTTCCGTTGAACAAAGATGTATTTAAATACTCAAGGATAAAGTATTTAAATACTGTTAGTCTTCAGATCTTCAGAATCCCGCGAAATCCGGATCATGTCATATTCCCGTTGAAAGAAATCTTATTCATACGGATACATCTCAACGGATACTTTCTTCAGAGACTATATATATCCTTGAAGACATTGAAGATCAGTGACAACTGAAAAATCCCAAGTAACCTAATACTCAAGCTATCAAAGTTATCATCTGAGCAAACATATCTCCAAAGCATACTGCAAGTTAGAACGAAAGAGATATACAGTGCTCAACATCAAGAACAGCTATCATCACCAAGAACTTGATATTCAAAGTCTGTTCTTACCAGTTACCTACATTTTACCTCTGTGTAAAAACCGAGCTCTGTGTGAACTCAACAAGTTATTCTGACTTGTGTGGGACGAATAAGGACGAAGCTTTGGAACTGTGTGTGAAGAAGCTAGTCAAGAAGGAAGCTTTAACCAATCTGTGTGAACGGTTGAAAGTGACATTCTTTGTATCAATCTGTGTGAACGATACAAGGATAGGTTTGTTTATAATTACGTAGTTGTGTACGCAGTAATTATATAATAAACTTTTTACTCCTGTGTGGAGGACCAGTGGACGTAGAGGGGTTTACCTCGAACCACTTAAATTACTGTGTCATTTACCTTCAGCTTTTACTGTTTGAAATTACTGTGATATATTAAGTATACACCAAATACTTCGTTGCTGTATCCACGGCAACTAACTGTATCCAAGACTTCCGCTACGCACTCAGATTTAGATTCCGTACAGTTTGTTGTTTAAACTACTTTTCCAAACTGTATCCAGTATACTTAAGTGGCCAACAGAGGCGTTTTGGATAACTATGCGAGTTTTTGGGTTTTTGTGGTGTAGCGCACGCTAATGCTTGTGGCATAGCACACACTACTATGTTGTGGTTAGCGCACGCTACCAGATGTGTAGCGCACGCTAACTGGCAGTCCCGCGGCAGTCCAGGAGCTACTGGACTGGGACTGGGGTCTTGTTAGCGCACACTAAGGTTGGTAGCTAGCGCACGCTATCGACTGCTTAGCGCACGCTACGCTTTTTGGCTAGCACACGCTAACTGTGTTATAGGCGGTATTTTCTGGAGCGTTGACCCCGTTAGCACGCACTAATGCAAGATGTTTAGCGCATGCTAATAAGTGTCCAGTTTAAATACTGGACAACAGCGTTAATTTGTCATTTCTCTCCCTTCTTCATCCCTTCCGACGGGAGTGAGCTCCAGAGGCGATTTTGAGCGATCTTCTTCATCAAGCTTCATCTTGGAGCGATTTGTAGGTGTTTAACAACATCTAATCATCTTCTTGGTCCAAATCAAGGTAATCTCTTCTTGGAACCCTAGTTCTTGAATTTTGGGGGTTTCTCCTTGGTTCTTCGATTTAATCCAAGGATGATGAATCGATGGTGTATTCTTGTTGTTTTGGTCTTGATCTTCGGATTTTTGAACTCATTCATTATTTTATATCACTCGGAACATAGTTCTTGATTTTCTTGAGAAACCCTTAGATCCTTGTTGTTTTTAGGATTGTTTCGTCTTCCGATTTATTATTGATTCGTGGTGATGTTATTTTCGTAGTATTCGTAGGGTCTCCGGATTCTTGGTCGTTTTTAGATGTTCGAGGGCTGATCAACCTCATCCGTTCGTTTTCCGGTTGCTCGTAGTTTCAAGGCAAGTATCTTGCCTATACGTTTCGTGTTTCGTAGGCGTAATTGTTGGTGAATGATTTTATGCGAAATCCGAATGGTTAATGAACGTTAAAAAGGAACAGTATGCTCTCGATAAATGTTGTCTTTCAAAGATAACTCATATGTTCGTGAATAAATGTATTTTCGGAATATGTGTGTTCGTTTCATAGGTTGATAAATGTTATAACCGTACTTCATGATTATAATAGACCGTGATGACTTGCCGAGGATGGTGTGGCGGTACGTATACATGTTTAGTGAGAATGTGACATGTTGTGATATTAATTGTTATTCCTTTGAAAGGAGGTTGTGATGCTTAATGTTGCTTGGCTTGATAGTTGATTATTGTTGTTGTAATACCCGAGATTTCTGATGTGTATTTGAACCTTATGATATTGTATTTGTTGCATTTTGATCTGAGTATTATTCTCCGTATTTCATGATCCGAGGTTGTTGAGCGTATGATTTCATGAATATGTTCAATTGTGATTTTTGCACTTGTAGCGCACGCTATCGACTAAGCGTAGTGTACGCTAATTTGGGTTTCGTAGCGCACGCTATGTATGAACCTTAGAGCGCGCTATACATAGTCAGCATGATTGAGACATGTTGGTAGGTGAGATCAGGCCGCGGATTTCGTTGGGATTATGTTGGGATGAACCTGGACGGCTTTCTGGGAAAGTCGAGTCAACGGTACTTAGCGCACGCTAAAGGTACGAGGCTAGCACACGGTAAGTCTAGTATAGTGAAGTCAGTGAACTTTCGTTCAGTCGTTAGCGCACGCTATAAGTAGTGGTTAACGTACGCTAATCGTTGATTTTAGCGCACGTAAGGCTGTTTATCATACGCTATACCGAGACACGTGAGAGACAGTAGGCTGATAACCCGTTAGCGCACGCTAACCACAAGGAGTAGCACGCGCTAATAAGCCTTTTCTATAAATAGGACAGCACCCTCCTTCATTTTCAGACTTCCACTTCAACCCATAACATAATTCCGCGACTTTGAGAGTTACCCTCTCCATTTTCAACCTTCATATCAGCTCCCTAACACCTCATTGAAGACGAAGGGACTTTGAGGATCGGTGTTCTAGCTTTTGGGCATAAAGTTCATCAAGTTATTCCAACTTATCCTTCCGTTTAAGGTATGTTACGATTCACCAAGCTAGAATTTATGTACTTAGCTATGCTTTGAGCTTGTTTCGGAAATCATTGGACTAGTTAAAGATCTTTTGAGTCCAGCACCATGTTTTGGAGATTAGAACCCGATTATACCTTGTCTTTCTTCCATTACTTAGAGTATTGATTTAGCCTCGGTGGATGAAAACCTTAGCATGTAGTATCCTTAATTCGTTGGAATAATGAGCATGATTTCAGTTAGATTCTATGAATTCCTTCGATGTTCCACTGATAAAATTCATGTATGTTTGAGGAATTTGTTTTGACAATATTCTTCATGATCTTGAGGATGATAAATCGGCCATGTCTTTGAACTCAACCCGGATCACCGTAGTATTGTTTTCCTTGCGTAATACTTGGGCATGCTTGTCATCTTGAGTAACATTGATGGTAAAATCATCATAGCCGAACTTATGCGAATTTGGAATTTAATCCCATATTTAAACCCGAAAACTTTAATGTCTTGTAAACCCTTGAACTCATAAGCATCGGCACTTCACCTCCGAAATGATCGTTCAACTCTCATGAAGTGTATTGTCATTTCCGGTTCAGCCCTCATCTAGTGTACTAACCATGAACCGGCCTTACATCACTACTTTACGATTCTAATATAAGTATTCGGTGATCGTATGTTAGTATCGAGTAGTATGTTAAGTTCCTTGTATCTCTTTTTGAACAAGGTCCGAGCCTTGCATAGGGGTCGATCGAGGGGCGGTGGCATACGAACGCGTGACATTTGTTGGAGTATTTCATTCTTGACATTTTCGAGGCAAGTATCATATGTTGAGTTTGGTTTATATTGGAACTTTGATCATGCATATGGTTTTGTTCATGTTGTCGAGTATGAGATTAAGTTCTTTGATTTATCGTGGTATTCGTTATTAATTGTTCGTATTGATGAACATATTGAAATGCATATATGTATGCATGATTGCATGGTTTATATTGTAAATGATCCGAGGGGGTCATGAGGATCTATGCTGAGGGCGCTGGATCGAATGTCCACCATGCGTTGGTCCAACGGGATCATCATGGGGATCTATGCTGAGGGCGATGGATCGTTGGACGGGTTTTCCACCATGCGTTGGTCCGACGGGATCATCATGGGGATCTATACCGAGGGCGCTGGATCGTTGGATTACCCTGTATTGTGTTGATGGAATCGTGAGGATTAACATCGTTGGATTCCGATGACGGAAGTCCGTTTTGTATGTTTTATGATGCATTGATGATTTATGTATTATGATACTTGTACTAGCATTGTTTTGCTAACCCCTTCGGGGGTGGACATTTGTTTTGATGTTCAGGTAGCCGAGGAGCGGGAAAGCAGCCACAGTACCGACATGACGATGAAGTGGCTCAGTGATGTGGATTATGTTATTTTGGTTTTATGGTTATTTTCCAGTACTCGAGTACGCTTATGTTATTGATGTTTTGGAGATGTGTTGTAATATTGGACTTATTGAAATTGTCAGACGGGTTTGAATTTCTCTTCATTAATAACGCTTTAATATTATCTCCGCATTTTCTTAAATTAGCCTTGTAAATTCTTATACAAAGGATTTACGGCACTGTAATTATTCCGAATATATCGGGGTGTTACAGTTGTGTGCTTGTTGTATGTGATGTGCCTCCGGGTAGGATCGTTGAATCTCCGGGATCCATACTTGCTAGTATGGGTCGGGCGTGACTGTAGGGTTATCCAATCGGGTATGTCTTGCGGGGACTCCGAGGTCCGTGGCTTGTTAGCGCGATGCCGGGATAACTTGTGGGGTTATCCATCGGGTATGTCTTGCAGGGACTCCGAGGTTTGTGGCTTGTAAGCGCAGGGATCAGCAAATAATAACGCAGATCCTAACGTGCCGGGAGTGCTTCAATAGGTGGTTGCTCAGATAAACCAGTTTGCTCAGGTTGTTGATCGTATGCAGACGGCGATGGGACATCAGCACAACGAGGATAATCGGGGAGACAAATGGCTTACTGAGGTGGTCAAATTGCACCCTCCAAAATTTGACAGTTCTGCTCAGACAATTACTTGGGATCACTGGCTGAAGGAGTTAAAAAAGATCTTTGCAGGGATTAACTGCCCTGACGACCGAAAAGTTTCGATAGCCCAGTATCTCCTGACTGGGGAGGCTTTCGACTGGTGGGAGGCCATTCGACCTGAGAATCATAACGCTGACTGGACGAAATTCAAATTAATGATGGAAGCGCAATATTATCCTCGCCCAGTTAGAGAGGCCCGAGTCCGGGAGTTTTTCTCACCACAAAATCTAGAGGCATCTGTGACAGACGTGATTAAGACTTTTAATCACCAGCTAACTTATGTACGCCACTTGGTCAGGACCGAGGCAGAAAAGATTTTCCATTTTGACATGCGGATGAAGCCGAAAATTCAGCAATATATGTCCGGATTTGAGTGTACCACCTTGCGACAGTATCGGGACAAAGCACTGGCCTACGATATGAAAGAGGCGACAGTAGAAAAGTCAACGGAAGCAAAGAAGTAGAAAGTGTCTGGCAACTTCACGGAGAACAAGAGTAGTGGGCCCCGCAAGGGCCAATCCTCATTTCATTCATCCAGGAGGCCTCCGCATCCTTCTCGAGGTGGAAGGAAGTTCCGGGCAGCACCGACCGTTTCAGACGCATGGAAGAAATGTTATAACTGTGGCAAATCGGGGCATGTTCGACGTGATTGTTTTGCACCTGCTGTGACCGGTTTCGAGTGTGGACAGGAAGGATATCGCACAACATTTTGTGGAAATGCGACTCGATCTTTTGGTACTCGCACTCCTGCACCGGTTCCGAAGGATACAAGTGTAAACCAGACACAGCAGAGTGGTTTCCAGCAGCCGAATGTTGGGAAAAGAGAGGCATCCAGCACTAGGTCCGTTCCTCCGCGTATTTACAAGATGAAGAAGTCAGACGATCAGAACACGGCTGTTGCATCAGGTACGATTCAGATCCTTTTGCAACTAGTTAGTGTCTTATTCAATTTAGGAGCTACGCATTCTTTCATATCTTTGAACTGTGTTAATCGTTTGAAAGTCTCGTGCTTGTATGATTGTGAACCTTATGTTGTGGGATTACGGAGCGGAGAGAAAATTGTGGGAACCCTAGAAACTAGAGATTTTCCGGTGACTATAGGAGGGAGAGATTGGCCATCAGATCTTATTGTAGTCGACATCCATAGTGACGATTTAATTCTCGGAGACGATTGGTTCAACCGTTATAGAGCTATTTTGAATTACCGAAAGAGAGTCATTTCTATCATTGCCGATGACGGGTCTGAACATTTATTCAAAGGATGGAGACCGGGAAGCTCGGGAAAATTGATTAAAGTTATGAAAGCAGTTAAATTGCTAAAGCAGGGTTGTCACGGACTTTGGTGCTATGCCATGAAGAAAGAAGAAGGAGTAGAGCTCTCATCTATTCCAGTTGTGAACGAATTCTCAGATGTGTTCCCTGACGAACTACCTGGGTTACCTCCATAGAGAGAAGTAGAGTTCAATATCGAATTGGAGCCTGGAGCTTCACCTATTTCTAGAGCACCATATCGTATGGCGCCAACCGAAATGTATGAACTAAAGAAGCAGCTTGAGGAATTATTGCAGAAGGGTTACATTCAACCCAGTGTTTCTCCTTGGGGAGCACCCGTTCTCTTTGTCCGGAAGAAAGATGGATCCCTCTGACTATGTATTGATTACAGAGAGTTAAACAAAGTGACGATCAAGAACAAGTATCTTATACCTCGAATTGACGACTTGTTTGATCAACTGCAAGGGGCAAGAGTATTCTCGAAGATTGACTTACGATCAGGATACCATCAGTTGAGAATTAAGGAATCGGATATACCAAAATCTGCTTTCAGATCCCGGTACGGACACTATGAATTCGTGTTGATGCCATTCGGACTCACCAATGCTCCTGCGGTATTTATGCAATTGATGAATCGGGTATTCTTAGAATACTTAGATAAGTTCGTGGTCGTTTTCATTGATGACATCTTGATCTATTCGAAAGACCCCGAGGAGCATGTTGAGCATTTGCGTGTTGTGTTGAACACATTGAGGAATGGACATCTTTATGCGAAACTATCTAAATGCGAGTTCTGGCTTAGGGAAGTAACCTTCCTTGGGCATGTGGTATCAGCGGACGGAGTTCAGGTGGACCCGAAGAAAGTCGAAGCAATCTTGGAATGGGAGTCTCCTAGCAACGTGAAAGAAGTTTGAAGTTTCTTAGGACTTGCTGGATATTATCACCGTTTTGTAGAGGGATTTTCCAAAATTGCTCGTACGCCCACTCAGCTGTTGCAGAAGACTCAGGAATTCATGTGGAATGAGAAATGCCAGGCGAGTTTTGATGAGCTTAAGAGAAGACTGACGACAGCACCTATACTAGCGTTACCAGATGGAACCGAGGGATTCATAGTATACAGCGATGCTTCGAATCATGGTCTGGGATGTGTGTTGATGCAGAAGGGTAAGGTGATTGCCTATGCCTCTCGACAGTTGAAACCGTACGAAAGTAATTACCCGACTCATGATCTGGAGTTAGCAGCTGTAGTCTTTGCTTTGAAAATTTGGCGATATTATTTATACGGCACTCATTGTCAGATCTTTACAGATCATAAGAGCCTCAAGTATATTTTTAGTCAGAAGGAATTAAACATGAGGCAGAGAAGATGGCTAGAATTGATCAAGGATTACGACTTGGAAATCCTCTATCATCCGGGTAAAGCAAACGTGCTAGCCGACGCACTGAGCCGTAAACCTATTTCTCTTCGAGTGTTGGAAGCGCTTACGTCCCAAACCAGCATTCAATGAGAATTGATCCGCGAAGGGATTGAAGTATGGTCACCAGAAATCCAAGGGCAACTATATGTGATGGAACTAACCTCGTCACTAGTCGAGGAAATCAAATCCAAGCAGTTGAACGATTCTCTGATTCTTAGGTTATGTGACGAAGTAAAGAAAGGGAAGGCCCCAGGATTCGTGATTCAAGATGATAGAGTTCTGAGATTTCAGAATGGACTTTGCGTTCCCGACGATGATGTCTTGAGACAGACAATTCTGAAGGAAGCTCACAGCGCACCCTATTCTATTCACCTAGGCAGCAGTAAGATGTATAAGGATCTAAAACAAAATTTCTGGTGGGGAAATATGAAGAAGGACGTAGCAGAATACGTTTCGAAGTGTTTGACTTGTCAGCAGGTTAAGATTGAACATCAACGACCTGCCGGAATGTTGAAGCCACTTCCGATCCCTGAGTGGAAGTGGGAGGATATATCGATGGACTTTCTCACCAGTATGCCAAGGACCAAGATGGGAATGAACATGATTTGGGTTATAGTTGATCGATTAACCAAGTCGGCTGATTTCCTGGGTATTAAAGACACTTGGGGACCCGAGAAATTGGCACGAGTGTTTATTTCAGAGATAGTTCGATTGCATGGTACACCGAAGACCATTATTTCGGATCGAGATGGTCGTTTCGTGTCGCACTTTTGGAAGGCAGTTCACAGGTCTTTGGGAACCGAGCTGAACTTTAGCATGGCTTATCATCCTCAGACGGACGGTCAGTCCGAAAGGACTATTCAGACAGTATAGGAGATGCTTAGAGCTTGTGCCTTAGACTGGTCAACCGACTGGGAGGTTCATTTACCCTTGATTGAATTCACCTACAACAATAGTTGGCATGTTTCCATTAAGATGGCACCGTTTGAAGCATTGTACGGAAGAAGATGTAGATCGCCACTGTGTTGGGATGATTCTTCTGACTTGATTGGGACGGAACCAGAGTTAATAGTTCAGACTCAAGAGAAGGTAGCTCTAATTCGGGAACGACTGTTGACTGCCCAGAGTCGGCAGAAGTCTTATGCAGACATGCGCTGTCGTCCGTTGGAGTTTGAGACTGGGGATCATGTACTATTGAAGGTTTCTCCTACCCGGGGAACTCTCCGTTTTGAGAGGAAAGGAAAACTTAGTCCGAGATATATCGGGCCATTCGAGATCCTTGAAAGAGTTGGGGAATTAGCGTACCGGTTGGCTTTACCACCATCACTGAGTCACGTTCATAATGTATTTCACGTATCCCAGTTACGGAAATATATACCAGATCCTAGTCATATCATTGATTTTGGCGAAATCGAGATAGCTAATGACGGCACCTTCGAAGAGAGACCAATCACAATACTTGAGAGTAGGATTAAACAATTGAGGAATAAACCAATATCCTTGGTTAAAGTGCAATGGTCACGACATGGAGTCGAGGAGGCCACTTGGGAAACGGAGGACAGTATGAAGGCTAGATATCCGGAGTTGTTTTCATTTTAAGTTTCGGGACGAAACTTCTTTTTAGGGAGAGAGGATGTAATACCCGAGATTTCTGATGTGTATTTGAACCTTATGATATTGTATTTGTTGCATTTTGATCTGAGTATTATTCTCCGTATTTCATGATCCGGTGTTGTTGAGCGTATGATTTCATGAATATGTTCAATTGTGATTTTTGCACTTGTAGCGCACGCTATCGACTAAGCGTAGCGTACGCTAATTTGGGTTTCATAGCGCACGCTATGTATGAACCTTAGCGCGCGCTATACATACTTAGCATGATTGAGACATGTTGGTAGGTGAGATCAGGCCGCGGATTTTGTTGGGATTATGTCAGGATGAACCTGGACGGCTTTCTGGGAAAGTCGAGTCAACGGTACTTAGCGCACGCTAAAGGTACAAGGCTAGCGCACGCTAAGTCTAGTACAGTGAGGTCAGTGAACTTTCGTTCAGTCGTTAGCGCATGCTATAAGTAGTGGTTAACGTACGCTAATCGTTGATTTTAGCGCACGTAAAGCTGTTTATCATACGCTATACCGAGACACGTGAGAGACAGTAGGCTGATAGCCCGTTAGCGCACGCTAACCACAAGGAGTAGCGCGCGCTAATAAGCCTTTTCTATAAATAGGACAACACCCTCCTTCATTTTCAGACTTCCACTTCAACCCATAACATAATTCCGCGACTTTGAGAGTTACCCTCTCCATTTTCAACCTTCATATCAGCTCCCTAACACCTCATTGAAGACGAAGGGACTTTGAGGATCGGTGTTCTAGCTTTTGGGCATAAAGTTCATCAAGTTATTCCAACTTGTCCTTCCGTTTAAGGTATGTTACGATTCACCAAGCTAGAATTTATGTTCTTAGCTATGCTTTGAGCTTGTTTCGGAAATCATTGGACTAGTTAAAGATCTTTTGAGTCCAGCACCATGTTTTGGAGATTAGAACCCGATTATACCTTGTCTTTCTTCCATTACTTAGAGTATTGATTTAGCCTCGGTGGATGAAAACCTTAGCATGTAGTATCCTTAATTCGTTGGAATAATGAGCATGATTTCAGTTAGATTCTATGAATTCCTTCGATGTTCCACTGATGAAATTCATGTATGTTTGAGGAATTTGTTTTGACAATATTCTTCATGATCTTGAGGATGATAAATCGGCCATGTCTTTGAACTCAACCCGGATCACCGTAGTATTGTTTTCCTTGCGTAATACTTGGGCATGCTTGTCATCTTGAGTAACATTGATGGTAAAATCATCATAGCCGAACTTATGCGAATTTGGAATTTAATCCCATATTTAAACCCAAAAACTTTAATGTCTTGTAAACCCTTGAACTCATAAGCATCGGCACTTCACCTCCGAAATGATCGTTCAACTCTCATGAAGTGTATTATCATTTCCTGTTCAGCCCTCATCTAGTGTATTAACCATGATCCGGCCTTACGTCACTACTTTACGATTCTAATATAAGTATTCGGTGATCGTATGTTAGTATCGAGTAATATGTTAAGTTCCTTGTATCTCTTTTTGAACAAGGTCCGAGCCTTGCATAGGGTTCGATCGAGGGGCGGTGGCATACGGATGCGTGACATTTGTTGGAGTATTTCGTTCTTGCCATTTTCGAGGCAAGTATCATATGTTGAGTTTGGTTTATATTGGAACTTTGATCATGCATATGGTTTTGTTCATGTTGTCGAGTATGAGATTAAGATCTTTGATTTATCGTGGTATTCGTTCTTAATTGTTCGTATTGATGAACATATTGAAATGCATATATGTATGCATGATTGCATGGTTTATATTGTAAATGATCCGAGCGGGTCATGAGGATCTATGCTGAGGGCGCTGGATCGAATGTCCACCATGCGTTGGTGCGACGGGATCATCATGGGGATCTATGCTGAGGGCGATGGATCATTGGATGGGTTTTACACCATGCGTTGGTCCGACGAGATCATCATGGGGATCTATACCGAGGGCGCTGGATCGTTGGATTACCCTGTATTGTGTTGATGGAATCGTGAGGATTCATATCGTTGGATTCCGATGACGGAAGTCTGTTTTGTATGTTTTATGATGCATTGATGATTTATGTATTATGATACTTGTACTAGCATTGTTTTGCTAACCCCTTCGGGGTGGACATTTGTTTTGATGTTCAGGTAGCCGAGGAGCGGGAAAGCAGCCACAGTACCGACATGACGATGAAGTGGCTCAGTGATGTGGATTATGTTATTTTGGTTTTATGGTTATTTTCCAGTACTCGAGTACGCTTATGTTATTGATGTTTTGGAGATGTGTTGTAATATTGGACTTATTGAAATTGTCAGACGGGTTTGAATTTCTCTTCATTAATAACGCTTTAATATTATCTCTGCATTTTTTTTTAAATTAGCCTTGTAAATTCTTATACAAAGGATTTACGGCGCTGTAATTATTCCGAATATATCGGGGTGTTACAGTTGTGTGCTTGTTGTATGTGATGTGCCTCCGGGTAGGATCGCTGAATCTCCGGGATCCATACTTGCTAGTATGGGTCGGGCGTGACCGTAGGGTTATCCAATCGGGTATGTCTTGCGGGGACTCCGAGGTCCGTGGCTTGTTAGCGCGATGCCGGGATAACTTGTGGGGTTATCCATCGGGTATGTCTTGCAGGGACTCCGAGGTTCGTGGCTTGTAAGCGCGATGCCGGGATAACTCATGGTTGTGATTTGGTTATAAACGTATCTGTGCTTGTGGTCACGTGACTGTTGTTACGGTGACATGTGATTTGGTATGGGTTTCCCTGTGGGTTATTCACTCGGGTATGTTCTACGGGAGCATCTGAGGTCCGTGGCTTGCTAGCACGGGACGCGAATAATCTGTGGAAACATGTTGTTATTATATGATCGGGTCTTGGAACCCGTGCTTTGTTACTGGAATGGTATGATTGCATTGTGGACCCCGTGCATTACTATCATAATTATATTTTGGGAAAGCGATTTTTGGGCTGTGTCCCTAAATGGTTTTTAAAGGCTTGAGAATTCTTAAATCCCAAATGTTTTCAAAACTCCCGAGATCGTAATGTTTTAAAAGATGTATATCGGGTTTACCCCTATCTTTCGACTGAACCGTTTTAATCAAGTGATTTATCTCGGGAAGTACATTCACGATTATTATGTATTGGAGTATGATATGTATGGCTTGTATTTGTATTTTATACTTGCACTATCAAAACAGTGGAGTTTTGCTAACCCCCGATTCGGGGGTGGATGTCTGTATTGCGTCCAGGTACTTGCAGGTTGCTCGGGAGCGAATCACAGAATCGGTACGAAGGATGATGGAAGACGACGATACTAATCACATGAAGACCAGTGATTGAGTATTTCGGTAGAGTTTTGTTGTTTGTCTCTCCGTTGTGTTATTCTCCCGTTTTAAGGGAATGTTGATGTATTCCAACCCCTGTGTGGGTATGAATTTTGAGAAAGAGTAATGTATATTTGATGCATGTGTTGTGGAAAAGACCAAATCGGTCTAGTGAATCGTTATTAGCCATGTTGGCATGTATCTTTACGTTGTGTTTTCCGCTCTCAGCCCGGTAGATCCTCACGGAGAGGGTCTACGGCACTGTAATATTCCCAATTGGTTTGGGGTGTTATATAATATGGTATCGGAGCAAGGTTGTGGAAACCTATACTGTCGGGTCGAGTTGTGTGTTGTCGGGTCTTGTCTTGTCTTGTCTTGTCAGATTTTGTCTGACTGAGTCGTGTCGCGACGCGTCGTCTGGAGGTCGGTCGTGATTAGTATCAAGGTGCAGCCATCATCTTCGTGCGATCTGTGGATGTAAGTCTCCCCACTATATTATTGTGTCTCGTGTTACACGAACTTGTGTGATATTTGTGTTATGATGAAGAGTTAAATATTAATCATGAATACGTGCTCCATGATTGTCTGATTTTTGGTAATGTGCCGGTGTATATGTATATATATATATATGTACATTTGTATAAATCGTTTTTACAGGAATAATATTTTGGTGTGGTTACACTAAGAAGGCTTATTAATTTGATACTTAAAAGTTTCAAATAATTTGGGAAAGTCACATAAATTTTCATTTTTAAAACATCCTCCAAGAGAGAAAAAGAGTTTGATTTTCGTATGATGACATCGAGGCCAAAAATTTTGAGAATTCAAACTACATATATACTATTTATTTTCATATTGCATTGCAAAGTTTCAAATTTTGATTTTTAAATACTCAGACGAGGTCTATGAAAAATTTACTTGAGACGTGACTTTCGCTTTCAATTTTTCAGTTGCACGAATTTCGGTTAAAAGGTATGTAGTGATGATGTTATTGTTTTGGCTATAATGCTCAGAGTTGTGATTAAAGTGGTGGTGTGAACGCTGAGTCGTTCGGTAGGCACTCGTTGAGATAGTTCTCTTGACCGAGAGGTGGAGACTCGGTCTGGAATGTTATTTAACTTCTGATGGTTATCTGTGTAATATGATAATGATGTGAAATGTTAGTCTTCGGATTTATATGCTGTTGTTTATTTGTAATCTCCGGTCTAATACCATTGATGGGTGATTATGAATGTGTTACCAAACTTGCACAGCTAGCACACGTCATCTTTTGTTGTGGAACACGCTTTCTAGTTGTGCTAAAGTTTGGGGACTGCATTTTTGCCGTCAGGCCTAACTTTTGCAGTCGATCATCTATGAGTGGATTTCATGTGTGTTGTAATAGTTGTTGTGTGTGATTATGTGATTTTCGTTGCGTTAGGTTGTTACTTGTTAATATGCCGAGGGGCAGAGGTCGTGGTCGTAACCGTGGTACTGATGGCCATGGGGATCAGATGCGTGATCGAGAGAATATTGTCGGGAACGATATTGGCTTGGGTGTTGCTACTATATTACAACGAGTAACGACTCAGTTGACCCAGGCGGTTCAACGTAGCATTAACGCGAATCAGAACGTCGGCATAAATCAATGGCTTCCCGAGGTAGTTCGTATGAATCCCCCTCGATTCGCCGGTGCTGCGGATGCGTTGGGCTGGGATGGTTGAATTTTCCAGTTGGGAAAGATATTCGAGGTTGTCGATTGTCCCGAAGAGCGGAAGGTGCCTATCGCTCAGTACCTTCTTGACAAAGATGTTGCTAATTGGTGGGAAATTGTTAAACCTCGTGATCGTAATGTCACGTGGGCGGAGTTCCAGGCATTTATGGAAGCTGAGTTCTGTCCGAAACCGATTTGAGAGCAGAGAATTCGTGAATTTTATTTGGCAGAACCGCAAGATATTTCAGTGTCACAGGCTATCATCGACTATAGCAAACAACTCAGTTATATGAGAGATCAGGTAAGAACCGAGGAAGAGAAGATATTTCACTTTGATAGACGGAAAGCCAGAGATTCGCGTGTATATGTCGGGACTCACTTGCACTTTGTTGAGGGACTATCAAGATCGAACCTTAGCCCGTGAACTAGCCTCGTTATCGTCGGAGCGTGTGCCCGAGTCGAAGAAGCAGAGGAAGTCTGATGACCTTGTGGACAGTGCAGGAGTTGGTGTTTCTAGTTTGCAATGTCGTAGTCTTTCCGCTGTGAAGATCCGTCGCTCGATGCGTGGGATTGAGAGTTCCAAGTCATCTGCTTTGACTCCTGGTAAATCCAGGAGTGTTTTAACTGCAATGTGTCAGGGCAAGTTCGTGCACATTGTCCTTCTCCGCCAGTAACGTGTTACAAGTGCGGGCTCGAGGGACACCGGGTTCAGTTTTGCGAGTTGGGCACCGAGCCTTCCGAGACGCGGACTTGAGCACTGATATCAGAATCGACTCCGAGGAGTCCCTGAGTGGCGTAGTCTATCAGTTGTATGTTATGTTATTTCCCTCGCTTTGTTGTTTCGAATTTCGGAGATAAACTTCTTTCATTAGAAGTGAATCAGATTGTTGAATTTCTGTATTTCCAGTCTTGTCGACTCGTTTGTGCTCATTGATATTTTCTAAACTCGTTCTATTCTTCACTTCTTATTGTTGGACAAGTTGTGGTACTGTTTCGGAGAAATTCGTTATCTTTGTGACTTTTCCCAAATTCGACTTCATTCATATGAGTCATATGTTAATGCATATCTTGTCATTTTTACCAGACCATCTATTGTCTCGAGTCGAGGTGTGGACTTCGGAATGGTTATTTGATCTTGTCATCCATGGTGATTCGAATATGATTGTTCGACCGATGTGTCTCGATCGTTGTGGTTCGATCGCTTGTTGTCCAGTCTTGTTGGTCTTGTATCGTGATATTTGAGCGTTCAGATTCCTTCATAATTTCCTTAAGTTCGGGAAATTAACTTCGTTTTCGATCTTCCAATCCTCGTGTTGTGGAATTTCGTATTTGTTCAGCGATTAACTCGCGTTTTGATTGATGTACTGTCTGGGTTGTTCAACCATACTGATTTTTGTCCGTGCGTTTTGTTATCATTCTGAAATGGCGATGTGGATGTTAGCAGCCACGTGCTCATGTGATTCGTTGCAAGTCATTGACAATGGACAGTGTGTGTTATCTGAGATTGTTTTGCATCGATCGTTTTATGTTTTAAGTTTCGGGGATGAAACTTCTTTTAAGAGGGGTAGAATGTAATACCCGAGATCTTTGTTCCGGATTCGTCGAGTTTTCTAGGTTTTACTGGATTGGTATTGTCCTCATCGTTGGGATTTTGTGCCATGTTTTGGGTGTGCCTTATTGGGACATGCGTTTGGAGGCGTTTTGGATCACTATGCGAGTTTTTAGGTTTTTGTGGTGTAGCGCACGCTAATGCTTGTGGCATAGCGCATGCTATTGTGTTGTGGTTAGCGCACGCTACCGGATGCGTAGCGCACGCTAACTAGCAGTCCAGCGGCAGTCCAGGAGCTACTGGACTGGGACTGGGGTCTCGTTAGTGTATGCTAAGGTTGGTAGCTAGCGCACACTATTGACTGCTTAGCGCACGCTAATCGTTCTTTCTAGCGCATGCTACCTGGTAGGTGCAGATCTGCCCAGGGGCTACTGGACTGGTTTCGTGACCCGTTAGCGTACGCTACTCTTTTTGGCTAGCGCATGCTACCAGTGTTATAGGCGGTATTTTCTGGGGCGTTGACCCCGTTAGCGCGCGCTAATGCAACATGTTCAGCGTACGCTAATAACTGTCTAGTATAAATACTGGATAGCAGCATTAATTCGTCATTTCTCTCCCTTCTTCATCCCTTCCGACGGGAGTAAGCTCCAGAGGCGATTTTGAGCGATTTTCTTCATCAAGCTTCATCTTGGAGCAGATTTGTAGGTGTTTAACAACATCAAATCATCTTCTTGGTCCAAATCAAGGTAATTTCTTCTTAGAACCCTAGTTCTTAAATTTTGGGGGTTTCTCCTTGGTTCTTCGATTTAATCCGAGGATGATGACTCAATGGTGTATTCTTGTTGTTTTGGTCTTGATCTTCGGATTTTTGAACTCATTCATGACTTTATATCACTCGGAACATAGTTCTTGATTTTCTTGAGAAGCCCTTAGATCCTTTTTGTTTTTAGGATCGTTTCGGGTTCCGATTTGTGTTATTGATTTGTGGTGATGTTATTTTCGCAGTATTCGTAGGGTTGTTAGATTCTTGGTCGTTTTTAGATGTTCGAGGGCTGCTCAACCTCACCCGTTCGTTGTCCGGTTGCTCGTAGTTTCGAGGCAAGTATCTTGCCCATACGTTTCGTGTTTCGTAGGCGTAATTGTTGGTGAATGATTTTATGCGAAATCCGAATGGTTAATGAATGTTAAAAAGGATTGGTATGCTCTCGATAAATGTTGTCGTTCAAAGATAACTCATATGTTCGTGAATAAATGTGTTTTCGGAATATGTGTGTTAGTTTCGTATGTTGATATATGTTATAACCATACTTCGTGATTATAATAGACCGTGATGACTTGCCGAGAATGGTGTGGCGATACGTGTACATGTTTGGTGAGAATGTGACTTGTTGTGATATTAATTGTTATTCCTTTGAAAGGAGGTTGTGATGCTTAATGTTTCCTGGCTTGATAGTTGATTATTGCTGTGTGCTTGTTGTATGTGATGTGCCTCCGGGTAGGATCGTTGAATCTCCAGGATCCATATTTGCTAGTATGGGTCAGGCGTGACCGTAGGGTTATCCAATCGGGTATGTCTTGCGGGGACTCCGATGTTCGTGGCTTGTTAGCGCGATGCCGGGATAACTTCTGGGGTTATCCATCGGGTATGTCTTGCGGGGACTCCGAGGTTCGTGGCTTGTTAGCGCGATGCCGGGATAATTTTTGGTTGTGATTTGGTTATGAACGTATCTGTGCTTGTGGTCACGTGACTGTTGTTATGGTGATATGTGATTTGGTATGGGTTTCCCTATGGGTTATTTACTCGGATATGTTCTACGGGAGCATCTGAGGTCCGTGGCTTGCTAGCACGGGACGCGAATAATTTGTAGAAATATGTTGTTATGATATGATCGGGTCTTGGACCCCGTGCTTTGTTACCGGAATGGTATGATTACATCGTGGATCCCGTGCGTTACTATCATAATTGTATTTTGGGAAAGTGATTTTTGGGCTGTGACCCTAAATGGTTTTGAAGGGCTTGAGAATTCTTAAATCTCAAATATTTTCAAAACTCCCGAGATCATAAAATGTTTTACAAGATGTATATCGGATTTACCCCTATCTTTCAACTGAACCATTTTGATCAAGTGATTTATCTCGGGAAGTACGTTCACGATTATTATGTATTGGAGTATGATATGTATGGCTTGTATTTGTATTTTATACTTGCACTAGCAAAACAGTGGAGTTTTGCTAACCCCCGAGTATTTGGGGTTGGATGTCTGTATTGAGTCCAGGTACTTGCAGGTTGCTGGGGAGCGAATCACATAATTGGTATGAAGGATGATGGAAGACGACGATACTAATCACATGAAGACCAGTCGTTGAGTATTTCGTAGAGTTTTGTTTTTTGTCTCTCCGTTGTGTTATTCTCCCATTTTAAGGGAATGTTTATGTATTCCAACCCCTACGTGGGTATGAATTTTGAGAAAGAGTTATGTATATTTGATGCGTGTGTTGTGGAAAAGACCAAATCGGTCTAGTGAGTCGTTATTAGCCATGTTGGCATGTATCTTTACGTTGTATTTTCCGCTCTCAGCCTGGTAGATCCTCACGGAGAGGGTCTACGACACTGTAATATTCCCAATTGGTTTGGGGGTGTTACACATACACCGCTGAAAAGTAGCAGGTGCATTGCACAAATCAAATGGCATTCGTCGGTAAGCAAAAGTTCCGAAAGGACAGGTAAAAGTGGTTTTTTCTTGATCTTCAGGAGTAATAGGAATTTGGTTATAATCGGAATATCCATTAAGAAAACAATAATAAGCATGACCGGATAACCTTTCTAGCATTTGATCAATAAAAGGAAGTGGAAATTGATCTTTTCTTGTATGAGTTCGATTTTACGTAATCATCTGAGACTCTCCATCCAGTTTGAATTCTGGTTGGAACAAGTTCATTTTCTTCATTCGTGATTACAATTATGCCAGATTTCTTTGGAAGTATATGAATAGGACTAACCCAAGAGCTGGCAGAAATAGGGTAGATGATCCCTACATCTAAGAGTTTGATTATTTCAGCTCTTACAACTTCTTTCAAATTAGAATTTAGTCTTCTTTGAAATTTCGGGATGTTTTCGCATTTTCTTCAAGGTGAATTCGATATGCATATAGAAGGACTAATACCTTTAATATCGGAGATGGTCCAGCCTGTTGCTTCTTTATGTTCTTTACGGACATTGATTAACTTACTTCTCGTTCTTCATCTAAATCAGATGCTATGATGACAGGCAGGGTTTCTGATGGCCCTAAAAATGCATATTTTGGAGACTCAGGTATGGATTGAGCTCTATCTTTGAATCTTCAATAGGTACTTCTTTATTCATTTGACTCTCAAGTGGTTCAGTTTTAGCTTTCCATTTATCATTATCCAATAATGGTCTAGAATCTAGTAAAGAATTTACTTCATTAATTGAACTGTCGATGTCAATCTAAGCCAAAATGAGCAAGACAGCTTTCAAAAAGATCATCATCGTCTATTTTTGGAAAGATATAAGGACTCATACTCTCTATCATATTTACCTCACAGACATCATCATAATCATCATGTTGTTGAGAAATGTTAAACATATTTAGTTCAACAGTCATATTCCAAAAGAAAAATTTATTATGCCATTTCTACAGTTAATTAATGCATTTGAAGTTGCTAAAAATGGCCTTCCTAAAATGATAGGGATTTGATCTTTGGAATTCTCAACAGGTTCAGTGTCTAGGATTATAAAATCAACAGGAAAGTAGAATTTATCTACTTGAATCAGGACATCCTCAACGATTCCTTGAGGTATTTTTATAGATCCATCAGCTAGTTGGAGTATCACATGTTGATTTTAGCTACCCTAATCCAAGTTATGTATAAACAGAATTTGGTAATAAATTCACACTGGCTCCTAAATCAAACAAGGCTTGTTTAATGATGTGATCTCCAATGACACAAGATATTGTAGGACTACAAGGATCTTTATACTTAACTGGAGTTTTATTTTGGATTATTGAGCTAACATGTTCAGCTAAAAATGCCTTTCTTGGAACATTTGTTCTTCTTTTTACAGTGCAAAGATCTTTCAAGAACTTAGAATAAGCATGCACTTGTTTAATAACATCAAAGAATGGGATATTTATTCGAACTTGTTTAAATATTTCCAATATATCTTTGTATTGCGCACTTTTATCTTTTGAAATAAGTCTTTCAGGAAATGGAGCTTTTGGAACATAAGGCTTTTGTTTTTCCTTAGAATCTTTTGGTTTTGAAACTTGTGGTTCATTTGATTTTTTTTCAGATCATAGTCAGGATTTTGTATTTCGTTTCCGCTTCTAAGGGTAGTTATGGACTGAACTTCTGCGTTAGAAGAGTTTACTTCATATTGTCCTTTAGGATTAGGGATGGATTGACTCAGAAATTTTTCTTTTTCTCTTTCAGCTAAAGTTGTTGCAAGTTGACCAATTTGTGTTTCAAGCTTAGAAATAGCCTGTGAGTTTGATTGTACAGCTTGTTGAGTTGATTGGAACATTTGTTGAGTAGATTGCATGAATTGTTGCAATGTATCTTCCCAAGATGGTTTCTTTGGCACTGTAGAAGGATACTGATAAGTATATGGAGGATATTGATTAGGACGGACATTTTGTTGATTTGACACGTTCATTTGATGTCCTCCTTGATTCATTGGAGGCGTGTTCTGCTTCCAGGAAAAATTTGGATGACTCCAATTTGGATTATAAGTTGGAGCAAATGGACTATTCGAAGATTTTCCATATGAGTGTAACACATTGACTTCTTCATTAAAAATTTCTTGATTTTGTGGACCAGAGGGACAAGATTGAGATAAATGAAATGATTCCGCACATGAAATGCAAAATTCATTTTTCGAGTTTGACGAGGGAATGGATTACTTCAAAACTAACGCATCAACTTTTCGTACTAAATCATTTATAGTAGATTTTATTTTAACATCTTGTTTAATCTCGTAAATTACACCTTTTTTGAGATCGTATGCATCGATTTGGATCTAGAGTCGAGTGAATTCCATTGTTGTGAATTAATTGACATATTTTCTAGTGCATTTCAAGTTTCATCTCCAATAAAGTGAGGAAATTTTCTACCATGCATTGATTGGATTAATTAGCGATTGTTTGGAGTTAAACCATCATAAAAATATTTTACCAAACGCCATATTTCAAAACCATGATGGGGACACTTAAGGATTAAATCATTAAATCTTCCCCAACACTCATAAAATTCTTCATTTTCTTTTTGGAAAAATTATGATATTTCTCTTCTAAAACTATCAATTTTGGACATTGGAAAAATTTTTGCGAGAAATTTATTCACTAGTTGGTCCCAACTAGTAATTGTTCTTGCTTGAAGAGAATTTAGCTAGAATTTTGCTTTATCTTTGAGAAAAAATGGAAATAGTCTAAGTTTGACAGATTCATCGGAGAATTTTGGAATAGGAAAGTAGAACAAATGTCGTAGGCTGTGTTTGGCAAAACTAGCTGATAAGCTAGCTGGTAGCTGATAAACTAGCTGGTAGCTGATAAGTTAACTGATAGCTGATTGGGTAGCTGATAAGCTAGCTGATTATGTAGCTGATTATGTAGCTGATAAGCTAGCTGATTTTAATGTAGATGTTTAGCAAATTAGCTGATAAGATAACTTTTTTTATATAAAATTACAAAAAATGACATCACTTTTATTTTTCTATTATTTTTTAAACTTTCTCATTATATTTTAACAATAATTGTTATAAAATAAAGTAAATGATATTTTTGTCTATTATTATTTTAATATATACTACCTCTAAATTACACATATGTACTATTCACAATTCACCGTACTTTGAAAAGTCATTGATAATTTATTTTTGAAGGTTTAAAATTGCCGCTGAATAGGACTTGTGTGTCTAGTTTTAGCTATGAACAAGTTCACAACAACAATAGGTATCAAAAAAATTCCGTAAAATATAAAAGATAAATCGAACTCATAATTATTGTATTATATTTATAACAAATTAATTCATTAGCAAGGGGTGTTTATGAACAAGCCTCAATTTTTCCTGAAAAATTAACGGATGGTGGGTTTATTTGTAATATGTCAATTACTCAAGGGGTGTTTATGTAAAAAACCCTATGTTTTTATATAGGTCGCGGGCATATATGGAATAAAGATGAGAAGCTAGCTTCTTTTTTTCATAAGCTTGAAAAATTAGCTTATCAATCAGCTAGCTTATAAGCTAGCTGATAAGCTAGCTGATTTGAGAAGCTAGTCATTTACGAAACGAGCTTTTTTTAGTCAATGGTCAAATAAGCTCCTGAAACTTATAAGCTAGCTGATAAGCTAGCGCTAAACATAGCCGTAAAGATGTGTATTTAATTGTTTGTTAATCTGTTTAGTTAATTAATTGACAAGCCTAAATAGATCCGGTTTTTATGTTGGTTAGTTTATAAACCTTTCTTAAAATTTCCACCAACTAGCTTCCGCTGCATTTTATATTCCAACAATTAGTATCGGAGCCGGTCTTTAAGTTCTGTTCAATTTAATTAATTTGGTGATTAATATGCTAGCAATTAAATATTCATGTAGTATGATTTTTGGAATATTTTGCTAGAATTTGTCTTGCAGGAGAATATGATCTAATGATCATGGTTATGTGATGTTTTTATTTATTTATGCGTTTTTGGTAATTTGGCCCGGTTTTGAGGCATATATAAGTTTTTCCCGTGAGAAAATCTACGGGTAGAATAGGATTTATTTTTCTTGTAATTTGCTGTAAATTCGATGTATTTTATTTCAGATAAAATTGTAATCGAGTTGGAACACACAAAGTACGAAAGAGAAAGAAGTCAAGCACGAAGAGGAGTCCCGATCGGACGAACCGACTGAGACCAGCAGGGTGCCGATCGGGACTCGGCCAGCAGCTGCTCTCGGTCGTGGCCTGCTGCACTCGGCCAGCAGCACAGCTCGGGTAGGTCGGGCAGTCGGGCAGCTCGGGCAGTGGGTCGGGCAATCGGGCAGCGGGTCGGGCAATTCGGACAGCGATTCGGGCAGCGGGCAGCAGGTCGGGCAGCGGCCAGCGGGTCAAGTTGTCCGGATTCGGATCATTCGATTCGTTTTTCTGCGAGATGCTTGAAGCAGTGGGAGCAAACGAGCCGAAGATTTTTTCGTTATTCAAAACAAGGAATAAAAGCCATGATAATTTGATTTAATTATCTAATTTTTATTATTTGTTGGTTTTGTTGTTTTGATGTATGGCATATGTGGATGTATGCATGATATGTTTCCTTGCATGTTAGGACGAGAAAATTAAAAACCTTAATTTTACAAAATAACTAAGTGATTTTAAAATGATTT
Source organism: Orobanche coerulescens (assembly GCA_033398695.1). Classification (NCBI taxonomy): domain Eukaryota; kingdom Viridiplantae; phylum Streptophyta; class Magnoliopsida; order Lamiales; family Orobanchaceae; genus Orobanche; species Orobanche coerulescens. The sequence continues at coordinate 19,790,212 of CM065812.1, forward strand.
TTCAAAATCAAATTGACCTCCATAATTGGTTTAAATTATGAAATAATTAGCATGCGCGTTGACATTAGAGTCTTCCTCCACATCGGATGTGCTAATTATTGGCTCAGTAGTTTTAAACTTCAAACTTGATAACAAAAAGGTGAATATTATTTTTTATGATAGGACCTCTCCATCTGTAGGACTATTATCATTAAATGATATTCTAATGTTTGTTAAATTATGCTGTTCACTTAGGTGTATTGATTAATAAGCTCCCATCGGAGTCTATGTTATTTAAATCTATGGCCAAGAGGAACCAACTGTTAATTTTACTTGTCAAAACGCATCTTGGCTAGATAGTAAAATTAAGGACGTTAAAATCTACTTGAAAATGTATGTGTAAACGTCCACACTATCTGTAACACCCCAAATCACAAATGGGACATTACACACCGTAGACCCCTCATGGGGTTTACCAGGCTAACACACGACACACAATCCTAATACGAAAAACCCAAAAGACACAATCATCATAGTAAAATAGGGTCGTGGCCTCGGCCAAAAAATTTAACCAAGCATCGAAAAGTATAAATTCAACTGAATGCATTGCCCACGCAGGGGACTTGAACCAATTTGTAAAACACTCAGTTTAACTCCAACATCAAGGTAAATGCAATAGTAAAACATAAAACACGACTCGAGCCTCATCATCATGCTGGACCATCCTTTGCGTGCATATCCCGTGCCAGCTCCTCGACTCGACCAGTACCTGAAATACATAAAACGCATTTCCCCCATTTAAGGGGTTAGCATTCGAATAGCTAGTGCAAGTACACAATTACACAACATTATATACATACAAGATTCGACACAAGCAATTCATTTGAGAGAAAATATTTGAAACCAATATTCCGGAATATCACGATAACACCAAAAACAGTATATCCACAAGTTTTCCACATCACAACTATCCACGCTTGGTATCCCGCGGCCATACCCATTAGTATCAAACCCCAGAGGCCCTGTCGGGCCGTCCCCGGGTGAGAAACCACTTCCGTGGCCGTACCCATTAGTATCGGCCCCCAGAGGTCCCGTCGAACCATCCCCGGGTGGAAGAAAATCAACACACGCACCCAAGTCTACTTCCGTGGCCGTACCCATTAGTATCGGTCCCCATAGGCCACACATGCCATCCCTGGGTGGAAGAACGATAACGCGTCCATGCAATAACACAATTTACGTCATTCGCATCAAAACCGTACACACATAACGAAATGTAATACATGTACTTGTCTTGAATAAAGTGAAGCGAAGGAAACGACGAAAGAATAGGTTCCGGTCCGAAAATCTTCACAAATCCGTTCCTAACATAATAACGGTATACAAACAATCTCAATATTGTGAAAAACGTAGGAATTCATCCTAACTCTACCCGATGGGACAATTCGTCGAACACTACGTGATCATATAAGATCCTAGTCTATGAACGGTGAAATCCTTGAAGTTTTAATCCGTAAAACTATATTGGAAACAAGGAATCACGACTATACAATTGTATTCTAACAACTCATTGAAGCTGGATCGGTTCCAAGTGGAAATTCATGACACAATCCCGAAATTCCCAAAAATTAGGGTTTTAAGGGGAGAATACCTCGATTTGGACGGATGGAGGTTGATTATGATGATGATAAACCTTGCTTGAAGCACAACAATCAATCTATGGAGGAACTTTGTGGATTGTTCGGTACAAATCGCTCCAATCGCCCAAGGAACTCCCGTCGCGAGCAAAGGAAATAAAAAGAAACGGATAACACATTTGAGGTCAAATTAGATTTTAAGCACCTGACAGTGCGTTACTTACGTTAACACAAATTGTTAACGTATATTACGACGTTTACATACGTAACGTCTCACCAGTTAACGTACGTAACCGAACCGCCTGTACTATCTGATGAAGGCCATAACATACGTTACCAGAAGGGCATAACGTACATTATGCAGGTGCCGATAGCACACGTTAAGAAGCATGCATAACGTGCGTTATGCATGCAGTAGTCCCACACTGCCGAACGTCGTTTCCTGTACAGACGATACAACGACGGAACGCAACACAAGGGCAGAACCAGAAGTGTAAACACGAGGTATCCATAACAACGAAGCTAAGTGCTGAAAGAAAATACACTTCCGACTACCGGGGAATCCGAAATACAACAAGCAAGATAAAATTTTCTAGACTTCTAGGAAATTACAAGATGGCCCAAACATCCGAAAAGTCACGATACGACGTCGGATTAACAATCCGAAACTCACAACATATGCAACTCATCCATACGAACTCAGGGAAACGGAGAAATAATGAAATCGAACGAGTTTTATGAGAATCGAACATACATGCTATTGTGCGGCGATTTATACGCCACGTCGGCGATCGGTATAAGTGCCGAACGACCGAGTTTGCGACCAAATGAGCTACGGCGAACTTGTCAAAATGAAGATAACTGTCCAACTTCAAGTATCTAGCGATCGACTCCCAAGGCGATCGTCTTTTAGCACCTAGCGATCAACTCTGCTGCCCGACCAAGGGCGACCGTCCTGTGCCACGAACATGGCCATCGTCCGTCAAAGTCTACGAAGACTGGATCACAAAGCAAGCACCCATGTCAAGATCCGCAAAAGGCGCCGCATAACATGGATCATTGACTCCAGCCTATCAGCAGCTGTCAGTGACAAGGACGGCCTCACCTACCGACAGACCCGCCGAAAGGTCCTAAGTGGGGCCTCCCAGGACAACGACATGAATGCGTGTTGCTCTCTCATTGGTTCGCACTTCTGGCAGCCAGCAACTTCTGCGGACTTTAAGGTGACCAACCCATGTGCTAAAGACGATCGCCCGCTTATTATAATACAGCATAGGCGATCGCCCAACGACTCCCAGTCCTATAAAGAGAGAACCTCTAGCAACTGGAAAAAGGTTCCACTCACGACACAAAAATGTTCAGATGTTCCTCTCCGAAAATACAGACATACGTACACACTTTCAGACTCTCGGCTTCCTCTCTTGAATCTATCTTAGGATTTCTCTCTCAGAACCTCCTAACCAAAAGACGGTCGGCAGAGGTAAGAACTCCCTACAGTTGAGATTCGAAGAGACTCGCAAGTCCAGGAGCTCATACATTCAGCTAATACACACTGTGAGAGACCGTCGATTTCTCACAGTCGTCACAGCACTCCACCGTTGTTACAAGAACTCACAGAGCATCACATCTGGTTCTTCCGACAATCTTCACGCTCGATAGCTAAGATAACTAGGGTCTTTACACTCATTGTAATTGTACTCTAACATTAATATTTGTACTCCAAAGTATTTGTATTAAAAATATCTCGCGAGAGCATTCAAGCCCGGGACTAACAACCCCGGCAAATCTTGTGTTATTTACTTTCCCCACGGACGTGCTCTCGCATTTGTTTGTTACTCAACCATTCCAGCAATATCATCTCCGGATAATATTTTGGGTAACAATAATTGGCGCTAGATGAAGGGGATCTAACCTTCATTTTCATTCCGACCGTCCCGAAGAACACTCACTGTTCTCTGGGGCATATACTTGAAGAAACACTCACTGTTCTTCAAAGAAAAGCCTTCAGAATAATGACGTCTGCCACCACAGCAAAGAGAGTCACTCTCCGAACCACCGGACATCATATCCCGGATCGATCCGAGCCCCACCAACCGATGTCAGAGGGTAGCCACGGCGACACGAGACTCTCGATCCCGCACCTGAGGGACGGCCCCAACCTTTCGCTCGACCAGTTCCAAACCGCGGAAGAGATAGAGGAGGCTATGGCCATCCTAATTGAGCGACGGAGAACATGCGCGGCGCCCGCTATAACTCCCTCGGCCATCCACCGCGTGGGCAAATGGAAGTTCAATGGGTTACTGGGCGAGCGATCGTCAAGAAGCCCCGATTCGCGAGAAAAGGCTCTCACAAGGCGGGACAGTTCCGTATTCAGTCGCTTGGGAAGTGATCCGTCATGGCGACCGGGGCATTCTGGCCCATCCACGAGACGACGGAATCCCAGTCCGTCACCTGGAGTTCGGCATACCCAACCCCCAGCCAAATACAGGACAGTCGTTCGGCTCTCTTCCGCCGAAGAGTCGAGCCATGCGGCAAGGACATCATCAATAGCGGAGCCAGGGGGTCAGTACTTGATCGCCTCGGCTCCCGCTCCGAGCACCTAGCCGCGAGCAGCCAGGCCGCGGCGATGGCCGCTATGCAATGCCATCTCAACGAGATGAAAGCGCTCTTGGATACTGGGGCAAGCACCAGTAGAAAAATCATCGGACCGACTGAGCCACTCGCGGTCCACATCGGGCTTGCCCCCGCGCAACCAAGGATTGCTCCTCCCAAAACACCTCTGTACGAAGGGAGATCGGACCCCGAGACCCACCTAAGCAAGTTCCGGATTTATATGACCGGGTGTGGGGCATCAGATGCGACCAAGTACCGAATCTTCCCTTTAACATTGGGCGAGCTGGCCCATAGGTGGTACGTTTCACTACCACCGCAATCGATCATCTCCTTTGAGAAACTGGCGAGTGACTTCATGACATACTTCGCCGCCAAGGTCGCCAGACCAGAATGCCCCCACCGCATGATGAAAATCAGGCAGGGGGAAGACGAATCCAACGTAGATTATATCGACCGGGTGGATGAAATCGTCCTCACCGGCGAGCCCATCAGTGACGAGCTCGCTCTCTACTCGGTCCTGGGGGGATTCTATGGTCATTCACCCATGTTTAGATATCTCACCAAGGACATCCCCCCAACCTACGCAATCTTCCACGCTAAGGCTGCCGACTTTCTGGCCAGGCAGAGGCTGCTCACCCTCCGCCTAGGCGAGGGAACACTGCCTCCTGTCCGAAAGACGGCGATCGCCAAAATCAAAAAGGCGGTCTCCAAGCCACCCGACGATCTCAAGGCCTTCGAGGATGTGGAAGCCCATCTCCTCCACAAGTTCAACCGAACTCCGGCCCACATTTTTTACGCCATCAAGGGGCGCGAACCGCTAAACAAGCCAAAGGCAATAAGGGACCATGGTCATCTGGACCACAATCAATATTGTGCTTACCGCAAGAGTCCCGGCCACAACACCAATCAATGCCCCGACCTCCTCAGACAACTCTGGAAATTGTTCGAGGAGGGCAAGTTGGACAGTTTATTGGCTTAGCCGGAGCCCATCGATCTCCCAACACGGTCGCCCGAGTCGAACGCGAACAGGCCAGAAAACTCGTGCGAGTCGACCCCCCGATCAACCTCGGCGACCGGATCTACATGCTTCAATCAAGAGGAGGGAACTTCGGAAGTCTCTCCCTGATTCCTGCCTCATCAAACCTAAGGCTACTGCCTCAGCAAACGCTTTGAAAAAGAGGATGACTCGCTCGCCCTCTAAAGTTCGTCATTTAACATGAAGGACCTATGCATCGATCGCCTCCCCTAGCACAACGTATACCATCGAGGATCGTCATCTGACATGATGGTCCGAGGTAGAAAAGTGCCGCCATGGTTGCGAAAATCGATAAAACCGACGATCCGTCCATGCAAGGTTCCTTTGGGCTTCGATCGCTCGCCCTTCGTTTAAATACGAGGCGGGCGTAGCCGAAGGATCCTCCAAAAATAAATCAGGAGATGACTCGCTCGCCCTCTTAAGTTCGTCATCGACATGAAGAACCTAGGCAGGCGATCTCCTCCCCTTACACAACGTATACCGTCGAGGATCGTCATCTGACATGATGGTCCGAGGTAGAAGAGTGTCGACATGGCTGTGGAGGACGATGGAACCATTCTCTGTGCCCGTGCAAGGTCCCTTTGGGCCACGATCGCTCTCCCTTCATTTAAATACGAGGCGGGCGTAGTCGAAGGCCCCTCCAAAACAGATCTGTGGACACATTCGCCCGTCCTCAAAGGTCCATCACTTAACATGGTGGATCCTTCCCGGAAAATGCGACGCGTTCCTCCCCCCGTCACAACGTATACCGTCGAGGGTCGCCATCTTAATGGCGGTCCGAGGTAGAAAAGTGCTAACAAGCCACGATTGTGGAGTCGATTAATCCGACGACGCCCCGCGCAAGGAATCCTCCAGACCAAGACCGCACGCCCTTCGTTTAAATACGAGGCGAGGCGCAGCCTACGGAGGACCCTCACAATTAAGTGAGTCGTGAGAACTTAGCCATCATACGGAATGTCGCTCGCGCACAAGACACGGTCGTAGAGGTCATTCCATCGAACTCCGCGATCGTGCACGGTTCCTCAAGACCGAGATGGACGGCCTTCCTCGAGGAATCTGCAAAATTGAAGACCGCTCACTCAACGATTTATTTTCGTCCCCTTACTTTCACTAAGTGAACAAAAACAAGAGGAAGGGCGGATCTAAGTATACGACGAGCATCCCTATTCAATTACATACGGAGATGGCATTTTTCAGATGTATGTGCAACGATCGAATTTGTTGTAAAAGTTATCTATATGAGTTTATCAATTCACTTGGAGCTATACACGCAACAATCTCTCCTCACGCATTTGTACAAAGTCATGCAAAGACTCAGAAAAGCAATCATTCAATCAGTAAATCGAAGAAACAAATATTCATTTCATTACTTGGAATATCAGAGTACAAACACGGTCGCCCGAAGGCCTAAGTACAACAAAGCTACAAAATTACAAAGCTAAAACAAAATAAGGACGTAGAGCCTTAGGCTGCCCCTGCCTGGCCTTCGCCTTCAACCATTGGATCGGCCCGCGATCCTTCGCCAGCTTCCGGAGCTGCCTCCCCGTCCTCTGGGGCATTTGGATGAACAAGATTTTCGGGAGTCGGGTACCAGCTCAGGTCTATGCCGATTTCCGAGAGGTCCAAGATTGGCACAGAGAAGGCAGGATGAAGAGGGTGCTCCAGCGCGTATGCCTTGAAGTTTTCAGCAAGAGGGCCGACCTCCAGCCCTCCCTTTTTAGCAGCACGGAGCGAGTCAGCGAACGCCATGTAATAGGCAAACTCGCTGACGAACTCCACATTGAGAAAGGGATCGGCCTCGGTCGCCTCCAGCTTCCCTTTCAACTCCACGACCGCGTGTTGCGCACCCTGGAGCTCGGACTCTTTAGCGGCCGTCTCTCCCCTCGGCAGCGCCACGGCTAGTCACCGAGCGGCAGTCACCTTGGTGATCGGCCTCCTTCGGCGGCGCGTCGGCAAGCGGGCATCTGTCATCTGGTCCCGAAGTCGGTCGACCGTCGCCCGGGCTCGCTCGGAATGCTATCTCGCCAGCTCAAGATCCTGACTTGCCCGTTTTTCCGCATCCAATGAGTCCTTCTCCATAGCCACGATCCTGTCAGCAAACTCGGAGTTCTGCTTTCGATCGGCCTCGAGGTCTGCCTCGATATGGGAAGTAGAAGGACGCCCTTCGAATTCTTTCACAGCCTGGGCAGCCATCGTCGCTGCTTGGAGGGAGAGAGCAAAGGCGGCCTGCATCGTGTTCCCGGATCGCTGGCGGGCGATCTGTCACGGCCGACAGTCGACAACGAGACATGTGTGCGCGGACGGTCGCACAGGGTGCCGAGGGACCGGCACGAGCAGGACGCCAAGGATGGCATCGGGCTGCAAGTGAAGAGTCAGCCTTCAGGACGGCGTGACCGGACGGAGAGTCACGCGAGTAAGCCGTGGGAGCACGGACGCCGCTATGGGAAGCGGATCGCCCAAGGGGCATTGCGGACGGGACATGTCCGGATCGAGCAATGCGAGGGACGGGCAAGGTCGGGCGGCAGCGATCGTGTGGGACAAGGCACGACAGGACAAGGCCGAGTCTGGGAACAGACTCGAGGCTGGGCGGCCGGACGCGGCGTGGGATGCCGGGCGCGGCCCGGCGTGCCTGGCGCGCGCGAGGTGCGAGAGAGACCCTCCCCCCCTATAATAGGCTTAGACGGAAAAAGCCTTGTGGGGGCAGTAGACATTGAAAAGCTGAGGAGCCACTCAGCAGGGAAGACTCGACCGGAAGCAACTAGAAGCGGACCGACTTGGTCCAGGAGGTTCGGGAAGAGTCTGGAACAATGCAGAAACGGGCCCAGATGGTCAGGGCCGAGACGGGCCGGTGCGGGCCGGGACGGGCCGATGCGGGCCGGGATGGACAGAGACAGGCCGGGCACCCGGGGTGATGAAAGAACCTTCTAGGACCCTCCTAGAAGGATGTAGCACTTGAAGGTTGTGGAGTATTCTAGATTGTACTTAGTCTTGTACTTGTAGAATACTCTAGACTTGTGTTTGTAAGTATTGTATGTGTAGACTTGTGTGGATAATTCTAGAGATAGGTTCTAGAATAGGATAGAAGTGTGTGGATTGTATAGGATGTTCTAGAGTCCTCCAAATGAGGAGGTGGCATAGAAGTTTCTAGGTCCTAGGAGTAGTATAAATAGGTAAGGGGGAGGCTCATTTGCAACCAATCCTCAAAGACTCAACATTCTTGTATTGTAAAGTGTGATTGTGAAATAGTGAAGAGTTTTCTCTCAACTCCCTAGTGTTTAAACCCCTCCTTTCATACTTAGCAACCGAGTGAGTTAGGCTTACTAGCTAGATCGAGGCAATTCTAGTCTAGTGCCGCACGGGTCCGAAGAGCTTTCGAGTGCTCAAACCCAACCCCGTGACAAGTGGTATCGGAGCCACGCTAGTGGTTCAAGGAGCTTCCGCATTGAGGCGTTCTTTGAGAGGTTTTGTGCAAGGAGGACCGATGGAGACTACGTCCAGCGTCACCAAAGTTCAACCCGGCCAGGAGAAGGACAAGTCCAGGAAAGGGTCTAGGGACAAGTCCGTGGAAAGAGGTGTTGCCATGGAAGCACGAGTGGCTCGGCTGGAGGAAACCATGGGCAGACACGAAGATGCTCTTGAGGCATGGAGCAGAGTGGCCGATCAGGTGACGGAGATGAGCGAGTCGTTGGAGGAGCTTGAGAACCGTGTGACGGGTACCCTTAACGCATTGCGACGCGACTTGTGTGAGGAGATCCTTGACGCTGTCAGGAAAGAGGTTCGGTCGACGATCGTAGCCTTTCGAGAGGATATCGTAGGGAGGATCGAGACCATCGAAGGAAGGACAGCACTGTACGAGCGGGCGATGGCCCACGGTCGGGACCAGCGGGGTGCGGCACCCCATAGAATTGACATCCCCCGGCCGTGTTCGTTCCAAGGATCGCGGAATGGTAGGGAAGTGGACGACTTCCTGTGGAACATGGAGCGTTACTTTGGTGCATCGGGGATAGTAGATGATGCGACCAAGTTGCAGACGACTCCATTCTTCTTAGCAGATGTGGCGCTGCTATGGTGGAGAAGGCGCGAAACAGAGATCGCGCGTGGTACATGTCGGATGGAGACATGGGAGGATTTCAAGGCCGAGTTCAAGCGGCAGTTTTACCCGGAGAATGTTGAGTTTGAGGTCCGGGCTAGGTTGAAGGAGTTGACACACAGCAAGGCGATCAAGGACTATGTGAAGGAGTTCGGGAGATCGTCTTTGGAGTTGCCTAGCCTTAGTGAGCGGAAGCTTTGTTCGCGTTCGTGGATGGGCTAAAACCGTGGGCAAAGTTGGAAGTGCAGAGGGCCAAGGCACGTAACGTGTCCGAGGCGATTGCGATAGCGGAGCAGCGATCGAGTTGAAACCCGGGAGAGCCGGAAGTCCGGGAGGGACGAGGCGGCATCGGTCACGAGGACAAGTCGTACTGAGTGCCGATAGGGGCGCGAGATGGCAGGCCCAAGGGCGGCAAGCGATCGAGATGGGCTCGGACTTGCCATGGGTGCGGGAGTACGAGACCATCTCGTAGCAGCGTGTCCGAAGAAAAAGAAATGTGAGATTTCTTTGGAGCACGGAGCATTCGACGAGGCAATGCTCGAAGTTTCCGAGGGTAGCCGCCATGGAGTACACCAAGGCACGGGATGATGCCGAGGTGAT